>OZ059830.1:21886121-23086121 GCA_964057195.1 Orthosia cruda
CTACCTACCCCGTACCCAACCCCTACCTACCCTACCTACCCTACCTACCCTACCTACCCTACCTACCCTACCTACCCTACCTACCCTACCTACCCTACCTACCCTACCTACCCTACCTACCCTACCTACCCTACCTACCCTACCTACCCTACCTACCCTACCTACCCTACCTACCCTACCTACCCTACCTACCCTACCTACCCTACCTACCCTACCTACCCTACCTGCCCTACCTACCCTACCTACCCTACCTACCCTACCTGCCCTACCTACCCTACCTACCCTACCTACCCTACCTACCCTACCTACCCTACCTACCCTACCTACCCTACCTACCCTACCTACCCTACCTACCCTACCTACCCTACCTACCCTACCTACCCTACCTACCCTACCTACCCTACCTACCCTACCTACCCTACCTTCCCTATCTACCCTACCTACCCTACCTACCCTACCCTACCTACCCTACCCTACCCTACCTACCCTACCCTACCTACCCTACCCTACCTACCCTACCCTACCTACCCTACCCTACCTACCCTACCCTACCTACCCTACCTACCTACCCTACCTACCCTACCTACCCTACCTACCCTACCCTACCTACCCTACCCTACCCTACCTACCCTACCCTACCCTACCCTACCCTACCTACCCTACCTACCCTACCTACCCTACCTACCCTACCTACCCTACCTACCCTACCTACCCTACCTACCCTACCCTACCCTACCTACCCTACCCTACCTACCCTACCCTACCTACCCTACCCTACCTACCCTACCCTACCTACCCTACCCTACCTACCCTACCTACCCTACCCTACCTACCCTACCCTACCCTACCTACCCTACCCTACCCTACCCTACCCTACCTACCCTACCTACCCTACCTACCCTACCTACCCTACCTACCCTACCTACCCTACCTACCCTACCTACCCTACCTACCCTACCTACCCTACCTACCCTACCTACCCTACCTACCCTACCTACCCTACCTACCCTACCTACCCTACCTACCCTACCTACCCTACCTACCCTACCTACCCTACCTACCCTACCTACCCTACCTACCCTACCTACCCTACCTACCCTACCTACCCTACCTGCCCTACCTACCCTACCTACCCTACCTACCCTACCTACCCTACCTACCCTACCTACCCTACCTACCCTACCTGCCCTACCTACCCTACCTACCCTACCTACCCTACCTACCCTACCTACCCTACCTACCCTACCTACCCTACCTACCCTACCTACACCCTACCACCCCTCACCCACCCCCCTACACCATCCCCACGCCTCACCCTACCTCCGCTCCCCTCCAACCCCACCACCCTACCTACCCTACCTACCCTACCTACCTACCTACCCTATCTACCCTACCTCACCTCTACCTACCCTTACCACCTACCCTACCTACCCTACCTACCCTACCTACCTACCCTACCCTACCTACCCTACCCCCTACCCTACCACCCCTACCCTACCTACCCTACCCTACCTACCCTACCCTACCTACCCTACCCTACCTACCCTACCCTAACCTACCCTACCCTACCCTACCCTACCCTACCCTACCCTACCTACCCTACCCTACCTACCCTTACCCTACCCTACCTACCCTACCCTACCTACCCTACCTACCCTACCCTACCCTACCTACCCTACCCTACCTACCCTATACCCTACCTACCCTACCCTACCCTACCCTACCCTACTACCCTACCCTACCTACCCTACCCTACCTACCCTACCCTACCTACCCTACCCTACCTACCCTACCCTACCCTACCTACCCTACCCTACCCTACCTCCCTACCCTACCCTTACCCTACCCTACCTACCCTACCCTACCTACCCTATCCTACCTACCCTAACTAAAAATAGATAGTAGCCGATTCTCAGACCTACTAAATATGCATATAAAATTTCATAAAAATCGGTCAAGCCGTTTCGGAGGAGAATGGTAAATAATATTGTGACACGAGAATTTTATATATAAGATATACCAATGTACCTATTAATGTAACTTATTGTATTATGTCATTGGGAAATAGGTATTTACTGTGAGAAACATCCCAACTTTCGGAGTCCATGTGGGCAACCAAACCAAATCGTAAATAATAACAAAGTCCGTAAACAACGCAGTCCGTAATAAAGTAGATTAGGTACTCAATACCAAAGTTCAAATCACAAGGCAAATCTAAATCAAATTTCATAGAATAGATCAATAGTGTCAGAAATATTACAATAAGTACAATTTAGAAAATAAATAAATACGCACTTACAGCACAGTAAGTAAAGTAATCGTCTACAACAAGCAAACCACAAATAATACAACAAACAGTGAAACATCCCCGAAGCACACCCGAAGTGCCCCGAACAAAACCCGTACGAGCGATGCACAACCGTGAGCAGTACGAGCACGCACACATTGACATTTTTGCATGACGCGACAGCAATACTCGCAATTGAAAAAGTATGATTAATTTGATGTGTTCCGTAATACCAAAAATGATGAATGAAAACTTAATGATTTTTATATTTTTTTCGATTATTTGTAACTTGATAATATGAGCTATGTTCCTACGACGACAATATTGTAGATATTGTTTTTTATAATACTTAAAAATCAATAAGAAAACATGCCATTTACGCTGTAAAAATGTACGAAATGGAATTCGCTTAAACTTCATTTTAGGTAAGTTTTTTGAAAAAATAAAAACGTAGGAACCTAGATAAATACTGTCTAAATCCGAATATCAGCATAATATGGTGGAAATATGCTCAACTTACAAATAATTTAGGTATTACGTTTGTATGGACAATTCATGCTTCGCCGCGCCCTTAAAGGTCGTTCGCATACGAACGCTAATACATACGCATAAACCTAACTAGTTGCGGAACCTATGTCGCAAGGCCCGACTTTAAACTATAACCGTTATTATACAAAAAATAAATTAAAAAAAATACAAAATGTGGGGATCGCCCCGTTTTGGTAGCGATCCGAGAGCCACCTTTTGGCAGTAGGGGCGGTGCTCCCCTACCCCATGGCCTAGGTGAAGGTTAAACATCAGTACCGAGTTTCGATATTTCTACTTTTACGAAATTTTACTGATTGATTTGACTTTTAATTATTGGGTTACCATATAGAGTGGAGACGAGACATGCAGCATGGTGACCAAGAGAGTTTTCGTCTCTTGGAGTTGGTAGAGATTCCATTGTATTTGCTGTTTCGTAAGTTTCTTTGCTTGACGTTGAAGGTAAATTTGAGATATTGGCTTCTGTATATGTATCAATCGGTTTGTTACTATTTGGATGAGGCAAGACTGACAATGATGACTGGTGGTCTCTAACTAAGTGCTTTTTGAAAGATGCAGAGGAAATATAATGACGATAACACCCTTGTTCACCACACCGAAATCCGGAAAATCCTACCGTTAATTTACAGAATGTTCGCACATGAGTTATAAGTAAACTCGGAGACACACTGGCTTTTTTGCAATAGTAACAGGTGAACATTTTTAAAGTATTAACTCTAGATCAGTTAAAAGTCTATTCACAGCCTGTGTGGGCCTGTCAAATTTAGTTTTAATATCGTAGAAACCCAATTGAATAAAAAGCCATATGTCTCCAGCTTCCTCCGGGTAACAAGCTCCTATCAATTGAAATACTTTAAATGCACAGACTACAGCTGTTACTAATTTGTTGAAACTATACAATGTGTCATTTATTACCACATATGCTACTTTTACCTCAGTAACGGTAGGGCCAACAAAAATTACGTAGGGTTGAACTGTGCGGCCTAGCCTCTGCAGGTTCTCCTTTTTTTGAATGATCTTTTTGGTAACGTCGGCTTCAGAAGCAGCTTGCGATATATAGCCATCGCATACCTCTGCTCTGGATGGCTTCCACGCCGGCTTTCCTTTCATTTTCCGTGCAGGTGAAATGTTGATGACATAGCCAGCAACATCAAAGCAACATTGCGAGATGTCTCTGGTTCATCTTCTGTATTCAAAGAAAAAAAAAGATTCGGTTAATTTTTGAGACTTAATTTTACGAAGGTTTAACCTTCAACTAAAATAAAAATAAAAAACACTATGGACGTCATTTTTTCAATACACTAACTGTACGGTTCACGTACAGGCAAATTGCTTACGCCGCGACCTACTTTTAACTACTCGTTTTTATTTACTTTATTATTATATTTAGTTAGTTGACCAATAGCTGCCGTAGCGCTATAATCGCGGATTAGCATCCAACCTAACTTTCGTGTAACTTTTACGAATAAACTTTACTGTGGTGTAATCTGTGGTTTTCGTCAACTCACATCAAACAACTCAACTGTAAGTAACCGGCTACCTCTGAGCCGTACATAAAACTGGTCCTTCGAGCCGGATATAACAGGTGCGTATTCTCTCTGTTAACGTTAGCGAATCTGTCTAGCTGGAGTCCCAGAAGAGCGGATCGCGTTAGTGGGGCGCTAACGCACTTGATATCCAAAACTTGCGGAAACTTCGCAACTTTGGTGAACTAGTACCTGCGGTGATACAACTCTACTCCACCAACGGTCAAGCCAATAACTAATAACCATGGTTCAGAGCGTAACGGAACTGATAAGCCATCAAGAAACAACCTTCAGAGACTTGAAGCTTATTTGCACCAACTACAAGAAGGACAGTCCCACCAGGAAGAACTTGGCGTACCTGGAGGAGCGTCTTTCTCGGCTGAACAATAACTGGGAGAAGTTTGTTCACAACCATCATCTACTGGAAGAGTCTGGAGCAACAGACCTTCAATACTTCAACGACGACATTTTCAACTGTACGAAGAAGATGTATGAAGAAGTGCTGCAAGACATGTTGAAACGTAAATCGGAATTGCCGTCTGCACCTGCTGGTAAGACGGAACAACCACCTGCTACGCCTAAGCAAGGTAAGGGACAATCGAAATTTACTTTCGACGATATCCAATTCCACGTACCTCCTCGGGAAGCAAGCGAGTCGGCGGAAAAGCAACAAGTTCTTTTGCGTCAACAATACTGCAACTTTAGAGCGTTTGAACGCACTGTGGAAAAGGTAAACATAGCATTGGCAGTACCGATGGAAAAATGGGAATTAGAAGACAACTTAAGCACCCTGAAAACTAAATGGGAGCAAATCGAAAAGGCAAATTGGGAACTAGAGTACCTACTACAAGATGAGGACTCAATTTATCAACAGAAATACAATACAGCAGAAAACTTCTATGATGACCTGAAAAGGAAACTACAACACAACATCTGGAACAATGCACATTATGAGAAATCTACGCCAAAAATTCAAATACCCGATTTCCATGGCAACTATAACCAGTGGTTGACTTTTAGAGACCTCTACCTCGAAAGTGTACACAACAATCCGACACTTTCGAAGGCTCAAAAAATGCAACACTTGAAAACAAAACTGAAGGGTGAAGCAGAGAAACTGGTTCAGCATCTTGGCATCAGTGCTGAAAACTATGCATCTTGCTGGGACATGCTGACCCACCGCTACGATAACAAACGGCTGTTATTTACATCATACATGAATACACTCCTGAATCAACCTAGTATTCAGCAACCAACCGCAGCAAGCATACGGAAGCTTCATGACGTCATGATGGAGTGCTTGAACGGGCTCAAAAACATCGGGCTAGACATCACCAACTGGGATCCGATCGTGGTCCACCTATTGATTCAAAAACTAGATAGCGTTACGTATAACGAATATATAAAGGAGATCAAACATCCCAGGGAATTTCCCGAACTGGAAGAGTTCGCCGAGTTTTTAGAATCAAAGTTCATGTCACTGGAAGCTCTGCAGGGAAGTAGCCAAAAATTCTCGTCATCAAACAAACCATGGAAATCGGAAAAGCAGCCTCATAAGGGATCAGAAAACCGAAATTACAACTACAAGAATAAAACGCAGGGGTCATCGTACTTTAACAAGTCACAAAACTCACCAAAAACCTTCTTCACGACAGCAAAAACATGCCCAATATGCAAAACTAATCACGTATTGATGAATTGCGAACAATTCTTGGCTATGGACACAAACAAACGGAATGACGCAATTCGCAACTTGCATATTTGTAAAAACTGCCTATTCAACCACGGAGAAAAACAATGCAAATCACGAAAGACGTGTAAATTGTGTCAAAAGGCACACCATACACTTATGCATGAAGATGTAACTGAACTATCTAGCAAAAAACAAGCAACAAGGGAGGAAAACCCATCGTCGACCCTTTCGACTTCCTATGGGGTCAACAACATAACGAACGAACAAAGGGAAGTGTTGTTGACAACTGTACTTCTGAAAGTCAAAACAATTGATGGAAACTTCATCAACTTGAGAGGCCTACTAGACCAAGGCTCTCAAGTGAGCCTAATAACGGAAAACGCGGCACAACGCCTCCGATTACAGCGATGTAAAGTGAGCGCTGTTGTATCGGGTGTCGGAACCCTTAGCGGCAACTGCAAAGGGGCAATGAACTTAGAATGCCAGTCAATACATTCAGACTACAGACTAAACTTTGAAGCATTAATTATGAAAAAACTCATAAGCAACTTACCTACCGCATCGTTCCCAATCAGCAACTGGGACTATTTAGAAAACTTAAAACTAGCGGATCCACAGTTCAATCTGTCGGGCCCGATCGATCTACTCTTGGGCGCGGACATCTACTCAGAACTTATCCTAAACGGCGTCATCAGGAGTGAGAGATACCCCGTAGCTCAACAAACGAAAGTAGGCTGGATTCTATGCGGGAATGTAAAGACATTCAACTGCTTGGTGACACTAAACGATTTCGAAAACATGGCAAGATTTTGGGAAACCGAGGAAATTTCAGACAAGTCATCATCAACTAGTGAGGAACAACACTGTGAAGATTATTACAACGCAACTACCACAAGATTGGCAAACGGACAATATGTGGTACAAATGCCTATGAAGCCTAACTACGAATCAAACTTAAACAATGCAAGGTCACAAGCATTAGCACAGTTCCTTCAACTGGAAAGGAAAATGCTAAAAAACAAAGAACTCAGTTACGAGTACACGCGTTTTATGAACGAATACATCGCTATGGGACACATGAAACCAGTCACAGAAGAAAGTAGGGGCCGAGTTTACCTACCTCACCACGGCGTGATGAGAGCTGAGTCCACTACAACAAAACTAAGAGTAGTGTTCAACGCCTCGTACAAGACAAAAGGAGACAGCAGCAGTCTCAATGATCACATGTACTGCGGTCCAAACTTACAAAAGGACATACTGACACTACTAATTAATTGGAGAACGTACAGATACGTCTTTACGGCGGATGTAGAAAAACTTTATCGGTTCATCTGGCTAAACGAAAATCAACAACATCTGCAAACTATAATCTGGAGATCTTCCCCTAAGGAACCTCTACAAGATTGGCAGTTGGGCACAGTAACTTACGGAACAAAAAGTGCACCTTATCTGGCAATGCGCACTCTACATAAACTCGCAGAAGATGAAAAAGATACCTATCCGGAAGCTGGAAACGTCCTGAAAAACTACTTCTACATGGACGATTTGGTTTACGGACAGGATACTGTCGACGCATCGAAGACACTGGTCACACAGCTAATTGAGTTGCTGAAAAAAGGAGGATTTAACTTGAGAAAATGGAAAACTAACGAACCGAGTATCTTGGAAGACTTGCGAGATGATCAAAAGAGCCGCAATACGAACATCGACTTTAGCCCAGAACAAACAACTAATTTAAAAATGTTGGGCATGAGGTGGAATCAAGACAACGATAGCTTCACATACCAATGGGATCTACCAATCAAGAAAATACTGACAAAACGCGTGCTACTGAGCGAAATAAGCAAGCTATACGACCCACTTGGATTACTATCGCCACTTACAATAAAAACCAAACTTCTGTTCCAAAAAATCTGGATAAGCAAGACCAACTGGGATGAACGCTTAACCGACGATCTCGCTACAGAATGGGAAACAATTAGAAAATATATCCCGTTGCTAAACAAACTTTCCATACCACGATGGTTACAATGTCAAGAAAACAATCTAGAGATACACGGGTTTTGCGACGCAAGCGAAAAAGCTTACGCGTGCGTCATTTATAGCCGAGTGAAAACTGAAGCCGGCGAATACAAGACTACACTAATTACTGCAAAAACAAAGGTTGCACCAATCAGCAACAGGATAACTGTACCTAGAATGGAACTTTGCGGGGCCGTTTTACTAGCCAAACTGCTAGAAAAGGTTCGGAACACCCTCAGCACTAAAAATCTACATTTAAGGTGCTGGAGCGACTCCAAGGTCGTTTTAGCCTGGCTGCAGGGCGATATAAACCGATGGGAGAAATATGTAGCTAACAGAGTAAAACAAATAAACAGCATTATCTCAGCAAACTGCTGGAACTATGTGAAGTCAGAAGAAAATCCTGCTGACGGTGCAACTCGAGGGCTTACACCTTTTAACTCCTAGATTTTAAACTTTGGTGGAATGGACCACATTGGTTAAAAACAAACATGCCAAAAATTCATCAAGACAATCACCTGACCTACACAACAAACACTGAGTTGCAGGAAATAAACTGCTGCGCAGTCACATACAAGCATTGTGAAATAATTGATACATTACTTAATAAAAACAGTAATTATAAACGCGTAATACGAGTGCTTGGATGGATTGTACGAATAAGCAATATTCGTAAGCAAAAACGCACACTAAACTCAACCAATAAGTTAACCGACTGCGGTAACAAAAAGGAGGTTATGTGTTTGTCACCACAAGACATTATGGGAGCAACAGAATTGCTCATCAAAAATGTTCAAAATGAAAACTATGGCGACGAAATTGAATGTTTAAAGAAAAATCGACCAATATCAACAAAAAGCAGCTTGCTGAAGTTAACCCCAATCCTTGACGACCGTGGAATACTGCGCGTGAAGGGCTGACTAGGCTACTCAACTTTATCTCCCGAAGCTAAACATCCTATTATTCTTCCGGCTACAGGAAGATTAACGGAGCTTATTATTCAAGAGGCTCATCGCAACACTCTCCACGGAGGCGCCCGACTCACTTTGGCCCATTTACGTCAAACATTATGGGTCATTGGAGGTAGCAGAACAGTCAAGAAGGAGCTACGACAATGCGTCCGATGTCATCGTTTCAAACCAAACCGAAACGTACAACTGATGGCAGACTTGCCAAAGGAGCGTGTAACTCCATCAAGACCATTCACAAACACAGGCGTAGACTATACTGGGCATGTTGATGTGAAAATCAACAAAGGAAGAGGCGTTAAAACTTGCAAGGCTTACATAGCAATCTTCATATGCATGGTGACCAAAGCTGTGCATTTGGAATTGGTGTCGGACCTGACTACGCAAACGTTCCTCGCCGCATTCAAAAGGATGTGTGCCCGCAGGGGTACACCCAGACACGTATTCTCCGACAACGGAACGAATTTTGTGGGCGCAGCAAAACTACTTCAACAGGAATTTGAAAAACACAATACGTTTAAGAATTCAGAATTCTTCGATGAGATGAGCCACTTACAAATTGAGTGGCATTTCAATGCACCACTTTGGCCAACAGCTGGAGGCCTGTGGGAGGCTGCTGTCAAAGCCATGAAATATCACCTACATCGAGTACTGGGGGAACAGAAGCTTACTTTCGAACAATTTACTACTTTACTAAATCAAATTGAAGCCTGTCTTAACTCTCGTCCGCTGTGCCCATTAACAGAGGATGTCGAAGACCTGGAATATCTAACTCCCGGCCACTTCCTCATTGGTGGCCCCCTACTGTCACTACCACAAGAAGAACAAGATTTTGCTGAGCACGATCTAAGAAACAGATGGAGGCTTGTTGAACAAATGAACGTACACATCTGGAAGCGCTGGTCGAACGAATATCTACATCAACTGCAAACCCGAAGCAAATGGCAGCAACCAAAAGAAAACCTGAAACTAGGAACCCTAGTATTAGTCAAAGATGAGCACTTACCTCCTGGCCGCTGGGCTATAGGAAGAGTCCAGGAACTACATCCAGGCGCTGATGGTCGAGTACGGGTTGTTACCTTAAAAACAAGGAAAGGGTCACTTAAGCGACCAATAACGAAGCTAGCACCATTACCACTTAAACCCGAAGAACCTAGGGTAAACGAAGAGGAAGAGCAAAGGAGACCTACTCCGGAAACTACAAAACGGGGAGGCACAGCAAAAAATAAGAACAATTGGCTATCACTAGTTCTCCTAGCCATGCTAGCAATGACGGGGCTTGCACAATCAGCGCCAACGAATAACTTGAACTTGAAGGTTACACCTATATCAAGCAATCATCCGATTTACTTCGATGAAGCTGGGCAAATGAAACTAATACATGACGAATGGACCCTATTGGTTTACTACAACTTAACCTCATACTGGCAAGCAACTGGTCAGATCAATGATTATGTGAACCAAATAGATAAACTATGCCAAAGAATATCACATGAGTACTCGCCTTGCGAAACAATTGTCGGCCACCTACGTCATGAACTGAGTCACCTAGCCGACTACAACTCTATGCTGCTCACTCAACACTCAAGACCAAAACGAGGTTACTTTGATGGAGTTGGGAAATTAGCAAGAACTCTTTTCGGAGTGCTCGACGCAGACTTTGCCGAAAAGTACGAAAGAGACATACAGAATCTACAATCAAATGATGACTACCTACTACAACTTATGAAAAACCAAACATTAATTGTAGAGGCTGAAAACAACGTTATAAAAAAGAACACTGCCTTTATGGATGAACAATTCAAAACATTGCGCATCTACATGAACCAAACTTGCAGCGAAATCACAAAAATAGTGAACAAGGCGCAAATGCTATTCACAATGAATGACATAAATTCCGCTGCCGTGACGTCAACTCTGATTATAAGTGATCTAAACCGAATATTGGAAATGCTGATAAACACTCTCGCCAACATTTACAGAGGGCATTTAGATACCCATCTATTTCCTGCTAATCAACTGATCGAACAGCTAAACATAATATCCGGAAGGTTGCCACAGGGATTATCGTTACCTGTAAAGGGCACTCAAAGGGATTTGAAAAATATCTATGACCTGATCCATGTGAAGGCTCGAATAACAAACAACTACATGCTATTTGAAATACACATCCCCTTGCTGAGCGATGAAGACTACAAGATATATCGAGTCATACCAATACCGTTCCTTAGACAAGGACATTTAAAACTCGTACAACCAAGTTCAAGCTTCATCGCAATCAACTTTGTAAAAAACTCTTACATAACAATGGAAGACCAAGACATGCGCCAATGTACTTCATACGGAGAAGACGAATTCACTTGTGTCTCACGTAATCCAGTCTACAACATGCACGATAAAGACGCCCCATGTGAGGCCCAAGTCTTCAACCAACAAGAGTCTTTATCATGCGTCCTCAATGATGTAACATGCAAAGAAACCTGGACAAAGCTTCACAAATCGAATATGTGGCTATTTACATTGTGCGGGAAACAGCTGATGCGCGTCATATGTAACGATCAAGTTACGCCAGCGGTCATTGACGGGACTGGAGTGATTTCCTTGAAATCAAAGTGCTTACTACAGAAAAAGGACGCCACAATATTTACACACAATCAGCTGGGAAGTACTTTTAACATGGAACCAGAGATAGAAATACCAACTATTAATTCGACTATTAACCACATCTTTGACCTCGGCTGGCAGAATGCAAAATTAAATATAACTGAACAAGAAACGCCAACTGCAGTAGAAATAAGAAAAGTAGACCAGCAGTTGGAATTCCAGAAAAGCAGAGAAATATTACCGAAGGCGTCTCACATGTCAAGTCACGACATTTATCTCTACTCGGTTACTTCTTTGATGTTGGGAGGAATCGCTGCGCTTGCCCTCTTGAGCGGCTCAGTGCTGAGGGGAAGGGGGAAGTCACAAATCTGTGCGATTTCTAGAATGGGCGGGGACTGAGACTCCACTCCATAGTTAAAGGTTAATAATAAGAACTAATATTAGAGCAAAACTTCTTACCGTCAGTCAGTGCAACTATATTTGCTATTTTTGTTCTCGTGTCTTGGTCTCTAATTTTTCGTAATTTTAATGAAGCATATTTTATAATTTCTTCTTTTTTGAGGGTGATGGAGGAAAATAATTTGTTTTCCTTTCCCGGATACAGACGACTGAAATCGTTCATTATCTGAAAAAAAGAATACAATAAATGTACGGTATGTTATTTCCACTGGTGAGAAAGGTCCGGATCGCTACCACAGAGGTTATTGGGTTGTTGAGCGAGAACTAGAATAGCTTTAGCTTGTCTCTTTTAGTGCCTGCACAATATCTCGTTCTGCTATGTCGGCAGCGCGCGAGTGTTGCAAGTGAATAGGGGCTGTGCGAAAAGAGAGGAATCGTGGCAGATACGGTAACAAACAATGTAAAAATTCAGATACTTGTCTTATAACCCATCGTTTTCACCAAGGTATAGTACATGTATTTTACAAATTGAATGCAATATTTTCATTTTTGCATGTATTAAATATGTTTTATACAAAACATGTTATGAAACTATATTACATGTATAAAACTTTTTGTAAGTATATAAAACTTGTATGAAACTTATTGGTTGAAAACTTCTAGTCGCCTACATGTTTATGATCTCATGTACAGAAATTGCAATAAAATAAACAATAATTGTCTACACCACGTTTGTATTTTGTAGGTGAGAACGCTGTCAATGTATCAGACGAGTTAATACATGTCACAGACTTCATTGTAAACGCAAATGTGTTTTATACTTGTAAAAATACTTGTTGGCTACACAGTTGAACGAAGTAATGTTTGAGACAGTTTTGACAAGTATTCTACAAGTTTTTTATATTTGATTATGCAAAAAAAAACTTTTTGCAAAAAAATACTACCAACTTCCAAATACAAAACTACAAAGTGAAAAATAACTTTATTTTTTGAAGTCGGTGTTTTTCGTAGGTACCATTTTTTTGCGTTTTGGACACCGACTTCAAAAAATTAAGTTATTTTTCACTTTGTAGCTTTGTATTTGGAAGTCGGTAGTATTTTTTTGCAAAAAGTTTTCTATTTTTCACTTTTTTGTTGTACGTACCTAATAGGCAAGTTAGTAAGGGAACTATTTCGACAGAATAGATTTCATGAAACTTGAACATGACCGGTGAAATGAGAGATCTGCTTACCCCATAAGAGCGAACTGGCGTGATGTTATGTTATGAAATGTTATAAACAACAAACAGACATGCGATTGCAGCAATCCCAAGAGATTTGCCGTTATTTATTGAAGAGTTCTGTTGTATATCTCCGAAGTTCATCATCAGATCTTCACAAAATTAAAATGTGACCAATTTCGGAACATACTCTTTCAAACAAAAAAAGAATTTTCAAAATCGGTTCACAATTCACGAAGATATCGATGAACACACACACAAAAAAAAAAAAAAACAAACTTGAAGTCGAACATAGAACCTCCTCCTTTTTGGGAAGTCGGTTAAAAAATAAGCGGCTGCGGTATATGCAACAAGAGGAAGGGCACCATAGTACAGTCGCCCGTGGTACATTTAAATCACGAAAAAGTTGACTAGCGATTATTTGCTTACCACTTTCCAGAAATTTCAGGCTATAAATGTCATCATCTGTGATAGTTGGCGTGGATCTGAGCGATGATCTGGACGACTTAGAGGATGAACGGCTAGTTCTCGGCAACTGTCCAGTTTCTCGCACTTTCTTCTTCGAGCTATACAGCTCTCGTAGAGCTTTCCGCTAGCATTTTTTTTAGTTACTTTATTTGTAGCTGATAAATATGCAGAATAATACACCACAACGCGTTCCTTGTGGAATATTGCCACAATTTCGGTAGCTAGTTTATAAAATTCTTCACTGGAAATTTTCTTCGCACAATTGTTTTCAAGTTAGTGGTGTATTAGCAGCTGGCTCAATTTCCTTCGGGAACCCTCCGTGAGTAAGCCTCCTTTTCCCTCTTTGAGTATTGCTCTGCCGTCTAAACTTTCCTGTATGTAAAACACAAACACAATAAGTTGTTGAACAAATTGATAAATGAATGAGTAAATGGTCCAGTTGGAGTATAGCCTTCGGGGCTCTATGAGCAGTCAATAAAACAAAAAAAAAATAGAATTGTGTAAGGTAAATGTATCAAACTTATTACGACACTCATCTGCCGTGTGACCAAACTTTTTGCAAAAAGTGCATCGAGGTCGAGTTCGCTTTAGTTTTGTATTTTCATACGAACTAGGGTCAGATGTAGCACATGAAGGGTTAATATTGGATACTGTCGCAGCTGAAGGGTTAAACATGGAACTACTATTTTTAGAACTTTGTGTTGTTATTTTGTGATTATTAGCATGACTTTTATTATTATCGAATGGACAATCGGATCGCGTTGCAGGTTTAGTTATAGGTAAACAAACACTTACCTCCGCCAGGGACTCTTCTACAAACCTTACTTTCTCGATCAATTTTTCGAGCTCGGTTGCCGAATCACGAGGCACACGTTTCCTAATCCTCCGATCTAAAAGTTCGTAATTTATATCTATCTTCATGATTTCTGGTACACTATACGGTAATTTAGCTAATAATGCACGAATTTCCGCGATAAACACATCAGCACGTTCAAGTTCTTGTTCGGCGGAAAATATTTCGCGGAGTATCTTGTATCCCGGTTGCGGCGTTCCGTACATTCCTCGTAATCGCTAGAGCGTCGTTCCACGTCGTCACCGAAGTCTTTATTCCTTGCCACCACACGGCGGCGTCAGCAGTCAGTAGCATGGGCATTCCTCGTAATGCATGTTCATCGCTAACGTGCGAACATTCTTTATAGACTTCTATGGCGTCTATAAACGCTTCCAGTACGTCTGCATTGCGGGCGGCGCCGTCGAAGCGTGCCGTACACTTCGCGAAATGCCGGGGCGTGGCTGGGGCATCTCGAACGGGTTAGGTGTCGAGCTACTTGCGCTGGCGTCTGGTATGTTGGAGTGGTTGGATGGACGTCACGAGGTGGTTCACCTGCTGGTCGGTGAAAGTCATACCCGTTGGCGGCGATTCGTCTTCCGCACTGCATTCGTCTTCGTCGTTTTTTCTTGCTCGTGTTTTCCTCGGCGACGGCATCATGTCGGGCCGGCGGCAAAAGGACGGCGAACTACTTCAGCACGGGGTTCACACGCACACTGGATAGGTATTTCGCGCGTACGCGTATCTCGTTTTCGTATCGTTTTATATGTCACCCACTGAGTTTAATAGTTAGTTATCTATTGTACACGAAGTAGGCTCCACGAGTTGGGCGTCACTGTAAGGAACTTTTTCTTCGGGGCACGAGATAAATAAGGTGAAAACTTTAGTTCAAGCCAAACTTCGTATATTCAAAAACATTATCGTCATATACACTGATGACAAAAACGAACATTGGTTGGAAAAGTATATATAATTGTTTAACAGTGGGGAAAAGATACGCGACTGAGCGAGTTCGTGCCGGTGGCGCGGAGGCGCAGAAGACGTGTGTCGCGGTGCGCAGCGTGCGAGTCACTCTCTGTTTCAATCGCGAGCGGCGCGCGGGCCGTGTTCCAACCTTTTGGTGTTGTAGAATGAGGAGCTGATGTCCACGTGACGAATTTAGGTGTTGTAGTATGACGAGCCGATGTCCAATGTCCATAATATTATTTTAAAAAGATTTTTTTATTTTTATTAAAAATGTATGAAAGCAGAAGTTCGCGTGCTACAATTGCAAAATTTTTTTTTTTCGATTACCGATGATCCCTCCTTTTTTGCTCTTATTTAATTAAGGATACCCGTAAAAACAATTTAGGCTTTGTACACTTTTTTCGTAAAATGCATATTTTTCAAGTAATTTAACTTTGAAGATTTTTTTACTTTTTTTTAATAATTAAATATATCGTGATAATAATTAAATAACTGTGAGTAGGGGACACATCATGCCCATGACATAAATTAATGGGGACAATGATCGAAAAACGATCAATATGTATTTAACGAAAAAAGAATTATAAGTTTAAACATGTTCCTATATGTGCCCTTAATCGAATAAGAGGAAAAAAGTCATCGGTAACCGATTTTTTTTTTTTTATTTAAAATGTTTTCAAGTCTTTTTTCCCATAGCATCCTACAGGCAACACTCCAACTGATTCCGACGAATTGAGAACTTCCTCCTTTTTAGAGTCGGTTAAATGCCGCGCAGTTATCGATGCCATACACGTTCGATTCGATCGTTCAATTGGCATGATACTGCTGATTGGATCCAATCTTGCAGTTCGTCCATATACCTACACCATACACGATTAATTGTAACTGTCCAATCGGACAAATAAAGAAAAATGGGATCGCCTACTACGATTGTCTACGATGGTGCGGAACCCTTCATGCACGAGTCCGACTCGCACTTGGCCGGTTTTTCAAGCCAAGCCACAACGCTGGCGAGAATAGAGCGCCCGTCTATTTTTCAAGCCAGTCAGACTGGCAGCCAGCGATGGTCCATATCACAAACATAAAGTACCTACCAAATTAAGCTACAAAATGAAAAATTAAGTGAGCACCAAAAAAGGGTAGGGCCGCCTGTCAGTATAGTATTACAATTACTGTAAACTATGCAAAAATGGACTTAGCAGGTTAACGAATTAGGCTGACGAAATACGTTTTGTTATCAAGCTGAGTAATGTTATGATTATGAGTAACTCACAGTGATATTATCTGCAATAGTACAATCTGTAGAGATTTTTGCATTATCACTGACATCAGTGTCCCGTACAGCGTTTTGAGTTGAGTCGTTTAGCTCAGCATTCTTAATTTCAAGGTTCTAGAAAAATAATTTAAAAGCTTTATTACAATGTATTACAAAAGTATGTGGCATTGCATCGGTCCAAGAGAAAAAAACCAAGAAAACATTTTTAATTGCTAAAATACAAGTAAACAAGTAGGTACGTACATTGACACCGGTCGCTTTTTGATGTTGTAGTAGCCAATTTTTAAATTTTATTCTGAGGCCAATCTTTGGAATCAGTTCTTTCAAATCTTCATCGTTTAACAGAATGGCAGTTTCAAGCGTTGTTATACGATTGTCTGAAAAATACAAATACAAACATGTACAAAACTTGTTATATAGGTAGGTACTACTTGTAATTGCCTACATGTTCAGTCGGAGAGTCAGGTTCAACAAAAACAAAACCTTTTTAACAAAAAATTGAACCGACGAAAAAGTAACAAAAAAGCAAAAAATTAAAAATTAACGTTTTTCGAGCTAATTAATAATTATTAATTAGCTTAGACAGCTTAAATAATAGCTAATTATTAAACAGCTTAATTAGCTGGACCTAAGCTCCACATGTATTTCGAGTTGGCGCCAAAGTTTGTATGGCGCCGCCTGTACACTGTTGAGGACCTCTTGGAACTGACTTCACTACAACATAACAGGGATCTGGAGTTGATCTAATGATAGAGACCCCATCATCGGATCCGTGAGTTGTGGTGTCATCATACATCATAAATGTTTGGTTAATTTCAACAGAATCGGTTCACAATTGAAAATTTAGTAGGAAAATTATCAATAAAAACAAAACCTACTAAAACTAAAACAATAAAAGTACCTACCTACTTGTCAAAAATACGTCTGTCTGTTGTTTGTGGGTGAAAAAGCTATCAAACAAGTTCAAACATGCCACACCAGAGAAAAAAGATCTTGACTAAATAAAACCGAGAAACTGGCTTACCTACCTTCAAGGAATGGTATTATTTCATCTAAACCGGCGTTTAATATCTCTTCCATAAATTCCATGATGCTCCGACGCGTTTTAGCACAAAATCACTCCGATTTTGAAAACATTGTGAAATAATGGTATCTTTTATTATTTGTGTACACAAACCTGAGAAAATTTCCCTTACACTGACTTTACACAATATTTACAAATGAATTACAAGGTAAAACTGGGTAAATCTCTATGAAATCTGATAGCTTATTTCATAACAATTCTAACAACATAACATTCATACATGGTTCCCATACAAAAGTTCCGATAAATCGGCGTTTTTCTGAGACCGGGGCGATCGCGAAAAATGGCGCCGGGGGGCTTCGAGGGAAGTGTCCCTCCCCGGGTTGGACCATTACCTAGTGAGACGGATTCAGTACAATGATTTGGCAAGCAGTTACTGTTTTAAAGAGCCTGGATACTGAAATAAGGCGGCTGTATAACGTCGTACGTATAGCGCATACATATTTTATGTTACGGGTTAAGTAAATTACGTATGCTGCTCTGTGCGGAATCATAAAACCGCATACGTAAATGGTAAGAGTGCGCCACAGTAATTTCATGATGCGGCTGACGTCATAAAGATTATACGCACCGAACACAGTCAGTAAGTAAACGGAGTTCTTAAAATGAGCCAGGATACGTAAATGATTATGTAGGCTTAGACATTATTAATTATCTAGTGTGCGTAAAATGTATCGGCATATCCCCGACGCATGCTCGTACATTATGTACGTAACCGGGACCATTACTTAATGAGTCGGAGTCAGTACAATGATTTGGCAACCAGTTACTGTTTTAAAGAGCCATGATACTGAAATAATGCGGCTGTATAACTTCGTTCGTATGGCGCATACATTTTTCCTGTTTCCGGGTACGTAAATTACGTATGCTGCTCTGTTAATACATATGCGGCATCATTAAACCTCATACGTAAAAGTTAATAATGCGGGCACAGTAATTTCATGATGCGGCCTCATTACAAGTAACTTGTTTACATTGTCTTTACAGAGCATTATGCCGCATACTTACTTAACATGGTGTCGTTTCATTATAAGTATGGCTCTTATAATTTTCATGTGAAAAGTACATTATACGTATCTGACTGCCAGTACATTACAAATTTGCCAATTTTAAGTAGCCCGTTTTTCTCAATGTATGTATGTCTTTCTAGGGCGTCCCCTCCGTGCGTTTCCATTTACGTCTGCCTTGTAAATATGTTTCGTTAGTCGCCTTTTATTCATCCTCGCAACATGGCCAAATCATCTTAACACACTCTTCAATTTAAGTCACTACATCTTCTTATTACCTCATTTTTCAATCTATCATTTAAAATTACCTTCACTTCCATACATAAGTGTACGCACCAGCTCGCTGTTGTGAACGGCGAGTCGAGCTTCCGGAGACATCGACTTGCTGGTCACAACCGCGTGTATAAATGAATGGTGTTCACTTTATTCCATGCATTCACTCTCCTTTTCACATCCTCTTCAATATTTCCATCCCTTGTGAACATACTTCCCAGATATACAAACTCGTTCACTTGCTCCACACTCTTATCATTTATTTTCACTTTACACTCCAATACATCGTCTTCTCTTTCAAACACTATTACCTTAGTCGTATTCACATTTAAACTCATCTCTTTTAACTTAAAAGCTTCATTCATCACAGTCACCATGTCTTGCAACTGTTTTGCTGACGATGCAAGTAGAATTTGATCATCTGCATAGAGAAGGCATTTGAAAGGCAGCTTATTCATCCTCAATCCGCACTCATGCTTTTTCAAACCTATCAGACAACTGTCCATGTACAAGTTAAACAGCCACGGTGACGCCACACCGCCCTGTCTAACACCCCTTGAGATGGAAAACCAGTCCGTATACGCCCCATTAATCCTAACACAAGCACTGGAATCCCTATATATTGATTTCAGTGCTTGTACCAAGCGCCAGCCCACATCGTACCCGGATAGCGTTGACCACAGTTCATCCCTCCACACACTGTTATAGGTCTTGTCCAAGTCAACGAAAGCACAGTAGAAATGTTTGTGCTTTGCCAAATGTTTTTCAGCTATACTCCTCAAGGAGAAGATCTGATCCATACAGCCTATTTCCTCTCTAAATCCTGCTTGCACACCCCATAATTGTTCATCCGTCACTTTTACCACTATATTTATTAAAACTTTCGAATATAATTTGCCGACAACGCTCAAAAGACTAATGCCGCGGTAGTTTTTACACTCCTGCTGTGAGCTTTTTCCTTATATAGTGGTACGAATACAACCTTGCACCAGTCACCCGGCACGCGGCCATATATTCAATACATATTAAAGATCCGGCACAACAGGCTTGCTACCACCCCACCATCGCCCTTCAGCATTTCAACAGATACTCGGTCATACCCTGCAGCTTGACCATTCACCATCCCACTCAGTGCTTTTATAATCTCATCCATTTCTCTTTCATTCTGATGCTTTCGCTCTTCGTCTGAGTTTGGGTCTTGGCAACTGGCTTCTACCCATTTACCCACTCCTTTCACACTATCCTGACAACTAAATAAACTTCAAAATATCTCTTCCAGCGTGCGTTCCAAGACAACCCCAACATATTTGGGAAAAAGCTATAGGCAGTTAATGGCATTGTTGAAATATATCTTGAGAAAATCTTTTTTGAGCGGCGAAAAAACTGTGAACATATCACTGTCCAGAGAAAATGGGAGGTTATGTGTTGCTCAGAGGCAACATAAAACACATAAAAACTAAAAAGTATGTAAAAAGTCATAAATTGCCATGTTAATCTTTCTCTTCTTTGTCCAACCCTCTTCCCAGTTCAGCTGGGGTCGGGTCTCCTAGTACGTCTGCGCCAGAGAGCTCTGTTCTGGATTGTCTGAGTGCTCAGGTTCTCCTACAGGACCGCTTTCTGCTTTCCTTGGTGAGACAAGGATGGGCATTTTGCGGTCACAAAGAACACCTGATAACGATCGCCATTTGAGCCAGGCGGTTTTGATGCGGTGGTCTACATCCTTATCCACATTTGCGTCAGAGTTAAGCACCGAACCTAAGTACTTGAAGTTGTCCACTTTGTGTCCGGTTGTCTATAAAAATATACAACCCGTTTCTACTGTCCCTCCGTAGTCACATTCCAAATACTCAGTTTTATTTCGATCTAAGCGTAGCCCATGTTTTTCTAACTGTGTCACCCAGTGCCTGAGTGTTTCCTGCAGATCTGGTGCATTTTTAGGTTCTAGGACTATATCGTCCGCATAAAGCATGTTAATAGTCTATAAAATGCTTAATTATCAATAACTACATTAATATAAATAATAATATACATTTAAATCTAAAAGAACTAAGTAAGCGTCAATTTATCACGCTTACATACTTTTCTTTGTTTATTTATCGTGGTAAATTCACCACGAGAAAAAAAGAAGAAAAACAAAAAACCACATTCCGGGAATAGATTAGCGGTGAACGGATTATCTTATTTTTTTTCTATAATAAGACCAAATTTCTGCGAATTAGTCTGTCCAACAGTCAAACTATTGTTAAAGTCTAAATTACAAAGTAATCCATACTAATATTATAAATGCGTAAGTTGTTTCTTTGTTTGTAACCTTTTCACGACTGCTGAACCGATTTAGATGAATTTTGGTATGTCGATAGTTTGATATACTGGTAAGGTCATAGTTTTATTCCAGTGTTGTATTCCCTTGGGATGATAAAACACTTTTTATGCGGGCGAAGCCGCGAGCAGAAGCTAGTTTATTTATTATAAAATATTTAAATACTCTTTTAATTCTGTTCATAAAATTGCAAGAATACTTAATGGATTAGTCAAAAACCATGTTTTGAGCTTTGTTGTAGTTAATAAGTTATCTTGCGAGCGAGCTTTGATGAGGTTTCATAATTATTCGTAGGTACAAGATTTCCACACAATTTCCATGCTAATTCTGCTCTGGAAACATTTAAATTAAGGCTCAAGTTTTATGGTACCGTTGGTAAATAAGAAACTTTTACGATGTAAGGGTCTTCTGTCACATAATTATCCTTCTGAAAGCCTTTTATTTGGGTTTCATGATAGCGATGGAAAAAATGCCAAAACGTTTGGTATTGACATTTCGGTAGCGCATGTCAATCAAATACTTACATTTCAGACTTTTCGATTGTTGGTTGGCGATAACAATTGATAAGATGGCATTTTGTCGAGAGGATCCTATCAAGTGTTGTTTAAAACTGATGATAAAAACTACGGAACCACAACTTTGCCTGCTACATGATATATTGCGTGTGCAACATTGAAGCTTTTCTGCTTGCTAAGGAAACTTAAGCATTTAAATGTGTGCAGTGCGAATACACACAATTTTGGCATAAACAGTTTCTCAAGGCCGTAACTAATTTTGAGAAAATTTGTTCATACATATTGTTCTCCTTTTACCGTGTTCGTTGGCTCATTACTGCGATGTCAAATTCCGACAAGATTTCGAGTGATCTTTAGTAAATATGAGTTATGTGCCTGCAAGCCCACAATCACCCGTGCATTTTACTCTGCATCAACGAAATTCAACTCCATTAAGAATTGTGCCATTATGTTCATGGAATATTTTGTCAAAACTGTACGTATATGCCTGTAAAGCCAATGTGGTAATCCATACAAATAACCTATATGTTCAATACTTTAAGATTCAGTAAAAAAAACTGCAATGGATATAAACTGTGTTTTCTATATTAAATTAAATCTTGCGTATTTTTTGGGACAATCTTTATTATTTATTTCCGTTGCCAAGCCAGCAATGTGTCACTGTCACAGTGAACCAAAAATCTTTGAATAAACATAACAAATCACAAGGAAACGATATTATAAACTTGTGGGTTGCTCCTTAATGGTCACGATTTGTAAACACCTTTCAAGTTTCTTGGACTTTTATCGTTCAATTCCCGTAACCGAGATCATTTTAGATACATGAGCTATGCATGTACATGAGAATATATACCATATCTTCTCAGAAATACATTTTAATTTTACTTGATCATGATGGATGGACGCTACCTTTTTCTGACCCTTTACTCTATCACGGTCTCAATTCTCAATTCTTTATTGCGTACCATAATTTATACAGTTAGTAGGGAAATTATTATATTAGACACAATTATAGACCTTGCCGGGCACATCATAGATCAAGTAGGAGAGAGGAGGAAGAACACTGAGTGTTTAATGTGATAAATTGTATTATTGGTTAAGTATTTGTAAGTTATACTGTTTTATTAATACAGAATTGAATTTAAGAATTATATTTATTTTTTTATAAATTATACGTTTCGTATTATTTATATATTTAGTAGCATTGTACAAACCATGAATTTTTAATAATTTTTATTTAATTCATTTTTTATTAATATTTTATTTATTACGTAATTAATAGTTATTATTCACATGTAAGTTATTTATTTATTGGACACTCCATAATTATTAAAAATATTGCTTTACGGGTCGGCAGGCGTCTTTAATAGTGTATTTATAAGTAATAATAGATAGTTATAGTTACTTATCATTTAGGTAATCGCTTATGCTATACTAGCATTTGCTTACAAGTTATCATTTAGGTAATCGCTTATGCTATACTAGCATTTGCTTACAAGAAAGAGCTTAATAATTTACTTAATAAAGATGTTATATTTATTTGAATTCTTTATTATTTCGGGTAACTTATTATAAATTTTGATGGACATGACAAAGGTACTATTGGAATGCATGTTTAGTCGCGATTGTGGTAAGGTTAGTCTATTTTTGTCTTAAATTAATTTTGTTTTGTATGTCTTCTCTTTTTGTAAAGAATTCTGGGTACATACGCACAAACTTACAAACTTCAAATATATAAAATCTTTAGTTCCTGAAAGTGGGGTTTACAGCTATTGGTGACTTCAATATTTACTAAGATTCTTATTAGTTTTTTTTGTAGGGTAAATAGCGTGGGTGCATCAGTGCTGTTGCGCCATAAGATGACACCGTATTTGAGCCATGCGTAGGCGTACGCGTAGTACATTACTAGTGCAGTTTTTTAGTCTGTAGTTTTTTTGATCTCGCGGAGGGCGTATGAGAATTTAGATATTTTTGCTCTTACTTTCTGGATGTGAGACTTCCAATTTATGTGTGTAACAATGTTTAGGCCTAGTAGGGTGAAATTATCAACTTCTTCTAATTTATTATATTTAAAGCTAAAGTTTATATTTATTGGTATTTTTTGCCGAGGTTGAAATGACATTGTTTTAGTTTTATTGAAGTTAATTTCTAGGTTGTGTTCAGTCATCCAATTTATTGTAAAATCTAGTATGGAATTTAATTTATCATTTAAATTGATGTTATTTTCACATGAGTATTTGTTATTTTCACGGTGTTTAAATTGTTTACTGAAATCTACATTGACTTTGATTGAATTCCTTTATTTGGAATAAACATTGTGTATACTGCTTTCAGCGATATAGTTATCAGGGACGGGTAGGTACCTACCGTATTATGGCCGTAGTAAGAAATTCCTCTGATACCATGTTATCGTGCTTGTCTGTCGGAGCCTTTGGACAAATTGTCTGTGTAGAAAACGAAGTCACATCATAACTTCTTAAACTGTATGTTTTATACCAAACTACTCTATTTTGTCACTATATCAAATTCCTGCATTCTTATGTGAAATACTCTCAGACCAAGTCGCTTGTGTCTAACAGACTGACTGACACACGAATGAAAACATTTTATTTCAGTTTTGGCACGGAACTCTGAAAACAAACCTGTCGGCTGTCCCTAAATATTTTTGTGGAAAACATGTGTTGGAAGATTGCTATAAGCCTCGGAGGCGAATTTTCCGTATCTATAATACCGATTGCATGATTATTCAGCTATAGTTTACTATAAGCCTCGAACACGAATTTTCTGTATTTAAATATGTATGTTTTTTTATCTGCACTAGGGCCCTATGAGGATTTAACGAAGCATATAGAATTTTGTATGGAAATGAATTAGCAGGCCACCCCTTGTTCATATAGGGACACCTGTGGTTCGAGAGAAAATTTTATTACTTCCCATGGATGTCGCAACACGGGGGAATGTGGATGATTTGACAACAATGCGTTGTATTAGCTCCAGCCTGACCGCGCCTGCCACTGAACCCGGATGCCACCTGCAAAACGTGATGTCCATTCTAATGACTCCAGAGTAGTTAATATGCGACGGAAAACAATGGATTTAGCCAAACAATGTTCGGTACCGTAAAGTTTTTACCAATATCTATACAACTGCGAGTTTAGCCTCGACTATTTGTCGATGCTAGTTATGAGATTCGGCCATTTACCGAATTACCAATACGATGTTAGTTATGATATGAACTTTATTCATCGTCGAATTAAGTGTTTAATACGCAATTAAGGCCAAATAACCAGCATAGATAAGGGTGATGTTTTAGTCATGATACTCATACAAAACCAATTAATTAACGAAGTGTTACTGTGACTATACATAATGTACCATGGCTTATAATATTATTATGATTTTTGAAGTCATTAGCTACACGTAATCATAGTCAGAACGTTAAAACGAAGTTGAAAGGAATTTTTCGGTGTCCGATAAAGCGATAAAGTATGCTCGTAAAGGAGGGTAGTTATTAATACGACGACCAAATGGTCAGTCGCTGTTAAGTTTCTTAGATGAAACTGCCAATAAGAGACGATGTTAAAACAATTCAATCAAAAAGTATATCGTTCATAAAATTATATCGGTCGTAAAATGAACATCAGTAAGCCGTGTTTATTGACAAATTGTGTTTCGAGAGATGCCTTGAGAACGAATATTTTCGGGATATAGATGGGCTGTGACTGTGACAGCTTCCACGATATTAGCTACTTGTCACCGAAGTCTAGTGTGTCTATCAAATAAAGATTTCTGTACCAGTATATTGGAAATAATGAGAAACATGTATTACATTTTGCCGTCTATACCTGAACGCGCTGCCCGTTTTTTTGTTTGTCTATCAAGATTGATAGCAACGAGTATTTGTCAAACAGTATTTTCCAGAAAACTTGGCGGCTCTTAAGAAGACACGTTCTTAACTCCAAATACTCAATTCAGAAATCCGCTCTATACGGACTCTTAAGCTAGAGTGTTTAATTTGAAATTAGGTACTATAAAATAGGGATAGGTAAAGATTTGCCAATCGAGAATTCTTTTACTTTCTGCGTTGAGAAATACGATTCATTTCAACAAATTTCAGCTCGACAGTCAAATCACTGCTGCAAATAATGGTAATAATATAAAAGGCTTACTTTTTGTATCATGGAAACAAATAGAACTATTACTAAGGACGCCGCACTTTATTCTCAACTGCCACTCACTACCGTCATTTATCTTTGCAAGGTCCTTCATTGTGAAACCCTTTTAGGGATTCACAAAGACGCTCACATTTTGAGAATGTGTAATTGGAAAAACATATCTAGTCATGCTATTAGGAAATATTAGGCTAATGTGACCTCAAAACGTACAGTCTGTAGATATAAAAGAAGTATAGAAAAGGCATTACCGAGCA
The DNA here is from genome assembly GCA_964057195.1 of Orthosia cruda. Classification (NCBI taxonomy): domain Eukaryota; kingdom Metazoa; phylum Arthropoda; class Insecta; order Lepidoptera; family Noctuidae; genus Orthosia; species Orthosia cruda. The sequence continues at coordinate 21,912,554 of OZ059830.1, forward strand.
TGTCAACTCCAACATAGACGTTATCGCGAAATTTTTCAAGTGCTTTTTTGCCGTGAATCGTTGTTTGCCAAGTACGAGTATGTGTGTGATGCATGATTCAATTTGATGTTACTTGAAGGAATATTCGCTTGTGATCTTGTAGTTGTTTAAAGATTTAGATCATAACTCTTTCAATTCTAAATAAGTGTTTTTCCGAATCCCTTTTTCCTCTCCCTTTTGTATATAATATAGGTTTTATTTTTGTTATTAGTCTTATGTTTTAGAATATTCAAATTAAACTTATTGTTTTCTAAGTGTGATCAATCTCAAATTCAACTTAATATAAACTAAAGAGTTATCGTAACACTCGAGATGATTCCTTCGTTTACTTTAAGATATTTATTAGGTTTTTAAAACCTATAACTGTACCGACGACCTACGCGTTTTCCACAGATATCCACTTAAGATAATCTTATATTGAGAATCTTATTCCAGAAAGTGAAAATGGATGAATAAGTTTTGGAAACAAATAATGAGATCGTGTAGTGGGGAAAAATGCTTGTACGTGCAATATACAACAATACGACCAAACTAGAACTTTTTGAAATAAGCTGGTCGCTGGTAAAAATGTATTTATCTCGCTGGTAAATACATTTTTACCAGCGAGAGAGTCCCACGAGACCACAATATCCGAATAAAAGTCGTATTTCCTAATCTAGGACATGCTCTATCCCTGTACCTAATATCAACCCAATCAGTTGCGCCGTGAGAGAGGCGTGATTGATCAACAAACATACAGACTTTCAAAAACATTTTCGAGCATTTAATACATCTACATAATAAAGGATTTAGGCAGATATGTGGAGCAGTATTTATAGACAAGCGTAAACACTCTTGATCGATGTTCTACATTCGTATTTGTGATGAAAGTGTTTTTATCGCCAAGGTTGATTTGTTATTACGAGCATTTGGTAGAAGATGCTTAGCACGAAACAGTAATGAAAGTACTTCGTTACTGGAATCCATCAATCTGGAATTTCTCAGTTTCTTGTATTCTGAGGCCCGGACTGCACCAAAGTGGAGGCGAGACGAGCGGAGAGATGTTTTTTAAACAACCAATAGAATTTTGTTAATCACTCATCTCATCTCCGCTCAGCTGGACTTTCCGCACATCTTCGCTTTAGTGGAGTCTGGGCCTGATAGATGGCAATACGCTCGCCCCCTAATACATGGGATTTAATAATAATAACTCTTTACATTCAGGCAACTATACCCATATGTAAAATACATAAATTAAAAATACAAAAATAAACGAATATAGATCTATAGAGATAACGAATACAGATAACAATCAATCTGCCTAGCCTTTTCCCTACTATAATGGGGTCGGCTTCCAGTCTTACCCGATTCAGCAGAGCTATACCGGACCAGTGTTTCACATGGAGCGACTGCCGATCTGACCTCCACAACCCAGTAACTGGTTAACACGATACCCCTTGGCAAGACTGGTGTCAGATCTCAAGCTTCTGACTACCCGTAACGACTGTCAAAGATCTTCAAATGACAGCCGGGACCAACGGCTTAACGTGCTTTCCGAGGCACGGAGGAAACTCGGTATGTTGAAATGATCACCCAACCACGGACCGGCCTCGTCAAGCATTGCTTAATTTTGATGATCGATCAGTGCGGCTGTTATTATTTAGCCACGAGCTCCTCACAACACACGAATACAAATAACACAAATCTATTTAATCCGTTGGGTCGGCGACGATTTGCGCTGAGTCGTGGTGTCATGTAGCGTACCGCTGAAACGCCGATACACGACACACGTCGGCCAAAATTTTTCGTTGAATATAAATAATTACTGCGTTGTTGCGTCACACCTATATGGGTTATCTTAGATTAAATTAACAGTGACGATATTTTTATGAATTAACTGTATAAATCAAAACTTCTTGCGAAAGGTCGAATGAGAGGTTGGATTGCCCACTTGTATTGTTCAACATTTTTGAAATATTTGAAATGTGAATAGGCAATCTGAACCTTGAATAGAGTAGATACACAAGCGTGGTGATCAACGCTAATTCTCTTTATGTTACTAATTACCACTTCATTATTCAAAATATGAGCCCATAGATATGAGACATGGACAAGTGTCAGAGAGACAAAGCCATCGTGCGGCTGGTAGCTCGCTGTAGTCTTTTATAAAAATGTTGCGTTCTTCATTATCCATGTTACAGGCTTGTCACGAAGAAAAGAGACGGACATTGGCTGCACATTCATTTTGCCTCGTTCTACAGTTAAATCAATTTTATGACGGTAATGCTCTGTCCAGTATTTTATGTCTATGGCCCTGACCAAGGACATACTCGTGTATCTAAAGTAACGGAACACCTAAATATTTTACCTTAGCTTCAAGGACGTTCGTTATTTTTAGCTATTACAAATTGGTCCCTCTTTTTATCCGAAATAAGCTCTTGTATAAGTGAAAAGTTTTTTTGGCACAAGAAGAGCTCTTTATGAGAAGTATCTGCTTAGATTGCAATTTTATTGTTTTACCTTCATACCAACGTGAAGCAATTTGGATATGCTCCCGAAATAATGCCATTATGTTGTTTTCTTCTTAATTAGACCTCGTCAATTAAAATTAATCTTCTGATAGACTTTAAGGTTAACCATCTACGTATGTTGTTTGTTTAAAATAAGATCAATCGTTTCTTTAGAGGTGATTCATAATTCCAAATATTGGTTAACCGTTCATGTGTTTACACATGAACGGTTCTAAAAAAAAACTGGCGGCCATATGAAGAAAACGTGTCTCTAGTAGGTACTTCGATCAACAATACCAACTAGATACGGCCGGCACAAGAAATACGTCTCGGTAAATAACAGCTCACTTGAGACGTAAGCTCTTATTTTGATCAGTTTGTCATAGTAAGCATTCAGAATCAGAATCAGAATCAGAAGTCTCTTTATTTTTTGGCAGTTCGTCGTGTTACAGTTGTGTCCCGCGAGCAGGGCGTGTACTTGTTTTTATTGTCTAGTACATCGTAAAAAATAAATGTGTCGAAACAAGAGCCTAAGCTTTTATTTCTTTTGGCCACTGCCTATGCGAAAGCATTAAGTAGTAACCAGTTTGTTGTTGGTGTCCTGGTCGCTTGCTAACTCGGAGCTTCCGTAGCACTTTATGAATGTAGTTTATTTTACCTATACGTTGGTCGTACATTAGCGGGTTATAGCGCCCGTATCTTGCGTATGCTGGTCCAAGGACTTCTTAGTCAGGGGTTTGTAGCTCATTCATACGATCAACCATATCATGGTGTAAATACGTCGTCCTCTCTATTCACTTATCAACATCCATCAGTTCCCAGAGGATGTCAGACTCCAGTTGCCTCGGCAAGACCGCGGCTGCTTTAAATCTTGTATTGTGGCTCAATTTTGTTTCGCAGTTATGACACTATACAGGGCCACAACTGAACAGTTCCATAGTCAAGGATAGGTAGGAGACACGATTGTATCACTACCATCTTCGTATCGAGGCTTGCGCGTGATCGGTACCCGATGATGGGTGCTAACGCGGCGCGATTTCGTCTCGCTTTTTAACCGACTTCAAAAAAAGGAGGAGGTTCTCAATTCGTCGGAATCTTTTTTTTTTTTATGTATGTTCCCCGATTACTCAAAGACGCCTGGACCGATTTCAAAAATTCTTCCTTTGTTTGAAAGGGTATACTTCCTAGTTGGTCTCATATTCATCAGGTCTGGATCTGATGATGGAATCCTAGAGAAATCGAGGGAACTCCTCAAATGTTATAGGCAAACATATAGTGATTTTGGTATTTTCATCAACAATGCAATCATTTGCACTCAGAAAGTATCATTTGGTGAAGTGAAACTGATGAAGAAGACCACAGATGGCCACTGGAACTCCAAAATGCAAAATATGTCACGAGCATAAGATATCTTGAATAGTTAACCGACTATAATGAAGCAAAAACTTTTAAATAAATGGTACTGATGAAAATTGCACCATCGAACTGATCTGATGATGAAGCCGGAAGGTAGGCACTGGAACTCTTATATAAAACAATGTATCCTAGTTGTGTTTGGGCTTATTGGAATCGCCATGAGATGTACTTTGGTTATAAATGATAATCATGTTAATTGGAGGTACCTACCAAAACTAAAAAGAGAAAAATAAAAACTTTTTAACAAAAAATCAAACCGACTTCCAGAACAAAAACCTATTTGGGTGTATGTGGAACAGGGTGTAAAGTCCCACACACCTCCGTAGAAAAGGGAGGATCCTCCGACCAGACGGGTGTTGTGTCTGGTCCGGGCAACTGCCCAACGGTTGTTGTCGGACTGTTGTATGTGTTCTAATCGCGCCGAAAACTTTACTTGCGCGATGCAGGATTTGTGTGACGTCATGTCGTTAGTTCGTAAGTGGCGGCGTTGGTGCCGCTACAACTACAAAGAAAAAAATAAATTTCTTTTCCGAAGTCGGTGTCGAAAAACGGGAAGCAATGGGTAGGTACAAAAGACACCAACTTCGGAAAAGAAATTTATTTTTGCTTTGTAGTTTTTTGTTCTGGAAGTCGGTTTGATTTTATGTTAAAAAGTTTTTGATTACCGATTCAACGTGTGACTCTATTCGCATTGTCTTGTCCAGTATAACGCCGAGCTATTTTACGCTATCAGTTTGTATTCAAGCAGTCTGTCTCCGATAGCTATTTTCTTTTCATAGTTTTGCCTACGGCTGGTAAATATTATGCAATCTGTCTTTTCCACGTTGCACTTGAGCCCGCATTATTTGTATAAGGCTAGTATCTCACTCGCTACCCATCATATTTTGTTAGTGGCGATATTCGGCTGTTTGTAGGAGTTCAGCACACAAATTCTTCTGCATATTGGGACATCAGTAGTCCGCTCATTTGACTGGTGTTGATTTCACTGACGTACACGTTAAAAATTAGCGGCCCCGAGATTGAGCCTTGTGGGACGCTATGTGGCACGGGTTTCTCGACGCCGGTCGTGGTGCGAATCTTACCTCTGATTCTGCGCCCATCTAGGTAGTCCTCGATAAGTTTAATAATGTTGTTAGGGATGTCTGCAAGTTGTAGCTTTCGCACGGGACCTCTATGGTTTATGGAGTCGAACGCCTAACTAAGGTCCATAGGTCATTGAGACGCTATTTATTTATTTATTAGGCTCACCAACAATTGTTAACACTTAAATATTACAATTTGTACACTTAATACTAAAGTCGAGGCTCACAATTTTTAACAGGTAAGCACCACTTATGCTAAGCTGTTGTACAAAATTTTTGAAAAATAACTTAATAAATAGAAATAAGAAATGGTTTTGAGTGATACCATAGATATCTTGACTTAAAAATAAAAACCAAAATTCAAATAAGTATGGCCCTCATTGAGGGCGTCTGTAATGTATTTGCCTGTCCTAAGTATCTGTGTAGCTGTTTCGCGTTGCTGAGTGAAGTGTCCCATGTTGACCACGCCAGTCACTAAGTATATTTTATCACTGCTACTGCTAACGTGTGCAGGTGTAAGTACAGTTCCTGGACGCAAATACGGGACAAGGAGCTTGCCTGTCTATTCATTCAGGTTTCATAAAGGATTTCTTACACATTTGTATTCACAAATTCATAAACTTTATGATGCCCATTTCTCAGCGCAAAGCATATCAAAGTACCGGAGTTTTCTCCGGAGAATAACGTTGAATTTTTCTACAAAAACCATACAAAAACGCTGTTAATTTACGAGCTGACATATCTGCCAACGAAAAACATGTGAGTTTTTCTTACATTTTTCTTCAGTGTGGTTTGTATTTACTAGATTAGGATCCAAGGTAAATATGGCAGAGTGAACCGTAGAACAGCATGGAATTTCTCTTTATTAGAGTATCCATGACTCAAAATTGGATAAGTTTTATTTATACTTACGATTATGTTAGTAGGTAAACACTGACACTATTTAAAACAAACAATACAACAAATGACTGTGAATCACCATTGCAGCAAACCATGAGAGAAGGTACAAGAGCGACCCACGAACACACATTTATGGTGACTTGCAATATAGCCTAGGTATAGTTAGAACTGGCCCACTATATGTGCACTAGGGAAGCGCAACTTTTTCGTATTGTTGAGGAAAAACAGTCTACATGTACCATGATACGGCGTCACGGTCGGTGACTTAATAACCATTTGTAATTAAAATCATGTAGACCAGAAGATACCTATTAGAGTAATATAACAGAAACTCGGGTATTCATTTGGGAACTGGTTTCACTGCGGCACTATTTGCAAAACATAACGAACGAATAAAATACGGGGATTAATTCTTTGTACCTTTGGAACAAACACTAAAGACCTAATGAAATAGATAACACAAAGACTCCGCGAACACAAAGATACTTGTGGTCTCTAAACGTGTGAGGTAGAAGGATCGAAATCAAGTTAGTATTAAATTAAGTTTGTTCAAATTCAAATATATTTATTGCTCAACACAGTACATAATAATACATTTCCAGATGTCAAGTGAATGCGCAGTCCACTGTGTTGCACCAATTTAGGCATGCAAAATTATCATTAAAAATACACAATGTCATAAATTCTAATTAATACCCTTTGCAAATTATTACACCATACAATCTCATAAAGTCAAATTAATAGGTACCTTATAAAATCTCATAAATTAATACCCTGTACAATGTCAAAAATTCAAATTAATACTCTAAACGATGTCATAATTTTTAAAATAATTTCTTCTATTAAATGTCATAAATTTAAGTTAATATGTTATAAAATGTCATAAATTAAAAACTAATAAGTTATACAATGTCATAATTTCAAATACATAAGTAAGTAATGTCAGAGTTTTGTAATGTCTTAATAATTTAGTTATGTCTAATGAACAATACAGAAATAAAAAGTATAAATATTAAAAAATGTTATAAAGTAAATCGGACCCAAGTATCCACCATAACAATAGGTATGTATTATTAGTATACACACACATTTCTATCTGACAGGTACTCATTCATTGTGTAGTATGTCTTTTTCATCAGATAATTATTGAGTTGCTTTTTAAATTTATTTATATCATTAATATTTAATAGAGAAGTAGTGTTGTCATCTCACCCCCGCTATTACCCGAGGGACGTGTTAAAGTCGAACCTGATAAATTGGACTTAGGCATTTCTTTTATTGTTGTCCTAAATAATTGGGACATAAGACCTGTGCAGATGGTGTCACACGGTGTATGACGTAAGACTCCCATACTTCCCGAAGGGTTAAGAGGTGTATATTATTTTAGGGGTTAAAGTATGAAATTGCCGATTTGTACTGACAAATTGAAATTCGTTTTTTTTTTAATTTGACATTTTTATTTAATCAAAATAATTACCATTATTATCTTTACATTGCTGCCATCTAAAAGGAAGGTCATTTATGCCTATGCGATAGAACTCTGATGATCTCGATTCGACAAACTGTGTAAAAGCATTTTGTATTGCCTCCTGAGAAGAAAACCTTTTATCACGTAGAAAATTGTCCAAATCACGAAATAAAATGGTAGTCCGTTGGAGCAAGGTCTGGCGAATACGGAGGGTGACGAATAGTTTCTAGTTGCAGTTCCTGTAGAGTTAAAACGGTTTCTAGGGCTGTATGAGGTCTCGCGTTATCATGGAGCAATAATGGTGAAGATCAATTCATTAGTCGGGGATGTTTCACTGCTAGTTTTGCTATCATTGTTCGGAGTTCGGCACAGTAGACATCTGCCATTATTGCTTGACCAGATCGTATAAAGCTTTAGTGCACCATGCTGAGACCACCAAACAGTTACCATTACCTTTTTATTGGTAAGCTTTGCTTTAGGACACTGTTGCGGCGTTTGACCTGGAGTCAGCCATTGCATTTTTCACTTACGGTTATCGTAAAGAATCCACTTTTACTCACATGTCACAATTCGATCCAATATTCCTTTATTTCTGTATAGATTCAACAAGGCAATAAAAGTGTCAACACGCATTTCTTTCTGCAGATCAGTGAAATCATAAGGCACCCATTTTTCATTTATTTTTATTTTATTGATTTGACGCAAATGAGTCAACATTGTTGGTAAGGTAACGTTAAACCATGCCGCTAACTCGTGGGTAGTTTGGCTCGGATCAGCTTCCACCACCTTTTTCAATTCATTGTTATTCACCTGTGTGGGCGGTCTTCTACGTGGTTCGTTCTTCAAATCAAAGTTTCCATCGCGAAAGCGTTTAAACCAAAATCGTACGGTGCGTTCATTAGCAGTCCCCTCTCCAAATGCAACATTGATATTGCGAACTGTTTTTGACGCGTTAGTTTCGCGCCGGAATTCGTATTCAAAATTCACTCGAATTCTCGAAGTATCAATCTTTCTTGTCTAAGCTAGAGGACTACCTAGATGGGCGATTAATTGTAATCATCAGTAGACTTAGATGAAGAAGCACTTTAGTTCCTCACTAAAGTGCTTCTTCATCTAAGTCAACGGCAAGTGTAATTACTTAGTTTGTAGTTCAATCGTACCGCTAACTAGTCTTGATAACAGCATTAGACTGGCTAAGTGGCTCAGTCTTGTAGTTTGGGTACGTAGGTGTTGGAGATAAGAGTGGACTGTATGGCGTCGTCCTAATTCGCTAATGACCGTACGAGTTAACGAAGCGATTTCGTCGCGCGATGAAAATGTGTTCCTGTGCTCGATGATTTGCAAGCTTGAATTAGGACACTCTAAAGAAATGTGTATATTTATCTCGTCGTGTGACTTGTACGATCGTAGCCAATTAAGACGACGTCTATATATTATGTTGAATTGATAGTGCTAGTGGAGCGGGCGGCTCACAGCTGACACGTGACGATTGCTAAACGCTCATGCCCACGAGACGGTTTTTCGCCGGAGCTAAGCCCGGCGTCAAACCTGGTCTTCGTCTGGTCGTCAGTAATGTATGGGACACTATGAAATGAACGAAGCCATTCACATGACGCCGGCGCTAGCGCCGGCTCACCGTGCAACCGGTCACGGTGTTCGCCGCGTCTACGCCCAGTGCGTTAAAGTATGGCAGTGTATGAGTGCATGTACACGAGACCGAACCTACGCCCGGCGCGTGCCGACTACCTATGCGAAACGCAATATTATGGAGATCAACCACGAATTATTAACATTTTGTTAAATGTTTCTTTTTTCATTCGATTGTACTTCTCAAATTTCTCGTCATGTTTCATTAGTTGCTTCTGAATGAGAGTATGAAATGTACTATAATCTTCTCTTTCTGTTATCATAGGATGTACCCAATATCGTGTTTGTATTATTTGTCGTTTTTTTTAGCGTTCTATACATGTACCACGCAATAATACATTTTCTCTTTTTAGCACTGAACATTTTGTACGTCCACAATTCACAGAATAAAAAGAGCGAATGTAGGCTGCACCTCCATGAAACCGGGTCGAGTACAAACCGTCTTGTGTGCAAACTAGGACGGTTTCTACACGGCGCCGACAAAAAATCGGGCCGTGTTAAAACCGTCTAGTGGGCCGGAGGAGTCCTGAAAAGACGGACCTATTCTCTGTACTCTCTCTGTAACTCTGAATTTACATAGAATGCATTTGTTTGTAATAAGATAAAGATTTTAAAAAACCGGCCAGGTGCTTGTGAGATTTCGCACATTTAGGGTTCCGTACCAAACCACAAATTCAAGTTGGTTGTATTAGAAAAAAAGAATTTAAGGCATTTAAAGAAAAAAAAAACTATTTATCAAAGTATTTGTTGGTAAAATATACGTTATTATAAACATTATCACCAAATTTCATGTTAATAGGTCAATGTGAAATTTAAAAAATCATCGCAACAATATTTTGTAAGAAAAGGTGGCGTTTCATTTCTTTGATTGCCAATATTTTTTTAAATAAAAAGTGCAGTACTGTTCTACTCAACCAGATCTAAAAATTATACCCCAATCGATGGTGTAGGTAAAATATATTTTTCATTCCCTCCTTTAGCTGTATGGGGCCCACCTTATAAAGATGAAAAAAAACAAATTGTATGGCTTTGGGTCAACAATTTGCTTATATTGTGATTTGAAGACTGTAGCTCTAACCGTTTGGCTGTAAAACAGACACAGTTCTGACGGACAGACAGAAAGACATACGGAAAGACAGACTGACACTTGAGTGACAGCAATACGGCTCTATTTGGACCTTTCGGTTACGGAACCCTAAAAACCTATAATTTCAAACGAGAAAATGAAATTCGGGCAGATTTTGTCTAGATCTTTAATCACAATCAAATTACACCAATAAATAGCTGGCTATGGCTTACATTGACACATCTCTACTGCTTTTGGCTTTTTCATCTTGGCGTCGCTCGAGGAGAGGCATCAACATGGTGGCTTAACTTTGGCAGGCTGTTGCGGGCTGAATGTTGACTGATGTCACGTCTATTATAAATGATAGATGCAAGATGAAGAAATAAATTAATAAATAAAATAAGCTCTTCCCTGCGAATTAAAACTATGTATCGTTAATTCGCCGCCCTTCGCTCGAAGCATGACACGTTACGGTGAAAGGGTTGCCAACTGTCTCTCCGTTTCCTAAGTCGTTCGTTTGCAAAATTTGTCCGAAGATATCCTATTCTCATTGTGAAAATACAAGGAAACACAAAAAGAGGATACCAGTATATAACTATAATAGGCGTACGTAGTACTTTGGAATAGTATTTCCGAATAAGTATCCTAAATAAATAGAAAGACTCGTCACTCGTGGACCGCTTAACATCTCCTGAGAATGACTCGTGTAGGGGGGTCGACATGTGTCTTCGTGGATAGGGCAGAGCTCTGCCCCATTTAGGGGATATATTACATTAAGTCAAGTAAGTCAGTGTCTTTGAAACCTAATTCCTGGCAGAATTTTGTATGATCAACAAAAAACAGGCAGTTTGATCCCAGATTTTGACGGAATTAAAACTCGACTCGTTTGACTGACTTTCTTAATCAAATTGACAGTAATAGCACAAAGTACGTGACCGGCGGCGCGGTAATAGCTTGTTATTTATTGACCTTGATTTTTTGTAAGGCCTTTTTAACGTTGTCATGGCGCAATCGTCATGAAGGGGACTTCCATTACTCCACTCAACTCAGTAGTCGAGTGGAGTGAAGGAAGTTTCCACCAACAGTGCTTAAAATATAGGAGTTATATTGTAATTAAATATTTTTATTTTACCAATCAACCAATTTTCAGTCAACTTGCTCTGTTGCATCCCATCAGGACAATTTAATTATTTCCCGATGTAATTTGTGAACCGTTGAAATCAGTTAAACATACTTTATTTGTAACTGATTCAAATAAATGTTACAGCTGCGTAATCAACGATACAAAAAAATGTGCAAATAATTTTGTGCTATTTATATATAGCTATTTTATTGTTATTATTATAGGTTATTTACACATGGACAATTTTTTTTCTGTAACTTAATCTCAATTTTCAGCGCATAAAAATCCTCTATATTATTATTTAAACTTGGCAATCGTCACCGCTTTTAGTTTGTCACTTTATCTATGCCCAATACAGATCCAAACATGTTTTTTTTTTTTTTTTTTAAACTCTATGCACAAGTATAAAGGCGGACTTAATGCCTCAGGCATTTTCTACCAGTCGATATTAGGGTAGTGCAGTGATATAACATGGCTGGTGCAAGAACTATGGAGAAAAATATAAAAATAATATATAAAGGCTTTTAATTTAAATATATATTTAGATACATCTGATTGTTTATATGTATAAACATTCAGATGGTTGTAAAGATGCAGAAAAAGTTTACACGTTACCTAGGCAATTTTTTGGCGTCTAAGCGTTTAATCCGCTTATGTACCCAACTCTCTTTGTAATAGGGATGGGTGGGTACTATAAGTTGGAAGTAAGGCGCAATGATGCTCTGGTCAAATATGTCTTTATGGTTTTTCGTAGGATGCTAAACAATTCAAAAATCTTAGAATCGTTAGGATTACTTGTTCCAAACAGTAGGCTTCGATTGGGGCCGAGGTAGAGTCTGTTTGAAACGCCAGTAGCCCGTACAAACATATTAAAGTATGCTCCTGTGTGTCGGACAGTTACGATTATCAACAGCATCTCTCAGCGGTTGGGCATTTTTCCAGCTCTTTGGTGGAATGCCAGAGGGTGACATATAGTGTATTGTGCTCTACGTAACTTGTGCTGGCACCCTGAGCTGTTACTTGGGACTGGTCAATCAGGCGACGCGAGTAGGTGTGTGATCAGCTTTCGGGGGGCGTCTCTGGGTGTCGCATTGTATGACTACTTTTATTACCTTGGGTTCTACCTGTAAAAATAATGGTATGTGTAAATGAATAAATAAATAAATGTCGTGTAGAAACAGAATCCAACAAACTAACTGTGTCATGTTCCATTTTCCTATTTTATTTGTAAGAAAACTCAAGATAACTAAACTAAAAGGTACCACACAAAGCGTAGCGGAGAGATGCCGGATGTTTTCCTGTGAAATACATCCTATGTTGCTTTTTATTTTCTAGCTTTATAAACCGACAAAGATAAGGTAGAAAAGGAACTTGGATGTTCGTATTGCAGTTCGTTTTTGCAACAGACTAACAGAGTGATAAACTTTCTTTTATACAATTGGAACAGAGTAGGTGCAAGTTTGTGAAACTTGTAAAGTTATGAAGGTAAACTTAACATAAATATTTTCCCTTGTTGTTGATAGTTAAGTTCGCCGTTATCGAGAAGGATGCTTGTGTGATTTTATTTATTTTTGTTTTAAGAAAACCGTTGCTCCACACTAGGATTTCTCCTGTATCATGATTTCTCCTGTGCATTGACAAACATATAAACTCACATACACTAACATCCAAAGCTGGAACAACTATCTGTAGGTCAAACTAATATTTGTTCCATGCGGGAATCAAATCCGCGACACGCAGCGCAGCAGTGAATCGCTCAACCACTGCGCCAAACGTTCGCCCGCATTTTAGATCACACTATCTCCTCGACTATTATTTTATTAGTAAGTAGCTAAGCTCTATTTATTTTTGAGACTTATTACTTTAAGTACCATAAACTTATAAGTAGCAAAGCCAGACAGTTCAGTCTTCATAGCAAGACTGACCAGAGGCTCTAGACAAGTGATATTCTATAATCGAAAGCGTGGCGATAGTGATTGTCAAAAAAAAACTTTTTGCAAAAAAATATTACCGACTTCCAAATACAAAACTACAAAGTGAAAAATAACTTAATTTTTTGAAGTCGGTGTCTTTCGTAGGTACCATTTTTTTGCGTTATGGACACCGACTTCAAAAAATTAAGTTATTTTTCACTTTGTAGTTTTGTATTTGGAAGTCGGTAATATTTTTTTGCAAAAAGTTTTTTTATTTTTCACTTTTTAGTTGTACGTAACTACGTACCTAATAGGCAAGTTAGTAAGGGAACTATTTCGCCAGAATAGATTTCATGAAACTTGAACATAACCGGTGAAATACGAGATCTGCTTACCCCTTAAGAGTGAACTGGCGTGATGTTATGTTATGAAATGTTATAAACAACAAACAGACATGCGATTGCAGCAATCCCGAGAGATTTGCCGTTATTTATTGAAGAGTTCTGTTGTATATCTCCGAAGTTCTTCATCAGATCTTCACCGAATTAAAATGGGACCAATTTCGGAACATACTTTTTCAAACAAAAAAAGAATTTTTAAAATCGGTCCACAATTGACGGAGTAATCGGTGAAAATAAACAGAAAAAAAAAAAAAAAAACAAACTTGAAGTCGAACATACAACCTCCTCCTTTTTGGGAAGTCGGTTAAAAAGACAAAACAGTATGAGATTGACAAGCGATATCGAAAAATCACGTTTGTTTGACATTTCGACTATCTCCTTCGCTGATATCGAATGCCACTTGTCTAAAGCCCCAGAGGATTTTACCCTATTCGCTGGAGCATAAAATAAAAGGTAAATAAACCATAGACAAAGTTTTTACTATGTCTTCTTTGCTGTCACTAAAATTACAAATTAAAAAAATATCATGTGAAGGTGTTTATTCCATACAACAACCAAAAACACACATGCACAAATACGTCTAACATTTAAATTATTATTTTCTTAACTGTATTTTACAACAATACCTATATTTAATGTATAAGCAAAAATATTGGTATTATTAAAACCAAAACCCTTAACCGACATTAAAAATTCGGCACCAATGATAATAAATTAAAGAGTGCTACAAAAGTAACAATTTTTCGTTGTAAGGTTGTATTTTACAAGCTTTTTATTAACTTGCAATGTATGTATGTAGTTATGTATGTTCGGGTCAAATTTTGTAACTGATTTTAAACCTACTGCATCTTCAACCGATTAAGAGGAAATTTTGCTTACGTTTGATTTGGATGACAATGCATGGTAAGCAAAACAGCTTGCATTAAAAAAAAAAAGAAAAAAAAAAATTAATTTATTATTAATTGTTATTAAAATAATCTGACTATAACCGTTTGACGTTTGTTTGTTTACCTTTTATTTTTGCTCCAGCGAATAGGGTATATACAGAGTGCAATTCTGTCAGTGATGGCTATGGTAGATCTGCCATAGTGTAAGGTATTGATCACGTGACATTTCGATAGCGTTCGGCATTCCCATACAGTTTAGTCATTTTTAGGTTTCCGTACCCAAAGGGTAAAAATGGGACCGTATTACTAAACTCCACTGTCTGTCTGTCTGTCTGTATGTCTGTCTATCTGTCTGTCACCAGGCGGTTTCTCATGAACTGTGATAGGTAGAAAGTAAGTAACGCGGGAACGCTCCCGAGGCTGAAAGCCACTTGTTAACAAAACTTGTAAAGACGAACATCTATTATTATATTACTAGCACTCCGCCCGCGACTTCGTTCGCGTGTTTTCGTATTGTACTCTACAGATGGCTTTCTTATGTGCAGTTAGTGAAGGCGACCAAGATAGCTATCGTTAAATCAATTAAAAAATGGGTTATCGTAGATATCTAGGGTTTCTTGGTTTAGGTGGTGGGGATTCGTTATTTATTTTAAATAATAAAAAAGTTAGGTTACCGCCACAAAGTTGAATCCTCCCCTAAAAACTAAATAACACCTTTTTGCCCCGTCCTGTCTAGTTTTTAACAACCCAAAATTTTATTCACTCTTTTGTTCTCTTTTTTTCGTTTATGTTAGTCAGATTGCGCGGTGAGATTACTCAAAACACTTTAACATTCCGTTTACCCCAATTTGGAAGTAAGTTTAAAAAAACGTTTTATGTCAATTTTAATTATTTACATTATGCCCATGGAATATGTATTAGCTTGCATAACATGAAATGGAGTCCTTAACAAGTCCTTTCAGAAATTGTAAACCTTATTGCTGTTGTTTTTGCAGTACATCCTAGCCTAATTATCAGCCTTTTAATGTTCCCACTGCTGGGATACAGGCCTCCTCTGTATGAGAGGGAATAAATGTCCTAGCCTAAATAATTGTAAACTGCCTAGGTACGTTTGCCTCTATATTTGAAAATTGGGCACAATTGACGTTAGGTTTCATAACATAAATTTAAGTGTTTAAGAAGCCCTTTAAGAAAGTATAAACCAAATCGCTGTTGGTTACTCGGACCGTTTTGTCTCATCCACCTTTGATACAGCATGACAAACTTTGTACAGTCAGGCAATGTTTTTTTTATAGAATAGAATATATAATATGAAACCAATTAAACACAACTTTATTGTACTGTTATCAAATTAGTTGTTGATAATTGGTTGTTAAAATATTACTTTTTCAAATAACATTCCTGGTCGTTCTAGAGGAATCTGCTAGAATAACCAGGCTAGAAGGTGAGCTAACGCGACATGCGACACAGAACTGGCCATGGGAGAAACAGGGCTGTCGCAGGTTGACGCCAGCAAATTTAAGGGTTTGGCCCTGTGACTTATTAATGGTCATCGCAAAGCAAACCTTTAAAAGGAACTGAGTTCTTCTAAATTCGAAAGGTAGATCATTGGGAATTAGCGGGATACCCGGTATAAATATTGATTCTCCCTGGGCAGACCCGGTTATAACAGTGGCCTCAACAATATGGCGGTGCAATGCCTTTACTTGCAGCCTAAAACCGTTACACAATTTCGGAGGTTTTAAGTTTCTAAGTAAGATCACGGGTGTGCCTACACGCAGCGTTAGTTTATGGTATGGAAGGCCGGCAGGATTGATTGTGTTTAGAAACTCAACTGGATAATGGAATGCTTCGTCTACATTTATTACAGTATTCTATGGGTGAGAATGAAGGTGGGCCTACACCCTATCTTTATTTTGTGCGTGTATGCACCCAATATGGGGTGCTCACTTTTTGAAAGAGAAGAATTCTGGGGAAGTTTAGGAGATATATTGAATGAATGTAGGTCTAACGAGAAGACTGTTATGCTCGGCGACTTTAATAGTTGGGTTGGTGTGAAGAGGAATGGGTTCGAAAAAGTATTAGGGGAATTCGGGGACAATAGATTGAATGAGAATGGGATGAATTTACTAGAAGTATGTGTAGAGAAGGGTCTGTGTGTAATGAACACTGTGTTTGATCATAGAAAGATCGATAAGTATACTTGGGAAAGGCAAGACAGTAGAAGTATGATTGATTTTGTAATTAAAGAGCATTTCCTTTTAACGCAATGTTAGTAGATACATATATATTTGTATTTATTTATATATATTTGTATATATTTATGATTTATGATTAAAATTATGTTATTTTAAAATTATACACTGGATCCTACCCTCTTTTATCATCATTATCTGTCTCTCTAGGGTTTGCTTTAAGAGAACTCAACATTTGAGTTAAGCTCGCCTTTCAAAATCAAAATCAAAATATATTTTTTTATTTCACATAGGCCTACATGGCCACTTATAAAACGTCGACAAAAGGTGCACGGTTCGGGTTGGTCGTTTCCTATGGAGAAGAACCGGCAAGAAACTCCATGGTTACTCTTTTAAAAATGGTTTGGTTTTACAATATTTCCATGTTACAGCATTAGTACTTAGATATGGGGGACAACGTAGGCCCGACATAAGACAATAAGTCGTAAGAAACTAAAAAAATAAAATAAAAAGATTATATATTATATAGAAAAGTTAACAGATGTTAACTAGCATCTAGAAGGCCTACAATGTTCACACATTCACAAAACAATCGGTAAAAGAATCTTTACAAAGGTAAAAAAAAATAACTATAACAAGACTAAATTTAAAATGTGGCACAAATGTTGTTATCAGTGCTGTAACTATTCTTAGCAAAGGGCTATAAAGATGATTGAAAACCATTGTAAAAAGTCTAATTAAAAGAAGGAAAGAAAAAATTAAGCTGCATGCGCAGAAGGAGCTAAGGCCAAATGTTTTTATCTTCAACGTAGTCCTTGATTTTATAATATGCTTTTTTAATAAGGATACGTTTGATGTAGTTTTTGAACTTTCCATTGGTCAGTTCTATATATGTTATTTGTACATGTACTTTATAATCACATTGTATTCAATATTGTGTTTTGGTGTACAATAAATAATTAAGAATGAAAGATTGAAAAGCAAAGTTGCAGATACACGAGCCTATCGGGGTGCTAATATAGGGACTGATCACTATCTGGTTATCTGTCGGGTGGCTGGTCTGTTCAAGCATTGGCGTCATCGGGTTCAAATTCCTGTGACAGCGTTAGAAAGAATAAAAGTAGAAAGATAACAAGAACTAAAAGTAAGATAAGAAGTAGGATAAGATATTTGATGCTATGAATGATTTCAGTTTAGAGCATGTGTGGGAAATAGTGAAAAGTAGTATGGTGAACGTAGCCACAAAGTAATATGGTACAGCGAAGAGGAACGAATGATACTTGGGTAGATGATGAAGTAAAAGAGGTGGTGAAGAAGAAGAAAGAGGTTTGGCTTAATGTGTTAGCCTTTAAGAACCAAAATAGAATGAATCAGGCAACAAACGTGATAGATGATCTGGCAAGAGTGAAAGTAATGTACAATCAAATGAAAGCGAAAGTCAAAGAGGTGGTAAAATGAAGAAGGATGAAAAGGAAGAAAAATATAACAGGAAGTTCTCCGATACTTCAGGGTTAGTGTTAAGCTGTTCTGGAAACAGGTAAGATTGGCTCGCGGAGTGACGAAAACATCGAGCATGAATGTAATAAGAGCAGAAGATGGGTGTTTACTGAGCAAAGAATTCAAGGTCTTGGAACGCTGGAAGGGATTTTGAAAGTTCATTTAGTTGTCTGGATAGTGTGCAACTGGGTAGAAGCCAGTTGTCAAGACCCAAACTCAGACGAAGACTAAAAGAATGAGAATGAAATAGAAATGGATGAGATTATAAAAGCACTGACTGGTATGAAGATTGGTAAAGCTGCAGGGTATAACCGAGTATCTGTTGAAATGCTGAAGGGCGGTGGCGGGGTGGTAGCAAGCCTGTTGTGCCGGATATTTAATAAGTGTTGTAGATATGGCCGCGTGCTGGATGACTGGTGCAAGGCTGTAATCGTACCACTATATAAGGGAATAGGCTCACAGCAGGAGTGTAAAAACTACAGCGGCATTAGTCTTTTGAGTGTTGTCGGCAAATTATAATTATGCAAAAGTTTTAACCCAGATGTTACTGAAACTATTTTTGACTTGACTATTTGTGATTTTTGGATATGTTTCTTTATATGACTCATTATGACTAGGAAAAATGATGAAAGAAATTCAACCTTTCAGGAAAAGCCAGGCAATTGTGGCCTCGTAATTTGGGGGTCGTATACATGTATGGCGGTCTAGTAATGAAAAAAAGTAGTTTATCAATTTAGATAGAAAAAGACACGAAATTTCGTTTATATTATAACAATAGAACACTACACACACTCATGCAAATACTCTCGTTATTGATTTTGACTGTGATAATCATAAAACAGTTCTTGGGGTGTAAATGAATTTTACACTTTTGACAAATAAAATCTTATTTCTTTGCAAACTTTGCATCTTAGTTGAGACGCATTATATTGAACCAAGACTAAAGTGATAATCCCATCATATGGAGATGATTCTCGACGAGACCTAGGTGTAGGACAGGGTCCTATCGCTCTTTTTGTAGTTTTCGAGCAAACTCTTTGCCAATGATGACACGCATTATGTACAGCCATGTCTAAGCTATGACAGAAAAGAGAAAATTACCGTTTCTTGCCACAAATAGAAGTTCGATACAAACCTATTTTCTGATCTGACCGACTTATCCCTCCCATATTTTCATTATATTTTTATATAACAAGGGGTTGATCAATATGCATATATTTCTTATGTTCTTGTAAAAAACCTCTTGTTTTTATGCTAAGGCTCTACAGTCTCAGTATTTGAATCAACAGTAACGACACTGTTGTCATTCCATTTGCAAACTAGAATGTGCTCAGCTAAACTAGATTTGCACTCATATGCAAATTGCAAAATCACGCTTCCCCCTAGACCAAACTCTTTGTAACCCAGAAATACATGTTGCGCCTGGAGTAGAAGACACAGAAATTTCGCTATATTCACCGATCATGTCAATTGTGCGTCTTCTCTTACGCAAACTCGACAAAGGCTCGTCATCTTCCTCGTCAGAAATCTGAAAAAACGTCACCTCAGCAGGAGATCTTAGCTGATAAACATCAACAAGAAAATAACATACATATTGTTTTAATAATAAACAGGTAACATATCTACTCGTGGGTTCATTGACAGGGAAACGAAATAAATTCATAATTACTTTACCTGGAACATTTTGTAATGTTACGAACTCTTCATCTCCAGAGTCTTCACCAGTAACATCCGCATTGGCAGTATCAGGTGGGAAAATGGTTATTTGGTTCAGCATCAAAATGTCTTCGTCAGCTCGCTCTAACTCATCAACAATTACGATGAGTTTGAGCGCTTATACTAATCGCGTACTAAAATAAAAATAATCATATAATAAAGCCCTATATTACGACGGGCCTTTTAAAAGGCCATCGACTTAAATCTTGAAAAAAAAATATTTTTTCAAAAAATAGTACCGACTTCCAAATAAGAAAACTACAAAGTGAAAAATAACTTTATTTTTGGAAGTCGGTGTCTCTAGTAGTCTTTGTAAAAAAGTTTTTTATTTTTCACTTTTTAGTTGAACCTACCTAATATATATGTGTCTATATCTATATTGAACCAATCACTTTTGTTGAGTAGGAAATACTCAGCAGGTAGGTTCATATTTGATCATTCTCTATGAGAAAACCGAAGTGGTTTTGCTATTACAGACCAGGAAAAGCATTACCTTGTATCAACATAATAATCTTTGTAAATTGCGTTGAAATCATTCTGTTCGTCCGAAAGCGGAAAATTCGTAATATCACTGATCTCGGGCGTCAGTCAGCCGTGCCGTTAAAAACATGCCGTTAAAAAACAACACTATATTTTTAGACTGAGTCGATTTATGATGTGGCGAGCCTTTAAATAAAGCTCTCAAATAGAATCGGGCATATATACGCAAATAACTTGATTTATTTTAGGCTCACAATTGATTCCTTTACCATTCACGCTGGCAGAAACTAAGGTTTCAGTATTCAGTAAAGGATTACTCTTCTATTTGAGTCTTCCCAGGAGTAACATGATTCTTGTTAATTAAGCCGTGATGATTTGGGTCCTTTACAAGCTTATATGGTATATTAAATTCGTTATATTTGGCCACAGTTTATTGTTTTGAATGAGTATTTTATGTCTTAAAGGGAATCCACTTTAAATTTATATTTATATCCTCTCTATATTACTGTCTGTTTACTGATATTACATAAACAGTAATTCATTAATTTTAGACCAAAATCCACATCTTATACTAATACGTACCCTTGTTCCCTGAGTAGAGGATTTGAGATAATTAATTCCAACTTACTTTACGGTTAGTATGTATAATTCATCTCATATGAAATTGTAAAGGTCACTTGAGTTTTCCCTGAAAGTTTCAGTTTAATAAGCAGTTCGTATGCCTCGGAGCTATATGTATATGTTGACACTTGGTCAGATCAAACGCAGACAGTTATATTCTAATTTAGTATAAAACTTATGTCCTTCTTAGAAATGATACAAACGTATGAAAACCGGACAAGTGCGAGTCTGACTCGCGCACCGAGGGTTCCTTATTTAATCAGCTACATTCACTAAAATCATTAATTAACAATATTGGCGTTCAATAAAAGAACCGAACATTGCTCTAACGAATGGTCAAATTTATTTTACCGTTCGTAAATTGTTCTCCGCATACATCAATATAGGTTGCGTTCAGTTTATCAACTGAAAATAAGTTAATAATATTTTTTTATGTTATGTTATGTATGTACAAATTTACTATTTTCAGATTTTTCTTTACTTGCGACATTGCTTTTTGCCAAATTTCATGACTCTAGGTCAACAAGAAGTACCCTTACCCTACCCCTAGGTTTCGATTCCCTTACGATTTCTCAAATATGTGAAATAAATATTTATATCTCTTGATCGCGTTGATTTAGAAGTTTGACACAGAAGTTTTTCATGACGCAAAGGATTGCAGACCGACAAAGAGTATATCATTTTAATTTCAACTTGATACCTCCAGGCGTTCCAGAAAAAAAAGGTCTTGACACACGGACTGACGGACAACGAAGTGATCCTACAAGGATTTCTTCTTTTCCTTTTGAGGAACGGAACCCTAAAAAACTGAAATAAGTGATTCACGTACCACCACTTATCAGACAAAGTTATGATTTATTCATCCACAAAAGAAAATGTTACTTTGTCTACTAACAAATTTGATTTTTCATTGCATTCAAAGCATTCCAATAAAAAGTGCTCTTGAAAGAATTTCATTTAAGAGAGAGTCAACAGTTTTGTAAAATATAAAACCGCATAAAAAATCTTTGTATTTTAAACAACGTTGATTTTTGCTGAACCGAAATACCAATCAAAACAAACGGGTGTGTTTGTACATTTTGACAGTTTTTATCAAGCAGTTACGATTTCCATTTAAATTGTTTCATCTCCCCGAAACGGGTACAAAGCTTCGTTTTAACAAAAATTTGTAAAATATAATATCGAAATATATAAAAGAAAAATGCACAAATGGCCAATGATTCTACGGAGCACAAAAAGCAATTTCAGGTTTTCACTCTAACGTGTAGTAAGAGAGCGTATTGGTAAGAGGACAAAAGATAGCCCCTATTTTTTGCTCTAAAGGGTTTTCGCCCTCTGATGGACATGTTAAAAGATGTGCCATTTCATTCAGGTGATGTGAATAACGCTAATAGCTGTACCATTTGTATATTTTACTTCACCTGTGTAGTTTGTAACCTCTGATGGAAAAAGAGGTGTGCTATATATTTATGTGTGTACCTGTGTGTTTGTGTATTTGTCTGATGCTTCATAGCTCCTAAACGAATCAACCAATTTTGTTTTAAAAGTGATTTTATTAACCCCCGGCGGAAATAGAGGGGTGTTATAAGTTTGACGTGTGTTGCTGTGTATCTGTGTGTCTGTGTATCTGTGTGTCTGTCTGAGGCATAATAGCGCCTCAACGGATGAACCGATTTTGATTTAGTTTTTTTTTGTTTGAAAGGTGATTGTGTCGAGAGTGTTCTTAGCTATGTTTGAATAAAATCGGTTCAGCTGTTCAAAAGTTATGGGCGTTTTACTGTTTCAATCTGAATTCTGTTTGGCTGTTTTCGCAAGATATTGATCGAAGCGTGTCTACTATTAGATAAATTATGTAGCATGAAATAAAATATGTGACGAGAGTATTTTAAATTTTACTTGTTCATCAATCTTCTTTGATCTTGTTTCTCAAGTGTGTTGAAGTGACACACAAAACATTTTATTACCCTTGTTTGTTTGAAGACAAGTCTAACGAGACATTATATTAAATCTACATATGAATAAAGGTACTACTTAAAGCAATTTTTGTATAAGACTTGCTAACAAAATATAACTCTCGAAATATTAATACATATTTAAAGATATTTCAGTAAGAACTTTACTTCGTATTTTATAAATCTTGTGATCTATAAATAAGTAAGTATCTTACCAGCGGCACTCGAGACTCAAAAGCTAGATTTAAGTGTTCAATTAGAACTTCAGTTTGGGAGCAGCAAATTTGAAATAAGTATTTACAGGTATCTTACCCCGTAATTGTTCTAATTTACCTACGTAAACAGCAATATTTTTGTCTGATACAACATTTTGGACAATATCATGCAAGCAGCCCATCGTTCAACTATTGAAAACTTTACAATGTTTGCTGGTCATAAATTTTGTTTTATATTAAAAGTAATAATTCAGCGACTAGCACGGCGCGCTGTAAACTAATTCATAAGGGATGACGGGATCCAATTTTCTACTAATCTTTTTGTTTTTACCGTCGCCACCTTAGTTTTGCTTCAGTCAGTTTCGCAGAACCTGATTGAACACTTTTTATAACTTTCCTATTTACTGTCGCTAACTGAACGCCTTGAAAAAGACTTTCCTGTTTAATTCTATGTAATACTTTTTATCCAGATATTTTTTTTAACCCCCGACCGAAAAAGAGGGGTGTTATAAGTTTGAGGTGTGTTGCTGTGTATCTGTGTGTCGGTGTATCTGTGTATCTATGTATCTGTGTATCTGTGTGTCTGTCTGTGGCATCATAGCGCCTCAACGGATGAACCGATTTTGTTTTAGTTTGTTTTGTTGGAAAGGTGATTGTGTCGAAAGTGTTCTTAGCTATGTTTAAAAAAAAACGGTTCAGCCGTTCAAAAGTTATGGGCGTTTTACTGTTTGAATCGGGATGTTTTCGTAAGATAAATGTGTCGGGGGTTTTTTAAATTTTGAAATTTAACTTGTTGATTCAAGAAGCTGTGACATTATATCAAAGCTAGAAGAATTTCTTGTTAGAAATATATAGTATATGTATAGGTAAAACGACCAATTTACAAAGTTGAGTCCAGAAAACTCTTTATACAAACCACCTATTAACTTTGGTTGGGTTACCCTTTTTAAACTCAATTGTTTTGTACTGTTCTATGATGTCTGTCCAAGAAAAAACGTTCTCTTGTGAAGCATTTGTCTTTTTATTTCATTAATGAAAACTACTATACTAATAATAAAATACTTCGTAACCTTTAATTTACATAACAATACTTCTGATGAAAATATATTGACTCATTTCTTTACATTTGTTAACGTCTTAAAATTTGTTCACTTGGTTTATCGCAGTACCGCTAGATCAAACTAAGACCGTGGTGTGTACTCGCATTGTCAAGGCGGGGGGGCTCATTAGCCGTGGCTTTGGTCACCACGGTGAAGCGAAGAGGAACCCGAGGAGGGCTGTTCGGTAGGCGGCCAACTAGTAGGTTGCGGTGCCGCTTGGTAACAGGTGACATCGCAACTGAGGCGGGCCGCGATGTCTTATGGAGCGACCCATACGATATCGTGGCTGAGGGTTGGAGGCCGCGGCGGGAGAGTAGTGCTGGTATTGCGGTGCGCCGCTCTCCCTATCTTCTGTGACCTGGCGGACGCGGTGGTGCCACAGGGGAGGAGGAGTGTCGGTATAGCCTTGGCCGCTCTCCCTAAATTCCCTGCGACCGAAAAATGGTAGGTGGCGGGGCCATTGACCTTGACACTGGGTTGTCTGGCGCCCATGTGCCGGTTTGGTCCCTGGGGTGGTCATGCCGTACAATGTGTTTTGTTGCGCCGGTGATGGGAAGTACTCCCCAAAGGAGGGACCGGTGACGGACAGCCGCGGCAGGTCGCGGTGAGTGCTAACACGTCCCCGTGTTCCCGCCATAAGCGGCACAGGAGGAAGGCACCGTGAAGTTTTGGTGGGTTTGAGTCCCACGTAACTGCGCTATCTCCCCGTATATCTCTAAAACCCTCAATATAACAAGCATCTAAATAGCGGGATGAAGTGTACCGAGTAACGAAAATGTGACCAAAAAAGTTTTACACTACCATAGGTAACCCGTCAATATACTTACCTGTCATTCTGCTTCGAAAGCTCATGTAGTTCACGACAGTGCCCAGATTCACCAAGCCTGTACAGTTTAGATTCTTAGTATTTCAGTTGCAAAAAGAACTGGCGTAACAAGCTCTGCAAAGAACATAAGCTTTCATAGATGTCGTAACTAATTTCGAGGCAATTCAATAAAGGGCAATTAGCAGTACTAGAAATACACTTACATTTTCTACTTGATAAATGATTTTAATTTGTTAAGTTGGTTTGTACAAACACATTTACACGTCAATCATATTTTTTTAAACTAGATTACTCTGAGAAGAAATGCCGAAACAAACTCAGAGGTCACAGTATCTTTTATAGTACAGACATAATCTTGGTCAGATCATGTGAAGACCATGTAGATCGGTCATTGGATGATTTCCCAAGGTGTGTCGAGCCGAGGCAAGAAGCAACCCCGCACGTCGCGTTCCGGCACTCCAGCGGTGGCAACACCCGCAACCGAGCGACCCCGTCCTCTCCGTCCCGTTAACACTTTCGTGCCCGACAGGTTCTCCTCACTAGAGGAGAGACCCAGCGACCCCGTGTCCTTGCTGCGCGGACGCTTCCTCCAAACTTTGGAGGTGCACCCGCGCGAGTCCTAGTCGGACAAATTGTCTCCAGGACCTGAGCCTCCTCAGCTCTTGTTATCGTTGGTGACGGCAAGAGGTACGTCCACATTGAGATTTGAGTCACCTCGGCTCTTGTTGCCGTCTACGATGGCAAGCGGAGCGTCCACGTCGCGCAGTTGCTCCAGATTCACCTGGAGCTCCTTTTGTCTGCCGGCCCGCGAGACTATTGGTGCCCACTTCAGATACGATGGGGCTGTCCTCGAGGAGATCCTTAGAGGGGCGGGACTCGCCCTTGCGTTACGCAAGGGTACCCACCTGAGGATTCTTTTCCTTTAGTGTGCTGTCCATTTTTGTGATTCCTTTTTAGGGTGAGGTCCCTTTCCCTGCGCTAGGGACCGTATACAAACCCTCCGGCCATTCATCCCCTCGGCACGCGAGACCTTGGGATTGGGTTCCATCTCTACTCCACGCCCACTCGACCTACCCTCTGTCAGCAGAGGGGGAGTAGGCGTTAGATGGCCACCGCAGTGACGGACTACCCTTCCCGACTCTAGCCCGGTTCCCTTCACAGACCATCATGGATGATGATCTGTGTTTGGAACCGTGACCTTTCCTCGTACGTTGAAATTAGCCGCCCACCAGGCGGGTGGTGGGTGGGCAGTTGGAGCCGACGTTGCCCAGGGTGCGCCGCGTGGAAGCTTTCAAGATGCACCCTTAGAACTATACCACTGGGCTATCTATTATCTCTATTTACATTTCATGAATTCTTTCTTTTCTTTCTATGTTTACCGCCTTTCTTTTATTTTGATTAGTAACTAGCTTTTCCCGGGGCTTCGCTTCTGAGGCCTATTCTGCAGGAACAGTGCTAACCGGGTTTTCTATCAGTGAATGACTTTTTAGGGTTCCGTACCAAAATGGTAAGAAGGAACCCATTTGGTGTGAGTCAGTCTGTCTGTCCGTCTGTCACAGCTGAATATCTCAAGAATTACTCATGCTATATACTTGAAATTTGGAAGTTTTAGATGACGTTTGCCCAACTATTTTGCAATTATGAATGATTTCTTTTTATTTTTTGCATTTTTTACTGAAAGGGTGTCTTACAAATTCGAAATGGTGCTACTAGGGCATGTGGGGTATTATTATATGAAAGAGCGCTATTTGCACATTCTCAAACGTTATTTCTTTATTTTTTGTCCACGTAGTTCTTGAGTTTTAACGAAAATTTATAAAGCAATACCGTTTCCCTCCCCTTATCTCCGAAATTTGAATAGAAAAAAATCTGAAATTATTCTATGTGATTGAAGTTTTTATAAAGATTACAGGAAAAATAAAACGATGTCTCTAATAGCACATTAAAAATTAAAAATTGTTAATTCCAAGGATTCGTTTATATTATTACGAGCTGTCCGCCGTGGCTTCACTCCCGTCAACTGGCTACCTACCTACCTTTTCTTTTCTTTTTTGCGTGGAGAAGATCATGCATACTGCGCTACCACGGGGAGTTAGCGCAGTTATGTGGGACTCAAACCCACTAAAACTCCACGGTGTCGTCCTCCTGTGCAGCTTATGGCGGGAACACAGCATCAACGGCGCACCAGAACACATTGCACGCCGTGACCACCCCAGGGACCAAACCAGCACATGGGCGCCAGACGACCCCGTGTATGGGACCACGGGTGACACTGTGACCGGTTAGGGACACTTTTCGGCCGCAGGGAATAGGGATAGCGGCCAACGCTATACTGATACTCCTCCTCCCCTGCCGCCCCATCGCGTCCACTATCAGACGGTGGGGACCCCGTGCAGGCTACGGAGGACAGGGCGAGCGGCGCGCCGTAATACCTGTACTTCTCTTCCTCGTGGCCTGCAACCCTCAACCGCTACATGCCTACCATACCACAACGTGGCCCGCCTCAGTTGTGAAGTCGCCGAAGCAGCACCACAACCTACCTGTTGGCCGCTACGTCTTCGGCTTATCGGCAAAAGACCTGACGAGCGGCCCGTCCTCGGTTTCCTCTTCGCTTCACCGTGGGGGTCAAAACCACAGCTACTGAGCCCCCCCGCATCGACAATGTGGGAACCCACTGTGTGGGACTACCTACCTACCCTACCCTACCCTATCCTATACTACCTACCTTACCTACCTACCCACCTACCCTACCTACCAACCCACCTACCCTACCCTACCTGCAATACCTACCTAACCGGTATTAATGTAGCAGTAAAAGGTCTTGACCAAAAAAAAACCTGCCAAATGCGTGTAGGACTTCGCACATTCGGGTTCCGTACCAAACCGCGAAACTATGTTTGTTGTAACAGGATAAATGAGGGAATTTTAAAGAAAAAATCTGATTTATTTAGATATTTTGCTATTTTTTGGATTATATATTGTTTAATATACGTAAAAAAATATACGTAATAATAAACATTGTCACCAAATTTCAAGTTCATAGGTCAATGGGAAGTTATAAAGTTCTTCGGAACAAAATTTTGTAAAAAAGCTGACTTTGGTGGCTTCTCCTTCGTTTCTTTGTTATGGGAAGTATTTATTTGTAAAACAAAGGTGTAAATATGTACATACTTAAACACTAAACAAAATTAAACTATACAAACTTATACTAAATCTAACTACTTACACTATATACAAAAGACAGGTACACTTCGGCGTCGAAGTACTCCTCCACATCGCTGTCATCCGGGAACGTGCCCAGAAGACTGGCAGCATTGCCACGTTGAATGGCAATTCTAATTCTTTGCGCAAAGAAAGAGCCAGCCCTCTGATTACGCACAGTGCCGATCAGTCGGCGAGAGATCTCCTAAAGGAGACGTGCACTCGGGCCCCATGACCCAAGCGTTTCGACCATATCTATTTTTTTTTTCTTTGCCAATATTTTTTAAAACCTAAGTACAGTATTTATCTACTCAACGAGGTCTAATAATATGGGGGTTCCCATATGTAGCTGTACAATAAATTATATATTAAAAAAATAATAGGGGTGTTTAAAAAGAGCATATTTTCTCCAACGTAAGACGTAAATGAATATTCTATAACAAACAAGAATCAAGGCAAAAAACTTGCTGAAGTAAACTGTGGCTTTCTTAAAGTTTGCTTTTAATGAGCCTGTCTTCTTCGCTTGCTCATTGTGAAAGCAAATTATAATAAATATTAATTTATTCTTTTTTCATTTAATATATGAGGTATCTGTTTTTTATTAGTTCGTACATAATAAGTAATTGCTGTATTGACCGTACCTTTCTGTGTATTAAAGATTTGAAACATGAAGCTATAAATAGACCTTACTGCAACTTGAATTAATCCTCTATTAAAATTCTGATTAATATACAAAATAATGCAGACTTACAGATTATTGCAGACTTATCTAGTATTTACCTAAATCATTGGTTAACCCCTTGCATTCGAGACACAATGAAAAAGCCATTGTGTCTCACGTAGAGCTGTATTCTACATTTTACAAGGAGTTAAATCAGTTAAATGTAATATGCTTAGTCATTGAACAGACAAATTATATTTTTGTTGCTCCCATTATTATCAGTAAAAGAAGTACCTAAAAGTTAATCATTTACTTGTTCGCTGGGACGATTGATCATTCCATAACGCTAACTATTTGTAAATTGGATCTATGTTTAGAAAGGTATATAATATTATTTACCTAACATTGATAGGATCGAATATTATACAGAAAACCGACGAGCGTGCCAAAAGAACGTTATGAAAATGTATTACAAATTAACGCATTTTTCCAAGCAGAAAATCAAAACGAAAAACTCTAATTCTGTATTTTTTTACTACAAATTTGTCTGTCCTTCGTTGTAGAATATATCTGTGCTAGATAAGGGTAGCAGATATCAAAAAGAGTGTACATTTTATAACATCAACTCTGACATAATGTATAGAATCAATTTATCTGCAGTAAAGGTATTGTATTCGTTTCTATATACTGGACACGTGGATTGTCGCATGATACATGTATGTATTTTCAATGACATTTTGAATATTCCTGTTACCTTTGTCTTGTGTGATATACTTAAGGAACGATTGTCTGTTCAAAACTTTTTCATTCGATGCTACCATTAAAGATTTCTTAAAAGTTTAGCCAGTCACGGAAACGTCCATTTTTGGAGAGTTAGATAAATTCTTTGAGTAAATTATTTGGGCAATTTTGCTGGCGCAATGAAACAAGTTTTCTCTCATCTTGTAAATCTGGAAATAGATGAGGTCTCTCTATGATGCCTCCGGCAATTAGGTATCTGCATTAGTAGGATGGAGCGACGGAACTGCGCATTCTTGTGGCTTGTTCCTTGTGCGTGTTAGTAATATGTTTGTGGTATTTCTCGGCTAGCTACTGTATGTATTTGTAATACTGAAACAAAGACATTTCTACCTCGCCTTGTGTATTCTAGGATAGCGAGGTAAAAATAAAATTGCTGATGTAGGCAATCATTATTTTTACCGGCTCTTTTTGATTAGGCTATTTGAAAACCAATCACAGGGTTATGACATTAGCAACGGCTTTTAGAAAACGGCCAAAACCGAAATGAGATTTAAAATATCTAACGCTAATATCCTAAAAACAATTTGTGTCCTGTTACTAGACCGTAAAAGTAAAATGTTTGTGAAACTACTATGCAGTATGCACTTAAGTTTAAGAATTTGCACAGTCACCCTTATTGTAAGTAATTAACTTCAAATACATACCTAAGTCGCTGGTCTTTAATATAATGTCTTGCTAGTTCTACGACATTTACATTAGGATACATTTTACCAAGATGTAGGGTTTATATTGTTAATCCTTCTAGAGTTAAGTACCTTAGCTCCACGAAAGATCTGATAACTTTTTACAGTGTAAGCACTGTGATGAGTGTTTACTCGAAGTGTTTTTGTTGAGATTTATATTTAAACTAGATTTTGCGCGCGGCTTTGCCTACGTAAAAAGTTTTTTGCCATCCCGAGGGAACACACTACCGGGAAAAATTGTCATATGTTCTTCTTAAGATCTCCAACTATCTTCATACAGAATTTAATTTAAATCGGTTAAGCAGTTTAAGCATGAAATCGTAACAGGCAGACTGAGTTACTTTCGCATTTATAATATTAGCATGGATTCTAATTAGGGTTAAAAGATACTCTAGGCTATAGAGATCCAAGGCAGGCTTTTGTGTCGAAAGGATTAGTGCCAAATTCTCTATAGTTAACGTTACAAAGCAAAATGCTTTTGGTTTTGTTGTGAGCTTTGGAGACACTACATGAACGCAAATTAATAATACAATTGTGAGATAATACTATAAGTACATAAGAGACTTAAATATTTAACTAACTATTTAACACCCATCACTATGTTTAATACCTCACAAAGTATTAAAATAAAAAAAAATAGTAGGGGTTTAGTGTTCTTAGATACTTAATAACATCTTTCAAGCTAAATACTCTCACTCTTGATTCTGTGAATTCCCTTCACATGTTCGTCAAAGTCACAAAATTATTGCAATAAAATTACGACCCACAGAGGTCAAATACACAGACTTGCTTCCAAACCACTGAGCACTCCTCGTACTTTTATAAAAGAGCACTGAAATCGTATTTAGAAACACAGTTTCACGATCCATTTAACTTTAGTTTTCTAAAGTGCTATAAAACAACAGTTTGGACTCGCTTATTGAGTTCGAAACACGTTCAATAAACTACGTAAAGCAAGCAAACTTCATCATCTATTTTATATCACGGTTGCAGCGTTGATGAAAGTCTTGATTGTGACAATTTGCCTTCAAAATTAAAGACAAACTCAATCACTTAGATACTCGCTGTTCAGATAATTTCTTAACTCGCTTCTGTAGCAATTTCAAGTTATAGCCTACTGTAGTTGACGAGCATACACAGATCACGGAATCATTGCACTGGCAATGGCTAGAGATGCCATTGTTAATACTATTCGTGCCAGCACAATTTCCAATGAGGACAAGATTCAGGTGTCATAATAAATAAATATAACAGTCCTCCTGACGGAATATCGGCCAATCTCACCGGAGACTAACTATCGGTGGGATGTGCAAGTTTGTGCGCAAACACAGGTGCACTCTCGATCCCATCAGTCAGACCGATGGGACGGCTATCCGACACGACCGGAAAGAGATAAGGCGTAACGGCCGAGGCACGGTGGTTTCACACCGTCAACTTCCAAACTCCGGGTTACTATTAAGAAATTCGAGATGGAGATACGCAACAACACTTTGCCCGACCCGACCGATCTTACCTGTGACCGCTTGATGAACGAGGCATCATAGGCCATAGTCAGAATTATCTCTGACTACCTTGGTTTATATGAGAAGTTTAGACAATGCCATCTAAAACAGTGGCAGCCCAAGGCGTCTTGATGCTTTGTGAGCAACTTTGAGTATGCCCCTACCGTAAACCAGATATGGCATGACTAAAGTCACCGCCAGATAACAGAAAAATAAAAGTTATAACACCTGTCTACCAATATATGCAATATTTCAAAACGATACGAAAAAAAAATATAGACAGTATCTCTAACACGACCAAAACAAACGTATCATGGTAAGGGGCGTCCTTGACACTTCCACTTGGCAAACAGATAAAATGGTTCTACGCCTAATTGTCATCTCCATCAACTGAAAATCATGTTTTCAAGTTACGTTGGTACAAGTCGGATCAATTATGTTTTTATTTATTTGTCATCTGCCGGATGTCTTAGTTATCTACATACATACAGTATGCAAAACAATAGAAGTTGACGATCCATGGAATAAGTTTTATTCATTTGTACAACTAGAAACTACTTTACACACTGTATAACTAAATTTTATTGTATTATATACACGTACATAGGTATAGTTATACCCATCATGATGTATACGAAGATTCATGGATTCTATGTAACATAGACTATCATTAGCTCATAGCAACTTTGCTGGCACCCTTCTCGGGTTCCTCTGAGAAAAAGATTTATCCTTGATATGTAGATAGATCTACATACGAGTTTGTGGTTATTGATTTTGAGAAGATAAACACAATTAGAAATGACCTTTGGTACTTCACAATTGGACGTCCATAGTTTCGTATATTGTTTTCAACTAGCCAAATTTTCTCTTGTGGCTACAATTAAAGTTGATATATTGGTAGTAGTAGTGAGATCTCCATCATCCGAACTTAGACTCCCATACGGCTGTTTTGCGTGGGGGTCTTGGCTAACACTGCCAGTCACCCACGTCATCTACCCACGTCTCGCAATAGACTTTCACAGTCGGACTAATCACCCCGCGCCCCATGGGAATCCTCCGCGAACCACAGTCACGCAGCCAGAGATTTAATCAAGCTTATTTGGCAACTGCAATCAAGCTTCCAAATATAATTACGCAAATATCTGGGCGGACATAGATTTACCTCAATGTGAAGTTCGATTTGGGTGCTTTTCCACCAATGGGATCACTTAATTTTCCTAGCCTGGTTTAGTACAGTTCTGGTGACGTCGAACGGCTTGCGAAGTTAGGTATTTGTACATACAATAATTTTATATATACTTTTGTGCCAGGGATTCGAGTGAGGAAAATGTGTGAGGTTTAGCACTGACCATACACCGCGCACAGCAAAAAAATGCCCGCTACGCATCTTCGCTCTACTCAGCTACAGCGCCACTACACTGTTCCGCATCATTGCCTTGCATATCTATGGCAGAAAAGTATTACTTTTCAATACAGTTGTTAAACATGACGCACTTTCAGAGGCTATAATTATGATTCGAAAATTAAATCTTTTGCACAGGCATCTTTCTGTTACGAGGTCGTGACTTTTGTTTAGCTCGATCATTAGTTTTGCAGTTGAGTTTTAAATGTATAAGTCAGTTTAAAAAAAGTTTAGTAGCAAGGAGTTTTCATACATAGAATAAAATGGGATAGATTTTATACGAGGAAAAATTAATAAGTCCGTACATCTTAGCATTGAATTCTCAAAAGTCTTTTATATGGTTGTTTAATATATTTAATTACCAGTTTTAATTTAATTATTTTCACATGTATATTTTTCAAAAACTAAACAGGCTGTATAGGCTGCTTTCATTGTAAAAAAAATATTGGTTCCAAAAACGGTTGCAAAAACGCGCCCTTTTGCTGAAAATTTTAATTTTTCCTGCGGTAAATTGTTTTTTTTGTTAATATGAGTATAATCCAACTGATGAAATGGAATTAACTCCACCCGATATTGTATCTGAGTCGAAAACTGCTCAAGATATAATTTTGCCCCCGAAATCTCGAGAAAGATAATTATATGGCGACTTCCGGTAATTTTATTTTATGGAAAAACAAATGTAATTCTTTGATTTGTTTTTACTATTCCCCACAACTGTATTGAAAAACGTCGTGTGATACACGGGTGTGTACGTTATTGCAAACTCGGGTCTTTAAAAACCTTTTTTTTCGGCTCGGGCTTATTAATGACATCTCGTTTGCAATAACCTACTTTCCACCCTTGTATCACAATATACTATTGCAGTACTTTTAAAATATTATACAGTACAAAGTGTAAGGTGTAGAACGGAAGTTATTCTGGCGCTGTCTCTGTTAAATAGATTTTGTTCGGAGTTTGTATAAAGTTACAAGTGTGTCCGTGTATATTATATTAAATCTATAGATAGTATTTGAGGCAATATATACATAGGTATTAATTTAAACTATCGATAAGGAACAGATTCCTGTACTGCTTAAAAGCTTATGACGAACCAAAATTTTGCATTGTTATTTCCACGCCAAAGATGGGAATGGAAGGTATTACGAAGCCGATAGATAGAATAGTTAGGATGTAAAAATGGTTACAAAATACAGAAATAGTGTAATAAGACGTATACTGCTATGTTATTATCACATGCTTGGCATTTTTGTTAAAATGTTAATCGAGAGTGAGTGACAAATAGACATAATTTGCGATAAAAAATTATGTCAGAAAAAATAAAAAGTCCCATTAATATTTTGAATTATGTGATAAAATATAAAACATTACAGAAATGTTAATGGCTGTAAACACATTATCACTAATGACATGGTTTGGTTTGGTTGGTTGTGAATGTGTCCGGACTTTTAGTAATAAAACTTGAGGCCGTAAAATACATTTAATTTTGTCGATATAAGTACCCCACATAAGGGGTTGATCTCATACGATTTTCATGTATTTACGAAATTCTGCAAAAAGTATAAGGTAAAAATGCGCAAGGGTTCTTTTTACCCGACTGCCGAAGGAGGGTAAAAATAACTAAAAGTCTATGTATGTTTGATCCTATGTGGCGTTCTAGAGACCAAATGCGTTGGCCGATTTTGATGATTCATACGTCAATCGATTCGTCTTAACCCTGCGAGTGTCACTGACTTCATCAAAATTAGAAAATAGCAAATGGCGGCTTTTGGGTGCCATATTGTAGAAACAATTTTTTTTTCTTCCGACCACATCGTGTGGGTTATCAAAATAGAGGGTTTTAAGAGGTGATTTCAAAAATATATAACATTTATATGTTTTTAAACTGTCATGGTCTACTAACACTAACGTAGAGTAGCTCGTGGCTAAATAATAACAGCCGCACGGGTCGATCTTCAAGGTTAAGCAACGCTTGAGGAGGTCGGTCCGT
This sequence comes from Orthosia cruda, assembly GCA_964057195.1. Taxonomy (NCBI): domain Eukaryota; kingdom Metazoa; phylum Arthropoda; class Insecta; order Lepidoptera; family Noctuidae; genus Orthosia; species Orthosia cruda. The sequence continues at coordinate 21,947,824 of OZ059830.1, forward strand.
GGATGGGTGACCATTTCAACATACCGAGTTTCCTCCGTGCCTCGGAAAACACGTTAAGCCGTTGGTCCCGGCTGTCATTTGAAGATCTTTGACAGTCGTTACGAGTAGTCAGAAGCTTGAGATCTGACACCAGTCTAGCCAAGGGGTACCGTTGTTACCCAGTTACTGTGTTGTGGAGGTCAGATAGGCAGTCGCTCCATGTAAAACACTGGTACTCAGCTGAATCCGGTTAGACTGGAAGCCGACCCCAATATAGTTGGGAAAAAGGCTAGGCAGATGATGATGGTCACTAACACTAACATTAACATTATAAGCGGGATATTTACCATGTTAACTGTTTGTTGATTTGACTTATATATATGTTTAAATGTACCTAAATTAAAAAAGAATAAAAATAAAGCTATAAATAAAATAAAAAAATTCAAAGAATCAAAAAACCCGACTGCTTAAAAAGCGAACTAAAAAGCCGTACACATGAAGAAAATCATGCTGTGCAGTCGGACATCTGGTTTTGGTCAGCCAGCCAGCTCAGCCAGCTCGTATCCTCCGACTGCACAGCATGATTTTCTTCTTGTTTAAGGCTTTTTAAGCAGTCGGGTTTTTTGATTAGGCAATAATAAAATTAAAACTTATGGCTTTGAGCTGTGATTCTTTTTTAGTATATAGATCAACTCAAAGAATAAAAAAACCATAAAAGATATGTGTTGATCCCTTAAAAAATTACAGGATTTTACGAACTGCAATAATAACTTGTGAAATTACTAGATATATGCCCAATATGACTTTGGCCAACTAGTTGGTTGTAAAGAAGCCGATCACGGTTTCGAGGGTATTCAGCCATTTCCGTGACGCTTTGAACATCTGATTTGCACGCAATTCGCAACTGACGCTTGTGAGCGTGTCGTATTATGTTTTGTTTACTTCGCATTGTTTCTTGTCTTTTGCTTTTGCATGGGTCAGAGCGGTGTTTTTGTGTTAAAAAATAGAGACAATACTGTTATTGTTCACTATAGTGAAATTTTTATTTAATCGTGTCAAAAAGAAAGTGTCGTGTATAGGTTTTATTGAGAAAATCATACAAAGTACGAAGCCGGATAGTCAGCGCTCTTTGCTGAATAGTCGCCGTCTAGTCGCCGACTACGAGAGTGGTCAGATAGTTGGCTGTACCGACTAGTCGGAACAGCGCTAGAAATAACGTTTAAAAATTGTCTTATATGGCTCAATACAAAAATATTTTATGTTTTGAGCGTTAGTTGAATTTTTTGTAGATTGTCTATGCTATGGCCGTAAAAATAACATTAAATGTACGCCTCTGCTAGATCTAGGTCCAAAGTTATGGTTGTTAGACTATGAGGATATTGTAATAAGTAAGTCAGGTTCTAAAATTGCTCTATCTTTGAGGATGTGGTGATTGCACCCCTTATGTGGTGTGTTTTTATCGCTAAATTTAATTGTTTTTCACGGCCTTATTTTTTTACTACAAGTTCGGACACATTGTAAAACAGACACTATAATTCTAAACTGAAATCGAAATATTATTTAATATTGAATAATATCAGCTTTAGGCAGTTATAGTAGGGTCGCGGTAAAATTTAAAAAAGAGTTACCGCGGACCTGGCTTAAGCAACTGAAGGAACATGTGTGAGTTTTAGTCAGTAAAAGTCTGACACGTGCTCCCGCTTCACGCAGAGCGGGAGAAGTCATCGGATGACTAAACACACCATAAAAAATGGCAGGAATAATAAAAGGGTGTATGATAATAGAAAACAGGTCGGGAGATAAGTAGAATAAGGAAATAAGGAAAGGAAAGAGTAGAAAAAGGTTGTGGAAACACTGAATGTGGTTTGGGTGAGAACTTCGTGTAAGGCCGAGTGACTTTTAATTTTAATGCCACTAAATTCAAACTTTTAGTGCCATTAAAAGTTGTTTATATTCATGAGGACTTTCACCCCTTTACATTATCAATGAATATGAAGTAAGCAGTTGTTGTAGCCTTTGGCTTAAAAATCGCTATACCATGATAAACAGTGTTTTATACACAATTTATCATATAAAATCTATATGATAAATTGTGTTCAAAACACTGTTTTCTCAATTACTAACCTACATATTTCGGAACGACGTCAATGGCAAAAACTAATGAAGTGTAAATATTTTTTAAATCATATATCAATTTTATCACTTTAGCCTGCGAATATACATTCAACTACGACAATCTATTTTTTTTTCTGTCTTTTTTTTTTCCTTAAGATAACTCAAGGCTTTAATTCATAACTTTAAGCAAAAATAAATCAGACAACATAAAAATAAATCATTATGAAGGCGAACTTACTCATAGTGCCCGGTGTTTGTTCAATAACTGTTCATAATATGCTAATACAACAATATTGTTATGTATATTAGTTTATCTACATAATGGGGTAATTGTATTGTATTTACTGATTGAATTGTATTGTTTTTAACCGACATTAAAATAACGAGGAGGTTCTCAATTCGTCGGCATCTTTTTTTCCGTCTAAGGAAAAAAGGCAGGATGGGTGGGAGACCCCGTCTCCACCTTCAAAACATCTTGTGCAGAACCCCTCAATTTACTGGTTGCCTCAACAATATCATCAGAGAAACCTTTGAATTGTGTGACGTCTGCCTCAACCGCAGCGGCCAACTCAGTGTCCTCGGTGGACAATAGCGCCAAACACTTGGCTTGACGCGCTAGGAGTTCATCACAACGGACCAACAAAGCTCCTGATCTATCAGATCTACTTATTAAAGAGGCCGCCGAGGTCACCCATCTCAATTCCGCTCTAATCTTACAAGCAAATGTATTGGCAGTCATACTTTCAAAATGTAAGCGGCGGTGACTTAATATTAATTAATACACTAATGTTCAACAACTTAAATTAATAATATATGTGTGTAACCAACAACAGTTTGACAGTAATTCTCTTACCAAATTAAATATCAAATCATAAAGTTTGTAAGAGAAACTACAAATTAATTCAACAAATAGTACTGAACCCTGTTACATTTACTTAATTATTTTTCGGTACAAATTTATTATGGAACCCCAAATATCAATTTATAAATTATTAAAAACAAAGTGGGTACCTCAAGAAAATAAATTATCAACACAAAAGTGGATAGGTTGATTTTACAATAGAAGTTCAATATTCAATTTACTTTAATAGTTAAAAACAATGACTTTAACTTCAATCAATTACAATATTACTGTCAATATCAAACAAACTAACCATGTTCTTATACAATTGGCAACAACACACTTTACAACAATAACTTCTGTAGCGGGCACTGAGTATGTTTATAATGTAAACAAACTTACAATGCCAAGATAGAAGGTTTAAGGTCCAACAATAACCATGATATGATCAAATACAATTAGGGAAGACTATTTAGTCTGTACTAAACCTACACACACTGGCAAAATTAGAGGAACAAGAAAAAAAAAACGCAATAACTTTTTTTTACCTTTGCGGAGTGGTTTTCTTTTGTTTTATAATATAACCAATTATTCCTTGTTAATAAAACAGTTGAACTTCACTTTTCAAGCGATTGTTTTAACTTTAGTCGAACTTACATCATTTTGAGAGAATTTTGCTTATTGCCACTTCATGGTTTTGATTTAACGTTTTGTAAATTTTTCATTAACAACCTGAGTTATTTGTTTCATTTTTAATGATTAGATCTTTTCAAAGTTAAGGACATCATTTTGCCCAACTTTACCCAAACTGAGAGGCCCAGGGCACTTGAGATGAGAAGAAATGATCAAACCTACAGAATGATGTGCATAATTAATCGTTTATCTGTTTCAACCATTTATTGCAGTTTCTAATGGATTAGAGAGACTAATGCTTTTGTGAGGGTATAAGAACAAGAAATGGAATCTCGAACTTCTAACAGAAATAATCTTTTTTATTTAGTTTCGCTTTCGAAAAAAGCCTATTCAAGCCAGAAATGAGCAGGAGGAAGTTCGAGGTGCAATAGAAACTGGATTTATCAGTGGTAACTTCGTTTTGATCTAGGAAAATCCTCGGCTGCATACCACTTTTTCAAATCCAGCCTATCTTAATAATGTCAATATCGCAGTTTTGGCGGCGCCGGCGAGATCACCTATATCCGATAGAACGCGTCTGGGAACTGCTAAAATGAAGAGCAAAATTCATTCTCTCTACACCTGTCAATATGGGTAGTACAAAAATCGTAATTTTTATTTTGTCCCGCTAATTTTGCCGGTGTGTGTAAAAATATAATTTGTTTATTTGTTGTATACAATATTGTATGCAACAAATAAACAAATTATATTTTCAATACAAAACTGTAACCTTCTATCCCGGAGAGACAATATTAAGTTGTGAGTTGTACACTTTATTTTAACAAATTGGAATGTACTGTTGTTTGCCCCTAACAAGACACAGCTAACTCTGAGTGACTCAAAATGTACCACTTTCCAACCCAGTATTCTCAACAATAAAAAGCAAACCGACAACCAATACAGCGTTCACTGTGAACGAGTGTCCTAGCGTATACTATGATCGTGGAATGCAAACCACGCTCTGTCTGCTACCAAATGTTAAATACAGGTCTTCGGGTCCCAAGCCAGGAGCTCAAAGCTGGGGCCCATAGCAGCGTTGGGTCTCCTGGACCCTGTCTGAACCTGTACCCCACGAAACTGCCGTAACGCAGCAGTGGACAGCTAGGGGGTTTGTTCCTTATTGGGAGATATACTGGTTCCAACTACGGGTGGCACCAGGGCTATTACAACATTACACTTACCTGGGATTCCTGCGGTAGGCTCCTGGGGGTCGATCAATACCGTGCCGTGCCGGGAGTTTAGGGATAGGAGAACATATATAATATTAGGACAATAAGGGATAGACTGACGGCTGTCTGGACCGAAGGCTCCGGCGTCCACCAGTCAGAACACGTTTCCCGCAAAAGCACTTCATTCTGCGTGAAATATATTCAAAACCGACTTCGCGGGCGCCCCATAAACCGATTGCGAACGGCGGGCGCGATTACCGATTACAATGCACGAAACACATCTCGATTAGATATGTTTCCACAAAGCCCGAATTTACCGTGAGCTCGCAACAAATTTTCGTTATCCACTCTTCTCAAGTGTCAGCTGTCAATCAAAAGCTGTCAAATCGCTCACAGCCAACTGACCTGGTGTTGCAATTAAATTTCAAATAGTGTACGAAACGTTTGGTTACGAACACTTATTATCCTATGACTTTAAAAAAAGCCTTATATCAAAATGTATATAATTAAATTTTCTTTGAGATGGTGTCGATTTCATTAAAATACGTCCAGCGTTTTTGGTGCGATTGTCGTGTTTTTGTACGTTTTAGACATAGCTTTACAAATCAATAACAATATGTTAAACGAATAAAACGCAAAATTTTCTTAGATTAAATTATTAGTAAAATGGTCTAATGTTACACATATTTTTTCCAAAAAATTACGACTAGCCGTTTAGTCGTGATTCTCATTTTAAAAACAGAGTAGCTGTATTTGTAAAGTTATGTCTAAAACGGACAAAAACACGACCGTTGGGCGTATTTTAATGAAATCGACACTATCTCAAAGACAATTTAATTATCTACATTTTGATCTAAACTTCTTATTTTAAAGTCATAGAATAATAAGGAAAGTACAAAAAACTACTACTAAATTTTGTGTCGCGCGGGTGTGAAACGAGTGCGATTGTGTTTTCCAATTTCTGGTGTTACAGATCCGCCCCACTGGTTTTGTTCCCGTTCATTAATGAAAATAAACACATGTATGATTTGGCATTGTTATTGACTGAATTTACGCCCACAATCTGAGAAAATGGAATTTATTCAAAAATTAATGAGAGCATCGATATTATAAATGAAAGCATTCTTACGTTTTATACTTCCTGTGTCTATTTATAAGTAGATATGCCTATATTTTCCGGTGACGAACGGTCTCACGGAGCGAGACCGGCTTTTCAACCAATTTTGAAAATATTTGCGTAAAAAATTGGCAATCAAACATCGAAAACTACGCATTTTAGTTAACATTAATGTTCGTGTGAGTCAGTTGAAATATACATTTTAACAGATAATTTTTTTTAAGTGTAGGAAATGTTACAAACATTACGAACCCTGTTTTTTAATCCGGAGTGTAATTGAAACGGAACTAAATCATGCGCAAGAATATCCACAGGAGGAGGGCAAGAGGTAAGTTATACGCTTCATTGAAAAGGTCTATATACCATTATAAAATGGCCAGGTCATCCAAAAATTTATTATGTCCTGCAACGGCAAAGTTAAGCTGAACTCCCCTACAAAATTATTTATACGCTTGACCTCTCCCTTTACCAACACAGTATTGCAATACTTGTACAGAAAACTCATGCCCAAGTTTTCCTTACAAGGTCCAACATTCTCTAAGTGGACAAGTTTCCAATAAGGTCAATATTTGACAAATAGCCAAACATTAAGTTAAATTATGGACAAATATTTCTTATAATATTAGTATAGATTTAACAAAAAACAAATGGTATTTTCATATCAAACAAAAAAATATATATCTACTCATATGCTCTACTCTTTATTATCGAATCCAGAAAAAATACTTTTTTTTTACATGTTTTATTTAAACATTTTTTTTTATTTCAGGAAATAAACCGTTTTTTTACAACTCTAGCCAGCCCACAATCAAACCGACAATTCTGTTCCATTGTATTCTGTCAACAGAAACTTTGTTTGAATGTTAACCGATGTTATCAGATCGCTACTGTTCACTCCACCCTTTTCAATTCAATTGTATAATAAATAAATATGTTTTACTTATAAATAAAATAAACTTCACAATTATGTTGTGAAGGAGTGGACTTCAGTGAAATACCTTACCTTACCTTGTTGCCATTCCACGAATTTGCACCAAGCGCTTCCAAACATCCTTCATAATGCGCACAGCGAATGAATGGAACTCACTACCTGCGTCTGTGTTTCCGAACGCATTCAACCCGTATCTCTTCAAAGTTAGAGTGAACAGGCTTTTTCTGGGTAAGCTCACTCCATCGTCGACTCTGTCTCTGCCACCAATGACCTAGGCTAGAGTCAAGAGCAAACCCATCACAAATAAAAAAAACCATAACAGCCTTTTGAAATGGCCAAGAACTTATCATATAATAAAAATCTTGTCCTTATCCTTAATCCCCAAGGGTAAAATTAGGTAGCCAAACGCAAATATTCTTAAAGTCCTTCTTATCTTCATTAAAAATTGTTTGTTTAGGATTAATGGGTCTTTTTTTATTATTATAACGACTTTTTTGTAGAGAAAATAATGTTATTCGAAATAGTAACAATTTTGAAATTTTTTTGCTATACAATGCTAAGGAAGGTCCCCACCGAAATGACAGATTAGGTATATCTTGTTTTTTCCCGACTACGGAGAAGCATAAAGATGGGTTATGTTTTTGACCGGCATATGTGTATCTGCTCCCTAATAACTTCTAAATTACTTATCATAATTTGACAAATGAGGTGGTTTTGGAAGCGTCTTCTTTGTCCGCTGGTTATAGGCTATGTGACGTCACATTAAATTGAATATGGCGTCCTCTAGGGGGTCCAAAATCAAGAAAAAAAGGCCCACCCCACATTATGTGTGTGTGTATCGTTGAACAGGGCTTTTAAAACCTACTTTGCAGAATATATTTTAGGTGGCATATGACCACGGTTACCCTCTGAACACCACTACAAACATCTATGAAATACAATAAAATATTTATTACATGTAAGTTGTTTATTTAATACCCGATACATATCGAAAAGATGTGTACATCACAGTTTCAGATGAGAATAATTTCTTGTTTCATACTTTTTAGAGCGTGATTGTTCTGTAGTCGGCTTTTAGTATTTCAAGTTATTTTTTTATTGGAATTATTGAGGGTTTTTCCCGTCGTCATGACGAAGTCAAGTGGATTGCTTCAAACGAACTTGGATAAGGACCTAAATTGCTTATGTAGACATTTTACATGCAGAATTCTCCTTGACTGTAGAAATATAAATATTGATAGCTACACTATCGCTCCGTTCCGTTCCACAAGCGCAAGCGTGAATATTCCATTTAAGCGAAGTCTCCTATAAATATTCGTCGGCTACTGGTACCGTTTTATCAAACTTCTAAGAAAATAGGGTTGACAGTATAGGTATGAATGGGGAGGAGCTCGTGGCTAAATAATAACGGCCGCACGGGTCGATCTTCAAGGTTAAGCAACGCTTGACGAGGTCGGGCCGTGGATGGGTGACCATTTCAACATACCGAGTTTCCTCCGTGCCTCGGAAAGCACGTTAAGCCGTTGGTCCCGGCTGTCATTTGAAGATCTCTGACAGTCGTTACGAGTAGTCAGAAGCTTGAGATCTGACACCAGTCTAGCCAAGGGGTACCGCTGTTACCCAGTTACTGGGTTGTGGAGGTCAGATAGGCAGTCGCTCCATGTAAAACACTGGTACTCAGCTGAATCCGGTTAGACTGGAAGCCGACCCCAATATAGTTGGGAAAAGGCTAGGAAGATGATGATGATAGGTATGAATAAAAAAGAATGAATTAGGTACAGGAATAATGTGACTGTCCACCAAAAACTTAGTCTTATTTTGGACGCTTATTTTGTTCCCTCATCAATTTTTTGTAAGGTACCTTAAGTCTTTTTCATATTCTCTTTCCCATGTTTTTACCTTTATAACTAAACTAACTAACTAACTGGTGGCCCAGTGGCTAAGACCTCGCCTGTCGTGCTTGAGGTCGTAGGTTCGAATCCGGGCAAGTACCAATGTGACTTTTTCAAATTCATATGTACTTTCTAAGTTTATCTTGGACATCACAGGCAACGGTGAAGGAAAACATCGTGAGGAAACCTGGACTTATATAGTTATAATGTAAGTCTGAAATAGCCAAGTCAGAGGCCTGTGGGGTTTCCCAGAGGCGGCTTAATTAACTCTGACACCAGAGGTGGCCACATCCTCACACGAGAAGAAGAAGAAGACTAAACTAGCTGTTGTCCGCGAATTCCTTTGAGTGGAAATTCAAAGAATAAAAAAGTAGCCTATGTGCTATTCCAGACTATATAGTCTATCTCTGTGCCAAATTTAATCCAGATCCGTTTAGGATTTCTGGCGTCAGTGAGTAAAAAACATTCATCCATCCATCCAAATTATCGCATTTATAACATTAGTAACGGGAAGTGGAGCGAAATGCCGGGAGGTTAGTTCCTAGAAAGGTATACCTTATTGACGATATTCTGCAGAAAGGTCAGGTACGTATTACTCACAACCAGTTTGCGTGTATGACCAGAATATGTACGAATCTAAATGAAACATAAAAAAACTTTTTTGCATAAAAATACTACCGACTTCCAAATACAACACTACAAAGTGAAAAATAACTTTATTTTTTGAAGTCGGTGTCTTTCGAAGGTACCTATTTTTTGCGTTATGGACACCGACTTCAAAAAATAAAGTTAAAAATAAAGTAGCGTGGTTTAGAAGAAGTTAGCGGAGAAACAGAAATAACATCAATATATGAAGACATTGACTTTGCATTATACTAAAGTGGCCTTCAAAACTTAGAACCACACTTTAAAGGTGCGAGATCACCGCGCGACCGCGACGCGACCCGGGACAACCGACTGCCCGGCGAGCACGGCCTACTGTAACATGGCTTAAGTCACACTTTTTATTACAGTTTGGGCGATAAAGCCATTTTGTCTTAAATGCTAGCACGGCGGCGATTGTTTTTTTTCTTTTTCGGAAATTTTCCAATTTTATTGCAGTTTCGGGTTAATCTTGACCATAAAAACCATATGTTCTGAGAAAAATAGCCCTACGACGCACTGTTTCCGAATTATGGGCCTCCGAATTTCATTTTATTTTGCATAAAACGCTCTATATTTCCAAAATGGTATCTCAAAAACGGTGTGTCCTAGGCAAAAAATAACCAATATTTAGCCCCTCTTTGCTACCCCCATGCTAGCAGTATCCCAACATGAATTTATGAAAAGATTCTATTTTTTTTTTTTTTAATTGCGTGGTAGGTTCTTTACCATATCTTGTCATCTTGACGCCTTTAAAATATGTCACATTTTTGACCCATGCTAGCATTTAAGACAAATTGTAAGACATGACATAATTTATCATGTCTTGTCACAAATGTCTTGGGTACGCCCATGCTCGCTCCGCTGAGGCAGGAGACGCGCGACATCACCTCTTGTCCTTAGGCTTTGGGAGTCAGTTCGCGCGCAAGACCGCGACTCACGACAGGAGACCACTAACCGGTCTCGCTCACGGACGATTGGAGTCGCTTATTTCGCTCGAAATATCCAAATATTTTGTCATTTAACAATTAAATAACCATTTTTTGATTGACAGAGGCCAAAAAATATATTTTACAATAAGGATATTGTAAAATATATTTTTTGGCCTCTAGTTGTATATAATTCGTTGATAGGCAATCTTTGTTTATTTTTATTTTTTAATAATAATATAATATCGTTGTATGCTTCTTCTGTAGCGTTACGTTTAGCACAGAGGGAACTAAACATAAGCCACGTTAATAAAATTAAATAATTATAAACTAAAAAAATAATAAAAGGATATTAAGAATTAAAAACAGAAGGGCCGGCTTCGCACGACGTGGGGTGCTGGAGTTAGGCAGCTAACCAGGCAGCAGGACGGGCTGGAAGCCGTGGTAAGCCCGAGGTAAGCGGGTGAGTGGCCTCCACGACGACAAACAGGCAATCCGGCAGGTAGCAGTAGATACACATACAATCAATGGATTTTTTTATGAGAAACAAGTTGTGCCACTATCAAAACGACAGCTTACCACGGTATTGTAAAGTTTATTGCAGCCAGTAAATTCTTTTTCATCACACTTGCACGTAAACTGTATCAAAACATACAGGTTAACTTAGCCGTAATGCCCCATATAAAACCCTCGGGCTTTTTTGTTTGTCATGAAGCCCTAGGGCGATAAGTAATTTTTTTTTAATATACAGCACAGCACACAGGTCATGCAAGTTCAAGCAAGGAGTTTACACGCAATTGAAAAATTGTCATAAAATGTTATCTAAACAGGAATTTCTTTGCAATCTCGCTACATGTTACTTAAATACTCAACTAATGTTCTTAATAATCGATTTTAATAGTTATAGTATGAAAACGTCGAAATTATTTAATTCTTTTTACACTCCGTCATGGCTGTATACCTACGTAAGTATTTGCCCTTAAAGTTTCTGAACGAAACACTGTATAATCTGTGGTGTGGGCAAAAATTCGCAAACCGCTTAAAAAAAAGGTTCACGTATTTCGTAATAACAGCTGTGCTGACTTGTGTATTAAAGCTATATTCATAATTATTACTCGCAAATGTGATGAAAAACATTGTGTGTATCACGGGCGGTACGGGAATTACGAACCTCGACTCAGAAAGCCCTCAGTCTTCGACTTCGGGCTTCTACTAGAGTCTCGATCGTAATTCCTTACCTACCGCCCTTAATACACAATGTACTATTATATACCCGGCTGAAATCCCTTCCGTTTCGTATATTAAACAAGGCCCCGAAAATTTATTGAGTGTGAATAAGAACATACTACCCTTGTGTTTCGGAGATTTAATCTTACTTTTATCGAAAATAGCTGCATACTTCGACTCTAAAGCTAATTAATACAATGACTGGAAAAACGGGGTACACTGGTATAGAACAACCATCTCACGAAACCGAATGAATCGTAACGAAATTACTCTTATTTCAACATCATAAAAGTCAGGTAACCCGCTTTCGTGAGAAAGAACAACTACACTACCAGTGTATCGATAGTTAAACTCATATTTGCGTGCGGCCCTATCTATCTGTCGTTTTCAGTATGTTCGGACTTCATGTACTCCTCACTGAGAGCATTCACTTGTAATGAGCATTCGACGTAGAATATTCGGCTGGTGTGGACGTTGCAACGATTTTCGCAGAAACGGCTCGCTTTCGAATGTTCACGCAAATAAAATGCTCGACAGCGAGTACTCAGATAATGAAATGAATGAGTATGTATGTAGGAATATTACTGGCCACTTGTTAAGCAAGGAACAGTTATTGATGTTAAGAATATATGACATTCGTGGACAAAAAAAAAAGTTACTGCCACGACCGTTCTATCCGACACACAGACTACTTAGACTTACTTACTTACTATGTATATCCGACATTTTGAAATCAATGACATTTAACGAGATCGTATTTGAATGCTCCAAGCTCGCAAGGGAATGTTCGCCTCGAACTTTCATACTTTTACTGGTAAGTGAATGCTGGGCTTGCTGGGAAACATTTGTTGCTCGCCTACGATTGCTTGTTTACCAATGCTCACGAAAGAATGCTCCTAGTGAGGACGTTCCTTTAGGCGAACACGACGGCCGGTTTCTAAATTGGCAGTAATTATGAAGTAACATGTCAGACCCTACATAGTGCCAAAGTTTAATAATGCAAGAGTATGACAATTACTTTTAAATTCTTAATTCAGAAACCGGTACACAACTTCAGTAGAAGGTACATAATAGTACATTGCCTCTTCCCCTCGGACCGCGATTGCGTGCAGACGTGTCCACTGTAATGTTATGTTCAAAAAGTTTGTAAAATATTTAAATTGCTGCGAAAAATAAAGTTTTTAATCGTGCGTAGTACCAGGTGCCCATACTTTGTTAGTAAGTAACTAGTATCACTGGTGCGCGGCTTTTGTGTGACGAGCAGCGACGGGACGGAGGGAGACAGGTGATATACTCCTGCCGTGCGTGCGTCGTAGTCATCGGTTGTCAGCGCAAGACGAGTTTGTTGCACGGATACTTCAAAAAATCGAATGTGTGAAGCTTATTTGAAGTTTGCTCGCGCACCGCATGAATAAAGGTAACGCAAAACCATCAAAGTGACATTGTTGTCATGATTAGTATTGAACTTTCGTGGTTTTTTTTATGAAGTACCCACTTGTGAAGTAATATTGGTGGCTGAGATACATTCTTTGAGATCTTTACTGTCGTGTACCTGCTACTGATAATAATGTTTAAAACACCCGACAACAACTCGGAACCTAATTTATCTACTATTGGAATAATAGATACGCCCACTAATTATGTATCAAAGAGCAGGGCATTGAAGCGTTTTAGAAGTTCGTCAGGAGATATTTCTTTCAGAGATGAGTTTTTAAGCTTTAGGATGATATTAAGCAAATGTTTATTAAACTGCAAACTGACACGATGAACGAAATTAAAACTCAATTCTTGTCTTTTAAAATGGACACTGATGCAAGACTCACACAAATTGAAGATTCGCTTATGATAATTGAGAAGTCTAACCAGGAAATAGATAAGTCCACATCATTTACTACACAGCAATATGATGATATGAAGCTTAAGAGCGATCGCTTGGAAAGGGAGTGTAAGGAACACCGGGCACTTCTTTGGTCATTGGAAGAAAAAATTGAGGAAATGCAAAGGATCTCAAATATAAATTTTCTGGAATTAAGGAATTTGCCGAGGAAGTAAGGCGAGTCGAGGAGCGACCTAGACAGATGCATGGGTGAATTGTTTAAAACTGTTAATGCCAGTGTATCTGTTTTAGGTATAAGAGATGTTTTTCGATTGCCAAGTAAGAAGGACAGCCACCCTTCTATACTAATTGAATTTGTCAATAATACCTCAAAAAATACTGTGCTAAAGGCGGTTAAAGCCTATAACCAGTCTAAGGACCAGGTCCAGTTGAACGGTGCCGACCTGGGAGCGGGGGTTTCATCCCCCGTGTATATCTCTGAATACCTACTCCGAATGCAAGGAAACTACACTTTATCTCAAGAAAGCATATTAGAAACAATCAACTGAAATACTGTTGGACCTCTAATGGCAAGAACTTGGTAAAAAAAGGCGAGCTAGAACCTACTATCCATATTAAAACCGAAGAACAACTTGTAAAACTGATTGATACGAAGATATGACTTATAACGAGGTCATACTGCTGCCTCACAAACTTTTGCATTCATGATAAATTTGCTTCTAATTTAATTGTATTTTTTTTCTATTGCTATACCTTTTGGTTTTTATCGTTAAAAATGCTGCTATTTTGGTATCAAAAATTCTATATTGTTTATTTTGCATGTAAAACGGCAAACTTATACCAAATCATACACAAACTTACTTACAAAAACACAACACAACAAACATACATACGTACCCACAATACACTGTTTACTTATACCACCCACCTACTGAAAACTAAGGATTTAACTATCTCACATATCACAATTATGCATAAAAATCTGAATAATAGAAAACTTTTCAAAATAGTTCATGTTAACTTTAACATGACTATTCTAATGGCTTTACTAAAATGTATCATACAACTTATCTGTTTGATAATATTTACAAAAAAACATCACGTATCAATATTTAAAAAAGATTTATTAGGTGATATTGATAACTATTCAATATCAGAAACAATTAGCTGTGAACCTGAAAGTTGCGCGTCCTTTCTGGAAAACCCTAACTGCTACTTAAAAATCTTGTCGCAAAATATTCGTAGCCTCAATGCTAACTTTGATAAACTTAATATTCTTCTGCAAAGATTTCAATTTGATAGTGATGTTATAGTTCTTTCTGAGTGCTGGATGTCATGCGTTCAAAATCTCCCTGTATTAGATGGATATCTAAGTATGTCTACATCTTCCCACTATAACCAGAATGATGGTGTGGTGGTATATATAAAAAGTAGTATTAAAGCCTCTCTAGAAGAACCCGTATTACAAGAAGTAAACTGCTTACTAATAATGATGTGGCTATCTTAGCGATATACCGGCCATTTTGTTTAAAAACCATAAATAACTTCATATTGTCCCTACAAAAAATAATAGATAGTTTGTCTTCCTTCAAAAACATTATTATGGTGGGTGACATTAACATAAATATTGCTACCAATAGCTCTGATCGCTTCATGTTGGACTATATTGATTTTCTATCCCTTAGTGGACTTATTCCAGCATTTAACACAGCGACTCGTGCAAAGAGCTGTCTAGACCATGTAATATTGAAGACAAAAATACCAATAACTACGTTTATAATTGAATCCCTTATTACTGACCATGCACCCATACTTTGCTGTGCGAAAATTAAAAACGTTAACAAACATTTAAAAAGACAAATAGTTAAACTTGATTTTGAGGCACTTAAGCTGGCTTGTGATCATCTAGATTTTTCATCTATTTTTAATGCGACTAACCCAAATTCTGCTATGGATATATTTATATCTAAAATTACTCATGTTATGCAAATAAACACAAAAAATTTAAATGTAACAAATAATTCATATATATTTTATGACAGACATATACGTACACCGCGCGCTCTCTCTTTATTTCTTTCTGTAGTGTGTCTGTGTACGAAGTCTACAGATTTTATTTCGAATAAAATGTTTCATTGCTAACTGCGGTTCCCTGACCGCACACGTTTTCTTTTTTTTGTACGTGTAGAGGTATTTAACCTGCAGTGAGTAAATCAATTTACATGGCTGGTATTTAATTACAGGTTTATCCAATTGAATAAATTTGATTTAATCAGTTTGTCACAATAGAAAACAAAATAATTTAAATATGAAAGATAACTTTTCAATTAACAAGATCAAAGTTTTGGTAGGTACAAGTTTAATTGTGTTATGAAGTTTGTGGTGATTTATTAATTTGGGTAAACGAAATAATTTTAGTGTTTATTGGGAAAAATACTCTAGACTAGTGACATGTTAACAACGAAAGCGTTGCGATAGCGATTGAAATCTATACTAATACTAACATAGTAATAATATTTAATATATATATAATATAGTAATTAATGTGCTTATAAGGATGACGTGTGCCGCACGAAGAGAAAATAATATATATAATAACAGATATTAGTTTGTCAAAAGAGACAAATGGGTCTTTTTCGTATCAATAATATACTTTTCTGTAGGTAGGTTTGTTACGTACTCGCATAGCACCCAAACCGCTGACAAGCGGTTCGTCACTTTTGGCACGGCATCGGTCAACTGTCGACTATTTCTAAGCCATTTATAATTGTAATTTTTATTAATTAAATTTAAGTTGAATAAATTTTGTATTTTTTTAAATCCTCCGGCTACAGCCTTCGTAATTGGCGCAGTCGGTAGGATACTCGCGGGCCGGTTCGCGAGATTAAATTGATAGGATCGCGAGTCACCCGGGTGGCCGTCGGGCACCGTACGAGTATCCAGAACCTACAAGAGCTGCAGACCAGAGGAGTATCCAGACATCGATACAGAAAAGGTACAAAACCATTACAAGTAAGTACTTTAGAATCGCTCTAGAGTCGCTTCCTTTTTATCCTTAACTGTTACCCTTTAATTGTTCCAAGATTTTCCATCCACGGCAATCTCGGTCCCCTAGGTTAGATAGTAATCGTAGAATTTGTATTTTAGACGCTAATAGAAATCTAGAGGCGGAACCGTCGGATAGTAGTAGTTTAGAAATATCGAGTATGGCTGACTCAGTGGATCAAGTTTACAAGGCCCTACGCTTGGTTCCTGAATTCGACGGGAACTCGAACGTACTAACTAGATTTATAAAATTATGCGATCAGTTAGTACAACAGCTTGTGAAAAATGGCCCGGAATTTCAGTTAAATAATTTGGCATTATTAAACGGAATATTAAATAAGATAGTGGGACCCGCATCGCGTACGATTAATTCCAATGGTATCCCGGATACCTGGGAGGGAATTAGGAGTGCTTTAGTAAATAATTTCGCCGATCAACGCGATGAGACATCCTTATACAATGACTTAGCGCTTTTAACCCAAGGTTCAGCAACCCCGCAGGAATTTTATGAACAGTGCCAAAATCTCTTTAGTACTATTATGACTTATATCAGCCTGCATGAAACGATAGCGAGTACCATTGAATCGAAACGTACTTTGTACAAGAAACTCACATTACAATCGTACCTACGTGGTCTACGAGACCCGTTGGGTTCTCGCATTCGGTGCATGCGGCCTGATACGATTGAAAAAGCTTTAGAGTTCGTGCATGAAGAGATGAATACATTATACCTGCAGCAGCGTAACGACCATGCTCCTGAAAGGAGGTCGCAGCCTCAGCACCAGGTCAGTCCTAAAATGTTTTATGGCCTCATGCCACCGAATCACGCGGCACCACCTACACCGCGCTCTTTTAATATGCCACCCTTTAGGCCTTCCAATATGCCAGGACCCTCGCGACCGTCTATGCTTCAAGGGCAGCAACCTATTCCGATTTGGAGAAATCAACCTCCTCAATATCGCGGGCCCACACGTACGCAACAGATGTTTAGTTCACCGCCACCTAATTATACACCCCAAGGTCAAGTTTTTAGAATGCCTAGTGCAGGTCCCAGGCCAGCTACTAGTAACACTCCGCAACCCATGAGTGGTGTAAGTCACTATGTGGCTAAACCATTCGTCCCACGCGCATCCCACGATTGGACCAAGGCTGGAAATCCACCGCCCACAAATTATTTTAGAACAAGGGAATTTAACTACAATGATTTTAGCGACCAGTTGCAGTATGACCAGTATTATAGCGATTATTTTGTTAACGGTGATTACTACCCCCAGGAATATTACGAGTATACCGATTACGTGTACCCGAATGAATACGTGCATGAGCACCCACAGCCTACAGATTCATATGTTATTGTAGAGGAAGTAAAAGACCCGATTTCGCCTGCTGAAAAGGAGGATTTTCAGAAGGTCCCCAAATCAGAAAGGTCAAAATAGAGATTAATTTACAGACGCAAAGGCAATTGCCGTATATACAAATTTCAGACCCTCCGCTTAAATTATTAATTGACACAGGTGCAAATATGTCTTTTGTTAGCCCCGCAGTAGTTCAAAAGTTCTTATCCCATATACCGTGTAATTATGATCCTTTCGAGGTAACGAATATTCACGCTACCACTAGAAGTGATTATTCCATTACCTTACCGTGTTTCCAGGAATTTAATGAACCAGGTGATATAACTCTTTTCGTTTATGCGTTTCATAATTTTTTTGATGGTTTGATTGGCTATGACTTGTTAGAAAAACTAGAATCTAACATCGACCTGAAAAACAGACTGCTGGTCACTCGTAACTCTAGTAATCCTTTATTGATGTACGACTCGCGCAATAGTAACCTATACGAAGATATAGTACCGGCTAATTCATCTAAACTAGTGCAAGTTCCAATAAATTCTAAGGACGGTGACGTTTTAATTCCCGAACAGTGTATTTCAAATTGTTTAATAAATGATTGCGTTACAACTGTAAAAAATAACTGGGGTATAATAGAGGTAACTAATCCTTCACGTCATGATGTAGTCTTTTCTATGGATCGCCCTGTCGGTGCGGAAGTATTCAATGTGCAGTGTATGCGCACCGATCATCAGTCCGATCGCGTAACCGAAGTTTTGTCCCGTCTACGTACAGACCATTTGAACCCTGAAGAAAAAGCTAACTTAGAAGCTCTTTGCTCTCGGTACGCCGACGTATTTTATATTGATGGCGAATCATTGTCTTTCACTAACCAGGTAAAACATTCCATCCGAACAACGGATGATGTACCAATCTATACAAGAAGTTACCGATATCCATTCATACATATGCAAGAAGTTCAGGATCAAATCTCTAAAATGCTAGAACAAAACATCATACGTCCCTCACAGTCCGCGTGGAATTCCCCCATCTGGGTAGTTCCCAAGAAAGCCGACGCCAGTGGAAAAACCAAATGGCGCTTGGTTATAGATTTCAGGAAACTAAACGAAAAAACCATAGACGACCGCTACCCTATACCCAACATTTCGGACGTCCTAGACAAGTTAGGTAACTGCCAGTATTTCACCACCCTGGACCTCGCGAGTGGTTTTTACCAGGTTGAAATGAACCCGGATGACATCCATAAAACCGCGTTTACAGTCGAGCATGGACATTATGAATTTCTCCGCATGCCCATGGGTTTAAAAAATTCTCCCTCAACCTTCCAACGGGTGATGGACAATGTCTTACGGGACCTTCAAAATGTTGTGTGTTTTGTGTAATTAGACGATATTGTAGTTTTTTCCGTATCCCTTCAGGAACACATGATAAATCTGGAAAAGGTGTTTCAGAGACTCAGAGAATCTAATTTCAAAATTCAAATGAACAAATCGGAATTTTTAAAGTTAGAGACAGCGTACTTGGGACACATAATTAGCAGGGACGGCATTAAACCTAACCCGGATAAGATTATAGCCATCCAGAAATTCCCACTGCCCAAAACGGCTACTGAAATTTAACGTTTCCTAGGTCTCTTAGGGTATTATAGAAAGTTCATTCCAGACTTCGCTCGTATAGCAAAACCTATGACACAATGTCTAAAAAAGGGTTCAAAAATTACCATAACCGATCCAAATTATATCAGTTGTTTTGAGAAATGCAAAACCCTCTTAATCAACGATCCGATCTTACAATATCCGGACTTTAACAAGGATTTTATACTAACAACTCATGCATCTAACCTGGCCATTGGTGCCGTTCTCTCACAAGGTCAGATAGGTACTGACAAGCCCATTGCATACGCATCCCGCACATTAAACACTAGTGAAATTAACTACAGTACAATTGAAAAAGAATTGCTGGCAATTGTATGGGCAACCAAATACTTCCGCCCTTACTTATTTGGTAGGAAGTTTAAAATCGTTACGGATCACAAGCCCTTACAATGGGTTATGAATCTAAAGGAACCCAATTCTCGTTTAACCCGCTGGAGACTAAAGCTAAGCGAGTATAACTTCACTACTATCTATAAGCAGGGTAAACTGAATACTAACGCGGATGCTCTGTCCCGCATCGAAATCAATAATGAGAATGCGAACTCTATAGCAGTTAACACGTCCAAAAAATCCCCTTCAGTGGTTGGTTCTACAACTGCAACAGCTCACACCAGTGCTGAAAACCCTATATTAGAAGTACCGATTTCTGATGAACCCCTAAATAAATTCCACTGCCAAATATCCTTTGTAGTCGTAGGAGATATTAAAAAACGCCCAACGGTGTCCAAACCCTTCGAAACCCACACTAAAACCACCATACAACTATCAGAGTCTAATCTTGAACAGGACGTAATTAATGCTGTTAAAGAATATGTGAATCCCAAAGTAAGAACGGGAATTCTCATCCATCCCCCTCTAGCCATGTACAATATAATCCCGATCATCCAGGATAAATTCAAAAGCTCCGCCTTGGATATGGTCTTAACAAAAAAAGAAGTAGAGAACGTCAAAAATTACCTGGACCAACAGGAAATCATTCGTAATTACCATGAAGGAAAAACCAACCACCGCGGTATAACTGAATGTTTCCTTGCCTTATCACATCGTTATTATTGGCCCAAAATGAAAGAAAGTATATCAAAGTATATTAACGAATGTAGTATCTGTGGCCAAGCAAAGTACGATCGCAACCCTATTAAACAAAAATTCTCCATAGTTCCTCCGCCAACCAAACCCTTTGAAATTTTACATTTGGACCTTTTCACAGCACAAAATGAGAAATTTCTCACTTTAGTCGACGCTTTCTCGAAATATGCGCAAGCATATCATCTTAGAGATGGTACTGCGTTAAGTGTCGTTCAAGCTCTTTTAACGTTTTGCACCCATCATGGCGTTCCCTATACTGTAGTCACGGATCAAGGACCTGAGTTCACTAATGCATTATTTTCAGAATTTGTCCGTCTCCATAAGATACAACATCATAAAATCCTTGCACATACTCCTAACGATAATGGAATAGTAGAACGCTTCCATTCTACCATTCTCGAACACCTCAGAATCCTGAAATTGGAAAAGCATAATGAACCCGCCGTAAATCTCATGCCCTATGCAGTTTTAGGTTATAACAGCTCAATACATAGTTTCACCAAATGTAGGCCTATAGATCTAATTACAGGACACTTTGATCCCCGCGATTCCTTGGATCTAAATCTATCTGAGCATCTACTGCAAAATTACTTACAAGACCATAAAAAACGATTAACCCGAGTCTATGAAATAATAAATGAAACATCCCTCCACCGTAGGACCGAATTAACTGAAAGAAGGAATAAAGATCGCGAACCTGAAAAGGAATATAACCCTGACCAACAAGTATTCGTTCGCAATCCTCTAGCTAGCAGACAAAAGTTAGCCCCGCGCTTCACTAAAGACATAGTCATGGCCGATCTTCCCATACACATATATACCAAAAAGAAACGAGGCCCTGTTGCAAAATCTCGTCTAACGAGAAGCTCTAAAGATCCCACATTGTTACAGGATGTTACTGCTGCTACTCCTGCAAATGACGCAAGGACAAGAAGTAATGATTGATCCTTTAGGAAACGGCCCTGGAATACTTCCGTTTAATCTAGGAACGACGCGTATCATTTCCCATTATCATTCCTATATTCCATGGATTTTGTTGCTTTTGTTAGGGACAATGGACAGTTTGTAAAGGCTATAGATTGGAGGGAAGGCAATCGGCACCTTAAATACTATAACTATCTGATTATCTATATAAAAGTATCCTAGCCTAATTACGTCATAATAATCCCTTAACTCTAATTCGAGGATTTCATCTTTTGGGTATAAAATCCTTAACTCATTTAACATATTCCTAATTTCAGCTATACTAATTGCCATATGGGGTGTGCTTAACGTACGTATTAAGGCTAAAGTGTACTCTAGTTTATGGAGTTCTTCGGACAAATTGTCTATGCTATCGCTTAGAATAATGAAGAGTTGAGCCATATGGGCGTAGTGGGTAAAATCAAAGTCTGCTGTACTATTGATTATCCGATTTAAGACATTACCCATTCTCTCCTGGTTTTTTGTTATGTTAGTTAATAAGTTGGCATTATATGAAATCCAAGTTTTAGATAGACTAACATGCTGATTAAGTTGAGACTGCATCTTGTACTCATTTTCCTGAAGGACTTTTATAGCGTTATTATATTTAATTGCATCAGTTTGGTCAAGATTACCGGATATGCTCTTAATAACAGAACCGAGACCATCGACGAGTCCTCTTTTATGACGACTATGTTCAAATGACTCTAGCTGTATAGATATTTTAGTTAATTTAGATGTAAGGTAGTTCATGTGCGGTTCAAATAATAGAGACGTCTTATTATTTAGTTTATGCCTAACATCAGTCAATTGTGTACTAACTGTGTATATCTGGGATTGTATACCGTCGAGATTAACATAGTTGAGAAAGGAATGATAATGGGAAATGATACGCGTCGTTCCTAGATTAAACGGAAGTATTCCAGGGCCGTTTCCTAAAGGATCAATCATTACTTCTTGTCCTTGCGTCATTTGCAGGAGTAGCAGCAGTAACATCCTGTAACAATGTGGGATCTTTAGAGCTTCTCGTTAGACGAGATTTTGCAACAGGGCCTCGTTTCTTTTTGGTATATATGTGTATGGGAAGATCGGCCATGACTATGTCTTTAGTGAAGCGCGGGGCTAACTTTTGTCTGCTAGCTAGAGGATTGCGAACGAATACTTGTTGGTCAGGGTTATATTCCTTTTCAGGTTCGCGATCTTTATTCCTTCTTTCAGTTAATTCGGTCCTACGGTGGAGGGATGTTTCATTTATTATTTCATAGACTCGGGTTAATCGTTTTTTATGGTCTTGTAAGTAATTTTGCAGTAGATGCTCAGATAGATTTAGATCCAAGGAATCGCGGGGATCAAAGTGTCCTGTAATTAGATCTATAGGCCTACATTTGGTGAAACTATGTATTGAGCTGTTATAACCTAAAACTGCATAGGGCATGAGATTTACGGCGGGTTCATTATGCTTTTCCAATTTCAGGATTCTGAGGTGTTCGAGAATGGTAGAATGGAAGCGTTCTACTATTCCATTATCGTTAGGAGTATGTGCAAGGATTTTATGATGTTGTATCTTATGGAGACGGACAAATTCTGAAAATAATGCATTAGTGAACTCAGGTCCTTGATCCGTGACTACAGTATAGGGAACGCCATGATGGGTGCAAAACGTTAAAAGAGCTTGAACGACACTTAACGCAGTACCATCTCTAAGATGATATGCTTGCGCATATTTCGAGAAAGCGTCGACTAAAGTGAGAAATTTCTCATTTTGTGCTGTGAAAAGGTCCAAATGTAAAATTTCAAAGGGTTTGGTTGGCGGAGGAACTATGGAGAATTTTTGTTTAATAGGGTTGCGATCGTACTTTGCTTGGCCACAGATACTACATTCGTTAATATACTTTGATATACTTTCTTTCATTTTGGGCCAATAATAACGATGTGATAAGGCAAGGAAACATTCAGTTATACCGCGGTGGTTGGTTTTTCCTTCATGGTAATTACGAATGATTTCCTGTTGGTCCAGGTAATTTTTGACGTTCTCTACTTCTTTTTTTGTTAAGACCATATCCAAGGCGGAGCTTTTGAATTTATCCTGGATGATCGGGATTATATTGTACATGGCTAGAGGGGGATGGATGAGAATTCCCGTTCTTACTTTGGGATTCACATATTCTTTAACAGCATTAATTACGTCCTGTTCAAGATTAGACTCTGATAGTTGTATGGTGGTTTTAGTGTGGGTTTCGAAGGGTTTGGACACCGTTGGGCGTTTTTTAATATCTCCTACGACTACAAAGGATATTTGGCAGTGGAATTTATTTAGGGGTTCATCAGAAATCGGTACTTCTAATATAGGGTTTTCAGCACTGGTGTGAGCTGTTGCAGTTGTAGAACCAACCACTGAAGGGGATTTTTTGGACGTGTTAACTGCTATAGAGTTCGCATTCTCATTATTGATTTCGATGCGGGACAGAGCATCCGCGTTAGTATTCAGTTTACCCTGCTTATAGATAGTAGTGAAGTTATACTCGCTTAGCTTTAGTCTCCAGCGGGTTAAACGAGAATTGGGTTCCTTTAGATTCATAACCCATTGTAAGGGCTTGTGATCCGTAACGATTTTAAACTTCCTACCAAATAAGTAAGGGCGGAAGTATTTGGTTGCCCATACAATTGCCAGCAATTCTTTTTCAATTGTACTGTAGTTAATTTCACTAGTGTTTAATGTGCGGGATGCGTATGCAATGGGCTTGTCAGTACCTATCTGACCTTGTGAGAGAACGGCACCAATGGCCAGGTTAGATGCATGAGTTGTTAGTATAAAATCCTTGTTAAAGTCCGGATATTGTAAGATCGGATCGTTGATTAAGAGGGTTTTGCATTTCTCAAAACAACTGATATAATTTGGATCGGTTATGGTAATTTTTGAACCCTTTTTTAGACATTGTGTCATAGGTTTTGCTATACGAGCGAAGTCTGGAATGAACTTTCTATAATACCCTAAGAGACCTAGGAAACGTTAAATTTCAGTAGCCGTTTTGGGCAGTGGGAATTTCTGGATGGCTATAATCTTATCCGGGTTAGGTTTAATGCCGTCCCTGCTAATTATGTGTCCCAAGTACGCTGTCTCTAACTTTAAAAATTCCGATTTGTTCATTTGAATTTTGAAATTAGATTCTCTGAGTCTCTGAAACACCTTTTCCAGATTTATCATGTGTTCCTGAAGGGATACGGAAAAAACTACAATATCGTCTAATTACACAAAACACACAACATTTTGAAGGTCCCGTAAGACATTGTCCATCACCCGTTGGAAGGTTGAGGGAGAATTTTTTAAACCCATGGGCATGCGGAGAAATTCATAATGTCCATGCTCGACTGTAAACGCGGTTTTATGGATGTCATCCGGGTTCATTTCAACCTGGTAAAAACCACTCGCGAGGTCCAGGGTGGTGAAATACTGGCAGTTACCTAACTTGTCTAGGACGTCCGAAATGTTGGGTATAGGGTAGCGGTCGTCTATGGTTTTTTCGTTTAGTTTCCTGAAATCTATAACCAAGCGCCATTTGGTTTTTCCACTGGCGTCGGCTTTCTTGGGAACTACCCAGATGGGGGAATTCCACGCGGACTGTGAGGGACGTATGATGTTTTGTTCTAGCATTTTAGAGATTTGATCCTGAACTTCTTGCATATGTATGAATGGATATCGGTAACTTCTTGTATAGATTGGTACATCATCCGTTGTTCGGATGGAATGTTTTACCTGGTTAGTGAAAGACAATGATTCGCCATCAATATAAAATACGTCGGCGTACCGAGAGCAAAGAGCTTCTAAGTTAGCTTTTTCTTCAGGGTTCAAATGGTCTGTACGTAGACGGGACAAAACTTCGGTTACGCGATCGGACTGATGATCGGTGCGCATACACTGCACATTGAATACTTCCGCACCGACAGGGCGATCCATAGAAAAGACTACATCATGACGTGAAGGATTAGTTACCTCTATTATACCCCAGTTATTTTTTACAGTTGTAACGCAATCATTTATTAAACAATTTGAAATACACTGTTCGGGAATTAAAACGTCACCGTCCTTAGAATTTATTGGAACTTGCACTAGTTTAGATGAATTAGCCGGTACTATATCTTCGTATAGGTTACTATTGCGCGAGTCGTACATCAATAAAGGATTACTAGAGTTACGAGTGACCAGCAGTCTGTTTTTCAGGTCGATGTTAGATTCTAGTTTTTCTAACAAGTCATAGCCAATCAAACCATCAAAAAAATTATGAAACGCATAAACGAAAAGAGTTATATCACCTGGTTCATTAAATTCCTGGAAACACGGTAAGGTAATGGAATAATCACTTCTAGTGGTAGCGTGAATATTCGTTACCTCGAAAGGATCATAATTACACGGTATATGGGATAAGAACTTTTGAACTACTGCGGGGCTAACAAAAGACATATTTGCACCTGTGTCAATTAATAATTTAAGCGGAGGGTCTGAAATTTGTATATACGGCAATTGCCTTTGCGTCTGTAAATTAATCTCTATTTTGACCTTTCTGATTTGGGGACCTTCTGAAAATCCTCCTTTTCAGCAGGCGAAATCGGGTCTTTTACTTCCTCTACAATAACATATGAATCTGTAGGCTGTGGGTGCTCATGCACGTATTCATTCGGGTACACGTAATCGGTATACTCGTAATATTCCTGGGGGTAGTAATCACCGTTAACAAAATAATCGCTATAATACTGGTCATACTGCAACTGGTCGCTAAAATCATTGTAGTTAAATTCCCTTGTTCTAAAATAATTTGTGGGCGGTGGATTTCCAGCCTTGGTCCAATCGTGGGATGCGCGTGGGACGAATGGTTTAGCCACATAGTGACTTACACCACTCATGGGTTGCGGAGTGTTACTAGTAGCTGGCCTGGGACCTGCACTAGGCATTCTAAAAACTTGACCTTGGGGTGTATAATTAGGTGGCGGTGAACTAAACATCTGTTGCGTACGTGTGGGCCCGCGATATTGAGGAGGTTGATTTCTCCAAATCGGAATAGGTTGCTGCCCTTGAAGCATAGACGGTCGCGAGGGTCCTGGCATATTGGAAGGCCTAAAGGGTGGCATATTAAAAGAGCGCGGTGTAGGTGGTGCCGCGTGATTCGGTGGCATGAGGCCATAAAACATTTTAGGACTGACCTGGTGCTGAGGCTGCGACCTCCTTTCAGGAGCATGGTCGTTACGCTGCTGCAGGTATAATGTATTCATCTCTTCATGCACGAACTCTAAAGCTTTTTCAATCGTATCAGGCCGCATGCACCGAATGCGAGAACCCAACGGGTCTCGTAGACCACGTAGGTACGATTGTAATGTGAGTTTCTTGTACAAAGTACGTTTCGATTCAATGGTACTCGCTATCGTTTCATGCAGGCTGATATAAGTCATAATAGTACTAAAGAGATTTTGGCACTGTTCATAAAATTCCTGCGGGGTTGCTGAACCTTGGGTTAAAAGCGCTAAGTCATTGTATAAGGATGTCTCATCGCGTTGATCGGCGAAATTATTTACTAAAGCACTCCTAATTCCCTCCCAGGTATCCGGGATACCATTGGAATTAATCGTACGCGATGCGGGTCCCACTATCTTATTTAATATTCCGTTTAATAATGCCAAATTATTTAACTGAAATTCCGGGCCATTTTTCACAAGCTGTTGTACTAACTGATCGCATAATTTTATAAATCTAGTTAGTACGTTCGAGTTCCCGTCGAATTCAGGAACCAAGCGTAGGGCCTTGTAAACTTGATCCACTGAGTCAGCCATACTCGATATTTCTAAACTACTACTATCCGACGGTTCCGCCTCTAGATTTCTATTAGCGTCTAAAATACAAATTCTACGATTACTATCTAACCTAGGGGACCGAGATTGCCGTGGATGGAAAATCTTGGAACAATTAAAGGGTAACAGTTAAGGATAAAAAGGAAGCGACTCTAGAGCGATTCTAAAGTACTTACTTGTAATGGTTTTGTACCTTTTCTGTATCGATGTCTGGATACTCCTCTGGTCTGCAGCTCTTGTAGGTTCTGGATACTCGTACGGTGCCCGACGGCCACCCGGGTGACTCGCGATCCTATCAATTTAATCTCGCGAACCGGCCCGCGAGTATCCTACCGACTGCGCCAATTACGAAGGCTGTAGCCGGAGGATTTAAAAAAATACAAAATTTATTCAACTTAAATTTAATTAATAAAAATTACAATTATAAATGGCTTAGAAATAGTCGACAGTTGACCGATGCCGTGCCAAAAGTGACGAACCGCTTGTCAGCGGTTTGGGTGCTATGCGAGTACGTAACAAACCTACCTACAGAAAAGTATATTATTGATACGAAAAAGACCCATTTGTCTCTTTTGACAAACTAATATCTGTTATTATATATATTATTTTCTCTTCGTGCGGCACACGTCATCCTTATAAGCACATTAATTACTATATTATATATATATTAAATATTATTACTATGTTAGTATTAGTATAGATTTCAATCGCTATCGCAACGCTTTCGTTGTTAACATGTCACTAGTCTAGAGTATTTTTCCCAATAAACACTAAAATTATTTCGTTTACCCAAATTAATAAATCACCACAAACTTCATAACACAATTAAACTTGTACCTACCAAAACTTTGATCTTGTTAATTGAAAAGTTATCTTTCATATTTAAATTATTTTGTTTTCTATTGTGACAAACTGATTAAATCAAATTTATTCAATTGGATAAACCTGTAATTAAATACCAGCCATGTAAATTGATTTACTCACTGCAGGTTAAATACCTCTACACGTACAAAAAAAAGAAAACGTGTGCGGTCAGGGAACCGCAGTTAGCAATGAAACATTTTATTCGAAATAAAATCTGTAGACTTCGTACACAGACACACTACAGAAAGAAATAAAGAGAGAGCGCGCGGTGTACGTATATGTCTGTCATAAAATATATATGAATTATTTGTTACATTTAAATTTTTTGTGTTTATTTGCATAACATGAGTAATTTTAGATATAAATATATCCATAGCAGAATTTGGGTTAGTCGCATTAAAAATAGATGAAAAATCTAGATGATCACAAGCCAGCTTAAGTGCCTCAAAATCAAGTTTAACTATTTGTCTTTTTAAATGTTTGTTAACGTTTTTAATTTTCGCACAGCAAAGTATGGGTGCATGGTCAGTAATAAGGGATTCAATTATAAACGTAGTTATTGGTATTTTTGTCTTCAATATTACATGGTCTAGACAGCTCTTTGCACGAGTCGCTGTGTTAAATGCTGGAATAAGTCCACTAAGGGATAGAAAATCAATATAGTCCAACATGAAGCGATCAGAGCTATTGGTAGCAATATTTATGTTAATGTCACCCACCATAATAATGTTTTTGAAGGAAGACAAACTATCTATTATTTTTTGTAGGGACAATATGAAGTTATTTATGGTTTTTAAACAAAATGGCCGGTATATCGCTAAGATAGCCACATCATTATTAGTAAGCAGTTTACTTCTTGTAATACGGGTTCTTCTAGAGAGGCTTTAATACTACTTTTTATATATACCACCACACCATCATTCTGGTTATAGTGGGAAGATGTAGACATACTTAGATATCCATCTAATACAGGGAGATTTTGAACGCATGACATCCAGCACTCAGAAAGAACTATAACATCACTATCAAATTGAAATCTTTGCAGAAGAATATTAAGTTTATCAAAGTTAGCATTGAGGCTACGAATATTTTGCGACAAGATTTTTAAGTAGCAGTTAGGGTTTTCCAGAAAGGACGCGCAACTTTCAGGTTCACAGCTAATTGTTTCTGATATTGAATAGTTATCAATATCACCTAATAAATCTTTTTTAAATATTGATACGTGATGTTTTTTTGTAAATATTATCAAACAGATAAGTTGTATGATACATTTTAGTAAAGCCATTAGAATAGTCATGTTAAAGTTAACATGAACTATTTTGAAAAGTTTTCTATTATTCAGATTTTTATGCATAATTGTGATATGTGAGATAGTTAAATCCTTAGTTTTCAGTAGGTGGGTGGTATAAGTAAACAGTGTATTGTGGGTACGTATGTATGTTTGTTGTGTTGTGTTTTTGTAAGTAAGTTTGTGTATGATTTGGTATAAGTTTGCCGTTTTACATGCAAAATAAACAATATAGAATTTTTGATACCAAAATAGCAGCATTTTTAACGATAAAAACCAAAAGGTATAGCAATAGAAAAAAAATACAATTAAATTAGAAGCAAATTTATCATGAATGCAAAAGTTTGTGAGGCAGCAGTATGACCTCGTTATAAGTCATATCTTCGTATCAATCAGTTTTACAAGTTGTTTAGTTTTCAAAATCTAATAACACTATTCTTGTTCTTGAAATGTAACGTTTGTATGTCGTTTTGTGGCAATTAAGTATATTTTCTTGCTTTCTTTCTAGTATATTAGTATTGCTTGCAGAACGGACGCCTGATGAGGCATTCATATTCTGTAGTGGTGACCGCAAACCGGAAGAAGTTCCGTTGGCAGGCCTCTCACCAGGTGGACCGATGCCCTGGTTAAGGTTACGGGGATCTGCTAGATGCTAGACGCACGGGACCGTTAATGTGTTGACGCTTGGGGGATGCCTATGTACAGCAGTGGACGTCTTTCGGCTGATATGATGATGATGATAGTAAGAGAAAAAACTTTCAGCATTATTCTAGATGATAACCATCATCAATGAAAGTTTTTCAAATAGGTCTGTATTGGTACCAGAGATTACCCTACACGTCTGAACAAACTCACAAAATTCAACCTCTTTCCTTTTAATATTAATTAAGACTTTTACTTTTACTTTTTACAGCTTTTTATTAGTATGCATGTATTAGGTTCCTTGTTACGAAACTAGAAGATATATGTGTTACCGTTAGAATACGGAATACGTTAATATGCGCATTAACTAGGTAATCTGCAAATGACCGAGTACAATCCGTTAAAGTGTTAAATTTGACTGAAAGTAGCAGATATGTCCACTTTACCTAGTTAATCTGCATATTAATGGATGCTGCATCGTTAAATCGCGGCAAACAGTGAGCGAAACACTTTTGTCTCGTTTTCTCGGCCCCCCGCTTGCGCCTGCATCCACAACAGCCCCTTTGTTCCCGTTGAGTTACACTATTTTGTGTTATACTGTTACCCATTGGGACAAAAATTACCGATTAGTAACACTGTAACTCAATGCCAGGTTTTTTTCCATCAATTTACACTGCAACCTAATTGTACGTAATAGAGTTAGGTATATATCAAATGACAATGACGACGGATCCCCGCTGCGCGGGGCTCCTATTTCTGTCCGCAGGTTTTAAAATAACCTAACGTAACTGATGTCCTAGTTCCCGAGCTCGCTTCGCTCGCTCTGCACAGCGATGTACTATTTTATGAACTTAACCTTATGCTTAACCGTTAGTAAGCAGATTACC
Organism: Orthosia cruda; assembly: GCA_964057195.1. NCBI lineage: Eukaryota > Metazoa > Arthropoda > Insecta > Lepidoptera > Noctuidae > Orthosia > Orthosia cruda. The sequence goes on from OZ059830.1 coordinate 21,978,795, forward strand.
TAGGTTGTCTGCAGATTATCTAGTTAATATAAGAACTTTTTTTTCCAGTTTAACGGAATCAACCAGATAATCTGCAGATTAACAAGTTAATCTGCACTCTAACTGATTTACTCAAATTACCGGTACCATATATACGATGACATCATTCTGAACACTTATGTTTGTAGGTAAACCAATTACGAAGGCTGTAGCCGGAGGATTTAAAAAAATACAAAATTTATTCAACTTAAATTTAATTAATAAAAATTACAATTATAAATGGCTTAGAAATAGTCGACAGTTGACCGATGCCGTGCCAAAAGTGACGAACCCAGGAGGGCCTCGATGTCCGGTGTCGGGCTGCATCACGTTGTGCTGCGTCGGCGCCTCGTGTCCGCGGCTGTTGCGATGTGCGACAATGAGGTAATCGCTTGTCAGCGGTTTGGGTGCTATGCGAGTACGTAACACCTCCCCCCGAAGATCAGCAACTATTTCGAAATCTTGTGTGACAGCGATGATGAAATATTGCTGTGGTTAATTCTTATCTTGCTGGGGCTGATTCTATTTGATTCTTGAATTTCAGCATAATTTCCTGAAGGTGTGGCGTCATCTGATTCTTGATTTTTCTGAAGTCGTTTCAATCGATTGAATCGTATCGTCGGTACATCAGTGCGATAGTAAGTGCACTTGCACCGGATAGTATTAGGTAGATTGGAATCGTGGTATGGTAGAGAGCTGTATCGGTTATCTCATTAAGATTAACTGGAGTCTGTAGCATGATTTTCGTGTTTGTGGAGTGCAGATTTTCTAGATCGGCAGAGTTTAGTATGATTGGTGTCTCGCTTGAAGTTTCTAAGTCTTCAATAACTGTAGGCAATTGCATAATTTCCAGAGCGAATCCCTTGATGTGATTGTTAGAGTTCGCTATTGTAAAAGTCTTAATTAATATTAAAAGGAAAGAGGTTGAATTTTGTGAGTTTGTTCAGACGTGTAGGGTAATCTCTGGTACCAATACAGACCTATTTGAAAAACTTTCATTGATGATGGTTATCATCTAGAATAATGCTGAAAGTTTTTTCTCTTACTATCATCATCATCATATCAGCCGAAAGACGTCCACTGCTGTACATAGGCATCCCCCAAGCGTCAACACATTAACGGTCCCGTGCGTCTAGCATCTAGCAGATCCCCGTAACCTTAACCAGGGCATCGGTCCACCTGGTGAGAGGCCTGCCAACGGAACTTCTTCCGGTTTGCGGTCACCACTACAGAATATGAATGCCTCATCAGGCGTCCGTTCTGCAAGCAATACTAATATACTAGAAAGAAAGCAAGAAAATATACTTAATTGCCACAAAACGACATACAAACGTTACATTTCAAGAACAAGAATAGTGTTATTAGATTTTGAAAACTAAATCCTTAACGATAGTTAGTAGTTCTTAAATTTATGTTATAAAAGTAAAAAAGACAAAAAAAATATGCGAGTTTAAATAAAAGCAGATGCATGTCGTGGTTGTGGCAAGAAGGCTTCCACAACTATTACTTCTAATATACTAATATTTTAAACGTGAAAGTTTGGATGGATGTGTGTGTGGAAGTGTGGATATATTAATATTAACATTATAAGCGGGATATTTACGAGTACCATGTTTACTGTTTGTAGCGAGTTTCCGATATTTCGGTGCTGTTGCAAGCACCATGATCACGGATAAACTGAAGTCATTGCGGGTGGGTGTTTATGAGGAGACAAAACGGTCTACCCTCTTTCTTGTTCGTTTTTTGCACTCGGTACCGCTACCATTGTCAGTCACAACTCGATTCTGTTCCCGACACACGAAACTCACTGTGTCCGCTCGCGAACTTTTTACGGCACTTTTTCGGGGTTTACACAGCTATAATGTTAATATTAATGTTAGTGACCATGACAGTTTAAAAACTTATAGTGTGGATATATGCTTGTTACTCAATCATGGCAGAACGGCTGAACAGATCTCGATGAAATTTGGCACTTTGATTAGATATATAATTAATGAAAATTTTTAATTAACACGAGCTGTTTCCTTTATTGTTAATTGAAAGATTTTTATTTATTTAATAGTGCCCCGTCGACAGATCAATCAAAAAAAAAACCCTAAATTAAAAAAAGAACCCCGTGCGAGACCAAAAAGGAAATGGGCAACGGTAATAGGTATATATATATATATACGGCACTTCTATGCGATGTGGATTCAAACTAAAATGATTTAGCCCATAATGTAGCGCGTGCTTGCACGGACAAATCGACTCAGTGCGGCTCGACTTATGATATCACACGCCGCCGTGAGAAGCCAGCTTTAGACAAGTTTTCCTGAGAAGTAGTGTTTTTTTTATAGATTGAATAATCATCTTAAAGCTCCACTTCAAAACTTACTGATAGAAAACTACATAATTATGTTGAAGTACTACGAAGACGCCAGTGATCACCTATGGGACCGAGACGTGGTCGCTCACAATGGGCCTTATCAGAAAGCTCAAAGTCACCCAAAGGGCAATGGAGAGGGCTATGCTCGGAATTTCCTTGCGTGATCACGTCAGGAATGATGATATCCGCAGGAGAACCAAAGTTACCGACATAGCCCGAAGAATTGCCAAACTTAAGTGGCAGTGGGCAGGGCACATTGCTCGCAGAACGGATGGCCGATGGGGCCGAAAGGTTCTGGAATGGCGACCGCGAACCGGAAGACGATACGTTGGAAGGCCTCCCACTAGGTGGACTGATGACCTGGTTAAGGTTGCGGGAAGGCGCTGGATGCGAGACGCACGGGATCGGTCAATGTGGCGACGCCTGGGGGAGGCCTATGTCCAGCAGTGGACGTCTTTCGGCTGAAATGATGATGATGACTACGAAGACGGATATTTTTCAAATTTAGGAACAGTTTTTAGCAATTAGCTTTAGTCTCTTAGATTAACTTTGTACAAGTATGATAACTTTATAAGAGCTGTTTTTTAAGTAATTATTATCCACTCTTCACGTGGCCAGAGGGTCGTTGGCGAAAAATCAGCATTGCCATTGGACGTGGCAATGCAGCCAGTGTTTTGGGCACCTTTGACAGCGATGCGGACGAATATTTTTTTGTCTTTTCTCCTTTGCCTTTTGATCCCGCTTATTCATAATTATTTTCAATAGCAGCTATGAACGATGCACTTTTTTTTTCTTTAACAGTTGTGCAAAGTTATTCGAATTTAAATCATAACCATTGAACAACGTCAATCCACTTCTCTTTTCTTTATCTAATCACATTAGACGTTATTCCAATTTAAAACATAAACATTGAACAACGTCAGTCCACTTCTCTTTTCTTCATCTAAGCATATTAAACGTTATTCGAATGTAAATCATAACCATTGAAAAACTTCAATCCAATTCTCTTTTCTATACCTAAGCATAATTATTAAACGTCGAATTTAAATCATAACCATTGAACAACGTCAATCCACTTACCTTTTCTGTACCTAAGAAATCAAGCGTTATTCGAATTTAAATCATAGCCATTGAACAACGTCAATCCACTTCCCGTTTCTTTAGCATTAATCAGTATTTTCAGTTAGCTTTGTTAATTCAATCATTTCCCGATCAAACACTTGATAAAAATCAATGAATATTGTTGAATTAATTAATGTCAGAAGGCAGTTGGCGGCGGGTTAAATGGTGGCCAATTTTAATATCATTCATTCATTCACTGCCACCGCGCGTATAGCATCTTGTTGTTGTTGTTACTCCTCTAAATAATATTAAACTTACGTTCCACAAGTGATAAAAGTGCAAGTTAAGTTGAAGTACGCACAGTATCAGTCTATTGCAGAAAACCTGGACCAAAAATAAGTGATTTTTAGTGCGATTTTAACTTTAATTCACTGTCGAAAATTGTTATTCGACTAAACATTGTTCGACCTACCGCCAGATCTATTTTGGTTTCGCATCGTGACTAAACGCGTAAGCGCCGCTAATTTCACGGCGCTTAAGACATTCTTCTCGCGAACTACTACTACTGTGGGACTTTTTTAGTGAGCGTTTTTGCCGCTGGAATATTTGGGCCTTTACAAGTGTCCTGTTTTGAAGTGTCTTTATTATTATTTGTTTTTTTTTTTATTTGTAAGAAAAAATAAAAATGCCTCGTTCAACACCAGAACCAGAAAGGTCTCTCTCCGAATCAGACTTGACGGCTGTTATTCAAAACGAGCCAGAATTGGAACGCTCTCCGAAAGTGACCCAAAGATGCAAGCGTCCCCGTTTTTGTATGGATTCCCCGAACAGCGAGACAAACATGACAAAGCTTGATGAAATACTAGAAAAAGTAAATTGCATGTGTGCTAGACTCGATAACGTTGAGGAGCACATCAGGGAAGTGAAAGATCAAAATGATGGCATTCAAACAAACAGTGCCGAAATCATGAAATCTGTTGAATTTCTTGGCAAACGACTGGGTGATCTAGAAAATCAAATTCATGGGATGGAACTTGAGAAGAGAGAATTTGCTGACTGCTTATCTAAACTGGATGATAAAATTGACCGGTTGGAACGGAATGCTATTAAAACGTCGGTAGAAATCAGAAATGTGCCAAAGGTTCTTAAAGAAACTAAAATGGGTCTATATGACAAAGCTCTCAAATTGTTTAAATCAGTTGGAAGTGAGATACCGAAGTCTGATGTTCGCGATGTATACAGAACTCCGAGTAAATCTTCTGATAACAAATCCACTATAATCATAGAATTTACAGACACGTTTACTAAGAGCAACTTCCTAGGAATAACTAGAGACTACAATAACAAAAACCCGTCCAACAGGCTCAACACTCTTCATCTGGGGATTGGTGGAGAAAGGAATCCGATATATATATCAGAGCACCTCACAGCTAAAATGAAGCGGTTTCATTTCTTAGCACGAGACGTTGCTAAATATGCTCATTACGAGCATTGTTGGATATCGAATGGTCAAGTTTACCTCCGCAAACGAGAAGGTCAGCCCTATATACGGATCAAGTCAGAAGCACAACTCCATGAGCTTAAACTTAACCACGACAAACAAGATAATTGACTAGCCTTTAAATGTAGTCAGCTGAATCTTTACTTATTGAATCGATGTAATAATATCATAAATTCTGTGCCATATCCTTATTGTACTTCTACTACTACTAAACCCTGCGAAACACACATAACAAACACCCACATGCCTCGTCGCGTCAACACATTCACAAGTTCTCTACACATCATCACTGCCATCTCTGGCGCTTACATGGTGAGTTTTTGTTCCTTCCTTGTTTATTTGCCACAATCTTGTTTTCTTATTTACTTGCATAAAACTTTGTTTCGTTCAAGATCTATATTTGATTACTGTCGATGCAATGGGGAGATATTAGGACCTCCTGAAGAGAAATCAAAAACCGTTGCACCAATCTTTAGTCTACTCTTCCTTTTTAATTTACCCACATAATGAATAGTGATCTCCTGCGTAATATTGACCACTCTTCGATGGTGGATTGCTTCCGGGTCTCCATCCCAGAAGATATTGTGATAAAGCTGGGTAACCCTTGTAATTTCTTGACTCTCTTGAGTCAGAACATAAGAAGCATTCGTAAGAACTTTGACTGTTTTTCAGTATTTTTATCTAGACTAGGATTTCTGCCGGATGTTATTATATTGACAGAGTGTTGGCTTGATCCCAGTTTCATCTCCGTAACCCTACCCAATTATGAATGTCACGTCTCCAAAGTATATTTAAACCAAAATGATGGCATCGTGGTTTTGTCAAAGTGTGGTCTAACTGTACAAGTACGTGAACCTAAATTTCGAGACGCTAACTGCCTTTTAATTGATATCGGAACGGACTACAGTATTATTGCATTGTATCGCTCACCCTCCATACACAATATTTCTTACTTCTTGGAGTCACTAGAAGAGGTGATGAACGTGGCTAAAGGTAAAACTTGTATCATCACCGGCGACATAAACCTAGATATCAAAGCAAATACTGCTGACTCAAGAGCTAATGAGTATCTTAACCTTATTGCGTACAGTGGCTTTATACCCGGTCACATCCTTCCAACTAGGGGACCAAGCTGCCTAGACCATATGCTGGTTAAAACAAAGTTACCAGCCCGCGTCATCGTTTGTGATTCCGACATTACTGACCATGATACAGTAATCGCTGGAGTCAGCAAAACGACAGTCACCACAAAGGTTTCGAAGGATTACACGAAAATTGATTACCTGGCACTGAAAGCGAGTATTGTCGAGACAGATTGGACTAAAATTACAGCCGAATCAGACGTTAATATTGCCACTTACCGTTTCATTAACTTGATGATACAAAAAATTCAAGATTTTAGTTCTCAAGCCAAAGTACGTAGTTCAGAAGCGATACGTAAACCCTGGATGACAGCTGGTTTACTTAGGTGCGTCCGAAAAAGGGATCTTCTGCACTACAATTCCAGAAAAAATCAGGACGATACTACGGCTCAAAGAGAGTATAAAACTTATAGAAATTACTGTAATGAAATTATTAAAAAAGCTAATCAGGAATACAACCGGAAATTGCTGACTAAAAACAAAGACAATACCAAAAAACTTTGGCAAAGTATTAAAGAAGTTTGTTATATGAAAAAAAATACCAATACAAACGCAGACATCACCAAAATCCTAGAGGATCCTGTGGAATCGGTTAACTCAGCAAATGAGTTTTTTAGTACAGTTGGTAAAAAATTGGCTGATACCATTCTGTCTCAGCTAAAAGTGACTGAGAAACAACTGGCGGATGATACAAGACTCGATGGCACTTCTGGGAACTCCTTCTTCTTTACTCCAACAGACCCAAAAGAAATTATCAAAATAATTGACAACCTTAAAGGGTCCTCTGCTCCAGGAAATGATATGATCAGCAATACAATTTTAAAACAATGCAAAATATCTCTTGCCCCTGTACTCTCCTACATAGCTAACCTTAGTATGTCCACCGGTGTCTTTCCGGAATGTCTAAAGATAGCCAATGTCTGTCCCATATTCAAGTCTGGCGACCCTCTTCTGGTGACTAATTACAGACCTATCTCCCTGTTATCTTCAGTGTCCAAAATACTGGAAAAACTAGCCAATAACCGGTTACAAAAATATCTAGAAAAGGAGAAACTGCTATCCGATAACCAATATGGCTTTCGTCAAAAAATGTCTACAGAGGATGCAGTAGTAACACTCGTTGACCACGTCACGGAAAGGGTAGATGTTGGTGATAAATGCGTTGGTGTGTTTATAGACATGGCTAAGGCATTCGACACAGTTTCTCGGCCGATACTCTTACAGAAGCTATCGTTAATGGGAATACGGGGTCTAGCACAGAACTGGTTTCACTCTTACCTATCAAACCGACAGCAGAGAATAAAAGCTAAAGGTGAAGCAATAAGTGAATATTCTGATATCCATTTTGGTGTCCCTCAAGGTAGTGTGCTCGGGCCAACTCTATTCTTAGCCTACATAAATGATCTCTGCAGCCTTCAAATAGAGAAAGCAAAGATCCTAACTTTTGCGGATGACACGGCTATTGTATTCCATGGTAATAGTTGGGCAGGGGTTGTTGATGCTGCTGAGAGAGGACTAACTAAAGTGATGAAATGGCTGCAGCAAAACCTTCTTACGTTGAATGCCAGTAAGACAAAATACGTGGCCTTTAAAATTTCTAAGCGTGTTAAGCCCGAAAACCCACTCCGTATTAAACTCCATTCCTGCAAGCACCTTGGCAGTGACTCTTGTCAATGTGTCGAGATCGAACAAGTTGATCATATTAAATACCTTGGCGTCTTGATCGACAACCAATTATTTTGGATCAAACAAATTGATGCTGTTACTGCTAGGATCCGTAAACTTATGTTCATATTCAAGCAACTCAGGAACATAGCAGACCACAACACCCTCAGGTGTGTATACTTCGCTCTTTGCCAATCTATCTTAAATTATTGTATAGCGGTATGGGGTGCAGCATCAAAGAGTCACTTGATAAAGCTTGAACGAGCACAAAGGGGCGTCTTAAAGGTTGCTTATGGAAGGCCCTATCGATATTCAACTGACAGACTATATCAGGAATGTAAAGTTCTTAGGGTAAGACAACTTTTTATTATGTCTGTATTATTACGTTTTCACCGACAAGCTCTTCATACCCAAACCAAATCTGCCAGGTCATGTAGGCAGATAACATGGAAAATGCCTACTACTCGTACTAAATTTGCTAACAGATCTCCTAGATACACGGGTCCTTTCATATACCAAAATATTAACAAGGTTTTGGACATAGTAGGATGTTCAAAGCACAACTGTAAAGTAAAAGTAGTCAAATGGCTATCAACTAAAGACTATACACAGACTGAAGCTCTCCTGATTCCCTTACTATAAATCTCTTTTAATTACTCATCCAGGCGCATCACATACATATAAACTACACTAAACCACAACTAGACACACACTACACACACTCACACACATATCTACACTCAACACAAACCTTTCGTAAATATTTTAATTTTGCATGTATCCTTTAGTTATTAAGTTAAGTTTAAATATTGTTTAGTGTTGTAATCAAATATTCATGAACTACCTCCAAGTGCTCTTATAATATTGTGTCATTCTAAACGACGAAAATACTAGATCCCACGACACAGGGTATCCTAGTGTGGGGTCTAGGGCTACTTTAATGCACGTAATGTTAATATTTTCTTGTACATACCTACTATATTATTTGTTTTATTTTTGTTGTGCTTTATGAATGTATAGAATGGTGTCTCAATAAAAATTTTATCTTTATCTTTTATCTTAATATTGGTTTAACCGCGCCATTTATCGGATTAAGCCGACTTTCGCCGTGGTTTTATTTAGTTTAGAAATTTTATTGGAGGCACAATTGAAAGGGTTATTAACTTTTTATCCATAGCTCTAACTGTGCAGTTTATAAAATAAACATGAGAAAATTATCTTACTTGACTTAATGTCCTATGTCCTCTAGATGCGGAAGAAGGCGTCCACTGAAGTCCATCATCGCCATCGGTATTGAGCTTCACGCTTCACCTCGCTCCACGTCATTCCAACAGAAGATAATTAGGTGACTTTTGATTAATAAGGTATCTTTTAGAGGTTGAAAGTAGGCAGTCGTAGAAATAAGTAACTTTTGCTGTCGGATCTGTTTATCTCATAAATGTGGAAAAAATTACTGTTATATACATTTAAGTTCACAAAACCCGACCAACTATAGGAAACAATAAATATTTTTTGCGTTGGTATTCTAGGCGTTTCGACACTAACAGTTCGTTATATTCATGGTTCGTTATATTCATGAGTTCTTACACTGGCTAAAAAATGGCCTACGAATTAAAATTCACCCAGTACGATTCTGTAATTACTTTTATTTTTCAAAACCCCTTTTTAATTTTCCTAGTAAAGGACGGACGGCTGCTCCAAAATTGGGGACATAAAAGCAACTAGCGAAAGTATGACGCAGATAAATTGTTTAGCTGTCGGTCTGGCAGGTAGGTAATGCACGTCTGTAATAATAAAAATGTTCTTTAGAACAGTAATTACCTACCTGCCTTTATTACATCATGTATCTTCATCAGACGGTTAACGGCCACATCTATAAACATTGACCACGCAATGGACCTATTTACGTTTGAAATATTTTTATGTCTCTCTGAAATGGTGTAAAATACAAAACACACATTATAATAAATACACAATTTTGGTATTTGAAAATGACAACATTTTAACGTAAATCTTACTTAGGATTGCTTCCTTTTGTGGTCAGATAACAATCATAGTTTTCTACGGCTACAATGACTTCTCATTCTGTGCTCCATAAGATTTCTTTTAAATGGCCTCAAACCTCGTTTCAAAGGTCAATGAGGTATTTTTGTTGCGTACGGATGACGCACGCATGAAGAACGGGTTTCTTTATTTGTATCTAGAAAAGGTGATGAAAGCTCCAATATGTATTTTTGTGATCGGGATAATCGAAATAAAGAAGCAGTTAAACGATTTGTCCCGCGCTCCCCCGATTTATTGGCCTATTTTTCATTCGCTTATGGAATTTTTCTTAATCTTCGGGTGAATGCAGAACAAATCAGTTAACCAAGAGTATTATGTATACAGATAACTATCATTTTTACTGTATTTACATTCTTAGTTGTCATAGTTAACCTATTCTTTACCCGGCGAACGGTTAAAGATAAAAACAATTAGATACCTATTCGTATATATATATATATATATCTTGAGGATTTTCTGTATCAATTTATCTACACATAGATAACCAATAAGATGTAGCGCTAACCAATGCAATATTGAATTCCGACCGCTATCGTTAATATTGAAGTCTGGCTATCTAGTGTTTTTACATTCGTCTGGCTTCATCTATCCGAAGGCTAGGCCGTCAGCGTATATCACTGTAGCAGATACAAAGCACGACTGTAGTTAAGTGAAAAAGGCAATGTATCAAATCTGTAATAGTAAAAACTTTTTCAGAAAATAATAAACCGACATTAAAAGCAAAATGAAAAAGTTTAAATTTATCTCTTTGTAGTTAGTAGTAGTAGTAGTTTGTAGTCCGGCCAAGTGCGAGTAGGACTCGCACACGAAGGGTTCCGTACCATTATCGCAAAAATGGCAAAATAATCACGTTTGTTGTATGGGAAAGCCCTCCTTAAATATCTATTATATTCTGTTTTTAGTATTGTGTTTGTTATAGCGGTAGTTTGTTATTCTGTTGTTATAGCGGCAACAGAAATACATCATATGTGAAAATTTCAGTAGTCTAGCTATCACGGTTCATGAGATAGAGCCTGGTGACAGACAGACAGACAGACGGACCACGGAGTCTTAGTGATTGGGTCCCGTTTTTACCCTTTGGGTACGGATACGGAACCCTAAAAATTAGCAAGCAAGTTCTATAGTAAGGTACCTAAAGGATTGATATAACGCACATAATAACTCAATTTACACGTTCGTGCTGTTTGTTGTTAAGGAGTACGGTTGTATGCTCCATATCTTAAAAACCGGTGGACCGATTTTGATGAAACTTGCACTATGCCCTAAGTTGAAAGATACCTAAACCAATAAAGAATGGTCACAATACGATAAGTAGTTGCCGAGAAATTCGAGAACAAACAAACATAATATATACATACACTAATTAAATTTGGCACACATGTTTAGAAACCCGATTACTGTAACTTATGTGAATATTGGGCAATTCCAACAATATTACATTGTTTGAATTTATTTATTTTTTTGTTTTGAATTTTAATTTTTAATTTCGAATTGATCACCTCCTTTTTCTTGAAGTCGACAAAAAAAATAGGTTTAGAGCAGCTAGTTAGTCTCCAATCAGGCTTTTAATTTATTAAGTAATAAATTGCATTTAGTTTAAGCTAACATGTCTACGGTCGGGATTGATGATTAATTGTTTTATTTTTATTGATACATAAGCCTTTGGTCACAATCTCACCCAATAGTAAGCGAAGAAGTGGTTGGCGATCGAGCACGCTTGCCTAGAAGTAAACTGTTCAGACTTGACTTATCCAGTAAGTGAAGTGTGAATTGTGCGCCTGTGTTGCCCTGGAAGTCTCCAAGGAGCGCCGTGTTATTTGTCTTTCCTTTTCGTTGGGGTTTCAATCAGTGTAATTCTAATATCAATACCTAGGATGTGATGATGTCGTTTATTTGATGATAAAGAAGAACGCTGTTGCCGTAATTTTCACAAAATAGCGTTATACCTACTAAAGAATTCAACATCGTTAATCAAAATTCATGAGGTTACTTCTTACTGGATAATATTCTGCGAAAAACTCAGTCCGCAACAGAAATTATATCATATCGCCTCATGTTTGCTGATGATCTGAAAATCTTCTTTAGCATAGGGACTGCGGCTGATTGTGATGCTCTTCAGCGGGACATCGACAATGTGGTAGCCTGGAGCAACCGCATCCGCTTGGAATTCAATGCATTTAAGTGTAAGACCATTACATTTTCTCGCCTCTCGCTTTTCTCGTGTATACGTACAGTGTGTTGGGCACCCCGCTGGAGCGCGTCACAACAATCCGCGATCTCGGTGTGGTGCTGGACACCGGCCTGACTTTTAATGACCACATAACCATTCTGGTATAAACGAGCACACAAATCTCTCGGGTTTGTCATGAGGCAGTCGTCTCGTTTTACCAGCAAACATGCTATAATGGCCCTTTACTTCGCATTTATCCGCAGCAAACTTGAATTTATTTCGATTTTGTGGGATCCACACGAGTCAAAGTAAAATCTCTTGTTGGAGCGGGTGCAGCGGAAGTTCTGCCGGTACATGTACAAAAAAAAATATGGGTATTATCCCTGCTTGTGTCCCTCTCTGTTGGTATCAGGAATGGTGGGTATTGATACTCTCGAGCTAAGAGGTAAACGCTCACTCCTTCTGCATTATTTCTTATTACTCAACGGCAAAATTGACAACCCTACGGCGTTCAAATATCAGAATATACGGAAAAAAATAGTAAATTGAGGCGTATTGCGTACTTACATATGGTATGATATCCCTTCTGTTTTATGTACTTTGGTATCATAATTGGTACAATTTCTAAATACACACGATGGCATTTTTTTTTATTTCGTTTTGGATTCAACAAAGCCTATCGCTCTTCGCCATGCGTGACATAAACTAAAGACTAAAGGTCACAATTGTGACCTATTCGCGCCGGCTCAATCACGGTAAAGATATCTACAGTATTCTATCTTCATACAAACGGTCGCAACGCGAGTCATGCCTACGTGACTCGAGCTCAGCCCACTCTCGATATACTACCCATAGACTATACACTTAATACAGAGATACTACCAGTCGCGGACGCGCCGCAGTGACGAACGAACGGTGTGATGGTTTTGTAAGCAGTAAGCGTGCGATTTGTGAATATTTTATTGAAATAAGTACAAGTACTTACTTAATATGGCAGAGCGCAATTATAGACTATATTGTGCTGTTTTTGGTTGCTTGAATTCTTCTTTATCGGACCCAGATATAACATTTTTAAAATTACCTGGCTCCTCCGAAAGACAAGATTATAAAAAATATAGGTATACCTAACTTACTAGTAGGTGATTTGTTTATTTTTTTAATAGGTAGGTTATTCGCTTTTTCCACCGAGTAAAATACCTGGATTAATATATAAATAAGTGGATAGGGTGATAAAGTGACACACGAGTGACCTACCTACGCTCGCGTTTAAAAGAACTAGTATGTAGTTTCCTAGGCTAGGCTATATACTCGTACTTATGTACCGTACTTAGCTACTTACATATATTATCGAATTAGACGAATTAATATCATTATGAAATGATTACCAATGAGAGTAATAAATGGTAGGTTTCTTGTAAGATTTAAAATAAGTATAATAAAAATTATAATACGAGTATTTACCTTAGATTAGAGAAAAGTATCTGAGTTATTAACAATCACAAAACTATAAAGAAACTCAAGTAGGTAGAGGCGGGCGGCCCTAACGCGTGTTTATGTGACGTGCGCTTGTAGGCACTTATTTCAAGGACAGGGCGGAGTCACAATACTGTTAGATATCTTTACCGTGGCTCAATACACGCGACTGCGCTCGCGTCCGCTTTTATACATCTAGAGTCCGGGCACGTACCGCACAATATGCAGCTTCAAATCAAGCTGTTTCATTGCTCAACACCCTGACTGCTCAGCATCCGGATGTGGACTTATTCCACTCCAATGCGTGTGTATTTTTAAAGGGTTGCAAATAATGTTTTTACGACTAAATGAGTTAATTTGAAATTATTGAATATTGTTGAATTAGTATTATGAAATTGTTATTGTTGAATTATTACTTTGAAATTGTTAATGTTGAATTATTACTAAAATAAATTATGATTATTGGGCTGTTATTATTATTTTTTATTGAATTATGTTTTGTTTATTAATGTTAGTTTAATTGATTTGCCTGTCTGTGTTTAATCTGTGTGAATTTTAAATTATTAATATTATTTGTCTTATGTAATTCTATAATTATTGACTCTCTGCACGTGTTGGGTGAAACTGTGAGTGCAGAGAGTAATAGCAATAAATAAATAAATATCAAGATGCTTTTTAAAGTCGCGGACTCGCAAATAATGCGATAGCAATGCGACAACGTGTTTTCAAAGAAAATTTAATATACCTATACTCCATTTGAAATAACATAAGAAATTTAACGGTGAAAATGTGTAAGGGACCTTCCTGACAGCGCGGCGTGATGATAGGCGATATCTCCCACGTATTTACTAAGAAATTTTCAAGTGCAAAATGGTCGAATTGCATTGCATTATGGCCATGTGAACATATTTGCAATTTTGCTTACTAAAAATCGCATCAAACACGTGTAACCTGCATCTGCACATATCGCCTACTTTTCTGCATATTCAAATACCCAGCTTTGCTAACTGTTTTCAACCAGAGCTGCGCTAAACCTGGCTAAGAAAATAAAATGATCCCATTGGTCGATATTTTCTTCACGCACTGCCTCATTACCTCGCAAATCTTTGTAGGAAAAACGTTTACGCTAAACGTTTAAAAGATACGCATCCCCGTTATTATTGCAGCTTTTGAGTTTGCGAAGCTTGCAATTCTTATGAGATGGATACTGGAACTTAAGATATGGAAATGGAGGGCGATATTAAAATACCTGTTGCTTTTACTAGTTAATAGTGAGCAAGTGGATATATTCTTCTACATAGGAGTTCATTAATTGAACCTAGTTTAAGTGTCTGCTAGCATTTTCCGTTTCAATTCAAACTACTAACTTCATCACTTATGATAATATCATAAGAATATATATTTTTCAATAAAGTTAAGTACTGAAAGAACCCCTATCAATTAAGTAGTTCCAAAATGTCAAAATTTGAAAATCCCCTGAGACATTTATTTTGCGAAAGCACCCCGATTCAAACAGTAAAACGCCCATAACTTTTGTGCGGCTGACACAATTTTATTCAAACATAGCTAAGAACACTTTCGACAAAAACTCACCTTCATTCGTTTAGTAGCTATGATGCCACAGACAGACACACAGATACACAGCAACCCACGTCAAATATTTTCTTACAAATACCCAACACCTCCTTACTTAAATATCTTAATAATAACAATAATAACTTGTCTTACATGATAACAGTTTAACTTTTCCTTTACGTAATAACAGCATAACTTATTCCTTACATAATCAGCTAAATTAATAAATCAGATTTTTAATAATGGGCCCTGGTACGACGGGGACGCAGGTTTTTATGCAGAGTAACAGTAGGTTCTGACACTGAAGGTGGATTGTCAGATAAAGCCACAATGTCGCTTGGTGAACTAACACCATCAGCCACGACTGCGTTCGCTGGCAGTTCGGAGCCTTGAGCACCAGTCGTAACAGGGGTCGTTACCATGTCATTTGTAACAGAATCCTCTGCATTCATCTGTTCATTACCATCTGAGGTGCAAGATAGTGAAAACCGTTTGCTACTACTTTTTGGAATTATTATTTGATCGATATGCCTTCTCACCGTATTACTTTTAGTGCTGACTGTATAAGATGACGGCCCCACCTGCCCTTTGACCTGTCCTTCGACCCACTTATCCCTATTTTTGGTGTAATCTCTGACGTAGACATTATCGCCTATTTCAACAGGACGAAGTTTACCACCTGACCGAGTGACTTGTTCTAATTGCTTCGCTCGAACGCGTTCCTCTGTATTTGGTCGCAGAGCATCTAATCGACCACGGACCTTTCGGCCTAACATAGCAACTGACGGCGCCACACCTGTTGTCGCATGCTCACAATTCCTATACTGAAATAACATTTTATGAATAGCTATCTCCACATCCACCCCCTCATAGTGGGCCTTTTTGATACAGTTTTTAACTGTCTTAACGGCGTTTTCTGCCGCCCCGTTACCTTGAGGTCTATATGGACT
The DNA here is from genome assembly GCA_964057195.1 of Orthosia cruda. Classification (NCBI taxonomy): domain Eukaryota; kingdom Metazoa; phylum Arthropoda; class Insecta; order Lepidoptera; family Noctuidae; genus Orthosia; species Orthosia cruda. The sequence continues at coordinate 21,994,780 of OZ059830.1, forward strand.
AGTTAGATTATGAATGATTCCATTTTTCTTGAAATAGTACTGAATTTCATATGAAGTAAATGGCGGGCCATTGTCCGAAACTACTTGGAGGGGTAACCCAAAACGAGCAAACAACTCACGCAACTTAGTAATGACGAATTTTGCAGCCGTACTATTCATTTGAAAAACTTCTATCCACTTACTATGGGAATCTACGATAATTAAATAATGTTTACTATTATATTCACCGAAATCAAGATGCAAACGTTGCCACGGTCGCGAAGGGAACTCCCAAGGGGTGAGAGGCGCGTGCGGGGGTGCATCCCGCTGCTGACGGCACGCTGTACAACTTCTGCACAACAGTTCTATGTCGGCATCTAAACACGGCCAATACACATAGTTACGTGCGATAGACTTCATCTTTACGACCCCAAGATGACCTTCGTGTAGTTCTCTCAAAATGTATTCCCTGAACTTCGGTGGAATCACTACACGATAATTGTACACTATACAACCATGTTCTAAAAACAAATTATTTTTCCGATGAAAATATGCTTTTTCCTGCTCGACATCCGTACTATCCGGCCAACCAAATAATATACATTGATAAATTACACGCAAAACCGGATCACAATTAGTAGCACTCGCTATGTCCTTATGATTAAAGGGAAATTCACTCTCAACAAAAAATAAATACGAAATTGATGTATCCGCCGTCGTGGTAGCATCACCCTCGCGGGATAATGGCAGACGAGACAAACAGTCAGCAGGTGCATTGCGTGCGGAGCTCACCCACTCCACGGAGAAGTCATACGCTGCTAGCCGCGCCGCATACCGCTGCAAACGACTAGCTGCGGTTTGTGGAATACCAATCTTATCGCCAAATATATACGACAGTGGTTTATGGTCCGTACGGATAATAAATCACCTACCAAATAAATACTGGTGATTTTTAATAACCCCAAAAAATATCGCTAACGCTTCTTTGTCCAATTGACTATATGACCTCTCCGCATTGTTAAGTGTGCGCGATGTACAACAAATCGGTCTCTCAGAACCATCACTATACCTGTGCGCTAATACAGCACCTATACCATAAGCACTACTGTCCACACTGAGGACCACAGGCAAAGATGGATCATAATGAGCCAAAAACTGGTCGCCACTTAATACACATTTTATTTGATTGAATGACCGTTCACAATCATTGCTCCAAACCCATGAGACTTTATGTTTCAAAAGTTGATACAATGGGTGTAAAACTGAACTTAAATTCCGTATAAATTTACCATAATAATTAACTAGCCCTAAAAATACCTTTAATTGGTGTACATCCGTGGGACGTGGAGCGTCTGATATGGCTTTAACCTTTTTTGTGTCTGGGTGTAATCCACTTTTGTCTATAACGTGCCCCAAATAACAAAAGTTGCCGACCACATCTCCAACACGATTGAGAAGTCCTAGCTGAGGTGGGAGCCGTTGCGCCCATCCGATGTACGACGGATAGCGCGCTGGTCGTGGCTGCGCCCGAAGTGGCGCCTGCGCCCGCGCCCGCCGCGCCCGCACCCGCACTGCTGGTCTCCGCATGGCGCTCCGCCGCCTCCAGGGCCAGCGCTAAGTCCACCGCTCGCCCGTACTCCAAATCTTTCTCCGCGAACAGACGACTCCGCATGTCGTCACTTGTAAGACCCGACACAAACTGATCCCGGAGGTTTTCTTAAAGTTATTTTTAGCTGTTAAAGACGAGGCAGATTGTAATCGGCTCCAGTCAGACATTAACAGTGTAGTCCAATGGAGCAAAACTAACAAACTTAATTTTAATGTTGACAAGTGCTGTGTGATGAGTTACAGCCGTGCGCGTGCTCCATTGCATTATCAGTACGAGATGGACACGGAGGTAATGCCGCGCGTCACACAGGTGCGGGACCTGGGCGTGCAGATGGTGCCGGAGTTGAAGTTCCGCAAGCACATAGTTGAGGTGTGCGGCAGGGCTTTCAGAAATCTCGGTTTCATTTTGAGACAATGTAAGGATTTTAGCGATAAAAGTAAGGCTGTAAAAGTTTTGTATAATGCACTGGTACGGAGCCACCTGGAAACAAGTGCTATTATTTGGAATCCTCATGAGGGAAAGTACAGCCTCATGTTGGAAAAAATACAAAACAAGTTTGCGAGGTTTCTGTATTTGAAAGAATATGGGGTTTACCCTTTTTATCCCCTCATGTACCCAAGTCTTTTCGTCCTGGGCATGGTTGGATATACCAGGCTGGCAGTTAGAAGAGATGTTGCGCTGGTCAAGTATGTGGCTAGCGTACTGCTAGGTTTGTTGCACCACCCAGAGGTGCTGGAGGCGCTGCGTCTGTGCGCGCCGGACGAGTGCGTGGGCGCGCGCCGCCGCCCCGCTCTCTTAGACGTACCGTTGGCTAGGACTAACTTACTTAAGTTTACCCCTATGACGCGAGTCATACGTTTGATAAATGCTGTAACGTTATCGGAAGATATATTTTGCCAAAACCTGTCGAGATTCGTCAAAGTAGCGCAAAATTTAATTGAAAAAGGTCTGACCATTTAAATAATGATTAAAGTATTGGAATGTCTTATTGTAATGATTGATATATTGTATTTTAATGTTTTATATGTGTGTTATAACATCGCCTTGGAAGTCTCTGTAAAGGTGTTATAATAATTAATGAGTAAATAAATAAATAAAATAAATAAATAACACCCTTCTCTTTCCGGCGGGGGTTAAAAAGATATAACCTGTGTATGAATCAAGGTACCGTCATTGACGTAAAAAACTAGGAGTTAAAAATGGTTTCTTTCTATTGAACCAATCACTTTTGTTGATTAGGAAATCAGCTCATACAAATAAAAAATACCGGACAAGTGCGAGTCGGGCTCGCGCACCGTGGGTTCCGTACAAACAACTACATTCACCAACATAATTAGGTAACTAGGTCAACGGGAACTACCATATAGGTTTTCGACACAAAACCTATAGGGTACTTTCGGTTGACCTAGAATTGTCAATTTTGGTTAAAAGCAAGGTCTTACAGCACAAGTAAAGGCAAATTCCGAAAAATTCATTGAGATAATATGTACTACCACAAAATAGAAAGTATACAGAAGGGCCACTCCCGCTATTTCGAAAATTGACAGCTAAACTTGACAGATTCACTAGGGTTGCTACTATATTGATGCCGAATTAAAAAAAAAAGAGTTGATTGTATAACTTACATACATATAAATACTTCGATTCGTCTAAACATACATCATATATGCTTACATGCCTTAGAGGGTAGACAGAGCATCAAATATCCAATAAAGATCACGACTCCACACACGAAGAAGATTGGATGGTATCAAGACGTAACAATGGTGTAATAATCAACCCAGCAAAAATGTGAAAAGGCACAAAACTCGACAAAAATATAAATGTGAAAAAAAAGTTAATAAAATCAAAAAACCCGACTGCTTAAGAAGCGAACTAAAACTATGTAATTAAACTAGAAGAAAATTAAGCTGTGCAGTCGGAGAAAACATATTTGTGAGCTGGATGATTTAAACCATATTATTATGACAAGTTTCATAGCCTTTCCAATTTCGTCTATGGACTTAAAATAATTTATTATTTTCCTAGATACTGAATTTCTAACTTGTCACCTTGAAAACATTTAATGATCTTTATAACTTAAAAATTAATGAAAGAACGTATTTAAAAAGGTAATTTAAGGTATATTCGGTCTGTAACAATTAATAAAGGTAACCCAGCCAATGCAATCTCGTTACAGTACTTTATGTATGAAAGACATGACGAAGCACTCGTGACAACCGCTAGTGAGCTCGCTCCAATATTTCCCAATACTCTCTGTAAAATCGCATTGTCAATGTGTGTGAGCAAAATGACGCTTTGTTCGGAGTGGCCTCTCTGTGGCGGCGCGCCACCGCTTACGTACTTTGTGGTACTACGTACTAGAAAAGCTATCCTAAGCAAAGGACATGCACCATTTTGGCAAGAGTTTAAACTAAAGTTCACTTCAGCGCTGAAACAACAAATAGTCGTCTAAAAAACAGTATAAACACGCAGCGCTAGAGCGCTTTAAGGTGTAATTTTCTCACGATCAAAAAGACGGGAGCGCCGTGATTTTCATGGCGCTTACGCGTTTCGTTCAACGTTCTGCAACAACTTTCACTTATATAGACTAAACTGCTGACTGACAAAAGAAGTGGTACCTACATAGCTTTATACCTAACAAGCTTCATTAGAATTCACACTTTTTTTCACAATTTATTATAAGTTGAAATAACCTTAGTAAAGTAAAATAAATTTTGTTTTTATTTCTTTAGGTACTACTATAATTAGGTTTAGGTAGTGTGATATCCACCAATCTGCACAGGGCCCGCGTGGTGGATTACGACCAATTCCCTCTCACAGAGAGGAGGCCTGTGTCCCAGCAGTGGGCACATTCAAATACTGATTAGATGATGATGAAGGACTAGCTGTCCCCAGTGGTGCGCTCACGTCAACTGGCTACCTACCTACATACCTTACCCTATCCTACCTACTCTATCCTACCCTAACTACCTACCTATCCACCTATCCTACCTACCTATCCACCTATCCTACCTTCCAGTACCAACCTATGTACCCTACCCTACCTACCTACCTACCAATTTGTTAAACTATTTATTTGAATAACCACAGTCAGTTCCTGTCCAAATATATGTTAGATTATCATTTTCCGCAATAAAAAGAAACGTCATCTAATTCTACCTACACTAGTTACACATATTGTCACATCTTAATTTTTTGTCTATATGACAAATAAGACAACATGGCGTCCTCCAAATATTTTATTCGAATTCAATTTTAAAATTATTATCTAGTTACCCATCGATTAAAAGTTATTCCTTTGCATTTCGCCGTAATAGTTGAAATATTAGTGCAATATCTTAAAACACACGACGGCATATTTAATGTATCTGAACGTTTTTTTCGTTTAAAAACAAAAAATGACATAGGCGCTCAAGATCTAGCAAGCAACTGAATGAAGTGCGGCCGGCAAACCTTACATGAACGGAACACAGTAGTGAAGGGTGGTGACTTCTCTAGTGCGTAGTACATTATTACCTCAATGGAAAATTAAAAATTGAAAATCAAGGTAAATTTCGGTACTTACAAGTTTTCGTGAAAAACAAAATTTGCCCATATCTTATTATCGTGTGTATACAACTAATAGGTACTATAGACCTCAGTATCTGGTATACATTTCAACTTGCTAGGTCCACCCATTCCTGAGAAAATCGGTGGTGACACACGGACAGACGGACAAGAGAGTGATCTTATAAGGGTTCCTTTTTTACCTTTTGTGGTACGGAACCCTAAAAAGTTATCAGGAAAAGCAGGAAGTATCAGTAGATAGGTTTATATTTGATCATTTTCTTTGAGTAAACCCAAGTGGTTTTCTTATAATAGACCAGGAAAAGCATTACCTTGTAACAACATAAGAATCTAAATAAATTGTGTTGAAATCATTCTGTTCGTCCGAAAGCGGAAAATTCGTAATGTCACTGATCTCGGGCGTCAGTCAGAAGTCACGTTAAGCTTCAGTTCTATTTAACACCATTAAAGAGCGTTGCTAAATTTACCCACGCGCAGAACTAAGCTTTATTGTTCTAGTGACGAAATTAATATTCCGAACGAACTGAAAAACATGCCGTTAAGGCGCTACCCCGAGCAAAACGCCGTGCTAGCCGTTTTTCGTGCAGTTTTTAGGAGCTATCTACTCGTTATTTAAAATGAAATATCAACTAATAAAAATACATTAAACTTATATATATTATTGATTCCAAAATTGTAGAATTCGTTTTTCTTTAAATGTAGTTTAAGTTTCACTAATCTCCTTCCAACAAAAACATAAAAATGAGAAATAATGATTGATAGCATGCGTCTCCTCGTAAAGTGTTCATTAATATTTTTTTGTACTAACACTAATGGATAGACAATTTGATAACGAACATTTTGGTAGATTTATTTTTTTCAAAAGACCAATATTCGATTTTATAAAGATTTTATTCTAAAATCTGGGCGTATTCGCTACTGTAATTCATGCGCCGACAGTGCCGCTAGGCCAATAGGAATGCTCATATCTCATGCTGATTTTTTGGTCAGGGTACGGCCTTAAAACAAAATGTATGTGTTAATAATAAATAAATAAACACTGAGTCGATTTATGATGTGGCGAGCCTATTAATAAAGCTCTCAAATAGAATCGAGAATAGATACGCAAATAACTTGATTTATTTCTGGGTCACGATTAATTCCTTTACCATTCATGCCTGTAGAAATTACTGTTTCAGTAAAGGATTAAGTGTGTATATGAGTCTTCCCAGGAGTAAAATGATTCCTGTTAATTAAACCGTGATGATTTGGGTCCTTTACAAGCTTATATTTCGTATATTAAATTCGTTATATTTGGCCACGGTACATTGTTTTGAATGAGTACTTTAAGTCTTAAAGGGAACCCACACTCAATTTATATTTATATCCTCTCTATATTACCGTCTGTTTATTGATATAACATAAACAGTAATTCTCATATTGTAGATCAAAAACCACATAGTATACGATTACGTACCCTTGATCACCGTGTAGAGGATTTGAGTCAATGTATAATTCATCTGATATGAAATTGTAAAGGTCACTTGGGTTTTACTAACTAGAAGTTTTAGTGTAAGCGTGTAGTGCAGTTCGTATACCTCGGAGCTATATTTATATATTGACACTTGGTCAGATCAAACGCAGACAGTTATATTCTAATTTGGAATAAACCTTATGTTCTTCTTAGAAATGATACAAATCTATAAAAACACATCTACATTCAACAAAATAATTAGGTAACATTACTGACGTTCAATAAAATAACCGAGTATTGCTCTAACGAAGGGACAAATTAAATTTGCCGTTCGTAAACTGTTACACCAATAAAGCATACATCAATATAGGTTGCGGTCAGTTTATCAACTGCAAATAAATTAATAATCTTTGTGTTATGTATGTACAAATTTACAGTTTTCAGATTTTTCTTTTACTTGTGACATTGCCTCTTGCAAAATTTCTTGATTCTAGGTCAACAGGAAGTATCCTTACCCTACACCTAGGTTTTAATTTCCTTACGATTCCTCAAATATCTATACAAATATTATAAAGAGGAAAGATTTTTTTGTTTGCTTGATTGTTTGTTTGTACCGAATAGGCTCCAAAACTACTGGACCGATTTCAAAAATTCTTTCACCGTTGGGAAGCTACTCTATCCCCGGGTGATATAGGCTACTTTTTATCCCTGTATTCCCACGGGAACGGGAACTACGCGGGTGAAACCGCGAAGCGTCCTCTAGTGTGGCATAAACGGCTTTAGATCGCGTTGATTAAGAAGTTTGGTGTTTTCACAGCTCCAAGGGATTGCAGAACTGCAGCAGAATTGCGCAAGTGAATTCGGCAAGATGAAGGGTTTGAGCTATCAACGATTTGAATGACGCGATGTGGATTTCCGTCAGTGCTATTGGTCGATTGATAGTGTTCAAACCCTTTGCGTTGCCGTATTCACTTACGCAATAATGCTGCTGATTACATCATATTAATTTCAACTTGGTACCTCCAGGCGTTCCAGAAAAAAGGTCTTGACACACGGACAAACAGACAGACAACGAAGTGATCCTATAAGGGTTCCTTCTTTTCCTTTTGAGGAACGGAACCCTAAAAAACAGAAAAATGTGATTGACTTACCACCATTTATCAGACAAAGTTATGATATATGCATCCACAAAAGAGAATGTTACTTAATCTACTTACAAATTTTATTATTCATTGCATTCAAAGCATTCCAATAAAAAGTGCTCTCGAAAGAATTTCATTTAGGAGAGAGTCAACAGTTTTCTAAAATGTAAAACCGCATAAAAACTCTTTGTAACAACTTTGATTTTTGCTGAACTGAAATACCAAGCAAAACCCCTAGTACTTGAAAATTTTGACAGTGTTTGTCAAGCAGTTACGATTTAAATAAAACGAAAACGAAATTGTTTAATTTCCCCGAAAAGGGTACAAAGCTTCGTTTTAACAAAAAAAATTAACATTATATATAATATCGAAATATACAAAAGAAAAATGCATAAATGGACAATGATTCTCCGGAGCACAAAAAGCAATTTCAGGTTTTCACTTTAACGTGTAGTGAGACAGCGTATTGGTAATAGGACAAAATATAGCCCCTATTTTTGTGAAAAGATTTGCCATTTCATTCAGGTGATGTGAACAACGCTAATAGTTATACCATTTGTATACGTTACTTCACCTGTTTAGTTTGTAACCCTCGACGGAAAAAGAGGGGTGTTATAAATATGTCATGTGTACCTGTGTATTTCTGTATATGTCTGTGGCTTCATAGCTCCTAAACGAATGAACCGATTTTGATTGGATTTGTTTTAGAGGAGACTTTATCGAGATTGTTCTTAGCTATGTTTGATGAAAATCGGTTTAGCCGTTCATAGGTTATGGGCGTTTTACTGTTTCAATCGGGCTGTTTTCGCAAGATATCGATCGAAGCGTGTCTACTACTAGATAAATAATGTAGCATTAAATAAAGGATGTGTCGGCTGTTTTTTAGGGTTCCGTACCCAAAGGGTAAAAACGGGACCCTATTACTAAGACTCCGCGGTCCGCCTGTCTGTCTGTCTGTCTGTCTCTCTGTCTGTCTGTCACCAGGCTGTATCTCATGAACCATGATAGCTAGACCGTTGAAATTTTCACAAATGATGTATTTCTGTTGCTGCTATAACAACAAATACTAAAAACATAGTAAAATAAATATTTAAGTGGGGCTCCCATACAAAAGACTTTATTTTTTGCCGTTTTTTGCGATAATGGTACGGAACCTTTCGTGCGCGAGTCCGACTCGCACTTGGCCGGTTTTAAATTTTACTTGTATGTCATCAACCTTCTTTGATCTTGTTTTCAAGTGTGTTGACGTGACACACAAAACATGATTACCCTTGTTTGTTTGAAGACAAGTCTAACGAGACATTTTATTATATCTACTCGTAGATACGATAAAAAGTACTACATAAAGTAATTTTTGTATAAGACTTGTTAACAAGATATAAGTTTCGGCATATTAAAACGTATTTAATGATATTTCCGTAAGTACTTTACTTCGCATTTTATAAATCTTGTGATCTATAAATAAGTAGGTATCTTACCAGCGGCACTCGAGACTCAAAAGCTGGATATTTGTGTTCAATTAGAACTTCAGTTTGGGCGGAGGAAATTTGAAATAATTTTTTTACAGGTTTCTTATCCCGTAAATATTCTAATTTTCCTACTTACACAGTAACATTTTGGACAATATCATGTAAGCAGCCCATCGTTCAACTATTAAAAACTTTACAATGTTTGCAGGTCATAAATTTTGTTTTATTTATAAAAGTAATAATTCAGCGACTAGCACGGTGCGCTGTAAACTAATTCATAAGCGATGATAGGATAAATTTCCTACTAATCTGTTTTTATTTTTAGTTTCACCGTCGCCATCTTAGTTTTACCTTCACTCATTTTCACAGAACCTGATAGAACCCTTTTTATAACTTTTTTTTTACTATTGCTGAATGCCTTGAAAACGATTTTCCTGTTTCATTCTACTTCATACTTTTCATTCAGATATTTTGTTTGATTCAAGAAGTTGTGACATTGTATCATTGCTCGAACTTCTTGTTAGAAATATAACGAATAGGTAAACCAACCAATTTACACAGTTGAGTCCAGAAGACTCTTTATATGTGCTTTATATGAACCTATTAATTTTGTTTGGGTTACCTTTTTTAAACTCATTGTTTTGTACTGTTCTATGATGTCTATCCTTAAAAACGTTCTCTTGTGAAGCATGTATCTTTTTTATTTTACTTATTAAAACAACTATACTAAAATACTTCATAATCTTTAATTTACTTACCTCATCTCATACTTCTGATGAAAATATACTGACTCATCTTTTTACAATTGTAAAATTCGTTCACATGGTTTATCAAAGTACCGCTAGATCAAACTTAAGTGCCTCGATATAACAAGCATCTAAGTAGCGGGACAAAGTATACCGAATAAAGAAAATTCAAACGAAAAAGTTTTGCACTACCATAGGAAACCCGTCAGTATACTTACCTATTATTAAGGTTCAAAGTGGTGTAAATGACATGCCTATTCAAAAGCTCATGTAGACAGAATCCAGATTCACACATCCTGTACAGTTTAGATTTTTTGTATTTCAGTTGCATACAGAACTGGCGTAACAAGCTGTGCAAAGAAAAAAGATTTCACTCTTCCTTAATTTACAATAATAATATTTACACATTTTGCCATAATTAAAAAGTTTCTAGAACAAAAACATGGAAAATTTCGGTTTGTTAACATTTTCATTACACTGATTAGCGATTAGCGACGGACCGATTTACATGACTCAAACAGATAAAATGGTTCTAGGTCAAGACCTTTCATTTGACAGCAACATCATCAAAATATCTCAACAAACTTTTTTTTTAAGTTCCTCTTTTAATTAGTCAACATGCATGATATCAAAAAAATCAAAATCAATTTTTTTATTTCACATAGGCCTACATGGGCACTTATAAAACGTCGACAAAATGTGCACGGTTCGGGTTGGTCGTTTCCTATGGAAAAGAACCGGCAAGAAACTCCATGGTTACTCTTTTAAAAATGGTTTGGTTTTACAATATTTCCATGTTACAGCATTAGTACTTAGATATGGGGGGACAACGTAGGCCCGAATTATGACAATAAATCGTAAGAAACTAAAAAAAAGAAAAAGATTATATAAAAAAGTTAACAAATGTTAACTAGCATCTAGAAGGCCTACAATGTTTACACATTCACAAAACAATCGGTAAAAGAATCTATACAAAGGTAATAAATAAGTATAACAAGACTCAATTTAACATGTTGCACAAATTTTGTTATCAGTGCTGTAACTATTCTTAGCAAAGGGCTTTAAAGATGATTGAAAACCATTGTAAAAAGTCTAATTAAAAGAAGGAAAGAAAAAATGAGATTGAGAATAGTTAGAGACATCCACATATTTGTGCCGTTTACAAGTTACCAGGGAAGCTGCAAGCGCAGAAGGAGCTAAGGCCAAATGTTTTTATCTTCAACGTAGTCCTTGATTTTATAATATGCTTTTTTAACAAGGATACGTTTGATGTAGTTTTTGAACCTTCCATCGGTCAGTTCTATAACTGACTTTGGCAACTTGTTATAAAAGCGTATACTGTTTATAAGAAAAGACTTGCTAGTTTTCGTTAATCTGAATTTGGGTATTACAATTTCGTGCTTAATGCGTGTATTTAAATTATGGAAGTCGCTTCTAGTTTTGAAAAGCCCCCGATTTTTACGGACATACAAAATACATTCCAAAATATAAAGTGAAGGTAGAGTCAGTATATCGATCTCTTTAAATTTTTCTCTGAGGGACTCGCGAGGACCCATTTTATAGATTGCGCGGATTGCCCTCTTTTGTAGGATGAAAATTGAGTCAACGTCTGCTGCTGATCCCCACAGCAGAATGCCATAAGACATAATACTGTGGAAATAAGCATAGTATACTAACCTAGCTGTAGCTACATCGGTTAGATGCCTTATTTTCCTTACTGCATATGCAGCCGAACTTAACCTACCCGAAAGAGTTCTAATGTGCGCGCCCCACTGCAATTTTGAATCGATAGTAATCCCTAAGAATACAGTTTCCGTTATAACTTCAAGATTTTTGCCGTCAAGATTTAAGTTTAGGTCATGTTGTGGTACATTTGGTAAAGAGAACTTTAGACATTTTGTTTTTTTCGCATTCAGTGAAAGATTGTTAGCTGCGAACCATTTTGAGAGAACAATTAGACTTTCGTTGACATTTATGACATCCGTATCTTGCCTATCTATTTTAAAAATTAGCGAAGTATCATCAGCAAATAGAATTATATCCGATAATTTGGCCATCATAAAAGGGAGATCGTTAATGTAAACAAGAAAAAGGAAAGGGCCGAGAATTGAACCTTGGGGCACGCCCATCTTGAGTAGAGACCCGGAGGACGTCGCCCCATTAACATTTACTTTTTGCTGTCTGTTTGATAAATAGGAAAGCACGAGATCAGCAGATTTTCCACGAATTCCGTAGTGGTGTAATTTACAGATCAGTGTGTTGTGGTCGACGCAGTCGAAAGCTTTCGAGAGATCACAGAAAATGCCAATGGCATCCTGGGACCTCTCCCAAGCCTCCAAGATGTGGCTGATGAGTTTTACTCCCGCGTCCGTTGTCGACCTACCTTTCGTAAAACCAAACTGTTGACTATGCAGTATCCCATTTGAATTGAAGTGAGACAACATCTGTTCCAGCATGATTTTTTCAAAGATTTTACTCAATGCTGGAAGCACGGATATAGGTCTATAATTAGAAGGATCACTCTTATCGTTTACCAATTCTTTAAAAAACTATCTTTATCAACATTTAACGTTATAACCGAGATTCTAAGTGTTAGTACAGGCTAATTAGATTCTGAAACAACACAATCAAAACACTCTAATTGGAATTTAATGAGAAATAATTATCATCTACTAAGCACTTTGCCATTTGCTAGCAATCTGTTTAGTTATCTTAATTGCTCGTTGGAATCTTATTAGAAGTACTACACTTTATATACATTAATTTACATATACTTTACATAGGTATTAAGTACTTGCATGGGTAGGTTTTACATGAATCTCGTTATTATTACCAAATCAGCATGCAGATGGGGTTTCGTCGCCGACAACAACAGTTTTCAAAATAGATACATCAGTACGACCTTGATAAAGTACTTTGCTAAAGTATCTTTTGTCTTAAATCAATAATGTAGGGATTTCACAATATGAGGGGTTTCTTAGAAAAACTTACGTGCTGTCTCAAAGAAAATATAACGTGGGATGGTTTTCAAGAAATAATTATCTATGATAATACAGCAGAGTGCGCAGCGCTGAATGAGTAATTTTAATATTGGTAAACCTACATATAAGTATATTGCAACATCACTGCATACACCATTCACGACCATGACCAGACTTAATTACCATAATAATATCATCATTATCATCATCATATCAGCCGAAAGACGTCCACTGCTGGTCATAGGTCCCAAGCGTTGCCACATTGACCGGTCCCGTTGCTCCTACCGACCTTGCTAGCTTGCTACCTACCAACTTATATTTTTATTTTTCTATTACCTTTTATGGCTACATATTACCCTTGATGATGAAACTACTCGTATTTATTTGGTTAAGGACGCTATTAAATTTTTCTACAAATAACAGTGCTTTTCAGGTACAATTTTAATGTATATGCAATCACAGATGTGAAGATATCATGGTCTTAATTTAAAGATAATATATTCAGCTCCAGATTGGCATCAGAAAAATTGCATGACATCATACAAAATTTTCGCACAAATACGTTTTGACCATCACAATAATCGCAAAAATATTAAAAATGTAGGGTCCGAATAGGTCCCAGTTTAGGTAAATTTACAGCATATTTTATCTTCAAAATTATAAGAAATTGCGGTATATGTAGTCCTTTACAGGTTCAGCTAATTATTTTTTACCTAAATCATTATGTTTTTCATTTATAGGCTAAAATAAAAACACTTGCCGACTTCTTCATACATTTTGCACTCGAGGCTCATCATTCCGCGAGTAAAAATGTTCTGTGTTCCGCTCTCAGAAGCGCTTGTGGAAGGACGGGCGTATCGCTTTCTCGCAAAAAATAAATACGATAAAAGTAATAGAAAAGATTGTAGTGTGCATGCGTGTGAGTACCGTCGTCATCGTTTGTTTGTCTCGATCGAAAGGAGTTGATATTTTATCCGGCCAAAATAAAAGTATGTTTGAGTTTCCTATTATTTTTAGAATGTGATTTAGAAATTATGTTGGGTAAGATCGGGATTCGGGTAGGTGGTGTCAAGCAGTTGTTGACAAGGTTGATAAATGGATGGGTGGGTTTAAGCAGCTCTTAGTAAGGTTAGGATTAGGATGGGTAAGGTTAAGCTGTCGGCGGTGAAGGTTAGAAATGGATGGGTAGGAGATTTATGATTTTAACCGGTTTGTATGTTTGTATGTATGACGAATACGGGGCCAAAACCAAAACCCAAGATGGCGCCGACGAAAATTTGACATCTTTTCGTCATGGATGTAATTTTCATGATTTTTTGGGTCGCTTAAATCGAATATGGGGTCAAAAACAAAATACAAGATGGCGCCGACAAAAAATTGGCCGCTTTTCGACATGGGGGTCATTTTCATGGTTTTTGGGGTCGCTTATATCTAATATGGGTTCAAAACCAAAAAACAAGATGGCGCCGACGAAAATTTAACATCTTTTCGTCATGAGTGTCATTGTTATGGTTTTTAGGGTCACTTATATCGAATATGGGGTCAAAACCAAAATACAAGATGGCGCCGACGAAAATTTAACACCTTTTCGTCATGGGTGTCATTGTCATGGTTTTTGGGGTCACTTATATCGAATATGGGGTCAAAACCAAAATACAAGATGGCGCCGACGAAAATTTGACATCTTTTCGCCATGGGTGTCATTTTCATGGTTTTTGGGGTCGCTTATATCGAATATGGGGTTAAAACCAAAATACAAGACGACGCCGACGAAAATTTGATATCTTTTCGACATGGGTTTCGTTTTCATGGTTTTGGGGGTCGCTTATATCGAATATGGAGTCAAAACCAAAATACAAGATGGCGCCGACGAAATTTTTACATCTTTTCGTCATGGGTTTCATTTTCATGGATTTTGGGTAGTTAGTATGTCATTAGCTGCTGCTCATTATGTAAACATTTTAGAGAATAATTTTTTATATGTTCCATGTAATGAAAATGTTCAAGTCAGTTTTTAATCCTTGTGACCAAAAATGATTTCGTTTTAGGTATCTACTTATTTCACGTAAGTAACTTTTTTTTTAAATATCTACTTACTACAACAAAGTCAAAACTAATTTTCTTTTCGGAAGTCGGTGTCGGTATCTATTATTTATTGGTTTTTCGACTCAGGAAAGTTATTATTTTTCTCTTTTTAGTTTTTCTTGGTACCCCATAGTGGGTATACTAAATGCATCTGTTTACCCCCTAAAACCATATAAGCGTGATTTTATAGTATGGTAATGGTGTGATCGATTGCAGGTCATTTGCTATTTGTTATTGAACTGTAACTTTATCAAATCCTAATATATTATACAATAAAACCTTCCTGAAAACACATACATTTATCGACGATCGGTATCGGATAAGTTGTTTTCAAGAAAATCGCGGATACATACGGGTCGAATAGATAGAGCACCTCCTTTTTTTGAAGTCGGTTGAAAATAATAACCTACTTTTTACGACGACGGTTTGTAAAAGTTACCAAATGCATTTTCAAAGTGCCAACTAACCTTCCTGAATCAACTTCAATAAAATTAAAAAATAATGTCAAGGACCAATATTATTTCAGTGATGTATAAAATCGAGCGCTCAGTAGTTTCAATGAGTGCGTGCGCGTAATGTTGCTGTGTGCGACTAGATACCTAAATTTGAGTTCGTCGAAAATGTAACAGCGTCCGAATGTAACCAACTTTTGTTTCTACCGGCGCCGATTTAATTAAATTTTAGAACACAGAAGCTGCTATTGTGGCTTAACTATGATTAGTTAGATATATTCCCTCGCAGATTTTATTGTAGGTAACAGTTAGTACTTTAATCATGTAGTACATCATTTTTATGTATCATAAATAGTTTTCTCAGCGCACGACAAATAATGAATTTTATAGATAAAATATTGCTACTTTTGGTTATATTATAGCAAATTTCTCAAGGATCTCACAATTTTGTTTTAAATAAATTATAGCCTATGTTACTAACTGATAACTTAGCTTCCTATTGGTGAAAAATGGTTAAAATCGGTTTAGTAGTTTTTGAGTTTGTTCTTTACAAACATACAAAAAAAATTGCTCTTTTTTAATATTAGATAGATTAGTTAATAAATATGGGCTTACATTTGAATTCTATATTATTATCACCTAATGGTAAGCGATGATGTAGCCGGCGAGCGTGCTCCACGCTGGCTTGGTAGGCACCTTGACTTAAAGATACCCCGTTATAACTATCACAAAACACGTTCTCCTCTAATACATAAATAAATAATAGGTGGGTTTGTCCTGTACTTATTAAGGGTGAGGCCAAACGAACGAGCATTTGGTGTCATACTAACTGTTTGTATCACACGGGGACGCAAAAAATTTCAACCGAACTAAGCACGAGGTGAGAGAGGCGAGCGAGGCAAGAGTCAGCGTCTCGAACAAACGTAGAAATTGAAATTACGTCCATCTGTCTGGCAGCCTAACCGAATTCCAGTTGAAAGTAAATTCCGCGACTCACTTTACGCGACTCACAACTCTCAAAATTACGTTCGTTTTACAATAAAGTATATATTATAATAATAATAGGTGTTGAAAAAGAGCATATTTTCTCCAACGTAAGACGTAATCGAATATTCTATAACAAACAAAAATCAAGGGGAAAAACTTGCTGAAGTAAACTGTGGCTTTCTTAGAAGTTTGCTTTTAATGCCCCTGTCTTCTTAGTTCGTTCGTTGTGAAAGCAAATAATAATAAATATTCATAAAGTTTTCATTCATTTAATATATGAGACATCTGTTTTATATTACTTTGTACTTATTCAGAAATTGCTGTATTGACCTTATCTTTTGTCCTGACTGTGGGAGGGTTTTTCAAGCGTATGTATGTATGTAAGTATGTAGGTATGCTCAAACGGCTTGACGGATTATGACATATGTGGTGTCGTTGGATTTGTCTCATTTGTGGGAGTGTCCTATGCAATATAATTTTTAAAAATTGCGCCAAAGACTGTGATACTTTTTTTTTTCATTGCCCTAACAATATGGGCATCAAATGAAAATGACTAAATATCCCATTCCATACCCCAGCCATTCCAAAAAATGTATATAAAACCTTTTTAAAAAAAAACGGTCACTTTAGATTTTTTTCTCTACTCCAATGAAGAAGATCAAGAAAGAGGTTTTATTAATTTGACGATGTATTGGCATGTTATTTGAAGCATCCTGGCATGATTCTTTACGTTCAAAATTTAAATTTTGAAATTCACAAAAGAAAATTATTGATTATTGTGAATTATTGTAAAATTGCTTTACTAATGGCGCGAATTGCTGAAACGATTTTTTACTGATTACTAAAATTTTAAAACATTTTGGATATTTTCTGCAAATTAAACAAATTAATCTTTATTTTTACATTAAATACCACTTTTTGATGAGTGATAAAGCGATAAGGGCCGGTAAAATTATAGCCCTACTTGAAGAAGGTTGTTCGCAAACTTAAGTGTCTCTTTGCGGCGAAATGTATGTCGTTCAACTATCCAGAGAACTTGGCAACGGTATCAAGAGACCAATTCGGTCAAAAGAAGACCCGGTTCGGCAAGAAAACGATGCACAGAACCAAGAAATAACCGCTTTTTGGTGAGTCAGGCGTTGCGGAATCGTAAGGTGTCAAGTGTGGACCTGAAGAAGAGCCTTGAAGAAGTAAGAGGAGTAGAAGTTAGCTTGTGGTAAGAAGGAGGCTTTTGGCTGCCAATATCAGGAGAAACAGATAGTTAACACTTTTCTGTTCCTATTTTGGCACAATTCAAGATGGGCGTAACTCTGATAGCTAAATAAATAATCTTTTACCAAGTAAAAATATAGGAATATTTTGAGAACTCGTTCATTACTAAAACTAAAAAGGCTGAAATAAAACAAATTATTATTAGAAAAAAATCGGCCAAATGCGAGTCGGACTCGCGCACGAAGGGTTTCGTACCATTATCGCAAAAAACAGCAATAAAATCACGTTTGTTTTATGCGAGCCCCACTTAAATATGTATTTTATTCTATTTTAGTATTTGTTGTTATAGCGGCAACAGAAATACATGAGCTGTGAAAATTTCAACTGTCTAGCTAACACGGTTCATGAGATACAGCCTGGTGACAGACGGACAGACAGACAGACGGATCGTGGAGTCTTAGTAATAGAGTCCCATTTTACTCTTTGGGTACGGAACCCTAACAAAAACCTGACTGCTAAAAATGTATTTGTTTAAAAAGGTTTTGATTTGTTTTTTGTCTATATTGGTACTGATATTTTTCTGTGTTGTGATTACTTCGACAGATTTGAAACATGGAGCTAAAATAGACCTAACTATAACTGAATTAATCCTCTATTAAATGCCGATTTATATCTGAAATAATATATTGCATGATTATTGCAGATTTACCTAAATCATTGGTTAAATCAAGCAAATGTAATATTAAAGTAACCTGCTTAATCATTGAACAAACAAATTATAGTTTCGTTGCTCCCATTATTATCAAAATTAAAAATAACAAACTAAAAGTTAATCATCTATTTGTTCGCTCAGTCGTTCCATAAAGCTAACGGATAATACTATTTTTAAATTAGGTCTTTGTTTTGAAATGTATGCATTGATAGGTAACGCGAATATTATACCTACAGAATACCGACGAGCGTGCGAAAGAACGTAATGAAAATGTATTTCAAATTAACGCATTTTCCCAAGCAGAAAATCAAAACGAAAAACTAAGTAATTATTTTTTTCTACAGTATATTATTATTTTCTACAAATGTGTCTGTCCTTCGTTATACATACATTTGTGTTAGATAAATGTCAAGGATAGCAGATATAGAAAAGAGTGTTCATTTTATAACATCAATTGTGACATAACGTTCTAGTGTCAGTCAAAGAGTCAACGGGACCTTGCGTTGCCTGTACCGTCTGAGGAACTTTCTGCCTGTAAAAACGAAGACTATGCTTGTGCAGACTTTAATTTTCCCTATAATAGACTATGGTGACGTGTGCTACTTTGACCTGAATGCGGTATTCCTGGACAAGCTTGATAGGCTCCTAAATAACTGCATCCGGTTCATATTCAACCTGAGGAAATATGACCATGTGTCGAGCTGCAGATCTGAACTCAAGTGGTTGCCTATTAGGCAGAGGCGAAATTTGCGCGCTTTGACCACGCTTTTCTCCCTACTCAACTCTCCCACTCCTCCTTCTTATCTCACACCTCACTTTCAATATTTATGTACTTCACAAGCTAGGAATCTACGTTCGTCTAACAAGCTTCTCTTGCTTTGTCCTTCTCATAATTCTGATTTTATTCATTCTTCCTTTCAAATTCAGTCCATTCTTCTCTGGAATGCGCTACCTCTCGATATCAGGACGGCCACCAGTCAATATGCATTTAAGCGGAAGTTACGGCATTACTTTCTACACCAATAGCAGAGTCGACTCAATCACCTTTGTATCACTTATATATACATATATATTTATTATAGGAAATATATATGTATGTTTATTTTAACTATTCTTAAATTTTTACTTTAATAATAATTTCAATTTTTTATGCACGTGCCATGTTATCTCTCCACCACTCTTGGTTGACTGGTAGAGAATGCCTCAGGCATTAAGTCCGCCTATGTACCTGTATGTTGCATGAAGTTTTAATAAATAAATAACGTATTGAATCTATTTATCTGCCGCAAAGGTTTTGTATTAGTTTCCATATACTGGACACGTGGATTTCCGCATGATAGGGATACATACCATATTTAAATGATACTATCTATATTCCTGTCACCTTTATCTTGTGTGAGATACTTAAGAAACGATTGTCTGTTCAAAACTTTTCCATTAGATGCTACCATTAAATACTACTTAAAAGTTTGGTCTGTCACGAAAACGTTCATTTTTGGAGAGTCGGATAAATTCTTTGGGTAAATTATTCGGGCAATTTTACTGGCGCAGTGAAACGAGTTTAATCTCGTTTTTTTAAATCTGGAAATAGGTGAGGTCTCTTTTTGATGCCTCCGGCTGTTATGTATCTGCATTAGTAGCATGGAGCGACGCAACTGCGCGTTCTTGTGGCTTGTTCCTTGTTCGTGTTTGTAATTTGTTTCTGGTATTCCTCGGCTAACTACTGTTCGTATTTGTAATACTGAAACAAATACATTTATACCTCACCTTGGGAAAATTGCTGATGTAGGCAACCAATATTTTTACCTGCTCCTTTTAGAGTTCCGAAGTCAACAAGGAACCCTTATAGTTTCGCTATGTCCGTCTGTCCGTCTGTTCTTAGCTCAGAGACTTTTATTACTAGAAACCTATAATTTGACATGGATATACATACATATTAATAATTCCGACTAAGTGGTAAAACAAAATCATGAAATAAAATGTTTTTTCGGTTTCCTTCTATAGACGTAAAGTGATGATGTTTTTTTTTTATTTTCTCGTCTATCCCATGGTGTGGGGTATCGTTGGACAGGCCTTTCAAAATATTACGGGTCTTTTAAAACCAGGGGTCTTTTTGATCCAGTGATCCGTTTGCGATAAATAAAGCTAAAAATTGAAAATTTTTGTTAGAGTCAAGTGTCCCCCCCTCCTGCCAGCGAAATGGTTGCTTTTGGTTATGTGAAAAAATTCACGGCAGCAGTATATATAATTAAATTAAAAGGAAAACTATAACAGCTATGTAGGCTTTACATGTTTACGAGTAAAAGTCGACCAACTTATAAAATGTAATAGGAACAATAAAAAAAAATACAAGTGCCATTAAAAATTATTAAAATAACGTTGGTAGTTGTGTAAAACAGATAGTAAATATTAGGTCCTTACCTATGAAATTGGCGTTTTGTCGTACTGGCCACTTTGATCTCAAATATCTCATCTTTGGTTTGGAATTCCAATTTTAAATTTATACAGCTATTTACTCAGGTTTTTGTGTTTGGAAAACCGTAATTCATTTCCGATTAATGATGTGTATGGCGACGGTGTCGCAAAAGAAAACACAGTGCGTTTTTGTTGTTTGAAGTTGATTGCTATTGTGGAAGCGGATCCATGGCAAACCACGTCCGAGTTAGCTGCAGGCTGCGTTGTTAGTGATAAAACTGTTTTAATCCACTTGAAGCAAATTGGGAAGGTGAAACATCTTGAAAGGTGGGTCTCATGAATAGAGTGTAGCAAACCGAAAAACGCGCGTCGACTGCTGCGTTACATTACTGAACTGGCACAATAATGAAGGGATTTTAAATCGAATCATTACCTGTGATGAAAAGTGGATTCTGTACAATAATCGGAATCGCTCATCGCAATGGCTAAACCCTGGTGAACCAGCCAAATCCTTCCCAAGCGACAATTGACTCAAAAAAAAATTACTTGTGGGTGTTTGGTGGACTCGTGCCGGTGTCGTTCACTACAGCTTTCTTAAATCTGGCCAGACGATTACGGCGGACGTCTATTGTCAGCAACTGCAAACCATGATGGAAAAGCTAGCTGCTAAACAGCCGAGGCTGGTCAATCGGTCTAGGCCACTGCTGCTTCAGGACAACGCTAGACCACACACTGCACAACAGACGGCTACCAAAATAGAGGAGCTTCAATTGGAATGTCTAAGACTTCCACCGTACTCCCCGGACCTTGCACCAACAGATTACCATTTTATTCGAAATTTGGATAACTTCTTGCAAGGGAAAAAAATCAACTCCGATGGGGCAGTCCAAAGCGCCTTCAAAGATTTTATTGATTCCCGTCCGAATGGTTTTTTTAGTAAAGGAATGAACTACCTATGAGATGGCAAAAGTGCATAGATAGCAATGGTACATACTTTAATTAAATAAATATATTATATTTAAAAAAAAAGCGACTTTATGTTCCTCCCTTACAAAACGCCAATTTCATATGTAATGACCAATATTCTTATGAACCAAGTAAAAATATACAAAAATAAAATCATAACATTCTTACTAATAATGATTTCTAGGTTAATAATGTTTAAGTTTGAATAACGCATTGGATTGGGCGGAGTCGTTGGCAGTACCGGTCCATACGGCGGAGCCTGTTAGTGCAGAAGTATTTTCGAAGTTTTGTAAGCTAAAGTCAAACTAGATTCGATTGCCAAGCAAATTCCGCTACCCGACCATAGATGGAGGTATTCTCAGTGGTTGCAATTATAAACTTAATTGCATTTGCCGTAAAGTTGAAATTCATGTCATAGGTCGATATTTACTATTACTCAATCAAAGTCACATATCAGTGCAGTATAACACATTGCATTTTTAATTTCATTATCGATATCGATAGATACCAGATTTATAAATTCGAACAAATAAGACTTGGACTTTTTATTTTTTATTTGAAGGCTTAAGCTTATATATATTTTAGAAATAAAATTAATTTGAAATTATGTACTAGTTTAATTATGCTCATTGAGGCGGGCGGGCCTCTTTATAAAACTATCTTCTAGAAATATTAAATTAATTATATTCTTTTGTCGATATCCATCTATAAAGTCAATATCCGATCCGACTACATAACTAATTGAGTAGCGAAGAACTTTCATGAAGGAAATAGTGAATTACATTTTTTTTTTTTCAAATTCTGAAAGAGAAAGAAAAAAGGAGCGTGAGTGCGAGGATCCAGAGGAACGAACCATACCATTCCTCGTGGCTCTAACGCGCGCTCGTATCGGCTCCATTCGCAATTGACGGCCTTCATAAATAGATTATTTATTGCAGCTTATTTACGTTGGTTGTTTGTTCCTATCACTGAATAATTTGATTTTACTTTTTGGTAGTTGAATAGGTTGTTTGAAAATACTCATACGGTTTGTAAATATTTGGAGATTATAACGAAAACTATCTCCGTAACGGCAATACTGCAGTATTCAAATGATTAAGTGACGCTGGTTACAAATCTGTATAAATAGACGCTTGCCTCTACCCACAATGGTACTCAAATAGATAATATTTATATTAAATTTTAATATAAAATCCAACTTCACAAGTGAAGTTGAATTATCCTATGTGGTCCCGTTTTTAGACGTATTGAGCTGCTGAAACTGTTTTATTGTTAATGTAACAACAAAAAGCCCTCTTCTTAGTCCGCATTATTATGCAACTACGGAACCCTATTACTGCGCGTGGCCCGACACGCACTTGGCCGGTTTTTTGATTAATCGATCTTAAAACCAATCAAATCAAATCACAGCTATGACATATCCAACGGCTTTTAGAAAAAGGACAAAACAGTAATGGGTTTTAAAATATCTAGCAATGATATTCTAAAAATAAATGTGTCCTGTTACTAGCCTGTAAAAGTGAAATGTTTGTGAAACTACTGCATCATTAAAGAACTTGCACATTCACTCTTAATGTAAGTAATTAACTTAATTTATTTAACTAAGTCGCTGGTCTTTAATTTAGTGTCTTGCTAGATCTACGAACATTAGGAATATTTAAGCTTTTAAGCATTAAGCTATGTATATTTTAGTATCAAAATGTAGGGTTGGTATAGTTAATCCTTCTAGAGTTAAGTGCTCTAGCTCCACAAGCGTTCTGATACCGTTTTACAGTGTAAGCGTGGTGACGATGTGAGTCTTGGCAACCAATTTACTCGAAGTGTTTTTGGTGAGATTTATATTTAAACTAGCGTTTGCCCGCGGCTTTATCCACGTAAAAAGTGTTTTGTCATCCCCAGGGAGCACACTA
Source organism: Orthosia cruda (assembly GCA_964057195.1). NCBI lineage: Eukaryota > Metazoa > Arthropoda > Insecta > Lepidoptera > Noctuidae > Orthosia > Orthosia cruda. The sequence goes on from OZ059830.1 coordinate 22,018,468, forward strand.
CCGGAAAAATAACTGTCCTTTGTTCTTCTTAAGGTCTCCAACTATCTTCATACAAAATTTCATTGAAATCGGTTCAGCGATTTAAGCGTGAAAAGATAACAGACAGAGTTACTTTCGCATTTATAATATTAGTATGGATTCTAATTAGGGTTAAAAGATTCTCTAGGTTTTAGAGATCCAAGGCAGGCTTTTGTGTGAAAAGGATTAGTGTCAAATTCTCTATCATTAACGTTACAATGCAACATGCTTCTTGTTTTGTTTTTGAGCCACTACGTGAAAGCATATTAATAATACAATTGTGAAATGATAACATGCGTACATTAGAGACTTAAATATTTAACTAACTATTTATAATAAACATAGTGATGTTTAGTACCTCACAAAGTACAAAAAGTAAGAGAATTTAGTAGGGCTTTAGTGATATCAGGGTCAAATAAACAGGTCACTGATATTCGGTGAGGGGTTTGGCTACATCTTATCTTATCTTATCTTGTGGAGGGGCCGAGAGACAACTCGGACACTTCGACCCATTGGGATCTATTAACATATTAATATTATTACTTACTCCTCCCCAATCTCGTTGAAAACTCTTTTCATGAGTTTTACAACGTGACTGGGAGATATGATATGATATGTCTTGGATATCCAACCCCTAAGAGACTCATTCGCTTACCAGCCAGTGCATCGCATGTGCAAAGATGGTGCTCCATGCGTTCCGTATGTTCCCCACACAACCTGCACATGGGTGTAGCGGTCAGACCCATCTTCATGAGCATGTCATTGGTTCCAAAGTGCCCAGTAAAGGTCCCAAGCAGGTAGCGGATTTCCCCCCTGCTCATTTTCCAAATGCATTCCCGGGCTTTGAACGTAGAGCCTAGGAATTTCTTGGAGTGTTGTAGACCGGTGCTAGACAGCCAATGAGTTCACTGTCTGTGATCTGCAAACTCACTAAATGCGGCTTTTACGGCTTTCACTTTGAGATGCCTACGCATGGTTCTGGACCCACAAATGTTGTCTTGTCGAAGGCTACCTCTATGTCGAGGAAAGCCCCGACATAGATCTCTTGTCCCTTTAGCGCAACCTCGGCTCGACTCGCAACATAGTGCAATGCCGTTTCTGTAGATTTGCCAAGACTGAAGGCGCACTGTAGTTTATGTAGAGGGAATACTTTAAGTGGTCCCTCTCTTAGGTACCTGTCTACCAGTTTCTCCAGAGCTTTTAAGAGAAAGGATGATAGACTAATTGGCTTATAAGCTTTAGCTTCTTCGTAAGTCGGTCTACCCACCTTCGGTATAAAGGTGACTTTGACCTCCCTCCATGCCTTAGTTACTTACCCCAAGGCTATGCAGGCTCTGTAGAGTTTACTCAAATGAGGTATCAAAACAGATGCCCCTTCTTGCAATAGTATTGGGTAGGTGCCATCCGGACCAGGTGATTTGAGAGGCTGGAAGCCCGCTATGGCAAGCTTCAGTTTATTTTCATCTACCACTTTCTTTGCCATGAGCCAGTTATTATTGGACGTGTGACTTGTGAGCTCATCCCTTGTGACTGGTTCCTCTTCATCGCTGTCGCGCAGTATACATTCCGGGAAGTGAGTTCTAAACATCACGGCCAGAGTGTCGTGTCCAGTTTCCGTTAGATACCCATTCTCATCCTTTACAGATGATAGTGGGTTTATCTTAGTCATGGACATTGCTTTGCACAACCTCATTCCATTTGGCAGAACTTCGATGGAGGTGCTATGCTGCCGCCAATTAGTTATTTTGGACTTGCGTACCTCCGTCTTATACCTCGTCAGCATGCTATGAAAGCCAGAAAAATCTTTCCTGGCTTTTGCATCATTAAAGGCCTGTCGTGTTTCCTGACGTATTTTAGCTAGTTCAGGAGTCCACCATGGTACCTTTTTTCGAAAAGGCCTTTTTCTCTGGGCAGTTATCTTCCCATGCACCGATGGTGCCCATCTTTATTCTATCCGCTTCAAATTCTATATCTAGTATGGAATTAAGCTTACCTTAAGGGGTCCCTAGATTTTCTTTTAGGTCTGGGTAAATTGGGACTCGTACAGGAGGGCCTGTACGAGTCCCAATTTGTATGCCTTGGGTTTCTCCTTCGTCTAGTTTCGGCTTTTCTCGCCGTCCCAAACCTAAAGCATATATAATTACGGTCAGACAGAGAGATTTCGTCCGATACATGCCAATTTTCAATGTAAGCGCTGGCCCTGTTTGAAGCCAGTGTCAGGTCTATAACTTCAGTTTTCGCAGAGATCCTGAAATTAGGTTTATTGCCTGCGTTAAGGATTTGTAAAGAAGAGCTTACCACAAAGTCCAACAAATCCTCCCCTCGTTTGTTGACATCCGAGCTGCCCCAAACGACATGGTGTGCATTCGCATCGCAGCCAAGTATCAGGTCGAGGTTTTCTTGGTTGCCGTAGTCAACCAGTCTTCTGATTAGTGGTGTTACTGGTTCCTTTTGTTCATATGGGAGGTAGGCAGAGGCAAGGATAATTTTCCTTTTCTCTGTGCCCATCCCCACTTGGATCAAAGTTGTTGTGAGATCCCTGTAACAGAAAGTACGTAAGGGCATTGCCTCTATACCGCCCCTTATATAGATGCAAGTCCTCGCGTCATTAGTTGGACAGTCATAGAGCACCATGCCTCCTGTCCCACCTAAGCCTTTTATAGTCCCCTTATACAGATAAGGATCCTGTATCAAGGCAACGTCATATGTATACGCAGAGCCGCTCTGCAATGATGCAAATTAATTTGTACACACCTTAGTCCCTTTTTACTTACGTCCCGATTTTGATGGGCCTATGTTAATATAGGAGGGTCTTAGTTTTGAGGCTCCTCCTCCATCGCCTGGCTCTCCTCGAGAGCAATCGGCGACTCAATCCCCAGGGTATCGAGGCCCTCAATGATGATGATGACCTGAACCTCAACGATGGGCGCACGGTTGGCTCAGTGGTTGAGCGATTGACTGCTGCAGCTCCTGATACAGCCTGTACATTACTCAACATAGTATTTTATTTATTCATTCTTCAACAAATTAACATTTGTGTCGAACAGTGGTTTTAACAATAGATATAACACAACAATTAAACAATCATCATAAATTCAGAAAAAAACAAACACCGCATTCCAGATTGGTTCCAACATTATTAGTCTTAATACAGATATAATTATACCAAACAAACCAAACCCAACATCAATTTAAAATCAATATAATTCATTTCAAGAAATGTATGTCAATAAAATTAATTAAGATGTAAAATGTCAGTCATGATAGAATGTCGGATACATTACTCTAAAGTCACAAAAATATAATCACATATTAGTTCGAACTACTTTTATCTTTGAGAAACTCTTCTATGCTGTAATAACATTTCTTCAACAACAATGACTTCAATTTTCTCTTGAATTCATTTGGATTCATAGAGTTTTTAAATTGTACAGGCAATTTATTGTACATATTCACTGATTGCACTCTCGAGGCATGTTTAACGACATTAAGTTTAGGCTGTATGAAGTAGATCCCTTCTTCGCGTTTTTATTCTGATATGTCTCTGTTCTTCTGTCTCAAACTTATGCATATTTTTAATAAAATGACTAAGCAGGACCTGAATATAGAGGCATGGTACTGTGAGAATGTGCAGTTTCTTAAAATGATCTCTACAAGACTCCGTTTGTTCAATGCGAAGCATAGTTCTCAAGGCTCTTTTCTGCATAACGAAAGCAGCATTAATATTGTATTGGTAGCTGTTGCCCCAGAACTTTATGCTATATCTAAGTCTAGACTCTATAAGTGCAAAATATACCATTCTGAGGTGAGCAATGGCTAATTCATCTCTCAGACTCCTGAGAGCATAGCAAGCACTACTCATAGTGTTAACGACCACTTCCAATTCCTGCTTCCAATTTAAAACTGCATCTATTTGTACCCCTAAAAATTTTACATTGTCTTCAATATCTACTTTGTTTCCTAATAAATGTATTTTGACAGTATCGTTGCTCCTCATGGTTGATTTAAATAATAAACATTGCGTCTTTTTTAAATTTAGTTTGAGATCATTCATAGTGAACCACTTCTCAAGAGCACATAGGACAAAATTAATCTTCCTTTCTAAATTTTCTGTATTGTCGCTAGCTATAATAGCGCTCGTGTCATCGGCAAAAACTATAAGTTTAGTATCATCTGAAATACTTTTCATGTAAGCTATCAGATCATTTATAAATATTATAAAGAAGATAGGGCCTAGAACTGATCCTTGTGGTACGCCTTTATTTATTATAACTGTGATTTGTGTATTTTTTCATGCCCATCTTCTTGAACTGTTTTAATTTCCACATACTGCGTTCTATTATGTAAATAGGATCTAAATAAACTCAACACATTCCCCCTAATGCCATAGAAATCTAACTTATTCAGAAGAATACCATGTTCCACTGTATTGAACGCAGAACTTAGGTCGAGGAAAAGTCCTGCTACTTTTAGTTTAGCGTTCAACTTACCCACCACATCATCAATTAGCATGTCAATAGCATCTTTTGTTCCTACATTATTTTGGAAACCAAATTGATGGTCAGTTATAATTTTGTGTTTATTTAAATGACATACAAGCCTCACTTTCATAATTTTTTCAAATATTTTAGAACATACCGGCAACAAAGAGATAGGCCTATAATTCCTTGGATCTATTTTAGGGCCTTTCTTGTGAATAGGTAGAACTCTAGCTAATTTAAATTGCTCAGGAAAAATACCTTTATTTACATATTCGTTTATTGTCTCGGCCAAAGGGCTAACTAATACATCAATGTTTTCTTTTATGATAGTCATAGGCATTTCATCATGGCCGAAAGACTTTTTTATCATCCATAATCTTAACTAGTTTGAAAACTTCGATAGGTGTAACAGGTTCAAAGACCATATCCTCTTCTACTCTCATCCCATGATTTTGTAGATACTCTTTTGCTGTATTAATGTCACTCGTGATATAATTCGAACTACTACGGAACTTTTCCAATAAAATATTAGCTACTTCTGAGGGATTATGAACTATTTTATTATTATCCATAAGTATCAAATCGTCATTTACTATTTTTTTAGGATTCCTTTTACTACTTACAGTTTTCCATATAACTTTACCCGAATTCTGAGCTAGATTTATTTCCGTTCTTACTGCTAGTCGTTTCGCATATCGTACTACTTTTCTATATACCCTAAAATAATTACTACGATATTTTACAATTGAATCGTCACAATTATCTTTGTCAACAAAATTTAGAAAACGTTTCATTTTACTAGCGACTCTTATTCCCATAGTTAACCATTTTGATTTGTTGCTGTTTTTTGTATTTATTTTTATTTTCTTCTTATTAAATGTGTTAGAATGTATTTCACTGAGTTTGTCAATAAATGTACTTGCGCACCAGTTTTCCTGTAACAACTTTTGCCTAAAACAAGACCTATTCCCGTCATTATATAATCTTCTTTCAATGTACATATAACGTTGCTCTTTATTACAAGCCACTTTTTCCAGTGATAATGTACAAAAAAGACCTGCATGCCCATCAGATAGACCATTGTGGTCTATGTCTACACTTTTAATAATCGTCTCATCAATATTAGTCAATATATTATCTATACACGAACTTGAATTATTGCGTCGAAATGTATCTGTGTAAATTAAATGTCGAAAGTTGTAACATGTCAAGAGTGATAGAAAAGAATGTCGTTTTGAGTCATCTTTAGATAAATTAATATTAAAATCACCACAAATTATACACTGCTTGTTGATGAAATGTTGTAACAGCTGTTCAAGTCTCTGCATAAAACTATCCATATTACTATTTTCAGGAATTCTGTAGCAACAAATAATATAAGTATTTGTCTCCAAATCCTTTACACCACAAACCTCAAAACAGTTAATTTTATAAAGTTGTTTACAAATTTGTAGGTCTTCAACTTTCTTGTCATTTAATGTTAAGATCAGAGTACCTCCACGTTTTTTATTTAATCTAGTGTTATAAGAACTCAAATTATAATTAATTAAACTAAACTGGGCTGCTAATGATTGATTTAAAAAATGTTCACTAATACAGACAAAATCTATTTCTTTGTTCAGTTCGCACAAATATATTTCAAGATCATCTTTCTTGCTGTTTACCCCACATAGATTTTGATGGTAGATAGTCAATGTTTTGTATATATTGCTTGCACAGTTCTCCCGAGATAATACAATTTGTTTATTATATGATTGATGATTTGGTGGACATTTTAAACACTAAGGAACTGCCACTATTCAAATATAAATTACGTAATTTTTTAATTGACAAAGCCTATTACACGATCCAAGATTTTCTTAATACATAATTAGTATCTACTACAATCTGTCACCATGCACCTAATTCGTATTTTGTAAGATTTGGTTTATATGTGATATCTATGATTATTTTGCATGTTGACTTAATTATTGTATGCCTGTTAGGCAGGACATAATGGAACTGAAATTTACCTAACATCTGTCTGTATAACCTATGTCCACAATAAAAAGATTTGATTTGATTTGATTTGATTTACGAAAAAAAAATAATGAATTATCTCGTTCAGAAACATTTAAATCTATCAAGTCCGGTCGTTCCAGATCAACATATATATTATCTAAAATAGTCTTATAAATATTTTTAATTCAATTTATGTTAATTCTCCCTGTTTTATTTGAAAACATGTCAAACGTGAGATTATGGTTTGAATCAAAAAAATAAGCATAATTATTGTTCTGTAATTCCAGACTCAACAGGTTATTAAATATTTCAATTTTATAATTATGAATAAGAGCCCCGCAAATGTATGTTGGGGTACATAATATTACATTTGTGTAGGTTATATGTGCTAAAGATTCCCTTATTGTTTTTACCAACCCAATGCAGTTATCTGTGCCCCTAATATCTTCTTCTCCTATCATGATAACACAGTAGTCATTCATGTTATACTCCAATAATTTGATGTCAATATCCTGTAATAATCGTTGTATACTACAATTTCGCAAAATATGGCGACAGTAATTAAATTGATGGGCAAAAGTGTGTTCTACTGCTTGCAAGGTACCATATGAGTTACTGTTGGTCAGGATGCACAATTTGGTCTTCTTGCATTTGGATATTTCTATAGAAGTCATATTGTTGCATTGCGATGTGGAATCACTGCCATTTCTTGCTTGCTCCAAGACATTTATTTGCTTATGAAGACATATTATCTCGCTTTTCGCTTGTAATAGTTTTTGGGCTAAATCTGCCATTTGTATTTCCAGTACTTGGGCTCTAGTATTATCAGGCCTAGGAGATGGTGTAGGTGGTTCAGTGGAATTATTACTTATCTCCTTCGAACAATGGTTAGTAGGACTATGACAAAAATTATCTGTTAGTCTGCGTTTCACACTATTTTTCCTGTTCGATGAGATATATCTTTTTGTCAGAGTTCGTTTATTTAGTGTTAACGCTGGACTGCTGCAAATTTGTTTTAATATAAGAATTTCTTGAGAAAGCTGACTTATTTGGTTTTTCAGGTCTACGTTTTCAATTATAAGGTTGTCCATTTCATTTTGTGTAGTTTCAAGGTTGGATTTTAGAGCTGTAATTTCAGACCTCATTTCTTCCACATGACCTGAGAACATGGTTGTGGATAATTCCAGGATTTGTCCTAGTTTATCGCTTGACCCTGAACAATCTAGGGTGTCAGAGATATCCAAATTGTCTAGTGATTGGGACAACGGTTTTTTCCTCAAAGTAATATTCGGTTCACCTGCCATTGTTCTTAATAATACTAAGTAAAAAAGAATCAAAAAGTGTTATGAACTTAGCGGGGCTCGATCCGGCGACCACGGCGCGCAGAATATCAGCTCTGCTACATAAACCGTTACGCCACCAATACTTTACTGCTGGCGTCGAAATTTGTGATCAGTATGCGCTGAGCGATGGCTAGTGCGCAGGCGACAACGGGGACAGTGGCGGTTAGCGCGGGAGGTATCGAGCGCTCCGCGGGTTGTCGTAGATCAAGGATAGAGTTCGTTATCACACTATTTAAATTTTGAGTTTTTTCTACAGTTGTAATTTTGATATTACTCTTTATTACGTATGCCAACTACGTATAAGAAAGTTCAAAGGTCACTTCACTGGCTTTGAGGAAACAGTATATTATTGTTACATTATTCACTTTTTATCACTTTACTTATTTAAAAACTGAGGAGCAAAAATAACAACGTTCCGTCTTTACGAAGGTAGACAACGTGGATATTGCGTTCATTCTGCCAAAGAATACACTCCCATAAGATATGATGTGCAGATTGTACATATTCGCAGTCAGATGTAGAACACTGACATAAATGCGAAGCAACAAGCTTGAAGGAAAATAATTTACTTTTAAAGTTTCCATGCCCTGTGAGAAATTGTGCAACACAGTGATCCACCTCCAGCCACGACCTGGCCAGCCGCACGCGAACGGATGGAAAGAATTGGTGGAGGTGTTTAGGTGAATTCGGCCCTTGATGGAATTATCCCACCTACATTGCCATTCGGATGAAAGTTCCTCCCATACGTCAATATGTGGTTTAAATAATCTAGAGATTTTCTCACGGTCACTCCACGATAAAAAGTCCACGTCCATGGTCTCTTTTGCGGAATAGTAAATTGCAGCACGTCGCTGCACTTCAAGGTCGACCGGAAGTACGCCAGCAAGTACCGGTAAGGCCTCAGTATATATCAAAGCCAAACGCTGACTCTGAAGTTATTTACGTCGTACCGCCCCTATTTTGGCCCTATCAGCCCAAACAGGAGCCAGAAAACAGGCAGAGGATCCGGCGCCACTTCCAGTTTCTCAATTATGAGCTCCTGGATTGGCACCAAGTCCTCCGCCTTCAAGTACGCCTCCGGGTGTGAGTGACTGTGACGACAGCGAGTTTGACAGCTGCCACCGCATCACTAAAGGATCCGGTTGAGGAAGATTGCCCTTGGGTCTTCATCCTCTTGGCCGCCATGCCCCCGCTGTCACCGCTGAGAACAGCACGCGGTCTCTTTGATGAGCCCTCCGTGGGAGTCCCCTCTAGAGCCGCCTGCTGTCTCAGCTTTTGGCTATTTTCTTCGCGCCCCAGACCGTCCAACCGGAAGCCAGCCTAGTTCAAGCCGGCCGCCGGACGACGAGGTGCTGTCATTGCCGTGTCCGGGGCCCCAAGGTCCGAGGTCATTCGACCTCCAACGCAAAGTCCCGTGTCGCGCCAGCTTTGGCAGTACTTTTGTGCCCGGTGGGCTGGTTTGCAGTTCCGCCCTTCGGTGGTCACATAGCAGTGCCAACCCTCGGCAGTGCCGCAATAGTACCGTCATTTGACAGTCCCGCCACAGCCCCACCTCGAGACGATCCCACTGCAGACTCGCCTCTGGACGTTCCTGCTACGGAAAATGCAGTCCCGGCTTGTGCCGGTCCCGCCGTCTGGTGTGCAGTCCCAGCTTTCGCCGGTCTCGCCTTTTGGAGCGCAGTCCCAACTTTCGCCAGTCCTATCGCCTTGTGTTTTTTTTTTTTTTTTCATCCATTTAAAATCCCAAAACAAATTTCATCCCTCGACTATCCCCACACTCCATGTAGTGCTGAAGTGGCGATGCTACGGTAGCACCAGGGATTAGTCGAGAGATATAGCCCCCCCCTATCAGTTGCTCACGAGACTGCAAGACACTAACCCACACCACTACCACTAGCGATGCAAGCGAGCGCCGCCGTCTGCAAGCCCCCAATGGGAGTGAACTCGCCTGGGGGCCGTCTGATCGGACCCCGCAGCCGATTGACCGTAGCAGGCTAGGCTACGGCATCCCGTGTGAGAAGAAATCCGGGCCAAAGTGGAGTGTTGCCTCAGAGATGTTAAACCGCATACGCTCATCGGCTCAGCCACCAGGATCCCATCATCCTCCCGTACGGGTCCCCGCGCACGGCACAAACACGCAGGACGTCATTGCTATCCATCATTTTCCTTGTTTAATGGTGGACACCCAGGGACATGACCTCGCCACCCCTGTGATACGTCGCCCAGAGATTTCAGTTACGTCTATTTCAGAGGGAATTAGACCAAGAACAGGGCGGCAACCACGAGAAGGAAAATCACCGCACTTGCCTTGAGTATCTACACGACCGTAGCGCTCTCCCTCAAGACCACGCCACCTTGCCGGCTTTGAAGGAGCCAGGCAAGGTAGGACTGCATCGACAAAGCCAAGCCCTACATGGCTTGGCGCTAACAGCTCAAAGCGTAAGTTTGCTAACACAGACCAGCCCCTAAATGCTACATACTCCCAAGTAACAAAATAAAAATCACAAAGGGTTTTTGATTCTGTGGATTGCCGCAATTGCTCGCAAAAGTCACAAACTTATTGCAATAAAATTACGACTCAAAGAGGTCAAGTAAACAGACTTGCTTCCAAACCACTGAGCACTCCTCGTACTTACATAAAAGAGCACTGAAATCGTATTTAGAAACATACATAGTTTCACGATTCATTTAACTTTAGTTTTCTAAAGGGCTATAAAAAGAACTTTTAAGCAGTTTGGACTCGCATTTTGCGATCAAAACACGTTCAATCTTCAACATAAAGTAGGTAAACTTCATCTTCTATTTTATATCACGTTTGCAGCGTTGATGAAGGTCTTGATTGTGACAATTTGCCTTCAAAATTAAAGACAAACTCAATCACTTAGATACTTGCTGTTCAGACAATTTCTAAACTCGCTTCTGTAGCAATCTCAAGTTATAGCCTACTGCAGTCTACGAACATACACAGATCAAGGGATGCAGGATCAAGGTGCAGGAATCGTTGCACTGGCAATGGCTAGAGCTAACATTGTTAATATTATTCGTGCCAGCACAATTTGCGCAGAGTACAAGATAAAGGTGTCATAATAAAGAAATATAATAGTCCTCCAGACGGAATATCGTCCAAGCTTACGGGAGACTAACTATCGGTGAGGTTTGCAAGTTTGTGTGCAAACACCGGATCATTCTCGATTTCATCAATCACCAATGGGACGGCTGTCTGACACGACCGGAGAGAGATAAGGCGTAACGGCCGAGGCACGGTAGTTACACACCATCGACTTTCAAACTCCGGGTTACCACTGAGAAATACGATATGGAAATACGCAGTAAGACTTATCCCGACCAGATCGATCGCACCTGTGACCACGACACAAACGAGGCATCATAGGCCATCATCATCATCATCAGCCTTTTAATATTCCCACTGCTGGGACACAAGCCTCCTTTCTGTGTGAGAGGGCATAGGCCTTAATCCACCACGCGGGCCCAGTGCGGTTTGGTGGATATCACATTATTTTTGGTTCTAGGACATGCCGGTTTCCCCACGATGTTTTCCTTTAACGTTTTGAGAGCAGTGTTGGTGAAATAATTTACACAAAGTAAAGCACCTGTCTGGGTTCGAACCCACGACCTACAACTTGTAAGTCGCAGCCGTTACCACTGGGCCACCACTTCTACTCATAGGCCATAGTCAGAATTATCTCTCACGCCCTTGGTTTATATGAGAAGTTTTGACAATGCTATCTAAAGCAGTGACAGCCCAAGGTGTCTTGATGCTTCGTGAGCAATCTCGAGTTACAAGTATGCACCAACCGTAAACCAGATACGACATGACTTATGTCACCGCCAGATAACAGAAAAATCAAAAGTCGTAAACACCTGTCTACCAATATATTCCAATATTTGAAAATGATACGAAAAAAATGAGTAGACAGTGTCGCTAACACGAACAAAACAAACGTATCGCGGTAAGGGGCGTCCTTGACCCTTTCACTTGGCATTCATTAATGAGTTAATATCACATGAACGAGTGGACCGATTTACATGATTGAAATGGATAAAATGATCCTGTTGTCAAGTTACGTAATCATACTTTTTGGTATAAGCCGGATCAATGATTTTTATATTTTGTTATCTGGCAAAGACTTTAGGTATCTACTGCATGCAAAACAATAGAAGTTGACGATCCATGGAATAAGTTTTATTCATTTGCACAACTAGAAAATACTGTGCATTTTATTGTATGCATGTACATACCTAGGTACATACATACAATAAAACATCATGCTGTATACGTAGCATCATGGATTCTATGGAACATAGACCATCATTAGCTCATAGCATCTTTGCTGCCACCCCTCTCGGGTTCTTCTGAGAAACAGATTTATCTTTGATATGTACAGATCTACATACGAGTTTGCGGTTATCGATTTAGAGAAGATAAACACTGAACAGGCTTTGGGATGAATTCCCTAGTCCCTTCCTTTCCTTTATCTGTGTATTTCAAATCTGCCGCCAAAAGGCACTCCTACATCTGCGAGTGCACAAAAGACATTACCTCAATCCCGCCATCTGACGGCGGGTAACAAAACTATTCAGTAAGAACTCGATAAAAATGCCGGCCGGCTAACTTTCGCGTGCGCGAAGAAAACCTATCGTGAAATAAGACTAAATGGACAAGTGTGTTGATCACCCGACTCCATGCAGTGTTCCAAGTATCCTGTAAGTACCTCAATACCTCATTATATCCTTTAGCCTGTTTTTGTAGGAATAATTACTTCAAGACACGTCCTTGGTTGGACGTGAAGCACATTCATATTTTTGGTCCATTTCGAGCGCGAATACCTGTAGATTACAGTTTTTTCAGGCATTCTCAGGTTCAATTTCAATAAAAAACTCTGAGATTTGCTAGATATTTGCATTTTACAAATATTATCCTACTAAAATTGCGTTGGTCATACTTTCCATATAACCTATACGGATTCAGAGGTCATCTTAATTTAATCCGTATTATATTTCAATAACTTATGTATTTTACGTAATTTATTGCAAGTAATTACATTATCTATAGCTATTTAACGTATTTATTAACTTATAAACATTATTTCACAACCATTTCACCTAAACGTATCGAAAAACACCTAGTAAAATCTCAACTTAGGTTCGTATTTTAATACCTATTTTTCACACACAGAACAAAATGGAGGAAGGCAAACTTAAACTTCTTCAATCTCAACGCGAATATATTTATCGTGATATCCAAATCCTTTATGACTTATCAAAAACTATGATTCAAGATCGTTCAAAGGTATCGTCGTTCAAGGCGAGATATACTCGAATACATTCAATTCGCGAAGAATTTGTTTTGATATGTGGTAAAATACAGACTTTGGAGTTAGCCATGAAACCCGATGCCCGGGTGTGCCAAGAGTCTTTGAGTTCGTTTGATGATTTGTACTATGCCGTAATCAGTGCAGCGGCTGAGTTGCAGATTACTGATAAGAGCGGGAATGTCGTTGGGGCATCGCGTCAGACGGTGCCGCCCGTGCTTGCGGGGGTTTACGACCCCGCACAATCAGGGCGTAACGCACGGCTCCCTAAACTTGAGTTACCTAAATTTGATAGTAAAATTGAATATTGGCAAACGTTTTATGATATTTATAAAACCTTGATTCATGATAACACTTTGATTTATCAAATAGAAAAATATCACTATTTAGCGTCTTGTTTACAAGGCCCGGCTTTGTCTATTGTCAAAGGGGTCCCGATGACCGCGGATAATTACGAAGTTGTTTTTAATAGTTTGATCGAACGTTATCAAAACAAACGTATAATAGCTTCAACATATCTAGATAAATGCTTAGATCAGCCAGCTTTAAAATCGGGTAACTTCCAAGATCTACAAATTTTAACAAACTTAATTTATGAGGCATACATACCATGCACTCCAAGCTTTGAAAATTGAAAATTTAGGTGATTTAATTTTATTTTGTTTAACTTCGCGCATGCTGGACTCGGACACGCGCAATCGGTTCGAATCTCAAAACATTTCACGAATACCCACTTTTTGTGAATTGTTAAAGTTTCTTCAAGACTGCGTAAAAGTCTTAGAAACTAGTCAGTTATCTTCTAAATCTAATATCAGGCATACTATTATGTCTAACCCTCGTAACCTTGAGGGGAAAAAATCTCCGCCTGCGGCTAGTAGGCAAAATAGCAGCGGATCAAAACGCTCATCTTATCTCGCAAAATCAAACTTACCTGCAAATGTGACTTGTGCTCATTGCAGTGAAGCGCACTCGATTTATCGGTGCCCTACCTTTCAATCCTTAGATTCTCGTGCTAGACTCGCGCCAGTACAAAGTAAAAATAATATGTGTACAAATTGTTTGCGTACAAATCACGTCATAGATAAATGCCTATCTAAAATGACTTGCACGTTATGTGGATTACGTCACCATACCCTATTGCATATTGACCCAACGCCATCAAGCGCCAGCGCAACCACTGGAGCGAACGTTACTGCTCATGCCCACGCCGCCGTTCCCCACTGCGATATGGTATTACTAGGTACATGTCAGGCGCGCGCGTTCAACACTGCCGCCGGCACTCAATGTACCGTCCGTGCACTCGTAGACAGTGGGGCGCAGGATTGTTTTATCACTTCAGCGTGCGCACGATCGCTCGGGTTAAAAATCCGCCGGTGTAAGCTTAGTATAGCCGGACTAGGACAAAACTCAGTCACTCAAGTAAGGGGGGTGACGGAATGCACTATACGGCCCGTGCACGGTGAAGCTCCGCATTTTAATATAAAGCCAGTCGTATTAGATAACATCACTGCTCTAATACCTAGCGTTAAAGTACCATCAGTCGTTCGAGAATGTTGCAACCATTTAGTGTTAGCTGATCGCGACTACGATGTACCCGCAAAAATCGATTTATTAATAGGGGCGCAGTTATTCCCCGATATCTATGACGGTCAACGTATCAATCTGGGGCCCGGTTTACCTACCGCTTTGCGTAGCGTTTTCGGGTGGATTCTCACTGGGACAGTAAACGCGTACTCAGTGCCTTTAAACACCGCGTGCTCTTTAGTGGCCACCACATTCACATTAGATGACCAAATAAAAAAAAAATGGGAAGTGGAGGAACAACCGCGCGTGGACATCACTGTCCCTGAGAATGATATCTGCGAACGCATGTACACTGATTTAACCTATCGTGAACCTAACGGACGATACGTCGTACCTATCCTCTTAAAGGATGGCGAGCGTTCTTTGGGGGAATCTTATAATAGTACTTTGTCGCGTTTGACTCATCTTGAAAAGAAACTTAATCTTCAGACTGAACTTAAATCCGATTATATTAATTTTATGCGTGAGTACGAGAATTTAAATCACATGTACACCGTACCTAACGCCGTCGTACCTACTCTCAACCGTTATCTTATCCCTCACAGTTGCGTCGTTCGCCCGGAGAGCATGACCACTAAATTGAGAGTGGTATTCGATGCCAGTTCTAAAACCACTAACGGTCAATCGTTAGATCTTTATCAAAACCCTAAACTTTTCTCCGAAGAAAGTGATAAATCAACGTTAATAATCTTAGGAGCCCAATATGATCCTGTGAGTGATAATTTCAGTTACCCACAGTCCCCAATCGAGGACGCTGAATTTACCAAGCGTTCCATCCTATCCAGCATCGCTCGTATTTTTGACCCTCTTGGGTGGCTCACACCTTGTATCTTAGAAGCCAAATTGCTCCTTCAAGATTTATGACGTTTTTATCTTTTAATTGCTAAGTCCAAGGTAGCACCTCTAAAAGTGACACTTAACCTTTTAGAGCTGTGCAATGCTGTATTATTATTCAAAGTAATAAATCGCATTCACTCCTTGCTTAGTTCAAAACTCATCTTAAATAAACACCACTGGACAACTCGACTGTTTTGTCGTGGTGGAATACTGAGCCACATACACTTATGACCTTTGTTGTGCACAGAGTAGTTCTAATTAACGAAAGTCCTCTGCCTACTGAGTGGCGACATGTGTCCACCCATGACAATCCAGCCGACATCTATAGTCGTGGAATCTCTTGCTTATATTTATCTTCTGCCGAAATCTGGTGGTATGGTTCTCAGTAGTTGTCTAACGAACTCTTCAACTGGCCTGTTTCAGCAGTAGAAGTGTTAGATAACGTGCTCGACCTCAAGCCAACATCACGCGCGTGTCATGCTAGTATGACACCCGAAGCTGACGTGCTTGAATCCCTCGTGGAACGCCCGCATTGCATGGATCTCCCGTTTCATTAAAAACGCGAAAGCTAAACTTTCTGAGCGTAACGTAATACCTTACCTGACAGCCACTGAATTAAGCCAATCTTTAAATCATTTAACAAAGTATGTTCAACATCAAAATTTTAATGATGTCATATCTTTAATAAATTCCAATAAACATTTAACCAAACTGCAAGGGCAGGAGCCTTTACACTTAATGTTAAATGTTTAATAAAATAAATGTTAATGTTTAAAAGGGTATTTAATACTAAATTGCACTAAAATAATGTAATAATAAAATAATAGAAAAATGTTATACAAAATGTTGAATGTTGCGCGAGCTCGATACAAACCGAAGACTGACGTTCTTGCGTAAGTGCCGATACTACATTTTATAAATTAACTAAATCTGCAGTATTCTAACTAGGCCAAAGTACAATGTGCGGTTGCTAACCGTACATCTTGGCGGGGCAAAAGGTAATAATTAAGATAACTTATTACAGAATATTTTTCCAATGTAAATAAAAAATATTAAATTAAAACAATGTGAATAAAAAGTTATTATAAGTTAAATGTTAAAAGAATGAGGTCTCGCGTAGGTAAGTTCTATGTTTTCAGTGGGTGCTTCAGCTCTTGGTGGCTTCCGTGGCGGTAATCTGGCGGACGCGCCGGTGGCGCTGACGGCGACCTTGCCGCAGCGTTTGCAGTACACGTAGGCTCCTCCCGCGACGACTATTGACAAGATCAGAAGTCCCATCGTAGAGTATGATACGATGTATTGATGCACATCGTGTTGCGACATTTCAGTCTGTTTTGTTTGATCTTCCAATTCTTTCAGCGAATTATGAAGTTTTTCATAATCGTTTCTTACAAATTGGGTGTTCTGTTGTCCAGTTGATAATTCAAGTGGCTGGACAGATGTTAAATTGTTGATGTCTTCCAGATCAATTAGTGGAATTTCCGGGTTGACATAGATTTTATTTGCGTAGTTAACTTGTGTGTAATATGTTTCTTCGTTGTTTCTAATTATACATCCTTCCTTGGCTTCTAAAATTCCCGTTAAATGTATTGCCTTAGTGGTCATTCGACCTTCATAGATTATTTGCAGTTGGCAATCCGTACAGCAGACATAGAGCCAGGTGTTAGGATTTCGTAATGGTGTCCATTTGTTGTTGCAGGGTTCAGATGTGTAGATACATTTTGATAATGTAATGTTTGTTATTGCGCCGATTTCGCATGGAATTTGATGATTTCTCATATTACGTGTTGGTTTGTTTAGTGAACATACATATGTACTTGGTTCAATTTTAATACAATGTTCCAGGTCACTGTCTGTAAGCTGCATATATGTCTCCTTTCTTATATTCACTGCAACATATTCTAAATTTGTTTTCATTGTAAGTGAATTTTTGTTGTTTTTTATCATCGGAATAGGAACTGTTTTATATATTGTGAATGGAGTGTCGCCTGTTAATGGTAATGTAATTTCGATGATAAAATATTTATCAAATAATCTGGATTTTACTTCTAGTAGTTTGTATATGTCAGCTAATTGATTTTGAATGTTGTCAACGGGTAACGATAGTTGTTGTGGCAATTGTCCAGAGATAATGTTAAGCTCCTGAAAGAGCTGGTTTTGCGGTAAAAGTCTGGTATCTACATGACCATGGTGAATGTTAATAGCTGTGTCTAAAAGCATGTGTTGGATGTGGCGCAGTTTAGACAGAATTGTTGAACTAGTCAGAGCCATTGTGTTAAAGTAGTTCAAAGCTTCCTCTTGCTCAACAACATTACCCAATTTCTGCAAATAGTTCTCGGTAGCGTTAAGATGTTGGTTTAAGAGATTGAATTGAGTGTTCATCGTCTCTTCATTTCTCTTTAAAATGTTATTATGTGCCTCAATGATTGATGTTTGACCTTTGATCAGGTTCAATAAATGGTCTCTATTATTTTGCAATGTTTCTATGTCCTTTTTATATTGTATAGCGAACCTTTCATCTAGCACGCCGAATAGGCTGTTTGCAAGGTAACCTATTCCATTGACAAGACCTCGGGTAACGCGTCCCTTTGTCTGCCCATGATGTGTTTCCAACATGTAATTGTTATGATCAAGTTCGTTGAGTTCCTGTTTGAATTCAGTCATGATGGTTTTGCACATCGTTTGGTATGCAAATTGCTCACACCTTTCTCCCAGGTGTTTTACAACTCTATGTATGTTTGCCATGCCTTGCCAGTAAGATGTCATATTATAGTAAGTAACAATCTTCCAGTCATCGTGTACGCTTTGCAAATTTCCGATTTTGTCAAAGTACACGGCTCTATTTGGTTCAAACGGTGTGATATTTATGGCGTCGTTGCTATGATATGTGGGCTTAAATAATGTTAGTAATGTTACGAGTATACATAGAAGGCTGGAACTTATATTCCTTGATTTAAATCGTTGTTTCCTGGCGGTTGGTGGTGTGGTTTTTGTAGATTTTTGATTTTCAGTGCAGATTTTGTCATTGGTGGTGGTGTCAGGTATTTCTATATGCGATTCAGATATAGGGAGTTTGACTAATTTTGTTATTGGTCTGGTTAGCAGTCCTGTTTTTGTTTTCGTCGTCACAACTCTGACTAGATTGTCTCTCCCCGGGTGAACTTCCTGTATTCGCCCAAGTGCCCATTTTGCAGGAGGAAGGTTGTCTTCTTTGATCAAGACAATATCCCCTATTGATAAATTATTTGTTTTGTTCAGCCATTTCGAATGTTGATGTTTTGCTTTTCGAAATGTTCCGATGGTAAGAATGTTACTGGTCGGCCAATTAAAAAATGTGCTGGAGTAAGATAATCAATATCGTCCACATCCTCCGTTAAAGGGCAAAGTGGTCTAGAGTTCATACAGGCTTCGATTTGAGTAAGCAGTGTTAAAAACTCTTCGTATGTCAACTTTTGCTCTCCTAGGACACGCTTTAGGTGATATTTCATAGACTTAACTGCAGCCTCCTAAAGTCCTCCCGCAGTGGGCCAGCTTGGGGCGTTGAAATGCCACTCTATCCCCATCTCGGTGTTCCTTTTCAATAAAGTGTCGTTGTTAAATGTTTGTGAGATGTGTAGTTGTTTGGCTAACTCCCTTTCGGCTCCAACAAAGTTTGTTCCGTTGTCGGAGTAAATATGTTTCGGACAGCCTCGTCGTCCAATCATGCGGTTGAGAGCCAGTATAAATGTTTGTGACGTTAGATCAGATGCAAGTTCCAAATGCACCGCCTTTGTTGCCATGCATACGAATACAACGACATAACCTTTACTCGTTCTGACGCCTCGACCCTTGTTTAGTTTAACACTAACAAATCCTGTGAAATCCACCCCTGTGTGATAGAATGGTGGTGATTGGCACTGGGTAGGTTGGCCATTAATTGGTATTGTTTCGATGGCTTAAAGCGACAACATTTTACACAGTCTTGCAGGTATTTTTTAACCGTGTTTTTTCCTCCTGTTATCCAATATTTTTGTCTCAATGTAGCCATAGTTAGGTCTCGCTCCATCATGTAGTGTTAACACATGCGCACGGGCAATCAGAAGATATGCCAGCTTGCTGTTTTTTGGGATAATAATAGGGTGTTTTGTTTCTTCAGGTAAGTTTGAATTCTGTAATCTCCCTCCAACGCGTAATATGTTATTTGCATCTAGGTAAGGGCAAAGTTTCTGAAGTCCTCTATTGTTGCTTACCCTTCCTTTTGTTTGCAAATCTTGGATTTCTTGTCCGTAATGTTCATTTTGTACATGTTTTATAATTATGTTAGTGGCGCATCGAATATCACCAAGTGTTAAATTACATTGTTTTGACGCGGGCGGGTCATTCATGTTTGTATGATTCATAGCTGCGTCTTCCCTGTGACGATTGTTTTGTGACGTGTTTGTTATGAAACGCGACACCCAAGCTACGATACGTATTATAGTCATAATACAGCTGTTCTTGTTAAGGTGTTCTCTTACAATGTTCACGTTTTCAGTAGTTCTTGACGTAACTGCATGCACCTTTTTAACTTCAATTTCTGGTGTCTTAATCGTGGCATATGTTTCAGGGATGTCTTCACTGTAAAGCCATTCGGGGCCATCAAACCACAGAGCAAACTTATGTAACTGAGACGGTAGTAGTCCACGTGACGCGCAGTTGGCCGGGTTTTGCTCCGATCTTACGTGCTTCCAATTCCCTGCGGGCACTATTGATGTTATCTCCTGAACTCTGTGTCCGACATAGGCCTTCCATCGCGAGACATCGCCCTTCAGCCAGCCAAGCACGATCATTGAGTCCGTCCATGCTGTAACTTTAATGTTAGGTTTGTCGAGGCAATGTTTTATTTTCTTGACCAGTTGAGCTAATAGTTGAGCACCGCATAGCTCAAGTCTGGGCAGTGTTTGTTGTTTTTGGATTGGAGCGACTTTTGTTTTTGCCGCAACCAATGCAATTTGTTGCTGTTTTCCCTCTGTAACTTTGCTGTACACTACGCACGAGAACGCTTTTTCCGATGCGTCACAGAATGCGTGTAATTCCCAATCCTTGTTTGCTTCTAATCCTAGCCATCGGTTAATTTTGAAAGGTTGCATATTTGTTAACTCAGTTTTTAGTGTTCTCCATTCCTTTTCTATTCCATCCGGAACAGTGTCATCCCATTCGATTTTGTACTTCCAGATTTGTTGGAATAAATTTTTTGCCTTGATTGTTATTGGGGATAGCAACCCCAAGGGATCAAAAATTGTTGATATGTCGCTTAAGATTTGCCGTTTTGACGAGTTTTTGTTAATGCCA
The DNA here is from genome assembly GCA_964057195.1 of Orthosia cruda. NCBI lineage: Eukaryota > Metazoa > Arthropoda > Insecta > Lepidoptera > Noctuidae > Orthosia > Orthosia cruda. The sequence continues at coordinate 22,039,375 of OZ059830.1, forward strand.
ATGTTGTTTTTGTTTTTTAATGTAGGTGAAAATATAAATTCATCTTGTTTCGGATCCTATGCCAAGCCTAATGCTTTGGAAGCTGATGCCTCTGTGAAGCTTAAACTGACTGGGCTAATCATATGTTCTGGCAGATCTTCTAGCTGTTGATGTTCGTTACTCGACCACTTTCTGAGATTGAAGCCTCCTTCTTTCAATCTTCTAAACATATAAAAGAAGAAAGTGACTGACTGACTGACTCACTCACTGACCATCAACGCACAGCACAAACGGCTGAAGCTTCAATCATGAAACTTGGCATGTAGGTTCCTTTGGTAGTGTAGGTGAGCACTAAGAAAGGATTTTTGGAAATTCCACCCCCAAGGGCGTGAAATAGGGGATGAAAGTTTGTATGAAAATCCGTCAGTTTTAAAGCCAGGATCTTCATATTTTGGGTTTAGGCTGAAGATTAAAAAATAATTTACACCTGTCTCAGCGAATTTGTAAATTCCACCCCCGTGAGGGTGAAAAGGGGGATGAAGTCATGGGAATAATGAAATCGACTAGAGACTTGAAATTTTGCACATAGATACTTTATACTGTGCAGGCATTCACTAAGAAAGGATTTTTATGAATTCCATCCCTAAGGGGGTGAAATAGGGGATGAAAGTTTGTATGAAAGTCGGTCAGTTTTGAAGTTCGGATCTTCGAATTTTGGGTTTGGGCTGAAGATTAAATACTAACGCAAATTAAAGTTTTTTTGGGCATTCCGTCCTTGGCGGGCGGTTCATGGGGGATGAAATGTTGTGTACAAAAGTCCTTCTTTTACAAAGGAAAAATTATTAAATTAGTTTCAAGTCTTTAAAGTCTAAAATGGCTCAACGCATAAATATAGGAATTAAATAGGGACGGGGAATGTAGTACCTAATAATTACTTCTGTAGGTAAGTCATTAATTTCTAACTACATAATAAATGAATCAGTGGTAGGAAATAAGTGTACCTAGGTATAATCCACGGCACCTAACTTGGGGTCTGGCTACCCATACTATCAGTTAGATGCATTGCATTGCGGATGCATTCCTCTTAGATGCGATGATAATTGTGACCGCTTCAGTTAATCGGTAATGATATCGCCACAAGGATAACGGAGTACGCAGTGCATCTACATAAATATTGACATTATTAGGAACATGCAAAAAATCGTAAGTAATAAATAATACTGTAATTTAATTATGCATATGTACATACCATTAATATATTTGATACATTACATTGATATTCAAACTACCGATAACATATATATTTTTTTGAAATCATGTTTTAATGATGTTCCAGCCTGAAGACCATATTTGATTTAGGAAAAAGCCAAATTTTGCCCGTCTTGCGGGAAGTATGGTTTAAGAGTAACTGGTAAGATGGTTTCTCTGTATAAATGTTGTGATAGTTAAGTATAAACTTATTATGGTTAGGTAAATACCTATAATTATATAAAGCAGTTACCTAAATGATCAAGTTATATAAGTACAAGATGCTAAATTGGCCACATTCAACAAGAAACTCTGCTTAAACGTCATAAAAACCTATTTGTTTTTCTTTCGTTATTATTATTATCGTAAGTACGGCAATTCGAAATACGGTTTATTTGTTTTTTTCAGACAAATGTAGGCTATGTAGTCAGTCATACGACGAGCTCCTGGGAGAACAAGAGAGATGTCATGTGCAAACACATCCTAGCTCCCAAATGGAGCTATTGTGAAGTGTGTGGGAAGGAGACGCTAAGGGCACAGCGGCTCAAACGAGCGAAGATGCTATCGAGTCGTGCCAAGTTCTCAAAAGTGTCTGCTGTCATCACCACTCCGGAAGTGGCTCCACGTGTTACATCTCCCGATGTGTTTCAGGAGCTCGAAGTTGACCTCAGCGACCTAGACAGTTTGGAGGAATCGGCGTCGATGCCCACGGCACCTCCATCTCCGCCTACAGAAGAGCCTTTGACGAATGACGACGCCGCTCCCACCTAAAGAGTAAAAATGTGCAGGTTCTCTCACATTGTTTTCCCTGACATTATTATTCAATTTTTAATCGAATGTGCAGGTTTGTTAACAATGTTTTCACTCATCATTTGAGCATCTGTTACTGTGAAATCAGGTACATAATAAATTAATGTATATAATTTTACTTATAATAGTAGAGGATTTTTCTTTTGGAGGTAAGGTAAGCATCACGTCATGGTATACACTTGCAGTACAGCTATAAACTTTACAGTCATTGTAATAAGAACGGTACAAAGTCCGAAGTGTATAGCTTGACGTGTTGCTGACTGTGCCGAAGTTTGTAAATATCAACAATAAGTATTAATATTATAACTTACTTATTTGCAGTTTTACTAGCCATAATCCATATCCAAACATATAGGTAAATAAAAGAAGAAATTGACTGACTGACTCACTGACCATCAACGCACAGCCCAAACGGCTGAAGCTACAATGATGAAACTTGGCACGTAGGTTCCTTTGGTGGTGTAGGTGAGCACTAAGAAAGGTACCTACCTACCAATGCAATGCATAGCCTACAAGCATCCCGCATTAATCCCGCCTACTGATTTCCAGTAGGTAATTTACTACAGGTAGGCTAGGTAGGAACTGAAATGATTGCAATACCTACTAATAAGGCGCACTCATCCTCTTTATTTATTTAACAGAATTAGGTACCTACACTACATGATAACAATAATTAAAGAAATAATATAATAATATTCTATAATCACTCGAATCGACAGACAGGCAGGTAATTTGAGCCCTGATTGTCATACTTTCGGTATGGAAGCCAATGGTCAAGATACGTGACGGGGATTAGGTATACGTTCCATCCACACGGCTGCAACGGGGAGATCAATCCGATCTCAGTAAAAGCTGGCAAAGTTATTTCGAGACGCGATCCATTATCCTTTAGAGTTCTTGAACACTCAAAACCCATCAGGTTTCCTTTACTATATGCTTTTACTGCGTGTTGCTACAACAGTAATGTTGCTGAGAAATTTAAAACCCCCTAAACTTTGTAAGAAAACTAGGCAACAAGTCAAAGCTTTGTTGCACAATATGGTAGTGGCAACTATTTTGACCGGCCCTTCTCAGGGCGAAACTGTGCTCATACCACGAATTCCATTGATTCCTAATGATCTTCCCTTTGAATTCAAGAGACTGCAGTTTCCTTTGCTGCTTCGCCATGACAATGAATAAGGCTCAAGGACAAACTCTAAAGTATGCTGGTTTAGATTTGAGGAAGAATTGCTTTTCCCATGGACAGTTCTATGTAGCGTGTTCACGTGTTAGCTAATCAAATAGTCTGGTGATATTGGCGCCAAAATCCAAAATGGTTAAAAATGTTGTTTATTAGGAAATATTTTAATTTAATTACTTACTTATGATTATGATTACTTATCATTAGACATGGATACACACAGAAATATTGAAAGGATAGGGACGGGACAAGGATAGAGCGTATTGATGATAAAGTAGGTAAGTATAAGTCTGTCCTAAGAAACACTTTCACATTACATTATTTTTATATTCATAATTTTTTACTTTTTCTCTACATACCTACTTTTAAAATATGGTAAGGAGAAGCATGTATTCTACGCGTGCGAAGCCGCGGGCAAAAGCTAGTAGCTGTATAAGTTGGTCTCTTGTATCTCGGGCCTCGTCCATGGTATCCTTTCCAAATAACGCATCATCTACAAAAAATTGGTTGAGTAAGATGTTTTTAGCTTCCGGGTACTTGTCACCTTCGTCCATTGCTAGCTGTTGAAGTGTTCGGAGTGCTAAGAACGGAGCGGCCTTAGTACCATAGGTGACAGTACGTAGTTGATATTCTCTTAGCAGTTGCCGTGGACAATTCCTCCACACAATTTTCTGTAAGTGTTGATGTTCTGGATGTACCATTATAAATCGGTACATTTTCTCAATGTCTGATGTTAAGACGTATTTGTATTGTCTCCATTTCAGCAAGATGCTAAGGATATCTTTTTGTAGATTCGGTCCCGCCTCCATGAAGTCATTAAGACTGTGTTTTGAGCTGGTTTTTGCCGACGCGTTGAACACAACTCTAAGTTTCGTTGTGATAGCACCTGGCCGCACAACCCCGTGGTGCGGGAGAAAATATTCCATGTTTTTGTTCCTAGTGTTGCTTTCGACTTGCTCCATGTGACCCATTTCTTCATATTCTGCCATAAAAGCTTTATAATCTTTTGCAAACGCATGATTTTTTACCATCTTTCGCTCAAGTTGTTGAAATTGAGCGATGGCCTGTGGTTTCGATGTTCCTAAGTGTTCAATAAAATTGTCCTTGAGGGGGAGACGAACTTGGTATCGCCCGTCAGAAAGTCGTGTTGTTGTTTCTTTGTACAGCTGTTCGCACTTGTTGTCAGGGTCCACATCTTCTTTGTTTTCTTGTAAGGACTCCTGTTCCCAGAATTGGGCCAGATCCTGAATGTTGTTGACAATTACATGGCAATTGAATGTTTTGTAATTACCACATACCACCCAGCCTAATTGGGTTTTTTGTGCTATGATGGATGACGTGTTTGTTTTTATTAGCCCCTCTAACAATATTTCGGAATATACATCGGCTCCCAATAGTAAATCTATATCCTGAGATATGTTAAAATCAGGATCAGCGAGTTGTAAATGTTGTATGTGTTCAAAACTACCTTTATTTACTGTTTTACTTGGCAATTTGTTTGTTATTGCCTTCATAATAAGTGCATTAATATTAATGTTGAAGTCATTGTATATTGCTTGGCATTTAAGATGGAGCACTCCTTTACACTTGGTGGTGGCTGATGCACCAATTCCTGACACCACCGCGCTCATCTTGTCTCGTTTTAATTGCAATCTTTGTGCAGCATTTTCTGTAATTAAGCTAAACTGAGAGCCCTGGTCTAATAAAGCGCGTAAAATGATCGTAGTGCCGTCATAGGCTATTGTTTTGACCTGGGCCGTGGCTAGCAGTACCTCATTTGAGTTGTCATGTGCTAAGTGCGTGTTCAATTGTTGACCTACATTAGCCCTGCCGGTTCTCGATTTTGCAATTCCAATCGCCTCATGCAAAATGCTGCTATGCGGCTCATCGCAGTGCTTGCACTTTTTTTCTGACGAACATTTTTCGCCGTTATGACTAAATAGGCAATTTAGGCATACATGTAGGTTGTTAGCGGTCTTTAACCTTTCTTCTGGTGACATACATAAAAATTCTCTGCAATTGTAGAGCCCGTGTTGTTTATTACATTTCGGACAAGTTATAAAGGAATTATGAAATGCTTGCTTATTATGGAATGTTCTCGGCATGTTCTTAGTTCCCCCTTGAATGGGCTGTTGCTGCACCTTAGGCTTGCTGTATGTTGCATTGTGAACTGTTTTCGGTTGAAAGCTTAACTGTTGACTGTTAAAGTTTCGTGGGCGGTTCGGGTTTGTACCCGATTCCATTGACATGAACTTGGTTTCAATGAAATTCAGGAACTCGTTTAGTGGTGGCATTTCCCTTGGATTTTTCATGGATTCATTGAATGACTAAGTAAACTACTAAGGGGTCCCAACTAGAAGTGTCGTACTGCAGATTTTTAATAGCCTGAAGGCACTCAATGGTCGTGTCATGCATTCTTTTCAGTAGAGATGCCGTTGGGGTTTGTATGTTGGGTAGACTCAGTAAAATGTTTGCTTGGTAGGTAAATAATAGCCTCTTATTATCATACCTCTGTTGAAGAATCTGCCAACTAGCTTCGTAGTTATCAGCACTGATGTTCATGTGCTGTATTAACCGCTCGGGCTCTCCCTTCAATTTCGCTTTCAGATGTTGCATTTTTTGAGCATTTGAAATGAAAGTGTTACGATGCACGATTTCCTCAAATAAGTCCTTGAATGTTGTCCACTGAGCATAGCTACCACTGAAAATCGGAAGTTCAATTTTGGGAGTGGATTTTTCCTGATGTTTGTTATCCCAAATCCTCTTGTTTATTTGTTCCTTGCTGAATTCATACAGCCTTTCTAATCTGTTGTAATCACTTTCAAATGCTTGCGTGTTGTCCAACATGTTATCAAGCTTCCAATAAGTACTATCAACTTTTTCCCAACGTTGAGTTATTGTCCTCAACTTATCTTCAAGTTGCCACTTTCTTTTAAATGTTCAATGTCCATATTCCGTATTGTTCTCTCAAACGCCTTGATGTTTGACCGCTGCTCATTCATCATATCTTTAGTCCGTTGGTCCACGGCTAACTCTTTGTATGACGTGTTCTTCGCATCTGCCGCGATCTCATCGCTCTCCTGTTGTCCTGGAACATTCTCTTGGGCACATGACCTTTCTTCTTGTTTTTGTAACTGGCTAAAAGAAGCAAATTGGTCGTCATCGATTTTCGCCAATAAGTTTTGTTTCGACTTCATTATAATACACTTCGTTTCTTCGTATATTTGTTCCAGACGCTCGTAAATGCGATTCTCGTAATAAGGTCCAGACTTTTTGCCTTCATACAAAGCTAATTGTATGTCGTTCTTTTTAAACTCACTCCAATACTCCTCCAGCTTTTGAAGTCTGTCATCATGATATTCAAGAGTGGTTTTACGTGTAGAACTATCTTTCTTAAAGTTTTCGTTTATTCTTTTGATAGCATCAAGATTTGTAGATTGCAAGCTAAGTAAAGCATCGTAAGAAGCCATTGTTGTTAACGGTGGTTTGTGCTCACAATAAATCCAAAATTTCAGAAAAGTAAGTAATATGGAACGTGCTCACCGGATTCGCTGCTTACGCTTGCTGCTTATACTTCACCCCGATCTGTGTAGTTCTCACTCACTATCACTGTTCTCACTGTTTTGTTGAATGTTCTGTTTAATGTTCAAATGTTTCCGCGAGTGAAACGTACCACGGCACTGATTCTACTCTTAACGGCTCGAAGGACCAAAATGTAAGGGCAGGAGCCTTTACACTTAATGTTAAATGTTTAATAAAATAAATGTTAATGTTTAAAAGGGTATTTAATACTAAATTGCACTAAAATAATGTAATAATAAAATAATAGAAAAATGTTATAAAAAATGTTGAATGTTGCGCGAGCTCGATACAAACCGAAGACTGACGTTCTTGCGTAAGTGCCGATACTACATTTTATAAATTAACTAAATCTGCAGTATTCTAACTAGGCCAAAGTACAATGTGCGGTTGCTAACCGTACACAAACAGTTATTTAAGCTCTCCCCTTATCTTGACACTCGCGGAATCTTGCGAGTGAGGGGACGTCTCAAGCATGCATCGTTACCAGGTCGCGTCAAAAATCCATACCTCTCACCTCAGACTTCTCGATTGAGTACTCTTCTTAATGACCACTTACACACAGCTTATCTTCACTGTGGGCTTCGCCTACTCAAATCTTTATTTATGCGTCGATTTTGGATACTCAGCGTAAGAGTTCTTATCAGATCGCGGTTATCGAAATGCGTGACCTGTTTTAAAGCTAAATCTATTCCACTTCAAACTGTACTAGGTGACCTTCCACCTTCCCGTACGCAACTGGGTCATTGTTTCCAAACAATTGGCATCAATTTTGGAGGTATCATAAAAGAAGGTAGGAGTCGTAACGCTAAAACTTACAAAGCTAATCTTTGCCCCATAGTTTACCACTCCATAGTTACAGATGGTTGTACTACTTCGTGGGTGCCAAGCGTTATTTGTCGGAAGTCAGCGAAATGCTCAACCGTGAAAGCGATGGTATTTCCAGACAACTCGCTTCTCGAGGTATCACGTGGAAACTTAATCCTCCGTCCGGTCCTCACTTCGGAGGCATCTTCGAAAGCGGTATAAAATCAACAAAATACCATCTCAAGCGTGTCATTGGATCGCAAATTCTTACTTTTGAAGAATTTTATTCTGTTCTAACAAAGGTGGAAGCCATGTTAAACTCTAGACCGTTAGTGGAACTATCTTCTGATCCCGGCGAGGTTGACGCTCTTACAGCTGGTCACTTCCTCATCGGTCGACCTTTAATCTCCCTACCTGAACCGGTTTTTGCTGAAAACGAGACTTTACGTACTCGTTGGCAGCTATTACAGCGCCTATCACAAAGCTTCTGGCGCACCTGGCAAAGGGACTATTTGCATACATTGCAACAGCGACTGAAGTGGTTTAAACATGGCAACCGTCAGCCAAAACTGAACGATCTTGTAACGATTTTTGAACCTAACTTACCTGCTAACAAATGGAGACTAGGTCGCGTTGTACAGCTCCATCCGGGTAAAGATAATATTACTCGTGTGGTGACAGTCAAAATATCTAAAGGCTTACTTGTAAGACCTGCCGTCAAAGTTTGTCCACTTCCCATAGAACTAAATAATTAATTATCTACATAAATATCCTAAAATTTATATATATTACACTTTACAAATACATTACATTTATAAACGTATTTAGTTCTTAACTTAAACTTAAATTCAGAATCTATCTTATCAGCATCGTGACTTATGAATCCGCATAGGCTGTAAGTCTAGAACTTTATCTATCTTATCTTGTGAAATCCCTGGTTGATTTCAAAAGGGGGGATATGAACAGGCTTTGCGATGAAATCCCTAGTCCCTTCCTTTCCTTTATCTGTGTATTTCAAATCTGCCGCCAAAAGGCACTCCTACATCTGCGAGTGCACAAAAGACATTACCTCAATCCCGCCATCTGACGGCGGGTAACAAAACTATTCAGTAAGAACTCGATAAAAATGCCGGCCGGCTAACTTTCGCGTGCGCGAAGAAAAACTATCGTGAAATAAGACTAAATGGACAAGTGTGTTGATCACCCGACTCCATGCAGTGTTCCAAGTATCCTGTAAGTACCTCAATACCTCATTATATCCTTTAGCCTGTTTTTGTAGGAAAAATATTTCAAGCCACGTCCTTGGTTGGACGTGAAGCACATTCAAACACAATTGGAAATGACCTATGGTACACAATTGGACGTCCATAGTTTCGTTTATTGTTTACAACTAGCCCAATTTTCTCTTGTGGCTACAATTAAAGTTGATGTAGTATTATTAGTAGTAGTGGGCACTCCATTATCCGGACTTAGAGTCCCATTTGTTCGTTTTGCGTGGGGGTCTTGGCTAGCACAGCCAGTCGCTCACGTCATCAACCCACGTCTCACAATAGACTTTCGCGGTCGGACTAATCACCCCGGGCCCCATGGGAATCCACCGCGATCCACAGTCACGCAGCCAGAGATTTAATCAAGCTTATTTGACAGCTGCAATCAAGCTTCCAAATATATACGCAAATATCTGGGCGGACATAGATTTACCTCATTCATGACCCATTTGTAAAGTTCTCATTTGGGTGCTTTTCGACCAGACATGTGCGAGGTGGTGCGCGAGGAATAAATCCGCCAATGGGATCACTTTATTTTCCTAGCCTGGCTTAGTACAGTTTTGGTGGTGGCAAATGGCTTGCGAAGTTAGGTATTTTAAAATACAATAATATTAGATATACATTTGTGTGAGGAATGTTTGTGAGGTTTAAGGCCGGGACTCCACCAAAGCGGAGATGTGCGGAGAAGTCTAAAGCGGAGACGAAAGATGTGGGAATAACGAAATTCTATTGGTTGTGTAAAAAACATCTCCTCCCCGCTTTGGACTTCTCCGCACATCTCCGCTTTGGTGGAGTCCCGGCCTTACACTGACCACAGAACGCGCACAGCTGGAAAATGTCCGCAACGTATCCTCGCTCTACTCAGCTACAGCGCCACTAGACATCCTCGTTCAAAAAAAAAAGAATTACTTGGCAATATTTTTTTCATCATACTTGCACGTAAACTGTATCAAAACATACAGGTTAACTTGGACGTAATGCCCCATATAAAACCCAAGGGAACCCCAAAGGGTTCAAAGGAAGGGAAACCCAAGGGCGGTAAGTAATATTTTTTTAATTTATAGCACAGCACACAGGTCATGCAAGTTCAAGCAAGGAGTTTACACGCAATTGAGAAATTGTCTTAAAATGTTATCTAAACAGGAATTTCTTTGCAATCTCGCTACATGTTACTTAAATATTCAACTTATGTTCTTAATAATTGATTTTAATAGTTATTTGTATCAAAAAGTATTTTTTTTTACTCTCCGTCATGGCTGACTACCTACGTATGTATTTGCCCTGTATTTGCCCCCAAGGAGTTTACACGCAATTGAAAAATTGACTTAAAATATTATCTAAATAGGAATTTCTTTGCAATCTCGCTACATGTTACTTAAATACTCAACTAATGTTCTTAATAATCGATTTTAATAGTTATAGTATGAAAACGTCAAAATTATTCAACTCTTTTTACACTCCGTTATGGCTGTATACCTACGTAAGTATTTGCCCTTAAAATTTCTGAACTAAACACTGTATAATCTGTAGTGTGGGCAAAAAATCACCAACCACTTAAAAAAAGTTCACGTATTTCGTAATAGCAGCTGTGCTGACTTGTGTATTAAAGCTATAATTCATAATTATTACTCGCAAATGTGATGAAAAACATTGTATGTATCACGGGCGGTACAGGAATTACGAACCTCGACTCAGAAAGCCCTCAGTCTTCGACTTCGGGCTTCTACTAGAGCCTCGATCGTAATTCCTTACCTACCGCCCTTAATACACAATGTACTAATACACAGTATTAAAGTGTAAGGTGTACAACGCAAGTTATTCTGGCGCTCGTCTCTGTTAAATAGATTTTGTTTGGAGTTTGTATAAAATTACAAGTGTGTCCGTGTATATTATATCTATAGGTAGTATTTGAGGTAATATACAGGGTGTTTGGAAGGGAGCTGTACATACGCCTAGGGTAGAAACTAGGGATAGTCTGCTACCTACCCCCGCCCATTATATTGACCTTGGCCTCAAGGTTTTTTTTTAATTTATTATTATTTTTTATTTGACTTTTTTATGATTTTTTGACTAAAACTACCTGTAGCTCAAAATCTATCCATGGGACCGGTCGGCTAATGGTCTTGTTTTAATCGTTAGAGTCTTAGGGTCCTGCAAAAAATTATTTTACACCAGAAAATTGTGGAGAAGAAAAGTTATGGGGCCTGAAGTACCGTAGTAAGGTAAAGAAATAATTTTAAGGGCAACTTTCTATGGGGTTTAAAAAAAAACTAACAGGGTTGGAGTTCTTCTGATTTTTTTAAAACATCCTCAGTCCATGCCCTTTCTAACGATATGCTAAAAGTGTAATTATCACTTTTAGTTTTAAAGTTATTAATTAATTTCCGCAACTAGGGCACTTCAAGCAAAAATTTCAACTAATGAAAATTAAATGTGTTCGATCGTAAAAGGATGGCAAATGAAACAAAAAATTTGGTAATGACTAATGTCATTAAATTACAAATTTTAATTAATTACTAATTTTAATTAATTACAAATTTTGTTCAAATTGATGACCATTGACCTGTAAACATGCTCGGCACCTCTTCCTCATCTCCACGGTCACCGTTCTAAGCAGCAGTTCCTCGCGCATTGTATCGAATGCGGCGTGGATCCTGTTAATTAGAACCTCCCTTGTTGGTACTTCTTCTGCGTACACCAACTCTTTCGCCCTTCCCCAGACGTAGAAGTCGAGTGGGGTAAGGTCAGGCGACCTTGGGGGCCAGGGAATTGGCCCACCCCGACCAATCCAAGAATTAGGAAAGCAGTTGTCCAGAAGCTCCCTCACTGCTAGGCTCCAATGAGCAGGACAGCCGTCGTGCTGGAAGACTATGGGCCGATCTTCGTCAAACACTTCTTCCGCTAAATCAGGCAAATCGTTTTCGAGGAAATCTAAGTAGTTTTGCCCGTTTAGGTTGTCTGGCAAAAAGTGCGGCCCTATCAACCGATTACCGATGACGCCTGCCCATACGTTCACGGAGAACCTTCGTTGAAAACCTCTGTGCCTCTTGACTCTCGGGTTTTGATCTCTGGGTGCCCAGTGATGGAGATTGTGGTAATTTACAATTCCTTCCTTGTCAAACTTGGACTCGTCAGTCCAGAGAATACTCCGTAAAAAATTAATATCTTCCACGTCCGTATGGAGCAAGTGGCGGCAAAACTCCACCCTTCTTGCATAGTCGTTATCCTCTAAGCCTAAAACAATAAAAATATCAACGTTAGCGGTTTCCTTATGAATTAGTAGCTATGTAACATTGATTGCTATCTCTGTCTTTCCATTTCTCTCTCTCTCACACACATGCTCATGTTAATTTAAAAATTGCCTATGAAATTCACATGCTAGTTCATTACATAAGAGCTAAAAACAAAAACTTTATGTAAAAAATTACCTTGAACAGGGGTGTAGTGGAAAGGATGACGTCCATTTTCGCGAAGAACCGACCAGACTTTCCACACGCTTAAACCAAGCGTCCGGGCTACGGTGCTTACGCTTCTGGTCGGATCTTCCTTAAATTCAGCCAATATGCGTTCTTCCGCAGCCAAATTTGGTTGAAATCTGTTCACGGCTGGTTCCCGGAAATTTAAATTTCCGGTTTCTCGCAGACGCCGATAAGTTGAGCCAAACGTTTGGTGGTTAGGCACTCGCCGGTTAGGATACCGTTCTTGATAAATCCTCCGTGCCTCGCGCCCATTGCAATCAGCCATTCCATACACCACCAGCATGTCGGTGTACTCTTCACTGGTAAATCCAGCCATTTTGCCAACAACAAGGTAACAAATAACAAAACTTAACAAAAACGAAGTAATAACAAACTCAACAAAATTAACGAAAACAGTGGAGCGTCGTAACGGCAAGTACGTAAGTTAGCTAAGATGGGTAAATCTCGACTGACTAACAAAGACCCCAACGAGTTACCTGCCCGGCCCCGTCGACCCAAGAGCGAAAGAGACATGACATGACATGTTTTGTCTCTTACATGTTGCTCTTGTGTAAGAGTGAGACAACAAATTTGCCAACTGTAGGCCAAACTGGTTTAAATTCTGGAAATTACATTTGTCTTACAAATGTCGACTCGTGGTGGTAAAAGTGCCCTAGTTGCGGAAATTAATTAATAACTTTAAAACTAAAAGTGATAAATACACTTTTAGCATATCGTTAGAAAGAGCATGGACTGAGGATGTTTTAAAAAAATCAGAAGAACTCCAACCCTGTTAGTTTTTTTTTAAACCCCATAGAAAGTTGCCCTTAAAATTATTTCTTTACCTTACTACGGTACTTCAGGCCCCATAACTTTTCTTCTCCACAATTTTCTGGTGTAAAATAATTTTTTGCAGGACCCTAAGACTCTAACGATTAAAACAAGACCATTAGCCGACCGGTCCCATGGATAGATTTTGAGCTACAGGTAGTTTTAGTCAAAAAATCATAAAAAAGTCAAATAAAAAATAATAATAAATTAAAAAAAAACCTTGAGGCCAAGGTCAATATAATGGGCGGGGGTAGGTAGCAGACTATCCCTAGTTTCTACCCTAGGCGTATGTACAGCTCCCTTCCAAACACCCTGTATATGTATTATTTTAAACTATCAATAAGCAACAGATACCTGCTCTACTTAAACGCTTATGACAAACCAAACTTTTTTAATAGCTATTTGCTCGCCAAAGATGGAAATGGTAGATATTACGAAGTCGATTGATAGAATAGTTAGGAAGTAAAAAAAATATATAAAAATCAAGAAATTGTGTTATAAGACGTATGCTGTTATGTTATTATCACACGCTGGGGATTTTTGTTAAAATGTAAATCGAGTGACAAATAGACATTTTGTGCGCTAAAAATGATGACGGAGAAAATAAAAAGTTCCATTAATATTTGGAATTATGTGATGAAATGTAAACATTACAGAAATGTTAATGGCTGTAAACACAGACGTTTATCACTTATGACATGGTTTGTTTATACAATGTGTCCGGACTTGCAGTAATACAACTTTAATGCCGTAAAATACACTTTTGTCGATATAATGACATACGATTTACTTGCATTTAAGAAAATTCTGCAAAATGTATAAGGTAAAAATGAGCAATGGTTCTTTTTAGGTAATAATAAAATAAAAGCTAATGGCTTAGATCTGTGATTATTTTGTCAATATGTAGATCAATTCAAAGACTAAAAAAAAACATAAAATACATGTCTTAATCCCTAAAAAAACTGCAGAATTTTACGAACTGCAATAAAAACTTGTTAAAATACTAGACTATTATATTACTAGTAGAGGCTATGATATTGGCCAACTAGCTGACTAGTCAGTTGTAAAGAAGACGACTAGTCGGCCAAGACGATCACGGTTTCGAGAGCATTCAGTAATTTCCGTAACGCTTCATACACCTGATTCGCGCAGTCGCAATTGCCGCCTGCGAGTTGTTTACTTTGCATTGTTTCTTGATTTTGCTTTTTCATGGGTCAGAGCGGTGTTCTTGTGTAAAAAAATTAAAAACAATACTGTTTTTGTTCATTGAAGTAGGCAGTGTAGGCAGGGTAGGCAAAGTAGGCAGGGTAGGCAGCGTAGGCAGGGTAGGCAGGGTACGCAGTGTACGCAGGGTAGGCATGGTAGGCAGGGTAAGCAGGGTAGGCAGGATACGCAAAGTAGGCAGGGCAGGCAGGGTAGGCAGTTTAGGCAGGGTAGGCAAAGTAGGCAGGGTAGGCAGGGTAGGCAGCGTAGGCAGGGTAGGCAGGATAGGCAGGGTAGGTAGGTAGGTAGCCAGTTGAAACCCCAGGGGTCAGCTAATACACACATCAACACGGTCTAGGAATATTTCATACTCAATTAAATAACTCGAAAAGTACTGGCCGCATTGGAATCTTTTATACACCGATTTGTTTGTAATTTATCGAAGACTAATTCCAAATTCAAATTTTTGAAAATTCATTTGTTTCGGTGGCATAAAAATGTCTTGATGTGTAGGAGAGGGAATTTTCATTTGTGCGAAATTTAGAAAACAAGACGAATTACGTTTAGTTACAGCTTTTTTTCATTTTTAAACGAAACATAAAGTTAAAATTGAAGTATTGTAGCCATGCAACGCCAACATTTGACGAGGGCGGAGATGTTACGAGCTGTGGGAATGCTGGAAGCTGGGTCTGTTCAGCGTAATGTTGCTGCGGCCATAGGGACCCACCAAAATGTAATTTCAAGATTGTGGACACGCTATCGTGCCACAGGTGAAGTAGCGGAGAGGCACCGGGGGCCAAGTCGCATCACTACCCCCAGACAAGACCGATTTTTGAAAATTACTGCGCGAGCTCAACCAAATGCAACGGCGACTCAATTGGTCCAAAGGCTGCGAGTGGAACACCAAGTGCTTGTGAGTGAACAAACTGTAAGAAGGCGACTGCATGAAAGCAATCTACGCTCTCGTAGACCACTCCGGGTCCCACCTTTACGGAGAGGCAATCGTGGACGACGATTAGAATGGGTTCGGAACCACGTGGACTGGGGCCGTGAGCAATGGTCCAATGTGCTGTTCACGGATGAATCCAGGTTCGGCTTCCATCCAGATTCACGAAGGACGCGTGTTTGGCGAGTTCCTGGACGATGGAGCCGTCTTCAGAACCCTCAGGAAGTTCACCCATACCAAGGAGGAACAATTATGGTTTGGGCAGGAATTCGTCTTGGAGGACGGACGGATCTCGTTTGGGTGCGGGGCAATATGACGGCAGAACGATACGTCCAACAGGTGCTGGGGCCCGTAATCTTGCCCCACAGAACACAAATGGGGCAAGATTTCCTGCTCATGCACGACAATGTCCGTGCACACACGGCGAGAACGGTAGCAGCTTGGTTACATACACACAATGTTAGGGCCTTAGACTGGCCTGCTCAATCGCCAGATCTAAATCCCATTGAGCATGCGTGGGATATGCTGCAAAGAAGAGCTATGAAGAAAGTTCCTGAAAATCTGGCTACAGAAGATCAACTTTTTGCGCACCTCAGAAGGACATGGGGCAATATTCCGCAGCAAGACATTGACAACCTTGTTCTGAGCATGCCGAATCGTTGCCGATGTGTTATGAACATCATGGGCGCTTTCTCAGACTACTAACTTCAAGTTTATAAACACAAATTAAATGATTTTTCTATTTTTTTCAGTTTTTACTCATAAATTAAAAGTTAATTCATATACGTTTTCCGTCTATGCTTCATTTTTTTTCCATAAAATCCTGAAATTTTAATCGAAGTACCTTAACCATTATTGAAAAATGGTAGAATATTAAATAACGTATCTTTTAAATATATACATGTCATATAAATAATTAACACATTGATAGAAATTCGCTTTTTTTTAAATATCCCTAGACCGTGTTGATGTGTTTATATGATAAATTGTGTTCAAAACACTATTTGTATCAATAACTAAGCTATTTATTTCGGAACGACGTCAATGGCGAAATCAAATGAAATATTTTTTAATGATATATCGATTTTATCACTTTCACCTGCGAATATACATTCAACCAGTACATTCCATTTTAATTTCCTTAATATAACTCAAGGCGATAAATATAATTCATAACTGTAAGCAAAAACAAATCAGGCAACATCAAAATAAATCAGCATGAAGGCGTACTTACTCATAGTGTCCGGTGTTTGTTCAATAACTGTTCATATTACGCTAATACATCAATATTGTTATGTATATTAGTGTATTCAGATATTTACTTAATAGGGTAATTGTATTGTATTTATCGATTGAATTGTATTGTATTTACTGTTTGAATTGTATATTTATGGAATTCTATTAATTGGGCTGAATGATTTTATTTTTTACTAGCTTCTGTCAGCGGCTCCGCCCACGGGAATGTCAAAATCTATCACAAGGGAACATTTTTCCGGGATAAAAAATATCATATGTGCTATTCCAGACTATAATCTATCTATGTGCCAAATTTCATCCAGATGCGTTTAGTAGTTTTTGCGTGAAAGAGTAACAAACACATTTTATTTTCTAAACTGTCGAATTGGACAACTGTAACGATCAGCTACAGTGTCAGTCAGTCAGTTTGTATGTAAAATAATTAATAAATTATCTTTTTGAATAGATTTATTCATTTTTTCATTACTCGAGAGCTGAATATAAATGTTTTAGGAAAAGGCTTAGGCCACACTGCCAACAGTTTGTGGCTTACTGTTTCTATAAGGGGATTTCGACAAGAGGATGTGTGCATACAACCGGCTACGACCATACATCTGTTTGTAAAAGGACGATAAATGTTTACAGAATATAATTATATAGTTCTCCAGTATGTAAACGGGTACATGCCTTTGGCGTGAGCGTTATTAAAATGCAATAGTATTTACACAAACACAGATGCACTCTCTGTTGCCTCATTCGCAAAATACTCAACTGGACACAATGTGCTTTCCGAGTGGCGTTTTTGGCGATGTTATGGAATACTTACAAACGTCTACGGAAAGCAACAGATGATAAGGAGCTCCTAAATGATTTTCCTCGAGTCTGATTTCAAAGATTTTCTTTTGTTCCGTGACAATAGGAAGCGTAACTTTATCTCTGGCTTCATATGAATTGTGAGATTCGATTGTGTTTGCTTTTTGCGTGGAATTTCTGATTTAACAGAATCGCCCCACAAGTTTTGATCCCGCTCATTAATGAGAATAAACACATGTATGTTTTGGCACTGTTATTGTCTGAATTTACGCTAACATTCTGAGAAAATGGAATTCATTAAAAAAAAAATATGAGAGCATCGATATTATAAATAAAAGCATTCTTACCTTCTATATTTCTAGTGTTTATTAATAAGTAGGTATGCCTTTATTTTCCCGGGGACGAACGGTCTCACGGAGCGAGACCGGCTTTTCAATCAATGTTGAAAATATTTACGTAAAAAGTTGGCAATCAAAAACAATGATCGAGAACTACGCATTTTCTGTATTTAATATTATATTTTATATATTTAACATTAATGTTCGTGTGAGTCAGTTGAAATATACATTTTATCAGATTTTTTTTGAGTGTAGGAAATTTTACAAACATTACGAACCCCTTTTTTGTAATTGAAACGGAACTAAATCATGCGCAAGAATATCCACAGGAGGAGGGCAAGAGGTAAGTTACACGCTTCATCGAAAAGGTCGACATACCATTTTAAAATGGCCAGGTGATCCAGAAATGTATTATTGCCTGCAACGGCTATGTTAAGCTGATGTCCCCTACTAAATAATTTATACGTTTGACCTCTCCCTTTACCAACACGATATTGCAATACTTGTACAGAAAACTCATTCCCAAGTTCTCCTCACAAGGTCCAACATTCTCTAAGTGGAGTTTCCAATATTCAAAAAATTAATTTAAATTATGGTCGAGTAACGATTTTCCATATTCTTTTTAAAAACTCTCATCGGTGAATCTGTCAATTTCTTCAACATTATGTTTGTAGATATTTTGTCTGTGAACATGAAAATAAATCTGCTTGTCCCTGACTGTCTATTGCATCTATTTAATCTTCTTGTTTTATTTTCCGTAATGGTTTTTGATAAAATGTTGAGTTTGAAATGAAAATACATTTAATTTTAACTACATAATATCAGAACAACGAGTTCGAGGTGTTTTTTAATTTTTTTGTTTATGTGGGGAGCAACCTTCAAAAAGCGCCTGGACCTTTCGGGAAAAGACAGGGAGTGTGGGCTTCTTACCTCACTAAAACCACCTCAATGATTACCATTAGCAAGTAGAACCCCGTGACCTCTCAAAAGACCACCCCGGATGGCCCTCACAACAGCGAAAAGAAAGTTCGAGGTAATAACAATCAAAAAGTAAGAAATACTTAGTTTAAACTTCCGACTTGTGCAGCGTAGAACAAGATAAAATAGCAACTTACAAAGTTTTGTGCAAGCTACAGAGAACGAGAGTCTATTTTTTTATTTTTAAATACCTTTCATCGTGTGTTTTCTATAGTAGTCTATATTTCCTACTAATTAATCGCCGATATTGCCCATTGTATTATGTAAACAATTATATTTTAGAGCCAATAAGTAGGTGATATTGTACAAGAGAAAACAAACAAGCGATCAAGTTTCGAATCAAGTTCGCTTTGTTGGCAATCGAATCAATATGCCAGGGGGTGATAGGTGAAGTGTTGAGAGTTCAAACGCGAGTAGACCCGAATTGACAACAAATCGACGCAGTATCAATTAGTTGTACCTACCCTCACAAAGACACCTCGGGTAACAATAGGCCCACGTGAATGAATTTGACGTTAATCTTTTATTACTTACATTTAAAAGGTAAGTCAGTAAGTACTTCCTTATTTTGTAAATATGGGTACAGTATATGGTGATAAAAAGTAGGTTCGGCCATATTTTACCAAGAGACATGCAAAAGTTATAATTTGAAGCTAAAAAAATAAAGGCAATTAACAAACACACCGAATAGTTTTAAATCAAAACTTATTTTATAAAGGTCACCGCAACACAATTTATATAGATAACAATTATACATTTCATTTATTTATTCACAAACAATTAACAGAGAGTCTTTTTTTACTAATAATAATGTGTTTATGAGTTTATGTATGTAAGTATGTATGTATGTATGTTTGTTCCTATGTGGCGTTCTAGAGACCAAACGCGTTGGCCGATTTTGATGATTCTTACGTCAATTGATTTGTCCTAACCCTGCGAGTGTCATAGGCTACATAAAAATTGGAAAAGAAAAAATGCGGATTTTGGGCGCCATTTTGTAGGGTGGATTTTTTTTTTCTTCCTAGCCCATCGTGTGGGGTATCAAAATAAAGGGTTTTAAGAGGTGATTTCAAAAATATATAATACTTATATATTTATATGTACCTAATTTAAAAAAAAACTAAAAAGTTGTAAATAAAAAAGTTAATAAAAAAAATATAAAAAACCCGACTGCTTAAAAAGCGAACTAAAAAGACGTAAACAAGAATAAAATCATGCTGTGCAGTTGGAGGATACATCTGGCTTTGATGAGCCAGCTCGCGAATATGTATCCTCCGACTGCATAGCATGATTTTATTCTTGTTTGCGTCTTTTTAGTTCGCTTTTTAAGCAGTCGGGTATTTTTATTTTTTAATTAACTTTTTTATTTATTGTTGGGTTCGTGATTATGATGGCCTGGTGGTAAGTGATTATGTGGTCGAAAATAGATCACCATACACTAGATTGTAGCTATCGGGCAACACAGACTCGGACTGGGAATGCCAAGCTTTATTTTCATTAAGTATTGTTGTATCTTTAAAAAAAGGACAAACGATACATGTATGTGTATGTTACACCATTTTAAGTATGGGTACATAAGTGGTGCTATAATAGCGAAGCAAATCGTTCTCTCAGCGTGCCAGCCCACAATCAAACCGACAATTCTTTTCCATTGTATTCTGTCAACATAAACTTTGTTTAAATGTTAACAGAGATTATCAGATCGCTGCAGTTTCAATTTAAAAAAAAAAAAAATATGTTTTACTTATACATAAAATAAATTTTACAATTATGTTGTGAAGGACTGGACTCCAGTGAAATATCCATCACGAAACAGCCTTTTGAAATGTTCAAGAACTAATCATATAAAAAAAATCTTGTCCTTATCCTTACTCCCCAGGGGTAAAATTAGGTCGATCGGCGGTGGCAACCTCTCGCGTCCGGCCCTGGTTCAAGCCATGTTACGGAGCGAGAGGGTATGGGAAGCTGTCTCCTCCTTCTGCGAAGCAGTAATGCTCGCGAAGGAGGAAGCGGAACGCGTGAGGGAGACGCAACGGAGACGCCCTCACGCCCCTAGCCACCGCAGGAGACGCCCTGGGCGTCGAGAGTCGCAAGCCGATTCCCGGCCACCGTAGGCGCGGGCTTGCGGACGGCGAGTAATGGGTAGCTCACCGTCCGATAAGGACCAGGCCCGAGTCGACGGCGCATTGTGTTCCACGCGCGCCTCAAAGAGATGTCAGCAGAACTGACGGGGTCCACTAGGGCCGATGCCTGTCTGGGTCGCGGATAAATTTGAAAAAGAGTTACCGCGGCCCTGACGAAGCAACTGAAGGAACACGGGTGGGTTTTAGTCAGTAAAAGTCTGACACGCCCTCCCGCCTCACCCAGAGCGGGAGAAGTCATTGGATGATTTCCCACCCATAAAAAAAGGGGGTAAAATTAGGTAGCCAAGCGCAAATACTTTTAAAGTCCTTATCTTGTCTTTTTTGATTATGGTAACGACTTTTTTTCGTAATAATAATAATGTTATTCGAACTAGTTAGAATTTTGATATTTTTTGCTATACAAAGCCAAGGAAGGCCCAAAATTTCAAATTAACTTCTTCACTCGAATCCGCCGGAATGACAGTTTATGTTTTGTTTTTACCCAACTACGTTGAAGCGTAAAGGAGGGTTATGTTTTTGACCGGTATTTGTGTATCTGCTCCCACATAACTTCTAAACTACTTATCATAATTTGACAAATGAGGTGTTGTTGGAAGCGTCTTGTTTGTCCACTATAGGCTATGTGAAGTTACATTAAATTGAATCTGGCGTAGTATATAGAATGTATTGTAGGTGGCATATAACCACGGTTATCCTCTGAACACCAATACAAATATGTATGAAATACAATACAATATTTAAAACCCGATATATATCGAAAAGTGTGTAGGTATATAACAATTTCAGGTGAAAATATTTTCTTATTTCATACTTTTTAGAGCGCGATTTTTCAGTAGTCGGGTTTTAGTCTTTGAACTTATTTTTTATTGGAATTAATGAGGGTATTTTTCCGTTGTCATGACGAAGTCAAGTGGATTCCTTCAAACGAACTTAGATGATAGAACTAAATTTGCTGATGTACACATTTTACATGCAGAATTCTCCTTGACTGTAGAAATATAAATATTGATGACTGATAATTGATAATTGGCGGATAATTGTTATCTACACTATCGTTCCGATCCGTTCAACAAGTGCAAGCGTGAATATTCCATATTTGTGAAGTCCCCTATAAATATTCGGCAGCCACTGCTGCCGGTTTACAAAAAATCTGGCAATATAGGGTTGACAGTTTAGGGTTTACAGGTATGAATAGAAAAAGAAAGAATTACATGAATAATGTGATCGTCTACCAAAACTTGAAGTCTTATTTTGGACACTTATATTGTTTCCTCATCAAATTTTTGTAAGGTCGTTTTCATATTATTTTTTATAATTTTTTTTACCTTTATAATTTATGATTAAACGAACTTACCCTAAGTGAAGTTCTATTAAGAAGATTAGTACCTGTAATTAATGATTATTATTTACATGTAGTACGGGCTACGGGAGGCCACTCAATTCACTATGTTTTAGAGACAATTTTTTTTTCTTTCCTTGGCAGCTCTGTGTCGGCTGTCAACTTGTCATTTAGTTTAGAGTTAAGATGTTTTATAGATATTTCCAGAACGCTTCTGGGTTATACCTTAGGGTTGGGTGGGTGTTACTAATCTCTTCGGACGAGGTACTTCGTATAATTATGATAGAACTTCACTTAGGGTACGTTGGTTTAATCATAAATTATACTTTGTGCCTCGTCCTCGAGATTAGTACCTGTAATTAATGATTATTATTTACATGTAGACTTTGAGAGTTAAGTTCTGGAATTATCACATACAAATTTCATATACCTACATGCAAGCAGCAAAATTATGTTTCCTAAATAATTTGTAAAACTATTAATAAGTTACCATAACATGTAGTTAAAAATTATGTTATAATCAGCTCTTGTTAAAACCATTTTGATAAACTTTCAAAGGTGAATGTTATAGCCTCATAAAGTGTTCTGTGTGATGTTTTAATGTGTCTTAGGGTAAGTGCATTTCTTGTAAAATTTTATTTAAAAAAAAATAAAGATCTTTGAAATGAAATCACATACAGTATGATGAATTTGTGAAGTAAAAGTTTTCTTTCCTTAAAATTCTTAATAATATTTTTGTAGACTAACAATCATGGTTGTCCATAGGTTTCACACATAGGTTCTTAATCAGTTCATTCAGATATGTTCTTAATTATCTGTTTTGGCAAATTTATTATTTACTGTTAGCGACGAGACACGAATAGCATAAGAGATCGATCATATGATTAAGTTGTAAAAAATAAAGAGTAATTTTAAGCGTATATGTCATTTAAGTGTAGTTCTTATCTTTAAATTGTTATTGTATAATTATCAAGTTGACATCTAAGTGTAGGCTAGGAATAATGACTTGCTGTATTCAGCGCTATATTAGCATAGAAATAATAATAGTTTTACCATAAGATCGTTTTCTAAGCGGCCCGCCTCCAACGTACTCGTTTTCAGGTAGCAAGATTTTGACCCGGCACCGGCCAATCGCGTGCCGGAACGAGAGGCCCTAAAAATACGCGGCTTTGACTTCTAGTTACTTAAGATGCCACCAGGGTATTTTTAGTATATTGGGCGTTTTTAGTGTTTAAGTTAAGGTTTATTGTTGAAATGTATTATAATTAGATAGATTAAGTGTTTCAACATGTATTAGTCATAAGTTCAACATTCTAAGGGATGTTTTACCGCAGAAAAGAGCCAAAGAAAGTTACCCATACCACGCTGCAAGAGATTCGCGCTAACATTGTGAGCGCCCTTATTGGTCAACGCTCGTAAGCTCAGATTCCCGCGCGGATCGGCGTGTTGTGGTTGGTTAGGTCAGTAGAGACCACGCGTCCCGGCGTAAGCGTGGGGATGCGTCTGTTTTTTATAGAGGCTAAAAATCTGCGCTCATTTCATTCCGTATCAGCAGCGTCACAAGTGTAGTACATTCTAAGAAAATAAACAACGTATTCAATCCAACAAGGCTTTCTTTTGTGCCTATAACGCCGCTCAAGTACTCCCGCCAGCGAACCCTATCACGTCAATAAGTCAACAGTAACATCCAGACAAACAGTCATCAACAGTGGTCCTTCGAGAAGCCGGATCGGGTTCAAGAAAGAAGATGCCTTCAACAAGAGCCGGAGCAGGACGTTTGAAAAATACAGAAGAAAGCACATCGTCGTCGGATTGGAGCATACACACGCCAAGCGACAATGCAAGTGAGTCAACTAAAAGCGCGTCGGAGGCGAGTCGATCTACACATAAAATGTCGCCGCCGCCCGACGCGAATGCTCGCCTAGCAGAGGATGCTGCTGTGAAGGAATCATCGGGGAAAGCTACCTCCAACGCACCCTACACAACTCGTACCATTGAACGAATAGAAGTGTCAAGTCACGCACGCCAAGAAGAGAGCCACCCTACGCAGCAGAACCCGGAAACAAGTGTTGCTGTGAAATTGCGTCGAGTAGTAGAAAGTACACCGACGTCAATAGAAGGGAGCCTGCAGCGACCGCCTCACGCTAAGAAGCCGACCCGCGACACAGACACACAATCTGTCCGCTCGTCACATAGAAGGAAAGCTGAGGCGCAAGCGAAGCTAGCGGTGGCATTAAGGGAAATGGAATTGGCGGAGGCGCGAACAAGAGTGGCTCAAGCTGAATTAGAACTCGCAGCGGCTGAGTCAGACGAAGAGGATGGTGCCGAGTTGTACGAACGAACTCAAGAGGTCGAGAATTGGTTCATTGAAACCGGAGTCGGCCCTACTAAGGATCAGAGGCCGGCTGAAATAGAAGAAAAGAAGAGCGACATACAAGAGCTAGCCCAAGTGATAATGAAGCTGTCAGAAAAGTCACGCGACATTAACACACCGCGGCATGTTGAGCTTCCTTATTTCAACGGTTCATGTGACGAATGGTTAGCTTTCAAAAGGTCTTACGAGGACAATGTTGCTTCTTATAGCAATGTGCAAAACCTAGCGCGTCTCAGAAGAGCAATACAAGGGACAGCTAAAGAAGCAGTACAGAGCCTGCTGTTCACAGCCGAGGAGCCTCGTGAAGTCATCAAGTGCTTGGAGTCAAGATTCGGAAGACCTGGGGCATTAGCATTAGCGGAACTCGACAAAATGAAAAACTTGTCAAAGGTGGGTGAAAATCCAAGTGACATATGCGTTTTCGCTAGCAAAGTGAAAAATGCAGTCGTAACAATTAAGGCATTGAAGAAACCGCAATACCTGAGTTCCCCCGAAACCTTGAAGGCCGTAGTCGACAAGATGCCAACCTCCATGAAGTTCAGATGGTTCGCTTACCATAGAAGCAGAAGAGACGAAGAACTCCAAGAATTGCTGTTAGTTGTAGCGTTCTTGGAGATAGAGGCCGATATGTGCGGGGACTTTGCTCCACCTGAAGTGTCTTCGGAGCATAAGAAAGTTTATAGAAAACCCGTACATACAGTCCAAGAAGCTTCAAAAGAAACTCACAAGAAGTCGTGTCCTACCTGTGAAGAAGAGCATTTCGCAATCGAATGCAAAAGGTTTAGAGACGCTAACATTGACGAAAAATGGAACATAATCAAGAAAGCGAGGATTTGTTTCAAGTGCCTACGATTTAAACATTCAAGACTCAACTGTAAAGCTCCAGTCTGCAAGCAGTGTGGGAGATGGCATCACACTATCCTACACTCCGACAAGCTACCTGTATCGATAGGAAAGCAAGTCAACAAAGAAGGCGGTGCGTCAGAAGAAATGGTTGCTTCGATTAACAACGCTAAAGGTGAAGAGAAAGCATACTTAAAAATCATCCCTGTGGACCTCTATGGACCGAAGGGTCATGTTCGTGTGCTCGCGTTGTTGGACGAAGGATCAACAATAACGCTCTTGGACGCATCGATAGCCGAACAGATTGGAGCTAAAGGGAATCTTGAAAGATTAACGATCGAAACTGTCGGTGGAAAACTAATTAGAAAAGATAGTTCGCAAAAGATTGAGCTGAGAATTAAGGGGGCTCATAGAAGGTACAAGCGAACTATCATAGCAAGGACCATCGACGACCTGAAGCTGTCTGAACAGACATTAAATAAGGATACAGTAAGGAACTGTCAGCACCTAAGGACGATCGAGCATCAAATACTTTACGTCACAGAGAGGCCCAAGCTGTTAATAGGTCAAGACAACTGGGGACTCATTGTGACGAGAAAATTGAGAAAAGGCAAGCCGTCCGAACCTGTAGCCTCCCTTACCAACCTAGGGTGTGTGCTGCACGGATGCGAATCAGGAGCCAACGCCTTAGTGAATTTCACTCACTATGGCAGAGCTACAGCAAGTGAAAAAAGTGTAGAGGAAATTGTCCGTGAACATTTCCAATTAGAATCTCTCGGGATTCAAAATCGTTCACCGTCAAACGACAGCGATAGAAGAGCCTTAGAAATCCTCGAGAAGACTACAAAGAGACTGGCAAGCGGTCAATTCGAGACCGGACTTCTATGGAGAAGGGAAGACGAGAGCCTGCCTAATAATTATAAGCACGCCCTCCGACGCCTATTCAACCTCGAAAAGAAGTTAGACCAAGACAAAGAGATGCAAGATTCATACAAGACCCAGATTGAGAATCTAATTGGAAAAGGTTACGCAAAGTTGGCCCCGGTGAACGCGAACGAAGGGAGGATTTTCTACTTGCCTCACTTTGCCGTCGTTCATCAAATTAAGAAGAAACTTAGAATAGTCTTCGACGCAGGAGCCAAGTATGAAGGGAAGAGCCTGAATGATAGAATGATAGACGACGGGATCGCCAAGTTAAGGAGCAGAAAAATGAAGTTCCGCGACGAAGGAATAAGGAAAATGAATCCCGAAATTCTAGTTGGGAAGCAGACAATCACACGCCAACTAATAAGATTCTATCATAATAAGTTTCTTCACGGAAACACAGTATCAGTAATGAACGAGATTCGACAGAAGTATTGGATCTTGGGCTTAAGAGCAGCTCTGAAGGAAGTCGCGCACCGCTGTCAATGGTGCAAGACTAAGAAAAGTATGCCGGTGATACCCCCGACAGGAGATCTACCGAGCGAGAGGCTGCAACACCACCAGTTCCCGTTCTCTTGCACGGCCGTAGATTATTTCGGTCCGATGCAAGTAACCATCGGAAGAAGAGTTGAGAAGCGCTGGGGGGCACTATTTACATGCCTCACCACCAGAGCTGTGCATCTAGAGTTGGCACCATCTCTAAGTGCCAACTCGATGATCATGGCGCTTCGACGGATGGCGGCTAGAAGAGGAACACCAAGAACAGTATACAGCGACAACGGAACCAATTTTGTCGGAGCCAAGAAAGAGCTAGAAGAAGCCGCTCAAGAAAGGGGCATCAGCTGGAAGTTCATTCCCCCAGGCTGTCCGAACATGGGAGGCGCCTGGGAGAGACTTGTTCGCTCAGTCAAGACAGCGTTGACAGTGGTTCTCAACGAAGGGAGTCCAGCCGAAGAAGTGCTTCATACACTCATGACCGAAGTTGAGCATATAGTCAACTCTAGACCGCTCACTTCAACCAGTATGGACACTGAAGACGAAGAAAGTTTGACGCCAAACCACTTCCTATTGGGGAGATCGTGCGGAGCAATGGCGCCGGGAGAGTTTGACGACAAGGAGCTCATCGGGAAGGCGAACTGGAGAACCACCCAACGACTGGCAGACCACTTCTGGAGAAGGTGGGTCAAAGAATACCTATCCTAATGCCAAGGAAAGTAAAAGGAAAAGAAACCAACGACCCGAAAGAAGGAGACATCGTGTTGATAGTGGACGCTACCCTACCACGAAACTCATGGCCTCGTGGGGAAGTTATCAAGACGTACCCCGGACCAGATGGGAGAGTTCGAGTGCTGGACGTGCGAACGACAGGAGGAGTGCTTCGACGGCCAACGCGGCGGATCGTCGTGCTGGTACCCGCCACCTCGTCGCTTCAAGAAGATGCAGTGCAACGCACCGTGGGGGAGAATGTTAGCGACGAGACACGAATAGCATAAGAGATCGATCATATGATTAAGTTGTAAAAAATAAAGAGTAATTTTAAGCGTATATGTCATTTAAGTGTAGTTCTTATCTTTAAATTGTTATTGTATAATTATCAAGTTGACATCTGAGTGTAGGCTAGGAATAATGACTTGCTGTATTCAGCGCTATATTAGCATAGAAATAATAATAGTTTTACCATAAGATCGTTTTCTAAGCGACCCGCCTCCAACGTACTCGTTTTCAGGTAGCAAGATTTTGACCCGGCACCGGCCAATCGCGTGCCGGAACGAGAGGCCCTAAAAATACGCGGCTTTGACTTCTAGTTACTTAAGATGCCGCCAGGGTATTTTTAGTATATTATGCGTTTTTAGTGTTTAAGTTAAGGTTTATTGTTGAAATGTATTATAATTAGATAGATTAAGTGTTTCAACATGTATTTATTAGTCATAAGTTTAACATTCTAAGGGATGTTTTACCGCAGAAAAGAGCCAAAGAAAGTTACCCATACCACGCTGCAAGAGATTCGCGCTAACATTGTGAGCGCCCTTATTGGTCAACGCTCGTAAGCTCAGACTCCCGCGCGGATTGGCGTGTTGTGGTTGGTTAGGTCAGTAGAGACCACGCGTCCCGGCGTAAGCGTGGGGATGCGTCTGTTTTTTATAGAGGCTAAAAATCTGCGCTCATTTCATTCCGTATCAGCAGCGTCACAAGTGTAGTACATTCTAAGAAAATAAACATCGTATTCAATCCAACAAGGCTTTCTTTTGTGCCTATAACGCCGCTCAAGTACTCCCGCCAGCGAACCCTATCACGTCAATAAGTCAACAGTAACCTCCAGACAAACAGTCATCAACATTTACTTTCTTATTCTCATTGTTATAATGTTTATAGATTAACAATAATAAGTTGTCAATCTAAAGGTTCATATTCAGTCATTTTCTTAATTATTATTCTAATCTTAATTATCTTTATTTTTATGGTTAAAATTTCCTTTATGGGCCGCTGATTTAGGGCGCGGGGGGGAGGGGAGAGGGTGGGGGGAGGGGTTTTTACCCCGCTTTACCACCCCCACCACTCGGAGCCCCATGGTTATGGAGATATCTCCATGGTTAAAGTTTTTAGGTTAGAATAAAAATTTCTATCAAAGTCCATCGATTTTTGGGTCGGGAAGGGGGGTAGGGAAGTGGGGGGTAGTGGGGCTACCCCACTGTACCATGCCAACACCGCGGAACCCCATGGTTAAGGAGATATTCATGGTTAAAGTTTTTACAATTACTATTTAACAACAATGTCAACGGAGCCCCGCTGCGCGGGGCTCCTATTTCTCTCTGAAGGGTCTAAAGTAACCTAACACGAAGAAGATGACGGGAGCTGAGTTCGCTCGCTTTGCTCGCTCACTTCAGCTCCAGTCATCTCTTCGAACCTAACCTGTCCGTGTCGGGGTGCCCTAAGCTCCCGAGCTCGCTTCGCTCGCTCCTGGACTAATTCTCATATTTTTACCTCACGAAAAACATACAAAAATACATAAAATTTCCGAGTCTTGAAAATTTGTAAAAAGCTTTCTATTTATGAGTACAACCTATAAAAAAAAAATGAACTTCCAAATCACCGGCCCATAATGGAAATTTTATCCATTTTTATTGTCATTCAGTATTAAAGTTTTTATAGACTAACAATTGCTTTTAAGTAACATAGGTTCTTATGTTTATATATATTCTTAATTATCTTTTTATCAGAATATTTGTTGCCCACTTAATATCAATATTAAGGTTTGTTTAAAGAATAACAATCATAGGTGTCATTGGAAAACTAAAGTTCTTAAATTAACCATTCAGATAATATTATACATATATCTGTTTTAACAAAATACAGTTTTGCTTTTTTATTACTATTGTTAGTTCAAATTCAAATTCAAAACGTTTATTGCGAACTAAGTGTATAATATTGTTGTTATGTTATGTTAGTACTTATGACTTAGCAGCCTTTTACAAGCATTGCAACCATAATTCTCATGTCCCTATCATCCCAAATTAGCATGCATTAAACATAACTATTATTGGATTATTTTATTTTACATTATTATAATTAAATTGAAAAAAAAAGTAATGTCAAATCTACAATGTCAAGTCTAATATATAGTTATGTCAAAATTAAATGTCAATAATAATGAATATAATACAATTAAACAGCAATATCAATGTCATCCTTTTCAGGTAGTACTAATAATAAT
The DNA here is from genome assembly GCA_964057195.1 of Orthosia cruda. Lineage (NCBI taxonomy): Eukaryota > Metazoa > Arthropoda > Insecta > Lepidoptera > Noctuidae > Orthosia > Orthosia cruda. The sequence goes on from OZ059830.1 coordinate 22,069,385, forward strand.
TATAATTTTGTATGAAATTAATTAGGATAGAGTAAATCATATTGTTTGTATAGGACAGATCGCCACTTGAGATAAAATCGTTATTTTAAGCTTGACTCTAAATATTCTTTTACTGAGTAGAAACACTTTTGTATTAGGTATAGTTTTAGCCTTTTTTGGAATATTGTTACTGATTTTTCAGTTTTAAACGAGTTGGGCAACTTATTATATATTTTTATTGCCATATAATATGGGCTATCACTTAACATTTTAATTCTTGAGGATGGAGCTCATAACCTCTTTTTATGCCGAGTATTGACGTTGTGCGTATCTTCTACTTTCGTAAAGTTGTCGATATTTTTAAAAACAAATATGCAAATGTCAAGTATGTATATTGACGGCAGAGTTACGATCAGATATTTTATAAAGTATGGTCTGCAGCTCTCCGTGCTATCTATTTGAGCTAGAATTCTTATACACTTCTTTTGCATTATGAATAGATCATTTACGTTATCGCTATTGCCCCATAGCATGACGCCATATCGCAGCCATGAGTATGCGTATGCGTAGTAAGCAGCCATAGCTGTTTGTATGTTAGTGCTTTGTTTAATTTGAAAAAGAGCGTAAGAGAATCTGGAAAGCTTTGTTTTTATATGTTCTATGTGTGATTTCCAGTTAATGTGTTTGTCAATATTTATACCAAGTAGGCTAAATATATTAACTTCTTCTATTTTCGTATTTCTAAATGTTGTTATTAGATTGAGTGGTGGTTTTTTGTATGAGCTGAATTGAATTATTTTAGTTTTGTTATTATTAATTTCCAAGTTGTGGATCTTGAGCCAAGTATCTACAGTTTGGAGGGTGTCTTGTATTTGTAGACTAGGGTTATTTATATTGCCACACTTAATTAATATTGAAATATCGTCTGCAAATAATACTGGTAAAACGTTTTATTTGTCTAATATTTTGGGAAGGTCATTAATATAGATTAAAAACAGTGGGCATCCTAATACACTTCCTTGTGGGATTGAGCAAGTAATTTGCTTTTCTTGTGATCTAATGATTTTGATCTCATGATTTCCATAGTCGTAATTTTCAATTTGTACTATTTGTGTCCTATTATGTAAATATGATTTAAACCACGAATAAGCTGGTCCTCGTACGCCGCAACCATATAGTTTAGTGAGTAAAATGTCATATAGGACCTTGTCGTATGCTTTTGTCATGTCTCGTAGTAGCCCAATTACGTATTGTTTGTCGTTTATATGTTGTAGAGCTTGTTGAACATATTTATATACTGCTAATGTTGTTGATCTACTTTTTCGAAATCCATTTTGTGCGTCGTCAAGAATATTAAACTTTTCCACGAACTTATAAAGCTGATTGCACATAGCTTTTTCAAATATTTTGGAAAAGGTTGGTAGCAATGCTATGGGTCTATAGTTGCTTGGGATATGCTTGTCACCTTTTTTATGTATCGGTTTTACTAAAGCTACTTTAAGTGCGTCTGGAAATTGGCCGTCTTGGAAGCTTTGGTTGATCAAAAACATTAGAGGAATGGAGAGTTCTATTGCGCATTGCTTTAATAATATTGGTGGAATCTCATCGATACCGCAGCTATGTTTATTTTTAGTTGACCTTATTATATTAACTATCTCTTTTTGGTCTACCGGGCGTACATACATTGAACAAGTAGAGGGGTTGACCACGGGTTTTCCAATGTTATTGGTCGAGTTAGTTGTTTGATTTTGACCCTACCGTTGCAAAGAATTCGTTAAATCTGTTGAATACACTTAACTGGCATTTTACTTCTTCATTGTCTATCTTCAGTGATATATTTTCACGTCTATTTATTTTTGTCTTCCCTGTTTTTGTGTTAATTATATTCCACATTGTCTTTACCTTATTATCAGATTCTTGCATTTGTTTAATATATGTTAGTTTTTTCGATTTTCTAATAGTCGATTTTAATATTTTACTAAAAAAATTATAATGCTTTTTTATAACACCACTTTTGGTTTCATTAAAAATAGTTCTTAGCACTCTTTTGTGTTCGCATGATTTTTTGAGACCTTTAGTAAGCCATCCTTTTTTTGGTTTGAATTTTATTCTTATTTTTTGTAACGGAATATATTTATTTATATTGTATTTTATTATTGTAATGAAGGATTCGTAATTTGTATGTACATTATTATTTTTATTTAGTATAGCTTCCCAATTTTCTGATTTTAGTGAGTTTTTAAAACATTCGACGTTATTTTTTGTAAATAATCTTTTTTCGGTATACCAAGTTTTACTATTGTTATTTGATAAATAGTCTACGTTTAACTGAACATTTATTGCCTTATGGTCCGATAATCCATAATCTTTAACAATTGCTTTATTTATGAGTGGTGGGTAGTTTGTAAAAAGGAGATCAATGCAAGTAGATGTTGTCTTGGTTACTCGTGTTGGCTCGCGGATTATTTGTTGCAGGTTATATGTTTTCATAAAGTTCAAGAACTCCAGAGTCTGTTTATTTTTATTGTTCACGTTTATGTTAAAATCTCCTCCTATAATTAAGTGTTTATCAGATTTTTTTACATTTAATTTATGTAAAACTTTACCCAATTGTTGAAGAAATATATCAATATGACGATCTGCTCTATAAAGTCCTATAAAAATACAGTTAAGTTTGGGAACGTCAATAGCACTAAATTCTATAACATACTCCTTTGAATGATTTACAATGTATATTCGTTCAATAAAATCTAATGAGTCTTTAACAATAATACAAACTCCTCCGCCTTCGCGGGTTTTACGACAAAAAATGGACGCTATTTTATATCCCTGGGGCAAGATTGATTGACAATAATTTTCATTTTTCCACAATTCGGACAGTGAGATAAAATCAATTTCAGAATCCAAAAGTAATTGTTCTATTAATTCTACTTTGTTTCCGATGCTTTGGATATTTTGGAAAATTAGTGTAAATTTAGTCAGTTGACATATTTTGTTTCTTTTTACTTTGTTTGGTTGATGCAATACGATGTTAGAGAAAAAACTGAGAGCCGTCAGCTAGTTTTCCTTTTGTCTCCGGTTGACCCTTTTGTTCGAGATCGTAGTTATTGTTTGCCATATGGTTTATAGCAATTATATCTTCCATTTGTCGTTTTATATCGTCAAATATGGTGTGCATTCCATTGTTATTCAGTTTTCCTGTCAAATTGCTAAACATTCTACTGTCATACGTAAGATGTAGGTTCGAGTCCAATAGGTATGCATGTAAATATGTCATTATGTCTAGATACAGTAAGTTGGCAAAGTTTTCTACTCGCCAGTTGAACAGATTTGAACTGCTATTAAACTTAAAGGTGGGAAGGCATAGGATAATATTTGTATTGTCAATTTCCTTCAAGGTGTTTCTTATGTTATAGATTAAATCAAAGTAGTCATTAGTTGTTATGAAGTCGTCTTCTCCGATTAATATTATACAAAAATCTTCCTTGGTGTAGTTTTTAAGCATGTTTTTTATTCCTTTGAGTAGTTGTTGGATTCCGCAGTTTGTTTTTAGGTAATGATAGATATTATAATTGTCTATCTTTTTCTCTGCAATCGATAATACTTTATTCGATTTGTTGGCACTGATGATACAAATTTTATTTTGTTTGCTCTGATTGTGTGTAGTTGTGATATTCAATCCTGGTTCATTTAAAACTATTGATTTTCTGTTTTCGTCTAACTCTTGGTTAACTGGTGTTTTTAATTTTGAGGAACATGTCATGTTTTTATAATGTTCATTTTGCTCAAGCAACTCCTGATTAATACTCTTGAGGTTAGTATTTTCTAGAGATAACGATTCTATTTTATTATAAGCGCTGTTTAGTTCTGTTGCTAATCGATCAAGTTGTTTTTTTAATTGAATAGTTTGATTGACGTCGTCATCAGAAACGTCAGGTAAGCTTGTTGTGGTGCCATCTATATGCGATTCAGTTGAAGTTATACTTTCATTCTCAATACTAGTAGTGTTTGAGTCGGACTTAGTACGGTTGCGACGAAAGGTGATGTTATCTAAGAAATTCATATTACAAATTTTTAAAGTTTCCAAAAGTATTTGCAATTGCTTGGGTTTGAACCCGGAGTCGCACGGCGATGTCAGAAATTGTATCCTTACTGTAACTAATTAGCCACTTGGTTGTTGTACACTGGTGTTGAAATTGTCTACTGCTTACTTCTTCGTACAAAATTTGAATCAAGAAAGTGCGTTACTGTGACTCATTAAGAAAAAATGTTTGCCACACTATCACACTTCACTTTTGTTTTTGTATTGATTGTTTTATTTAATTATGGATATTTTATCACTGTCACTGGCCACTTTTATGTTCTTTTCTTGTCTTTATTTGTTCTATTTACTCACAATTTTATGTTTTTGACAACTTATTTGTGAAGGTTGTCGATGATAGTTTTGAGGCGTTTTTTTATGATTTAACGCGTCACAGTTAATTCACCAATAATGTCACTAGAGCTTTAGATGTTTAAGCACATTTTTAGATAATATCGTTTATAAACAGAATTTTTAAACACAGACTCGAAGTGATCGTGGCAGCACTACCCGCATTTTTTTATTTTTAGTTTCCTTATCATTACATTTTATACTGATATTCCTTCCTTATAAGTTAAAGTTGCTGGTTGTTGTATTAGTTAGTACATGTTAGTTACATAAGATATCTTTAATCGGAGCTCAAGATTTATCTTGCTAAATCATTTTGATCCTTTACACTAAAGGTCTTTTATAAAATTTACCAGATGTACTTGAGTTGTAACTCCAGCCTGCTGGTTTTAGTATCTCATAAATTGTCACACCTGGCTTTAGAAGTAGCAGCGTGACGTGTGCTGTGAGCTAAATATACGTGTACCTACATCAATACTGCTAGTCTTTAAAGTACACTTAATCCAACGACTGATAGTCTGTTTGGACATTAATGTGGTATGGTTTCTTGGTGCCTACAATAATTCTTATATGTTTATTAATGTAGGCTACAAAGGTTTCAGCTGGATATATTACTGTTCTTTGTCTGAAGTATTGATTGATTTAGTTCATATATAATAGATTTTTTGGGGTCTGAAATTTTGGTGGATAAATGCATTGATTGTATTTCTATACTTTGATTTTATTTTTGACAGTTGTTCTAGAGACAACATCTCATTTGGGTACCAAATTCCTAGTACTTCCAGAATCTGGGATGTTTCCCAGGTGACATTGTATTTTTGGGCAGGTAAAAGGTAGTCTGAACACGCCCTTAAAATATTTTTTTATCTGTCATCAGAGTACATATAAGTTTAAGGTATTATCAGTCATAATGCCAATTTGTGACAGTTAAGCATTTGTTATATTTTTTTACTGGAATTAGAAAGTTCTGTTAAGAAATTATATTACCGTTGGTGTTCAAGATGTCAATATTATATTTTCTAAAAAAATTATACCAGTTTATTAATCATGTGTCAATTGTTTGAAAAAGTTTTCTGATAGAGATGCTATCATAATTTCTATTGATGATGGTAGTAAGCTTCGTCACAATAGACTTCACTACCTACACACTAGACTCCGACAGCCAGAGTAAGGTTGGTATGGATTTTTCCCTTGCTGTGAGATACTTTATTATTTTCATTAGGTTTAAGTATCTCTGAATTATGAGAAGTTTCCAATCGGACACAGTCGGCCATGGTGACCACTATGATGCCCTTAGCCTTATCCATTATGATTTTTCGTAGATATTTTAATATGATTGAGAATGGTGGAAACGCATAAAAGAAAATTGGTTACCAGTATACTGTAAATGGGTCAATTGTAAAGGCATTTGGTTTGTTATGTATTTGTCATATTTTTTATTAATGTGACTTGCAAATAGGTAAATTTCAGAATTCCAAATTTATCTTTCAATAATTGATCATATTATGTATTTTATTTTAGTTCCCATTCTACATAGGGATGTAACTTCTGCAATTCAGTATCAACTACTTGATTTTCAGTCAACCTAATGTAAGGAGCGAAAATGAAAATATAATGGTTTTCACACCAATGCCGCTGGCTAAGTTGAAGAGATGAGGGTAATAAATTCCACCCATTCGATTAATGCAGCCTATATTGCTGTTTGATTGGCTATACATAACAGTATTTCACAATTATTGAAAAGTTTACCAATTATTTATAAAGACAAAGGATCATGCTAATAAATCCAATTAAAATTCATTTGATATTCACATTCCTTGTCTGACTCTCCCCCTGGCCACTGGCCCCTAGCAATCTCATCCTCACAGGCAGTCCCCCCCCGAATGAATGGCATATGGCCACCATTCAGGAAATTATTGTAGGGATATCTATGTATTTTTCATAATTTACTTCACTTTGGACGTTTAGGATTTTACACATTCTAGTTTTTTGGTATATATAAAGCCATCCATATTCAATAGTAGGGCACGCTGAGAGCAGTACCTAGTCCTACAAAACATATAAATTGTCAGATTTCATAATAGATAAGTGACAGTTATAAGTCTTTTATCAATAATATATATCCCAAAAATATACCAGTATTATTGGGTGTAAGTTTGTTATTTACTAACTTGTAATTAACTGCTTAGTGTTTTCAATGTTTTCAGTCAACAATTAATGGCTACAGGATCTTAGGTAATTTGTTGATTTGTTGCAGATTTCATGACTTTAGTGAAAATGTAAGGTGCAGTGTTTTACCCAAATGGCAGTAGACCGAACTTATACAATTTTCCAAGAGGGTACTCTAGATATTAGCTAGAATTTTTGTGATATTTTATAAGAGACTGCATCTTTAATGTATTTTATATATGGCTTTGGAACTATCATTTGATATCATTTTTAATTCTGTGCACAAGTCTTCAAGTTTGAAACGACTTACATCAATGCACTTATTAAGGCTTTATTGCCATTGGGTTTTTGTCTTAAGAAAAACTTGAGACAAATTTTCCTTTTCAAGGCTGGCACTTAGATATTGCATCTTATAGTGTTTTTGCAGCTGGGCTATCTTGAAGTGTTGTGGGTACCCATGAAACCCTCAATCCATGATAACATGGTCTTATCGTCAGTGATAAGTTACCACTATTTATAAAAATTAATAAGCGACCGGGGTACCTTTCTGAGTATAGCGGCGTCGTGGTTGAGATGTAATGACCGCTTAAAGGGTATTGTACGGCTGACTCAGGCTATAGACAGGCTCCCTGTTCTCCTGTCACCCTTGTGGCGCTGGTGGAGCTTTCGAGTATTTTGCTTGGAATTTGTTGGGTTCTTTCTTGGCTTTGGATGCTGTTGCAGCACCTGATTTAGAAGCCGCTTTACCAGCTCGAAGAGTTTCTGCAAGTGTTTACCCGAACAGATATTTTTCTATCTTTGTGTTTTGAACTTGTCCTTAAGGTCCTTTTTTATTGAGCCGCAGCTAAATTTGCATCTAGTAATTGAGTCACAACTCACAATGTTGAACTTCACGTAAGGTGCGAGTGGTGGGTACCACTCGCACTATTATTCAACTTAATAGATCTGTATCATTTTCTTTTGTATCCCGTACTTTGGATAATGTTGCTCCTAGGATGGAGATGGTGCTGAGTATGTTTTTGTTTAGTCTTTGTTTTTTTCTATGGCCTTGTTTATCAATAATTTGGGCATTTTGCTGTATAGCATAAGAGCTCCAAGTTTTGTAACGTTCAATGTCAGCGGTTATTTTTCCTGCGCAAGGAGTTGTAGGGGAAATACCCGCCTGTGGCCTCTATGGAAACAGGCCTCATGTTGCAAGATGTTCCAGACAGCTGGCCACTTCCTTGTGGAGTTCGGCCCTATCACTATACTCTGTGTTCAATGTTGGGTCAACCCCATGAATTTTGGGAACGTCTGTGTGTTCTCTGGCTGGAATTGTGAGGGAGATCACTAGTGTTCGTGGTTATTTTGGTATTTCCTTGGTCGTATTTGACTTTAATTGTTTCCATTTCATTTGTGGCATCGTCGTCTAAGACTTTGCCTGGAATGATTACAAACCATTGTTTTACCGGTTTATAACCGAGTTATGCAATCTGGTGGGTGTAGCAATTCCAAAGAATTGAACGAAACCAGTGAATTATTGAACGTTGTGAGACAGTCCAATGATCTGCTCGAGTACATTCGTTTGGTAAAAGAATTAAATTATATTTGATAATCTCGTGAATATGCAGTGGGACGGCCCGATGGCTTGCTCGAAGTGCATTATTTGTTAGAGATGCAAGTTTAAGCCGTAGGATTGGTAAAATAGTTGTAGATATATGTACAATTAAATCAAAATATATTTTGACAGAGTTAGGTACCTTGTGGGTCTAAATATGGCGTCGACTCTTGAGACGATTTTATTTTATTTCGTTTAAGTCGAGCATGCATTAAATTGTTTCCAGGTTTTTTCATTTTTCACCTGATTCTCTCGTATTCCGCGGTTGACGATGATGTGTCCTTTTTGGCATTTTCCAACTTTTAAAAACTGTTCTTTTTATTTAAAAGTTTAGATAAGTGTTGAGTAGAAACGCACTAAAACCGCGAATGACAAGTTGACAGCCGACACAGAGCTGCCAGGGAAAGAAAAAAAAAATTGTCTCTTAAACATAGTGAATTGTGTGGCCTCCCGTAGCCCGTACTACATGTAAATAATAATCATTAATTACAGGTACTAATCTCGAGGACGAGGCACAAAGTATAATTAAACTAGCTGTTGCCCGCGAATGCCTTTGAGTGGAAATTTAACGAAAAAAGTTAGCCTTTGTGCTATTCCAGACTATATAATCTATCTCTGTGCAAATTTTCATCCAGATCCGTTCAGCCGTTCTGGCGTGATTGAGTAAAAAACATGTTATTGCATCCATCCATCCAAATTATCGCATTCATAATAATAGTAAGACTACTTAGATTGAGATTTATAATTAGAAAGGAGAGTAACCATGTACCTATACTTAGAAGTTACATCATATTTAGTGGATGAATGAAAGGCTAACTAGAAAGTTATCAAGGCAGACGTGACGTAAAGCGAAATGCCGGGAGGGAAGTATACTTTATTGACGATGTTCTGCAGAAAGGTACGTAGTCCTCACAACCAGTTTGCGTGTATGACCAGAATATGTATGAATCTCAACGTAGCATATAATAACGAAAAATACGAGTATGTAAGGATCGTAGCAGATGGCGTTGTGTAGTTTCTGTCGTGCCTAGTAATATCTATTACTAGCGACCCGACCCGGCTTCGCCCGGCAGAAATCATATTTAAAAACCTTCCTCATGTATCGCTTTTCTATGAGAGAAAACCGTATCATAATCCGTTGCGTGGTTAAGAAGAAGTTAGCGAAGAAACAGAAATGACATCGATATTTATTATGAGGACAGCCGTAACATGTTGTCATTTAACAATTAAATAACCATTTATTGATTGACTTCCATATTGTAAAAGATAGTTTTTTGTTGTATATAATTCGTTGATAGCCAATATTTGTTTATTTTAATTTTATAATAATGATATAATATCGTCTCAGTCTTCTTCTTCAAATAGTAATTTGATAACTTGGCTTTCCATTGCAATGTCGAATAATAATTTGCCATAAAATAATTGAAAGTCGGTAAAAGACTTGAGGTTATTAATCCGATGCGTATGTATTTAATATTGTTGGAATTCCACAATATTCAAAATCAAAATCAATTTTTTTATTTCACATAGGCCTACATGGGCACTTATAAAACGTCGACAAAATGAGCACGGTTCGGGTTGGTCGTTTCCTATGGAGAAGAACCGGCAAGAAACTCCATGGTTACTCTTTTAAAAATGGTTTGGTTTTACAATATTTACATGTTACAGCATTAGTACTTAGATATGGGGGGACAACGTAGGCCCGAATTATGACAATAAGTCGTAAGAAACTAAAAAAAAAGAAAAAGATTATATAAAAAAGTTAACAAATGTTAACTAGCATCTAGAAGGCCTACAATGTTCACACATTCACAAAACAATCGGTAAAAGAATCTATACAAAGCTAAAAAATAATAAAAATAAGTATAACAAGACTAAATTTAACATGTTGCACAAATTTTGTTATCAGTGCTGTAACTATTCTTAGCAAAGGGCTTTAAAGATGATTGAAAACCATTTTAAAAAGTCTAATTAAAAGAAGGAAAGAAAAAATGAGATTGAGAATAGTTAGAGACATCCACATATTTGTGCCGTTTACAAGTTACCAGGGAAGCTGCATGCGCAGAAGGAGCTAAGGCCAAATGTTTTTATCTTCAACGTAGTCCTTGATTTTATAATATGCTTTTTTAACAAGGATACGTTTGATGTAGTTTTTGAACCTTCCATCGGTCAGTTCTATAACTGACTTTGGCAACTTGTTATAAAAGCGTATACTGTTTATAAGAAAAGACTTGCTAGTTTTCGTTAATCTGAATTTGGGTATTACAATTTCGTGCTTACTGCGTGTATTTAAATTATGGAAGTCGCTTCTAGTTTTGAAAAGCCCCCGATTTTTACGGACATACAAAATACATTCCAAAATATAAAGTGAAAGTAGAGTCAGTATATCGATCTCTTTAAATTTTTCTCTGAGGGACTCGCGAGGACCCATTTTATAGATTGCGCGGATTGCCCTCTTTTGTAGGATGAAAATTGAGTCAACGTCTGCTGCTGATCCCCACAGCAGAATGCCATAAGACATAATACTGTGGAAATAAGCATAGTATACTAACCTGGCTGTAGCTACATCGGTTAGCTGCCTTATTTTCCTTACTGCATATGCAGCCGAACTTAACCTACCCGAAAGAGTTCTAATGTGCGCGCCCCACTGCAATTTTGAATCGATAGTAATCCCTAAGAATACAGTTTCCGTTATAACTTCAAGATTTTTGCCGTCAAGATTTAAGTTTAGGTCATGTTGTGGTACATTTGGTAAAGAGAACTTTAGACATTTTGTTTTTTTCGCATTCAGTAAAAGATTGTTAGCTGCGAACCATTTTGAGAGAACAATTAGACTTTCGTTGTTATGACATCCGTATCTTGCCTATCTATTTTAAAAATTAACGAAGTATCATCAGCAAATAGAATTATATCCGAAAATTTGGCCATCATAAAAGGGAGATCATTAATGTAAACAAGAAAAAGGAAAGGGCCGAATTGAACCTTGGGGCACGCCCATCTTGACTAGAGACCCGGAGGACGTCGCCCCATTAACATTTACTTTTTGCTGTCTGTTTGATAAATAGGAAAGCACGAGATCAGCAGATTTTCCACGAATTCCGTAGTGGTGTAATTTACAGATCAGTGTGTTGTGGTCGACGCAGTCGAAAGCTTTTGAGAGATCACAGAAGATGCCAATGGCATCCTGGGACCTCTCCCAAGCCTCCAAGATGTGGCTGATGAGTTTTACTCCCGCGTCCGTTGTCGACCTACCTTTCGTAAAACCAAACTGTTGACTATGCATTTGAATTGAAGTGAGACAATCAACATCTGTTCCAGCATGATTTTTTCAAAGATTTTACTCAATGCTGGAAGCACGGATATAGGTCTATAATTAGAAGGATCACTCTTACAGCCTGATTTGAAAATTGGTACTACTTTACTGTGTTTCATTAAGTCAGGAAAAGTGCCGCTGTCCAAACATTGATTGAATATGCCTGTTAGGACAGGAGCAATTGAGTCAATAATATCTCCAAGAACCCTAACGGATATCCCCCATAAGTCTTCAGTATTTTTTATATTCAGACTTTTGAACGCGTTTTTAATTGTATCAAGACATATTGGTTTAAATTTAAAGATTGGTATGTCTTTAGTAAAGTTTTCTTTAAGAAGAGCTTCAGCTAATTTAGAAGAGGAAGGAAGAGACTTCGTAACCTCTAACGGAATGTTGGTAAAGAAATTTTCTAATGTCTCAGCGACTTCTTGCCTATCAGAAATGGTTTGATTAGTTATTTTCAAAGACAACTCATTCTGATCGCGTTGTTGTATCTTTCCAGTTTCTTTATTAATTAATTGCCACACAGTTTTTATTTTATTATTAGAAACACCAATTTTGTTAATTATTGTTTGAGATTTTGCTTGAGCGCAGACTCTTTTGAATATTTTGGAATAGTTTCTAACATAAGTGTGAAAAACTTGATCGGAAGTCAAAGATTTTTCGTAATATAAATTATATAAGATGTCACGGCTTTTTCTTATGCCCACAGTGGCCCATTCACTAAATTTCGATTTGGAATTGTTGACTTTTACTGTTTTTACAGGACACGTTTTATAGAATTCTTGGCAAACTGTTGAAAACAACGTGCCGTAATTTATATTGGGGTCGTTTGAATCAAAACTGGCGTTACAAAGGTTGCTTAAAACATTATTATTAAAAGAGATTAATTTATTTTTAGTAAGTGGTCTTAATCGAATTGACTTAGCTAGGTTATTTTTTTTATCTGACTCAAAAGATACTAGTTGACCAGTATGGTCTGACTTAACGCCACTAATTAAAAACGAATCTTTTACTTTACAATTAGTGAATACATTATCTATGCAAGAAGCTGAAGTTGCTGTTATTCTTGTTGGTTCATTAAATAAATATGTTAGGTTAAATGATTTAAATAATGAAATGAGCTTACATTTTTCAGGCGAGTTGACTAACAGATCTATATTTAAGTCACCACAAACAAAAACTAATTTATTATCTCTGAAAAGTTTACTTAATAATTCTTCCATTGTTATCAAAAACAATGACAAGTTTGATGCTGGTGGTCTGTAAACGCACAAGACAGTATGCCCCTCGACCTCTGCACATGCTACCTCACACAAGCGATCAACAGAGTAAGCAGTGATATCATTCCTTTCCTTATATTTTAAATGACTATTACAAAGTATCAGGGTACCACCACCCAGTGTGGATCTGTTGTACGCACTGGCAACTGAGAAATTATTTACATTAAACAACATCCTATCTGGTTTTAACCAAGTTTCACAAAAACATAAGATATCCATGTGGTATTTATCTACTAACAATTCCACGTCTAAAATTTTGCCGGAGAAGCGATTTATATTTTGATGATATAGTAAAATATTACTATTCGACTTCTCTTTTGTCGGCTCTAATCGTTTAAAAAATCATTGTTTAAAGTATTATCAGAAAAACTGAATAATACTGTTAAATCACTAAACCTAGTCTCAGTTAAATTATCAATAACTGCGTGTATATTAAAAGCTAACAATGTAGCTAATAAATGTCGACTATTTTTGGGAAGAAACATATGGTTCCCAATCAAAACAAAATCACTAACAAAATTGTTGGTGTCAAAAAACAATAAACGGTCACTATGACGACAAGATAAAATATGCATCAGGTTATTCAAACTAGAAATGTATTCATTTTCATGAACAAGTAACTTGCCAGAATAGGGCAATGCACATAATATTAATTTGCCTAATCTTAACTTAAGTAGGGTGTCAATACCATTAACTATGTCCTTTTTTGTTATACTAAGGCTATTTCCAATAAGAAGTACTACAGTACTTTGCTCATTCAATTGTGTCTGTTGAATTTTATGGATAAGCTCATTAAATTGCAGTTTATGATAACAATGGTTCACTATTGTATGTTTAGAACGGTTATTTAACAAAGATCCAAAACCTGTTCCTAATCTATCAGAAAATACTAAGACATTACTTTTGGTGGGGATCAAAGTTGTTGCAGTATGATCAATAGGTAAAGATGTAGTAGCAACATGTTGTGACATGAGAGGTGGCAGAGCGGCAGCACAACTACAGGTGAGGTTGTTAGTCAATGATTCGCACCTCTCTGCATTATACTTCACCAGGTCCACCAACTCACAAGCCTCCTGCATGCGTTCACTCAACATCTGTTGACTACATTCATATTTACAAAATATTTCCTTAAGTGTATTTTCCCTACTCAATAATTCCCTTTCAAGGTTCTGAATTTCAACATCATACATTTGTGTACTAGTTTTTAATTTACTATTACATATATTTAATTGGTTTTTTAAGTTTCTTAAATCTTTCCTAAGCTTAACATTATTTTTGCAAACATTTTGAGTTTTTATAAGTTTCTTATATTTCTTAATACTTTTATTGATTTTAATATATTTCTTAATTTTATTATGACTACTTAGAATTGGACATTTAGCAATGGTATCATCCCCTGTAAGGTCTATAGTAATGGTGGGCGGCTCACACTCCAGTTTGGATGCATCCATCAGCTCATTGTACAGGTTACTGGTGTTAGAAACCTCTTCGCTGACTTTCAGCGAGTCGATGGAGGTAATGGTGTTATGAGCCTTGCACAATTCTGCTTCTAGTACAGATATACGCTTCAGTGCCTGGTCATGAGTGTCATGGCACTGCTGATAATCTGAAACCAGTTGACGGAGATGGTGATGCTGGTCCAGTATTATTCACATATGTAACTCTATGTGGCCTTCTAAACCTGTGTGCCAAAGGTCATTGGGCATTATGTTCGGCCATTTGACCCACGGCGTACACAAACAAAATAAGGCAGAATGTGCAGACAACTATCTTTGCAACACAGTGGTAAAGGTCGCATTCTTGTAGACAGCGGGCAAGGCTAAGAAAATGTTTTTTTGAAAATTAAAACTTGTAGGAGGATTAGCGTCAGACAGATAAGCACAATAGCGATGATTGCTAGAGCTGAGACCTAAGACAGGCTATATAGAAACCTCTGGATGGGTTTGAAGGCCAAAAACAACTTTTTTAATATAGTAAAAGATAGAAAAATGAATGTTAGAGATATATCGCGAAATAACATATTATGTAAAAGATGAAGAGAATGCGTGGGATGGAGTTCTTTGGATTCAAACGACAATAATATCTATATTTTTATAGATATTAGTGACGTTGTTCGACTTTGATAACTCTGAAGTCTAACTGAAAGAATGAAAACGAGATAAAAATAAAAACTAACTCTACATAATTAAATACATTTTTATTCTGCATGATCAAAATTAATTGTAAGGTCGTCTAAAAAGACCGTAGGTGCGTCAATTACTTCCTGGTGTCTAGCCCATGACAAAAACTACACTATGCTAGCCCTAGCTACACGAGCACTCACACTAGAATATTGCTGAATGCTTTCTCTTCCGACCCGTGTTGGGTCTATTAAAATGTACGTATAGTAATGTCTCATTCGGATGTGTCTCGATTGAATTCGGCCTCTGATAAGTACGTTATTCTTGACAAAATGTTTATGTCGATACATTTCTATGAAGTACACATCTTTTGCATTTATATTTGCAGGATGGCATGGTATACTAAAACTAAAAACTACAAAGTGAAAAATTATTTTCTTTTTGGAAGCCGGCGTCTTTCGTAGGTACCAATTTTTTTGCATTATAGACACCGACTTCCACAACTAAAGTTATTTTTCACTTTGTTTTTTTTTTTTTTTTTTCACTTTTTTTGTTGTACCTACCTAATAGGCAAGTTGCTTAGTATGGTACTGTGAGGACTCTGCTTAACTAGAAGGCAACCTACTTGCCTGTAAAAATACTGGCAATTGGTATTACTTGAAAGGTAAATGAATTTGGAATAGAAAATAAGTGAATATGTTTTTGATTGTCAATTCTAGTGGAGCCGCCCAGAAGGGAGGCATATTGTAAAATTCTTACAAAATATATAAACTATAAAAGTAATTTGGTAATTTATTTAAACACTTCTGACTACGCCTTCTACATTTGGTGGAGGCGCCGGGTACAGAAAATATCCCTGTAAAGAAGATACAATAAATATTTCGCGTCTGCACGGCGAAAACAGTGCACGAAGCCCCATCTGTGAGTGTGAGGTTACGGAGAACGAAGATATCGTTGGCGAGAACCCTAGCCGACGAACACTAGCACGTGGATTATCAAAGATAAGTGGTATTTTCTAACTGGGTAAAGATGGCACAGCCAGTATTCACGGGGACCGGAACAAAGTCCAGTTTTGAGGATTTCCTCATGCAATTCCGTCGAATTGCTGCTATAAATAAATGGCAGGAACAAGACTTGGGGCTGATTTTGGGCGCATACTTGGACGGCCCGGCACTTGCCTATTATAAGTTCATTTACAAGGACGATCTTTCTTTCAAAGACATTTGCAATAACTTAAAAAAAGAAATCCCAGCGAGGTTAGATTTTATTGAGAAATTTTACAACGCACGGCAAGATAGACAAGAGGATGTAAATGCCTTTTTCTATAGACTGGCGGAATATGCTGAGCAAGCAGGCATAGCCGATGACCAAGTTTTCATTAGAATTTTCCTAAAAGGGGTAACAAATTATTATAAATTTAAATTAGGCACGAAATTATACGGCTCCAGAGCAGAGCTTCTTGCCACAATAATACAAATGAGGGAAATATTAGAAGGTATGCAAAATGAGCGCATAAATTTGCCGGTACAACCTCCGCGCGTGCGTTTCGAAACGCCGTCTAATCAAGGGTTCCCTGCCTCACGGAGATCACCAAGCCCAGGTGTGGCCACGTCTAGTGTGACTCCGCATCGGGCGGGCGACGGCGAAATCTTTCACACACCGAGATACAATTTACGCCCAAGGCAGCGCTTCGAGGACAGAAATAACCGCTCTCATGTTGCCCCTAGATTTAGAAGCCCTCTACCAACCGATCACCCAAACGAACCAGGACACAGACAATAAAGATAGACGAGGAGTTGCGTACTGTGTCCATGAAAGAGCAGCTCCCAACCGAAGACAACAAACACGGTGATCTTACTCCATTTATTAACATTTGTATAGCTAATCAATTTTATAACGCATTAGTTGACACGGGTGCTTCTATCTCTTGTATTACGGAAGAATTAGTTCGGCTGCTAGGTCTGAAACATACCAGTGATGAGACGAAACATTTTGTGAAATCTATTTCGGGTGCACACCTAAAAGTTATAGGAAAAACAAGGATCAACTTCATTGTGGATTCGTGTGTCTTAACAAGTGACTTTGTTGTGATAAAAGACATTAACCAAAGTCTAATACTTGGCCAAGATTTTCTATATAATAATGAGGCTATAATTGACTTTAGTAAGAAATGTGTATTTTTTAAAGGCAAGTTTTGTGCTAAATTTTGTAAATATTCTGAACAAAACGTTACGTCGATTTCACGACCAGTGCTGTGGAAGAGCTATCAAGACGAAACAAATAAAGTTAATAACGTCTTGAACGGCCATGGTGAATCTATGGAAGAAAGAAGTGTAATTACGGTGTCTAAGAATGACCACTTGTATTTTTCGAGATTAATAAATAGTAATGATGAGAGTTATATATCAACTGTACCCAAAGAATGTAATGTAAAGAGGGAACTTGATATAAACCCAAACTTGAGTCTCTGTAAATTGGAATCACTTAAGAAGCTTCTTTCATCATATAGAGAGAATTTTGCATTTTCGGCTTCGGAGCTAGGCAGCTGTAGTGTAGAAGAAATTACTATTAGAACTGTAGATGATATACCTGTCCATCATCCTCCTTATAGAGTATCTCCTAAACAGCTTGACATAATAAATACACAAATAGAAGAGATGCTGAAGAATGGTGTTATCCGTGAATCAAGGAGTGCGTACGCTTCGCCCGTTGTATTAGTACAGAAGCCAGAGCAGTCCTGGAGATTCTGCGTTGATTATCGGAAGTTAAATAAAAAAGTCATTACCGATAGTTATCCATTACCGATCATAGAAGATTTAATGATTTATTTGTCAGGGGCGCGATACTTTGCGGATTTAGATTTAAATTCAGGCTACTGGCAACATCGTTTAAGTGAAAAGGATAAGCATAAAACTGCGTTTATTACTGCTTCCGGTCTATATGAGTTTAATGTTTTACCTTTTGGGCTCAAAACGAGTCAAGCTGTTTTCCAAAGGATAATGGACAAGGTCTTAGCTGGTATCAAATATAAAAAGGCCATTTGTTACGTAGATAATATCTTAGTGTGGGGTAATAACTTCGCGGAGTTTATGGAATCGTTAGAAGAAGTCATGTGTAAGAAAGCAAACCTTACGCTAAAACCGAATAAGTGCAGTTTCGGTTATAAGAAAATTTCCGTGTTGGGGCATGAGATCTCCGGTGAAGGAGTTAAGCCTGATAAAAAAAAATTGCAATCGTTAAAAACACTCAAGACCCCAACAAATACAAAACAGGTTAAGTCAGTATTGGGTTTGTTTTCTTACTATAGAAAGTTCATTAGTAGTTTTGCCAAAATAGTGTTGCCTCTTACAAGATTATTAAAAAAAAACGCCAAGTTTATATGGGGCAGAAAAGAAGAAGAAGCCTTCCAGAAGATAATAAATATTATGGAATCACCCCCGATATTGCATTTTTATTCTAGTAATAAGCAATTAACTACTAGGTTGCATGTGGACGCTAGTGGGGAGGCCCTTGGCTGCTGTCTCAAACAAGGTGATGATGTGTTGTTCCCTATAGCATACGCGTCCAGGAAACTGAGTGAAGGAGAGAAGAAATATTCTACAACGGAGAAAGAGTGTCTTGCTTTAGTCTGGGCGTTAAATTATTTTAAACATTTTCTTTGGGGTTTGAAGTTCCAGGTGGTCACGGATCATAAGGCATTGTGCCGGCTACGAGGTAGAAAGGACATGAATGGAAGATTAGCTAGGTGGTCGCTGTGTATCCAGGCGTATGACTTCGATATTGTACATTGTTCTGGCAGAGATAACGTTATTGCTGATTTTTTGAGTAGGAATCCATTAGTGCAAGACGAAGAAGACTCGAAGAGGACAGAGGAGGGCCCTGACGACGGCATGCAGTTATATAGGATTGAGGTGGTCAGGATAAGAGATGACCAGCTTAGAGATGTTTTTTGTAGGTATTGGTTGGATAAGATAGCAGCTAGCGGGAGTAATGTGGTGAAGGGATTTAGTGTGATAGATGGCATTTTGTGTAAGAGAACCAGGATTCTGAATGATAATCGGATGTTAGTAGTCGTTCCTAAAAACTTGTTAGAGGAGGTGTTGAAAGAGCTTCATGATGATCCATGGTCCGGAGGGCATTTAGGTTTGGCGAAAACTTTGGCTAAGTTTAGAGCGAGGTACTTTATTAAGGATGCAGAAAGAGTGGTAGATAAATATGTAAGAAGCTGCGTATTGTGCCAAGAGCGGAAGAAGGACGACCAGGTGGCCCAGTTACAACCTGTTGTTGTGAACCGATTGATGGAAAAAGTTGGGATAGATGTGTTAGGTCCTTTTAGGAAGTCGCTGAGAGGTAATAGGTATATCATTGTAAGTTTGGAATATGCAACGAAGTATGCAGTTTGTAGAGCAGTTCCTATGGTGACAGCGCAAAGGATCAGCGAGTTTCTAATAGAGGAGATTTTCTGTCGTTATGGAGGAGTTAAGGAAATTGTGTCGGATAGGGGGTCAGTTTTTACATCTCGCTTGGTAAAAGAAACTGTAAGTTATTTCGGAGCCAAGTCACGCTTCACCACTGCGTTCCACCCTGCAACGAATGGTTTAGTTGAGCGATTTAATCGAACAGTGTGTCAGATGCTTTCCATGTATGTCACCAACGATCAGCGAAATTGGTGTAGTTATGTTCCACTAGTATGTTTTGCTTATAATTCCAGCAAACAGTCAAGCACTAGATTTTCACCTCACATGTTGCTATACGCTAGGGAACCATTATTTCAAACCGACATGCTAGTAAATAGCAGCAATGTTGACATGGTTGATTATGTAGGACGTCATGAGCTAGGGAACAGTTTGTCACGTCGTGCCATAGATAATATAAAAAAGGCACAGGTTAAACAGAAAATGCGATATGATAGAAAAGCTAAATTGAGAATATTTACGCCTAATCAATTAGTTATGCTCTATACACCTAGACGGACCACAAATAGAAGTATTAAACTATGTAGGTTGTATAAAGGCCCATACCGAATAGTTAGAAGATTATCTGATGTAAATTATGTAATTATAAAAAATAATAATAGGCGATTTAGGGACATAGTACATGTAAATAGATTAAAACCTTTTAATGTTAGAATAGGACAAGAGATAGGTTTAAATAGGTAAGAATAGGTTAAGGTTAGTAAGGTTTCCATAAAGGAAGAGGCCGGTTGTCAAATAAAAGAAAAAAATATGAATGACAACTATCCAATTTGACATATTGAAGTTAATAGTGATGGGAAAGTAGGAAAATATGTATCGATAGTTTTCTTATCGATATTCTCTAGTAGTATCGATATATATAATTAAATTAGTTCTTTCCGTTGCATGTGCTGATGATGTGTGAGTTGTAAGCCGCAGGGGGAAGAAGAGGCTGGCAACGTTGGCCACGCATCGAAGAAATATTTTTTGGTTATGCGATTAAGGCATAGGCACAAGCCAGGGTAATAGTATAACCCAGGGGTTTCTAAAAGTAATAGTCATAACTGAAACCGACTTTGCTAACGGGGCATAGCCTTTGCAAAGGATGTCGAGTTGACATCATTGGTCCAGTTTATGTCTGATGTTTAAAATAATAAATGAATTTATAATAATAAACCCTGGTGCAAGCTCTATGAATAGGATTAGAAATTCGATGCGATCCAGCCTTTCCTTCTCTGGCCTGATAAACGCACGAGATCGAAAAATTGTGTCTTATTTGAATTTTTGAGATTAAACCCCATCCGGGTCGATGTGAGTTGACGCATCATTCTTGTGTTGGGAGGACGCCTTGTTCCTTTTTTAGGGTTTTGGTCAAGGAGGTTCAAGCATGACGGCGTTGAATTGTTAGTGCGTATGTGCACGTCAACTGAAGTTAAAAGCACATATCGGAGCGTCCGATAACTCGTTTGTCATGATTAAGCCTTCCCCTTTTAAGGGTCGTACCTCAATTGTAAATGTGATTTCCCTATTAGGTAAATGCTCGGGTTAGGGTAAGGTAGGATTCATGTAACCTTTCAAGACATAGAATAGAAGCACTTCATATGATTCTGCGCGTCTATTCGTAGGGGCGTAGCTCATGTGAGGACTCTGCTTAACTAGAAGGCAACCTACTTGCCTGTAAAAATACTGGCAATTGGTATTACTTGAAAGGTAAATGAATTTGGAATAGAAAATAAGTGAATATGTTTTTGATTGTCAATTCTAGTGGAGCCGCCCAGAAGGGAGGCATATTGTAAAATTCTTACAAAATATATAAACTATAAAAGTAATTTGGTAATTTATTTAAACACTTCTGACTACGCCTTCTACAGTACCTATCATACCAGAATAGATTACCCGAATATCATGAAACTTGAACATAATAATGTTATTTTTTTTTTTTCGTCTATACTTTCTGTTACTTATATGGTTTAAATAATAAAGAGTATTCTATTCTATTCTATAACCGGTGAAATGAGAGTGAATCAAGGTGAACTGTACACATCTGCGTACTTCTTTAGAGCGTACTGGCGTGATTTTATGTTATGAAATCGTATAAACAATAAACAGACATGTGATTGCAGCAATCCCGAGAGATTGGCAGTTATTTATTAAAGAGTTATGTTGTATATCTTCGAAGTTCTTCATCAGATCTTCATCAAATTATAAAAAACTTTTTGCAAAAAAATACTACCGACTTCCAAATACAAAACTACAAAGTCAAAAATAACTTAATTTTTTGAAGTCGGTGTCCATAACGCAAAAAAATGGTGCCTACGAAAGACACCGACTTCAAAAAATTAAGTTATTTTTGACTTTGTAGTTTTGTATTTGGAAGTCGGTAGTATATTTTTGCAAAAAGTTTTTTATTTTTCCCTTTTTAGTTGTACGTACCTAATAGGCAAGTTAGTAAGGTAACTTTAACGCCATAATAGATTTCATGAAACTTGAACATATCCGATGAAATGAGAGATCTGCGTACCCCTTAAGAGCGTACTGGCGTGATGTTATGTTATGAAATGGTATAAACAATAAACAGAAATGCGATTGCAGCAATCTTGAGAGATTTGCCGTTATTTATTGAAGAGTTCTGTTGTATATCTCCGAAGTTCTTCATCAGATCTTCACCAAATTAAAATGGGACCAATTTTGGAACATACTTTTTCAAACAAAAAAAGAATTTTCAAAATCGGTTCACATTTGACGGAGTAATCGGTGAACATACACAAAAAAAAAAAAGAAAAAAAAAAAAACAAACATGAAGTCGAACATAGAACCTCCTCATTTTTGGGAAGTCGGTTAAAAATGGAACCAATTTTGAAACATAATCTTTCGAACAAAAAAAGATTTTTCAAAACCAGTCGATTGCAATCGGTATTATTACCGAAAAACAACAATCATTATTTTATTATTAAAGGTTAAATACATCTTTTCCCTCGGCCATTAAACAAAAAACTATCTACACAGGATGAAAAGTGAGAGTAAGCTCATTAATGTTAAACAAATTTGATTATTGTACGCAGTCTTTCATGAACCGTTTCATAGTACATTGTGTATTAAGGGCGGTAGGTAAGGAATTACGATCGAGCCTCTAGTAGAAGCCCGAAGTCGAAGACTGAGGGCTTTCTGAGTCGAGGTTCGTAATTCCCGTACCGCCCGTGATACACACAATGTTTTTCATCACATTTGCGAGTAATAATTATGAATTATAGCTTTAATACACAAGTCAGCACAGCTGTTATTACGAAATACGTGAACCTTTTTTTTAAGCGGTTGGCGAATTTTTGCCCACACCACAGATTATACAGTGTTTCGTTCAGAAACTTTAAGGGCAATACTTACATGTATACAGCCATGACGGAGTGTAAAAAGAATTAAATAATTTCGACGTTTTCATACTATAACTATTAAAATCGATTATTAAGAACATTAGTTGAGTATTTAAGTAACATGTAGCGAGATTGTAAAGAAATTCCTGTTTAGATAACATTTTATGACAATTTTTCAATTGCGTGTAAACTCTTTGCTTGAACTTGCATGACCTGTGTGCTGTGCCGTAAATTAAAAAAATATTACTTACCGCCCTAGGGCTTCATGACAAACAAAAAAGCCCGAGGGTTTTATATGGAGCATTACGGCAAAGTTAACCTGTATGTTTTGGTACTGTTTACGTGCAAGTGTGATGAAAAATTACTTATGACCTTTCCTTAAGTCATAAGTAAAGTCTATGTATATTTTTTTGTATCAATGTTTGTTTGTATTTATGTATATTTGTATGTTTATGCATTTTTCCGAAACTAATAATCGGATCGTGATCTTTCTTTTAGTTTGGATTAAGTATCTCTCAACTTAGGTCATAGTGTAAGTTTGTTCAAAATCGGTTAGGCAGTTTTCAAGATATGGAACTTACAACCAAACTCCTTAACGACAAACAGCACGAATGTGTAAATTGCGTTTGCGTTATGGGTATTTTATCAATCCTTTAGGTACCTTACTATGGAACTCACTAAATTTTTAGTGATGGTAGACCAAAGCTAAAAAGAGAGAAATAAAACTTTTTTATATAAAAATAAACCAATTTCTAAGACGATACTGAATTCTTTCTACACAAAATGTGTGTTAGGTATTGAATGAAAATTAAAGTCCAAGTTAGCAAGTACGAGTACGTTCTAAGTACACGCTAAAACTACTCAATTCCGAGATTGAGTTAAGAGGAAAGATTATGGTAACGTTTGGGGCGTCTAGAATCTTGGACTAAAGCAAGTTAATGACAGATAAACAAGCCAACCAATCATCACAACTGTACATTGCCATTGCATTGAGTTAAGTTGAGCATGAGCATCTGGAATCGGCCTTAGTCTTAGTATCTATGTAATCTAATCTAATATCTTCAAACGAGCAATTCTTGTTTATATGTATAATATATATAATCTGAATCTCGGAAACGGCTCCAACGATTTTCATTAAATTTGGTATCCCCTGTGTAGGGAGGTTTCAGGGGCGATAAATCGATTCATTATTAGTAAACGGTCTTTCTCTATTTTCACTCAAGCAGAGTTCGGTCGCCCAGATACCTACTTATATTAAAACATGTACCTACCTTAGGAAATTTCAGAAATAATAAAAGTGCACTAATGAAACCAGGTATTCTTATAAATGGTGTATTTTATTTGTGTAGTTGTACGCTGTATAATGGCAGGTCATTAAACGTTTACTTAGGACGCTTACCAACAACGTAGTAGTTTTTTTTAATGTATTTGCTTTGTTGAAATTTTACTTGAAAATCACACACATGATTAAATGGAGAGCTATGTTTTTAGATGTGTACTTACGATTTATATCTACGATCGTAATAATATGACGCCTGTACTCTCCAATGTTTTGGGCAGAGGTGCACGAATAGTACACCCACATTTCATATTTTATGTTTAAGTCTCATGTATAGTCCCCGGCATGTAACTTGGCAAGGTTTTGGCCTAGTAGGGGTAAGTTCGCGTATATTTCGCGAACTGACCTACCTCCATATAGAGCGCACGGAACGTGGATGCGACGCGATTGATCAGTCGATCCTTGTGTCAACTGACCAACCGATCGCGCGCTCGGAACGGTGCTAAACGTTCCCGGCGCCTCGCTTCACTACCAAAAGAGTCCTAAAAAACGACTTGCGCATCTAACGACTCTAGCCAACCCTTTATACCCTTTGTGCCTATTGGTCTTGTTTGTTCTGTCTCCTGCTTGATATGGAGGGAAGTGGAAATTTGTATTTTTCTTACTCCTCCATTTTCTTTTCTGATTAATTTCGTTGCGGGATCCAAGACAGTTAAATTCATTCTCCGGGACTTCGTCGAGCTTCATTGCCTCGGCGCTTTTCTGGTGGTCGCCACTGTTGATTCTGGCTTTCAGGAGTTGCAGTGGTTTGGGAATAGTGCGGTGGGATTACGTGCCGGGGCTTATAATAGGGGCAAGGTTGCTAACAACCGGGCACAAAGCCAGACTCCGACGCCGACTCAGATGGAAAATCAATTAAAACTTTGCCTGACCCGGGAATTGAACCCATGACCTTATACTCAGCTGTAGCGCTTGCGAATACTAGCTAGACTAAGTGTCCCCCGGTGGGTACCAGCATTGTCGAGGTGGGGGGGCTCAGTAGCCGTGGCTTGGTCACCCACGGTGAAGCGCAGAGGAACCCGAGAAGGAGTCAGGGCTTTTGTCGAAAAGCCGACGACTTAGCGTCCAACAAGTAGGTTGCGGTGCCGCTTGGTTACAATAAGTGCTTAAAAAGAGCATGTTTTCTCCAACGTAAGACTTTAACGAATTTTCTATAACAAACAAGAATCAAGGCAAAAACCTTGCTGAAATAAACTGTGGCTTTCTTAGATGTTTACTATTAATGCCTCTGACTTCTTAGCTCGTTAATTATGAAAGCAAATAATAATAAATATTCATTCATTTTTGTTTCATTTAATATATGAGGCATCTGTTTTTTATTAGTTCGTACATAATAAGTAATTAATGTATTGACCGTATCTTTTTACCCGACTATGGGAGGGATTTTCGAGCGTTTGTATGTAAGTATATATGTCCATTTCTATAGTACGCTCTACAACCCAAACGGCATGACTGATTACGTCACATGAGGAGTCGTTGGCTTTGTCTCAATTGATGGAATGACATAGGCTATATAATTATTAAAAATAGCGGAACTTATCTGAAATATAACTAATTATTATAAAAACAAAAAACCCGACTGCTGAAATATTTTTTGTTTAAAAAGGTTTATTGTTTTAATTTGTTTTTTGACTGTGTAGATACTGATATTTTTCTGTGTTGTGATTAATTCGACAGAATTGAAACATTGAGCTAAAAATAGACCTAACTATAACTGAATTAATCCTCTATAAAATTCCGGTTTATGTCCAAAATAATGTACTGCATGCATTAAAGTATCCTGCTTAATCATTGAACAAACAAATTATAGTTTCATTGCTCCCATTATTATCAGAAACAATCAACATAAAAGTTAGTCATCTATTTGTTCGCTCAGTCGTTCCATAACGCTAACGGTTAATACTATTTGTAAATTGGGTCTTTGTTTTGAAAGGTATATAATAATATGTATGCATTGATATGTAACGCGAATATTATATTGAAAACCGACGAACGTGCCAAAAGAACGTTATGAAAATGTAATAAAATTAACGCATTTTCCCAAGCAGAAAATCAAAACGAAAATCTCTAATTCTGTATATAATTTTTTTCTACAAATGTGTCTGTTCTTCGTCATAGAATACATGTGTGTTAGATAAATGTCTAGGATACAGATAGCGAAAAGAGTGTTCCTTTTATAACATCAATTGTGACATAACGTATTGAATCTATTTATCTGCCGCAAAGGTATTGTATTCGCTTCTATATACTGGACACGTGGATTTTCGCATGATAGGGAAGCATACACTATTTAAATGACATTTTCTATATTCCTGTCACCTTTATCTTGTGTGAGATACTTAAGGAACGATTGTCTGTTCAAAACTTTTGTATTAGATGCTACCATTAAATACTACTTGAAAGTTTGGCCAATCACGACAACGTTAATTTTTGGAGAGTCGGATAAATTCTTTTAATTTATTATTTGGGCAATTTTGCTGGCGCAGTGAAACGAGTTCTCGTCTTGTAAATCTGAAAATAAATGAAGTCTCTCTATGATGCCTCCGGCTGTTAGGTATCTGCATTAGCAGGATGGCGCGACAGAACTGTGCGTTCTTGTGGCTTGTTCCAAGTGTGTGTTTGTAATTCGTTTGTGGTATTCCTTAGTTAGCTACTGTTCTTATTTGTAATATTGAAACAAACACATTTATACCTCGCCTTGTGAATGTAAGCTAGCGAGGTTAAAATAAAATTCACGATGTAGGCAACCAATATTTTTACTGGCTCTTTTTTGATTAATCGAGCCGAGGCCTTATTGCGAGTTTTTACTCACGCTCACTCGTGATACGTAAACGATCTCCTATGTCAAAAGGTATAAAAAAACTGGTTTCTCCTTACCGTCACCAGACGGCGCTTATCCAGTTTCAATACAAAATGATGTTTACGTTAACGCGATTGAGCGTGAGTAAAAACTCGCACTAAGGCCTCTGAAAACCAATCAAATCACCGGATACGATGACATTGGTTCCTAGCTTGTAAAAGTAGAATGTTTGTGAAACTACTGCATCACTTAAGTTTAAGAACTTGCACAGTCACTTTCAGTTAACTTAAATTACATACTTTAGTCATCATTAATCATTTCAGCCGGAAGCCGTCCACTGCTGGACATAGGCCTCTCCCAAGCGTCGCCACACTGATCGGTCCTGTGCGTTTTGCATCCACCGGACGCCCCCAGCCTTGACTAGGTCGTCGCTCCACCTAGAGGGAGGCCTTCCAACGCTGCGTCTTCCGGTACGCGATACCACCACACCCCTGCACCATGCCTGTGGCGTTTTCCCTTCGAGTATGTCGGAATCAAACAGCTTCTGAAGGGCTTTAAGTACCGGTTTTCCACACGTCTTCAGGAGTTCGGCCGTAATTCCGCCATCACCCGGCGCCTTGTTGTTCTTAAGTTGTTTCAGAGCCATCCTTATCTCGTAGAGGCTGACAACCGGGATGTCTTAGGTATAGTGCCGGGTCAATCTAGCTCTTGGATCGTTTGCTAGATTCGCAACAGATTTGCTGACTGACGTGTACAGCTGCCCATAGAACCCCTCGATCTCCCTCAGAAGCTCCGGTTTAGCGGATACGATCCTACCATCGTCGGTCTTCAGTTTAGTGAGCTAGCTCTGCCCAATAGCCAGATCTCTTGCAAACACCTTGGAGTCCTTATTCCGCTCAATCGCGTCTTTAATACGCTCAGTAT
This sequence comes from Orthosia cruda, assembly GCA_964057195.1. Taxonomy (NCBI): domain Eukaryota; kingdom Metazoa; phylum Arthropoda; class Insecta; order Lepidoptera; family Noctuidae; genus Orthosia; species Orthosia cruda. Next base: position 22,097,160 of record OZ059830.1, read on the forward strand.
TAAAGCGATGGAGCTCGCTTTTCAAGGACTTCGAGATCTGTCTATTGAGCCGCCGATAGTTTCACGCATCGTCTGAAGACTGCAGGATCATTTCACGCCTCTCCTTCATGAGCTTGAGAGTTGGATCGGATAGTTTCTTGTTCTTATTTGCACGACGGGTCTTGAAAAACTTAGATCCGACCGTATGGACAGTTTCCACGAACCCATCGTTGTAATCGTCCACGGAGCTACCTAGGCACTCGAAACGATTCTGGAGTTCGAGCTGAAAGCTTTCGGGGTTTTGAATCTGAATCTTTGCTGGACGGAGCGTAGACTTCATTAGTCGAGATCTTTCCAGCTTAGTATTTGAGTTCAATATGCCTCTTACCATACGGTGATCACTTCCGGTTTTAACCGCGTTGATCACAGAGACATCACTGAACACTTATTTCTTCGTCGACATGATGAAGTCTATCTCATTTTTTGTTGCAAACACGTTCAATCACCAACGTAATGTAAGCAAACTTCATCTTCTATTTTATATCACGGTTGCAGCGTTGATAATAGTCTAGATTGTGCCTTCAAAATTAAAGACAAACTCAATCTTTATCTCTCATTTAGATAATCGCTGTTCAGATAATTTCTTAACTCACTTCTGTAGCAATTTCAAGTTATAGCCTATTGCAGTAGAAAAGCTGACAGCTACACAGATCACAGAAACGTTGCACTGGCAATGGCTAGAGATGCCATTGTTAATACTATTCGCGCCAGCACAATTTGCGCAGAGTATAAGTTTCAGGTGTCATAATAAATAAATATTATAATCCTCCAGATGGAATATCGGCCAAGCTCACGGGAAACTGACGTTAGCTATCGGTGTGGTTTGCAAGTTTGTGTGCAAACATAGGTTCACTCTCAATTTCATCAGTCAGACCGATGGGACAGCTATCCAACGCGACCGGAGAGAGATAAGGCGTAATGGCCGAGGCATTGTGGTTTCACACCGTCGACTTCCAAACTCCGGGTTACCACTGACAAATTGATAGGGAAGCTGCCAACAAATGGTTTGAATTAAGAGGGCTGTTTCTAGAAACAGAAGGATTTATGCTAGCCATTCAAGACCAAGTCATTAATACCAAAAATTATAGAAAATATATTATAAAAAATACAATTAGAAAAGATTTATGCAGAAAATGTCACAGCAAACCTGAAACAATGCAAAATATTACAGGAGCTTGTATGACATTGACTTGTTAATATTAAACACCAACAACTCGCAATCAAACTTAAACTCAAGCAGGATCCGTACACACCATATTAAGAAAATTCCCCTAGAGTTGTTTTCGAAAATCAATTAAACAAAATATATTATGAACGCACAATAATTACAGATCACACTATTTATAACAACAAACCAGATAAAACACTTTGTTCGCGACGAGGCGTCACAAACAAATATTAGAATAGTTTGTAGATATAAATAGTATAAACAAACATACGTCTGCTTACTCCAGCGCGCGAGCTCGTACTAAACAATTTTAGACGAGAATTTTTCTTTTATAGTTTTTTCGAACATAGAATTCGTTCGCCTTTTTGAGGCACTAAACATTATGTTTTAGTGTATATCAGTATGTATTAAGTTAATATGGGGTCTAACAAGTAAATTAGAATCGATACATACATACTGAATGCGGTAGTTACGGAAAGAAAACAAATTCAAAACAAAGTCAAATTCCGTAAAACGACCGGTCGCCACGACCGTTTAGTTCGAAATGAGCAGTCAGATGTTTTTTTTTTCGTGTGGCGTCTCGCAGACTCAATCTAAGTGATTGGCTACTGCTTAACCGGGCTAACCTGTGGAGACTAAGCTATATTATAGCCTCCGGCCAAGGTACAAACAAGTTTCTAAACCTAAAGCGATTGCGCTAAGGGCTACCCCAGTTGGGGTCGGACCTCGGCTCAGGGCATCGCTGGTGGGACAACTAAGGCTGGATCTAGATTAATGAATTTACTGTCCGTTCGTAAACTACCTACTTGGAGAAGAACGGATAAGAAACTCCTTTTAAATCTAACATTTAACTACTGCACAGCTAACGCGGGCTGGCGTGATTTTACTGAAAGAACACGCGACGGACCTCGGCGGCGAGGTAGGTACGGATCGGTTTGTTTATTTACATTATGTATGCTACTCCCTAAGGCTCTTAAGGAGCGTTGTGGAGGGGTCATGGGGTCAAAGAATATGCCTCAGTTGGCGAAATTATGGAAATTTTGAGGATTACGCCCTAATTGCGTAACTTACGATTGAAAGGGCAAGGGTCGCACTCCTATTTGCGTACCCATTGGCCGTTTCTGAGTACTAGGTTGTCTAGCTCCCTAGTAACAGACGGATACCTACTAAATAGGGCTTGGGACTCGGCTGGGTTAGGTATAATACCTGTGGCTTCGATCTTAGTGATCTCAGCGGCCAGCGATCGTGACTCTTGGGTCATCCAGAATGCATACGCACCGATGATAATATCGGCGACGCTGCGTCCGGTATTGGGCGTGTTTGGGGACGGGCTCGCGGCTGCGGCAGTGGCGTAGGCCATCTGACGACCTTGAGCGGGCATGGGGGCGGCTGGGGTCTGAGGGGCCGGGCTAAGGGTTGGTGGTGGGATGGGGTGATCCATCAGACCTGGGATAGTCTGCTGGTTTGTCTTGGGGGCCACACTCTGGTGGTTGAGTTTACCCCAAGGCGACTGCCTCTGAGGGGCTAGCCGGGGAGGGGCCTGCGGGGGGGGAGCTGCGCGTGCTTCGCGATCCCCTGAACGCTTGGCCATTTTAGGCGCAAGTTTGGGGGCTCGAGGACACCCCTTATAGTTGGCCGTGTGACCGACCTGGTCACATAGCACGCAGCTTGGGGGCTCCGTGCATTCGGCGGGGTTTTTGGGACGGGTACAGTCCTTCGTGCCATGGTCCCCTCGGCACTTTACGCACCTGGGGGTGGCGAAGCAGTTCTTCTGACTGTGACCATACAGTTGGCAGCGGTGGCACTGACCAACTACGAAGGGACGGTAGGGTTTCTCAATTGAGATACCCGACAGGGAACAAACAGAGGTAACTCTGAAAATCGGGTTGTGGAATTCAGTAGGGCTGCACTCAACCACTACCATATCATACTGTTTACCTCCGCGTGCTTTATGCATGCGGTGTACAGCGAGGACAGGGACTTTTTGTGCGATAAGATCGGCACGAATATCTTTGACAGGTATCTCTTTAGGGATACGTCGGATAACAACACGGATGGGCGCTTCGTCGGGTAAAGTGTAGGTATGAAACGCTACGTTCCTTTTCCTTAGAAATCGAGTAAGATTTCTGAAATCGGTCGATGTCGGCACTTGAATCTTAATGCCCATCTGACAGGAAACGGCATTAGTATAATTAATCTTGCGTTCTAGGCAAGATTTGGAAACATCTGTCCACTTATTCTTATCGTGGAGAAATACTGGCGGGGGCTTGGGGACTTTGGGGACTTTAGCGGGGCTGGGGGCGCGGCTCGACCCTTGAGAGGCGTCGGCGACAGTCATCGGACTGTTAGAGCGGCTAGATCGCGGGGTAGAGTTGCGGGGGGCGGGGGCGGGGGAGTGTTGCACGTCGGAGGAGATGGACGGCTGAGCTGGGGATTTAGAGGGAGACGCTGTCACCTTTTTGACCTTATTGGCCTTTAATTGGGACTAACCCTTCTTCCTCTTCCTCTTACCTACATTGACAACCTGAAAGCTGTCAGAGGAAGCGGAGAGGTCATCGGAGTTCTCGTATTCGTCAGAGTCCATTATAGACTCGTCGATCACGAGCTCTTGCGGACTTACGTCCAAAACGTGCGGGGGTGAGGCGGGACTATCGTCCGATGCGGGCGGGGGAGATGCAGGACTATCGTCCGATACGAGCGGGGGCGGGGGGGTACCATAAGGGTCCCATTGAGCCAGGGAGGCGAGTATAATTTTAAACCTCCTCCGGTTTTCCTTGAGCGGACTGGGATCGTCCGACATCAAGTCCTCGACTAAATGTATCAACAACTCTACGGGATGCATAGTGTTGTTGATAAAAATAATCTTAGTGATAACAACAATAACAAAGATAATATAATTAAGTTATATTATCTTTAGGGGCGGATAGAGATAGTCCCCGGGTAGGTACGCCCGGGGGTCCTCCCAGTCGGGTTAGACTGGGAGGTGAGTACCTAGGTGAACCCTAAGCTAGTTGTACCTATCACCAATCTTATTGGGTGATAGGGGCCCTCAGGTACTGGGTAACCCACAGAAGGTGGGCACCCGTCGGATGTGACCTTTGTCTGGCACGTGGGGGTAGAAACACCCAGCCGTGCCAGGTGATTGCTGAAAGCAGAGTCAAGGGTTGACTAGGCTAGACACCAAGGCCAGATCCCTTGCTCCCGACTCTAGCTAACTGCCGTGCTCTGAAGAAGCGTGGCGGGTGCGATGGGGCTGCACCCCCTCTGATTTCTGTTATCACCGTTAGGTTTCCACCAGAGGACCACTAAGTCGTGGTTTTTACCCAGACGGGGTCAATAACCGTGACAAAATCTGTTTAAAGAAATAGAATATCGTTCCCTATCCTTAAAAGGACCGGTCCGGACTGCGAGGTACCCAAAGGCGCCTCTGATAGCGGTGCGAGACCGCGACCGCAAATACGGCGCATAGATCGCGACGACAACGGAGAGCGGGGTGCGGGCGGCGTTACGTGGCGTCTCGCAGTTCGGCCAAAGTAGCCGTCCGGACTGCTTAACCGGACTAACCTGTGGAGACTAAGCTATGTAGCCTCCGGCCAGGCTTAAAAGTTCTAAACCTAAAGCGACAGCACTAAGGGCTACCCCAGTTGGGGTCGGACCTCGGCTCAGGGCGTCGCTTGGGGGATGGCAAAGGCCGGATCTGATAAAGTGATTCTACCATCCGTTCGGAAAAGCTTACGTGGAGAAGAACGGACAAGAAACTCCAATAATATCTGACTGGCATTTAACTATGGCTCAGCACGCGGGCTAGCTTATAGAATCGAAAAGGAATAGAATCGAAAAGGAGAGCAGTCAGATGGCGACTCGTGATATAATATAGTCTGGCGCGTAAGCAGGCAAATTTGGTATTTTAAAATGGTGTTTTGAGGGCTTTATAATAGCTTATAGTACGCAAAATGCGGTTATCTAGTAGTATTATAGTTGATATTCTTTAGATATAATGTGTAAGTAGTAATTTAAGCAAATAAAAAATATTTGTTTACTTTTTTGGACCCCCCTAAAATGGCTGGGTTGCATGTATCGATAGGTGCGCTCTGCCCACCTACCAATCGTATTATTTTCCTTACACATTTGTTTTGTTAGGAAACACCATCTAGGTGTTCTAGATAGTATACCTTGGTGCTATGACTGAAAAACTGTACATAATAACAGTACATAGCCAGGTTTAAAACAGTTTCACTCTGAGATGGTAAATACATGCATTTTTGCTCAAGTAAGTGATCTATTCACTACAAGTTCGTTATAAGCGATTTAGCGCTTCTAGGTGACCTGGAACTGTGTCCAGGCCCTATATATAGATGGCGTCTATGTAATTCTGGTACATAGATCTTGCTTACTTGAAATAATGTGTCTGTATGTGCCAGCATGGACGTTTCTATGCGTCTGCCAGAGGGCCCACTACCTTCAGACACACTTGGTGCCTGAAGGACTATTGATATGCTATCTGAAGCATTACCTTCGGGGACCCTCGGGCAGACGCCCGGACTCAGTCACAACACAAAGCTAATATATAGCTACACATACACACACAGAGGCGTTAAAGCCGTGGAACAACACGATATTTTCTATTTCGGCTGCTTCCCGGCATCTAAAGTCCCAGAAGGGCTGGTGGTACACCCATCAGGGTACCACCATTCGATAGCCCAATTCTCCAGCTTCCCAACCACATTTTTGGAAGGAGCCTAGCTCTGGTGGTTAGGGAACTAACCGACTTAATAAAGTAAGAGGTTCCATGGTTTTCTCGCGTCGTCGACCACATCAGAGTGAATACTGAATCGAGGGTTGGAGCTGTATCCACCGGACTTCCACCATGGGATGGCCCATCACGAGGGCTATCCGATGATGGTTGGTGGATGCGGATCCGCCCACCAGCTCGAGTACAAACTCGCTTTATATGCCGAAAACAGGCACAGAAGCTATGCTTTCGCACTTTCACGTGGCTGTGCCCGTGAAAGTGACAGATGAAGCTGTGAAACTGTCACAGATCGATGGTCCAAGAGCAGAGCTACAAGTCCCTCGCTGGTAACCTGGCACTAAAGTGCACCAATTTAATAGAAAGTAGCGTGTAAAGCTATAAATTGACAGAATTTCCCCTTATTCGGCGTTCTCCACGCAAGAGCTCCCTGAAGGTGGCAGCTATGGACCTGGACCAAGGTCCGGAGGGAAAGTCTTCTTGAGACCTATCCAGAGACACAAGTTTCATCAAAATCGGTTCAGTCGAAGGGGAGTTTCTGTCGGTTTAAATTTCTATTAAGAAAATAAGACCAGAGCGAATAAAAACGGTTCACAAAGGGGGTCAGTCTACGCTACCCTTATAATAATGTTTACCTAGCTTAAAGGAGGTCTAGTCCATGGTACCTATGTTACGGTCTATGGTTTAAGAAAAATAAAATAGACAGACAGATGTCATGTCAGATGAAAATGTCACAGTAGAAAAACATTGCAAGAATTACAAATTATCAATATAATTTAAGTTTCAGATATTAAAACAATCAGATATAACTAAAAGTATGCTTTTCAGATGATGTCAATAGAAAGAAAACATAACAATGAATTACAAAAGTTGATACAATATCAAAAGATATGAAGGTATGGTTTGTATAGTGTTATGAATTGTAAATAGACAAAAATATGTGGTTCTGTTTAGCAGAATACCACAATGGTCAGGTACGTTACGTAGTGCTCACAGCCGGTTTGCATGTAAGACCAGAGTATGTATGAATCTCAACAAGGCAAAACGAGTATGTAAGGATCGTAGCAGGTGGCGTCGTGTATTTTCTGCCGTGCCTAGTAGGTGATATCTATTACTAGCGACCCGCCCCGGCTTCGCCCGGTAGAAATTACGTATTTAAAGACCTTCCTCTTTTATCGCTATTTCTATGAGAGAAAACCGTATCAACAAAATCCGTTGCGTGGTTTAGAAGAAGTTAGCGGAGAAACAGAATAGACATCTGTAAGAGATGTCCAGAATAACATCTCTAATAATGCTAAAATGTAAAGATAATTAAAATGTGTGTTGGCAACTCTCGATCATCGGTCATGGAGCCATGCCTTGTACCTGTGTTGTACATTATGTGTGCTGTTCAATTAATAAAGTTAATCTTGTATAATCATAGTTTGATTCAAGATAATAAAACCCAAAATAAGACAAAATTATATGGCGCAGCCGGTAGGATATGAACGTACGTATATGTATGGTCAAACAAAATGGAAAAGTCAAAAGCACCATCGCCATTGTGCCTGACAGGAGGGGATTTAAATGAAAATTATAAAAAATGGAAACAGAGATTTGAAATCTATTTCAAGGCGTCGGGTGCTAGTGAAAACTTGAGTGAGGATTCAAGGGTAGCTTTGCTGCTTCATTGCAAGGGGGAGGAGGCATTGGAAATAAATAATAAAATAATTGACTTTAAGTTAGATACTGACTCAGATTGTGATATTATTCCATTAAAATATATTCTTAAACTAAATTTACAGCATAAAATAAATAGAAATTGTAATAAATTATTTAATTACGATGGTTCTCAAATTAAATGTGTTGGTAGTATTTTATTAAAATATCAGCTCGTTAATGGGAAATTCATTGATCTTTTATTCTATGTTGTTGACAGTAATTGCATTCCAGTATTAGGACATAATTCAATGTTGTCTTTAAATTTATTTGAAAGAAAGTACTTGAGAAAAATACATGAGGAAAAGGAAGTGAGTAAGATAAATGATTATAAAAATGTGGTATGTACATATAAAGAGTTGTTTGATGATAATTTAGGTTTAATAAAAGGTATGGAATATAAAATAACTCTGAAAGAAAATACACAAGGAAAAATCGAATCCTGTAGAGGTGTACGTATTTCGTTACATAATGCTTTGAAAGAGGAGTTACAGCGGTTGTAGATGTTAGAGGTGATAGAAAAAGTCACAGAGCCGACTGATTGTGTAAGTCATATTGTCATAGTCAAAAAACCAGATGGTAAAATTAGATTATGCCTAGATACAAATAATTTAAACAAGTGTATTAAAAGTGAACATTATATATTACCTACCTTTGAAGAAGTTTCTTCAAAAATGTCAGGATCTACTGTATTTAGTAAACTTGATGCTTCAAATGCATTTTTTCAAATCAGATTATCAAATGATAGTGCTAAACTATATACATTCACTACAACTTTTGGGAGATTTTTTTTAAACGTTTGCCATATGGATTATCATCTGCTCCGAAAATTTTTCATAGACAATATACTCAGATCTTCGAAAATATTGAAGGATGTGCAATTTTCTGCGATAACATAGTAATTTATGCTAAATCCAAAACTCTACATGATGAAATATTATTAAAAGTGTTAAATATAGCTGAGGAGAAAATGGTGTTAAATTTAATTTAAATAAATGTGAATATGGCTTGTCACAAATAAAGTATTTAGGTCATATTATACATGAAAATGGTATAAAACCAGATCCTCAAAAAGTTGAAGCTATAATAAATTTTAAAAATACCTAAAAATGTGAAAGAAGTGCAAAGATTACTAGGTATGATAATCTATGTTGCAAAGTTCATTCCTTCTCTCTTTCACGTTTGTTTCCCATTAAGAAAATTAATTAAAACACACAGAATGAGAATCGGGTACAGAGCAGGATGAAGCATTTTGTAAATTAAAGAAAATATTAATGTCAAATCCGGTATTACAGTTTTATGATCCAAACAAACCATGCAGGTTATCAGTAGATGGTTCACAGGATTCATTAGGTGCAGTTTTATTTCAAAACAATTTTCCTGTTGCATATATGCTTCTAAAGCTATGACTACTACACAAAAAATGTATGCACAAATTGAGAAAGAACTCCTAGCTATTGTATTTGGCTGCACACGTTTTTATCAATATCTCTACGGCAAAAATTTCAAAGTAGAATCAGATCTGTTGAGGTTACTGTTCTCGCAGCAGAATGTGGATGTGGTGGCGATATAACATCATGATATATATATAGAGAAAATAAAGGAAAGAAAAGAAAACGTACGCTATGAAGTTTTTGTAATCGAGACACATCATCGAGTGACACTTTCAAAAATCAAATTCACACAGTAGAACATAAATTATTCTTAATTAATAAAAATAGCCCCTAACAGTCAAACATTCACTCTCATTTCCTGAAATGTTCAAAAGGCAGACTTTCTGTAATTCTGGAACTTTTATATAAATCTCTTCTTCCAATAGTCCATTCAAATAAGCTGTATTGATGTTCAATTGATGGATTTCCATATCCATGTCTGCCGCAAGAGCAACGAGCAGCCTCACAGATTCAAGTCTTGCCACAGGAGCAAATGTACTATGATAATCAATACCATACCTCTGACTAAATCCTTGCGCTACTAATCTTGCCTTCTTCTTTTCAGTTTTATCAGGATTTAATTTTGTTGTTAAAACATAGCGGCATCCAACAACTTCACGATTTTCTGGTTTCTTAACGATATCCCAAGTTCCATTTTTCAGTAAACTTTTGACTTCAGATAAAATAGCCTGTTCCCATCCATACTTCTCATTACTAGAAAGAGCTTGTTTCAATGTAATCTCTATCGCACCTGCAAAATCATTACAGTCCGTAAATTCATCATGGTCTGACGATACGCTTTCGTTCTCACACGGATGATGTGGCAATGCATCTCTTTGAGGTGCTATTTTGATAAATTTTCTTTGGACGACCCGTACCACTTTTATCTAAACGTGGCCTGCCTGGAGCTCTCTTATATATTTTTTCTGGTTCCTCATGCCTAACATCCGGTCCCATATCGCTACTTTGACAATGCGATTCAACATCCAATGTTAATGGCATCGTTGATTCAATACAGGAATCAATACAAGAATGCTCACCATCAGCCATCACCATGCTTATTTTATCCTTTTACCAGTTATGTTTTCTACATAATTTTTATAAATTTAAAAAACGGTGAAAACAGAACTCTTTGCTTTCAACAAATACACTTCACACCAACGTGTACTATCGTCGATAAAGGTTACAAAATATTTTGCCCCGCCTATTGCCTGTGTATTAATAGGCCCGACCACATCTGAATATGCAATCCTCAAAACCTCATTACAAGGCCCATTTGATTTCGAAAATGGTAAAGCACTCATTTTCCCTCTCGCACAAACGTCACAGCTTACGCTCATTTATCCTCGGAGTTTTGATACCAGCCTTTGTCAAAACTTTCGATAAATCTCTCGCATTCAAGTGTCCCGTTCGTTCATGCCATAACCACACATTATCATCTGACACTAATGATGCAGATTCATTCCATCCCTAACATAATATAAGTTATTCATACGATCTGCAACCACAACATTTTTTTACTATGGCCCTATCCTTAGTAAACATTACATTATACTTAATCTGTAACCTTTATCTGTAATCTTTGCCACTGAAATCAGGTTACATCGTAAATCAGGAACGTACAATGTGTCTGGCAATTGAACATTTGTATTGGACTCACCTTTACATGCAGACAGTGTGACCATGCCCTTACCTTCAACTTTTGTGGTCAAATTGGAGGCTAAATTCAATTGACTCGATTATGGTAACAAACCCTCCACAAACTTGTTAACATCTTTGCATAGATGTGATGTACATCCGCTATCTAAGATCCAGTTCTTACTCCCGTTGTGCATAGCATTACATTGATCTGAAACACAATTAAAAGCATAGTATATTGTGATACAAGGGTGGAAAGTAGGTTATTGCAAACGAGCTGTCATTAACAAGCTCGAGCCGAAGGCGAGGGTTTTTAATGACACGAGTTTAGAGATAGAGTTGGAGATAGAGTTAGAGATAGAGTTAGAGGTAGAGTTAGAGATGGAGTTAGAGGTAGAGTTAGAGATAGAGATTGAGTTACAGATAGAGATCGAGATAGAGATGGAGTTAGAGTTAGAGATAGAGTTAGAGATAGAGTTAGAGATAGAGTTAGAGATAGAGTTAGAGATAGAGTTAGAGATAGAGTTAGAGATAGAGTTAGAGATAGAGTTAGAGATAGAGTTAGAGATAGAGTTAGAGATAGAGTTAGAGATAGAGTTAGAGATAGAGTTAGAGATAGAGTTAGAGATAGAGTTAGAGATAGAGATATAGTTAGAATTAGAGGTAGAGTTAGATATAGAGTTAGATATAGAGTTAGATATAGAGTTAGATATAGAGTTAGATATAGAGTTAGATATAGAGTTAGATATAGAGTTAGATATAGAGTTAGATATAGAGTTAGATATAGAGTTAGATATAGAGTTAGATATAGAGTTAGATATAGAGTTAGAGATAGAGTTAGAGGTAGAGTTAGAGATGGAGTTAGAGGTAGAGTTAGAGATAGAGATTGAGTTACAGATAGAGATCGAGATAGAGTTGGAGTTAGAATTAGAGATAGAGTTAGATATAGAGTTAGAGATAGAGTTAGAGATAGAGTTAGAGATAGAGTTAGAGATAGAGTTAGAGATAGAGTTAGAGATAGAGTTAGAGATAGAGTTAGAGATAGAGTTAGAGATAGAGTTAGAGATAGAGTTAGAGATAGAGTTAGAGATAGAGTTAGAGATAGAGTTAGAGATAGAGTTAGAGATAGAGTTAGAGATAGAGTTAGAGATAGAGTTAGAGATAGAGTTAGAGATAGAGTTAGAGATAGAGTTAGAGATAGAGTTAGAGATAGAGTTAGAGATAGAGTTAGAGATAGAGTTAGAGATAGAATTAGAGATAGAGATATAGTTAGAATTAGAGGTAGAGTTAGATATAGAGTTAGATATAGAGTTAGATATAGAGTTAGATATAGAGTTAGATATAGAGTTAGATATAGAGTTAGATATAGAGTTAGATATAGAGTTAGATATAGAGTTAGATATAGAGTTAGATATAGAGTTAGATATAGAGTTAGATATAGAGTTAGATATAGAGTTAGATATAGAGTTAGATATAGAGTTAGATATAGAGTTAGATATAGAGTTAGATATAGAGTTAGATATAGAGTTAGATATAGAGTTAGATATAGAGTTAGATATAGAGTTAGATATAGAGTTAGATATAGAGTTAGATATAGAGTTAGATATAGAGTTAGATATAGAGTTAGATATAGAGTTAGATATAGAGTTAGATATAGAGTTAGATATAGAGTTAGATATAGAGTTAGATATAGAGTTAGATATAGAGTTAGATATAGAGTTAAAGATAGAGTTAGAGATACAGTTAGAGATAGAGATTGATAAACAAGGGCTGTTACCTAGCTCAGGGGTCAGGGTTTTACATTTTTTGTTTTCGCTTCAATCTTTCTTTTTCTCGTAGTCATGGTATAATATATACTATTTTCCTCGTATAAAATCTATCCTATTTTATTCTATGTACGAAAACTCCTAGCTACTAAACTTTTTTAAATTGACTTATAAATTTAAAACTCAACTGCAAAACTAATGATCGAGCTCGTAAACAAAAGTCACGACCGCGTAATAGAAAGATGCCAGTGCAAAAGATTTAACTTTCGAATCATAATTATAGCCTCTGAAAGTACGCCATGTTTAACAACTGTATTGAAAAAGTTATTTTTCACCTTTTAGTGATTTGTTTTTGAATGAGGTCCTACTCACAAGACTGTTTGATCACAGTTTCAATAATAGGTGTAAATAATGAAAACCAAGGCCAAGTTAGCAAGTATGTGTACGGTCAAAGTACATGCAAACACTACTCAATTCCACTGATTTTGTTTTAAAAGAGTTCGGTAACGTTTGAGGCGTCTACGACCTTGGACTTAAGCATGTTAATTACAGGTATGTAAGCCAACCAATCACCACAACAGTACATTGCCACTTTGAGTTGAGTTAGGCATGAGCATAAGCATCTGGAATACCGGCCTTAATCTTAATATCTATCTAATCTAATCTTATATCTTTAAACGAGCAATTCTTGTATTTATGTATATTTATAATTTGAATCTCGGAAACGGCTCCAACGATTTATATTAAATTTAGTATGCAGAGGGTATCAGGGGCGATACATAAATCTAGCTAGGTTTCATTTTTAGAGTACGCCGTTTTCTCTATTTTCACCCCAGCAGAGTTCGGTCGCCCAGGTACTTCTATTAAAACAACAACTCTACAATATTAACCAAACTAACTAATATAAAATCTAACTAATTTGTAAAATAAAGCTTAATATAAAATATCGTAAAACTTGATTAGGTATATTAAGCTACATGTATCTACCTTCGGAACTTTCAGAAATAATAAAAGTGCACTAATGAAACCAGGTATTCGTATAAAGAGTGTATTTTATTTTTGTAGTTGTACGCTGTATAATAGCAGGTCATTAAACCTTTACTTAGGAGGCTTACCAACAACGTAGTATTTCTACTACGTTGTTGATAATTTTAAACTTTGTTTGCTTTGTTGAAACTTTTATTCGAAAATCTCATACATGAGGGCGATTAAGGAAAGCTATATTTTTAGATGTGTACTTACTATTTATATCTACGATCGTAATAATATGACGCCTGTATTTGCCGATGGTTTGGGCAGAGGAACGAATAGTACACCCACATTTCACATTTTATGTTTAAGTCATTTGGCAAAGTTTTGGCGTAGTGGGGGAAGTTCGCCCATATTTCGCGAACTGACCAACCACTACATAGAGTGGCACACTCACTCACTAACACACTATATAGAGTGCTCGGAACGTGGACGCGACGCGATTGGTCAGTCGATCCTTGTGTCAACTGACCAACCAATCGCGCGCTCTGAACGGTGCTAAACGTTGCCCGCGCCCCACTTCACTACCAAGGGACCTAAAAAAGGACTTAGCGCATCTAATGACTTTTGCCAACTTACGTTCCAGTGCGTATATAAATAATACGGCTACGGATTTTTTTAATTTTTTTGTTTCTCAAGGTTACATCAACCACGAACAAAGCCAGACTCCGGGCTGCTACAGATAAATCCCAAATGAAAAACAAAATCACACTTTGCCTAACCCGGGAATCGAACCCACGACCTTATACTCAGCTATAGCGCTTGCATTGTCGAGGCGGGGGGGATCATAAGCCGTGGCTTGGTCACTCACGGTGAAGTGCAGAGGAACCCGAGGAGAGAACCTCGTCAGGGCTTTTGTCTATAAGCCGACGACGTAGCGGCCAACAAGTAGGTTGCGGTGCCGCTCGGCAAATGAAGCGGGCTGCGAGGTTGTATGGGAACTTGGGAAGTATCGCGGCTGATGTTAAGTAGCCACGGCGGGAGCGGAGGAGAGGAGGAGAGAGTGACGGTAGCTATTGGAGGGCTAAGCGGTGCCGTGCACCAGGGCCCTTAAGTCAAGGGGGCCCTTAGACCCTGACCAGCAAACCTCCAATTTAACTAGCGAAAATTCTTCCCACCTTCGAAATCTAAATAAAATAGGCTTCTAGTAAAAATTGCTTATCGGTGTGATATCAATCGAATTGCATCGCGTCATCAGGAAAAAGCCTTAATATTTTTTTCGGAAATGGCATCAAACTAAAGAAATGAAATCTGCTGCCAAAATTCACTGACGAATCCGGCAGCGATAATAAATCCGAATAGATGGTCCGGTACCTAGTGTCAATACGATATCTGCAATATCTTCGTTTTTCGGTATAATCAGGAATAATTCTCAATAGTTGTAGTAAAGATGAGAGTAGTTAAGCAGAAAGTGCTTAAAACAAAAATGCAATGGCGGGCGCGGTGGGACCGCAGGGGAGGAGGAGTGTCGTTATAGCGTTGGCCGCTTACCCTACCAAAACAAAAAAAAAACTAGGCCAGAGAGGGTCACCAATTATTTTAATTTAGGGTTAGATATTTTTATTAATATTACCGACGCGTTCCGTAAGATTTACCCCGACCCCCCTACATCGCGGCATTTATATCATCACGTGTATTTAATTCGGTAAAATTGAGATAATAACCTTAAATGTGTAAACATAGATACAATATCGATGGAAATTTTTATGAAAACCAATTTGTGCCACTATAAAAACGACAGCTTACCACAGAATTATAAACTTTTTTCAGCCAGTAAATTATTTTACATACCCGGCTGTAATCCCTTCCGTTTTGTATATTAAACATGGCGTGCGGGCATAAGAACAAACTGCCCTTGTTTTTCGGAGATTCAATCTTTCTTTTACCGAAAATAGCTGTATACCACGACTCTTAGGCTATTAAAACAATAAGTGGAGAACGGTGTACGCTGGTATAGAACAACCATTTTACGAAGGCAGATAAATCGTAACAAAGTGACTCTTATTTCGACGACATAAAAGTCACTTAACCCAAGGCGGGTTAAGAGACTGAGATAGAACAACTATACCTACATATAGATTTGTAGTTTAGTAATGCTACAAAACTATACGTACCAGCGGCGTATAGACAGTTTAACTGATCTTTGCGTGCGGCGCTATCTATCTGTTGTGTAAGTATGTACGGACTTCATATACTTACATAAAACTACATAACACGATGGCCAGTTTCTAAATTGACAGTAATTAGGAAGTTACATGTCACCCTAATTTAGTGCCAAAGTTTAACAAAGCAAAAGTAGAGTTTGACAAGTACTTAACTTCAAATTCTTCATTCAGAAACCGGTACACAACTATAAGTGGAAGATACATAGAAGATATTTTTAAGTCACACAATGTAACACATTTATTTATTTTATTTATTTATTTGACACCAATAAGTACAACATCTTACAGTATTTCCAGCCTAGTGTGCCCGACCATGCCCAACACAAACAGACTCGGATACATCAACGGGTATAAATATCTAGTGAATTTATTTTGAATTTTTTCGACCATGAGACTATATTTGTCCTCATGCGGATTCCATATAATGGTACTTGTCTCGAGATGACAACGAACCAAAGCATTATAAAGTATTTTTACCACTGCTACACTTTTAAAATCCGTACATTGTCGTATTATAAAACCTAAATTTCTAAAGGATTTGGTACACAACTCCATAATGTGATTGCGAAACATCAACTCGGCCACCATATGAACCCCAAGATCCCGCATTTGCGTGACACGCGGCATCACTATGCCTTCCATCTCGTAATGATTTTGTAGCGGGACACGCGCGCGACTATACGTCATCACGCAACATTTGGTCACATTGAAGACCACGTACCCCTATTTGTCTACTGAGTTTTCCTATAGTGGTCTCCTTCACCAACCTTACGTTATGGAAAGCGGCACACTATACCAGGCAACCCCTTACGAGGTGTCTGGGACCATCTTCGGTAGGTCACGCCTCCGAGAGCACTCGCCCCTGGTACTCAAGAGAAAATGTTGAAGACCAGTCTGTACATGAGAATCCATACATCCATTTCCACCTATTTCTCAATGTCAATGTGACTAACAAAAATAGCTAGCTATCTAGGAGCGCCAATGTATTATCATTGGCGCTCCTAGATAGCTAGCTATTTTGGTGATAAATATTAGCAAGTTCGGAATTGATCTCTCTATTACAGCTATATCCTGGATTACTTACAGTGTGGTGGCAAACGATTTCTCCCAGACAAATATGTTTGCTAGTCTTTGTTCAGCTGGCCATCATATATCTTTGTTGTTTGCTTCTTATTCTATTAACGCCACTGATTGTATATGCGCTTATCCACTCTGAAAATGTATTGCTGTACAAGGTATGCGTGTATCATTTCTATAGTGAGATGAATGCGTGGTGTGAGGAATCTACATAAACGATATGTTATTTTTCATCTGTTGCTGGTAAAAAGAGACTTTTAATCAAGTATTTTTTAAATTCACTCTTTTGTACTTGGTATTGTAGCATGAAATCTGTTTTCAGGATAAATACCTTTGCAACATACATTTATTTTCTTTTCACGTAGGATTTTTGTGATTTATTTTTGTATCGAGTCGAGAATGTATCGGCTGTGGTGCACCCGATATTGGCATCAGCGGTATGTGGCAACCTTTGATTCTGTTCATTAATGTGCAGACACCTCACGTAGTTGTATCGTAAAACTGGACTGCGGGAACTGGAATTTCAGTATTTTCAGGAATACTAAAGTACCGTAAGTCTGCTTATACGTGTGTCTGCTTTCAGACAAATGTATTAGCTAAACATTTCTTCGTTACCTGCACTTTATCTCGTACTATGTATGAATTTGTAGGGTATAAGTGTATTCCTACGCTACCCGTATAGTAAGGCTATTAAGCACCATAATAGCAATCGAAAGATAGCGGGAATAATGAATACGAAAGTCGAAGAAATGAAGGATGTTATTAGAAGCAGATGAAAGAAGTATATTAAAAGCAAGAAAGTATAACAATGACTGGTACTAGCACTTAACAAAGAATGTAACAAAGAAGCAATAATTATAATAAGCGCGGCGCGAACGGTAGGGTAGGTAGTTGAAGACTGAGGCGCGTCGCTCTGCTTGTCCGCCGCTCGGTGTCCGCGCGCCGCTGACGTAAAACCGAACAAAGGATCACCTGATGTTAGGCTCTGGCGCAAACTCATAAGCGACAGCGTTTTGCTCCAAATTGTAAGGTGGTGGTACAAGTAATTTCCGCCACATATCGCCGGGTTAAAGGCAAAACCGATTATCTGCAATTTTTTCAGTTTTCACTTTAATATACCATTCGAATCAGCATTTGATTCTTTATCTAATGGTAAAACCAACTAAACCACAGGACTTACCGTTCCCGAGTTACCGAATGTAAAAACCGATTATATAGTTATTTGATTGAATTAAGAAACAAATAAATCAAAGAAAGTTCTTAATCACTAATGGTAAAAAATAATATATTTAATTAGCACCTTTTTGTTCTTGAACATTCAAACTAAATAAATATTATATAAATATAGTAGTATATTTATATAATTAAAAAAAAAAGTAGTTTTATTTTTTACCAATTAAATATATTATTTTTTACCATTAGTGATTAAGAACTTTCTTTGACATTATTGTGAAAATAAAATCCACTAAAAAAGATTGGTATTTTTGGCATCTATATTTTGAAATATTTCGGTCAAATTATTACGAATTATTGGTTTTTGGTTTCTTTTTAGCTAATTGCCTAGACGTAAAACCGATTAAATTATTATAGTCGGTACTTACCCGCGCTGCCGCTGTTCCTCTCTCACTTTACGGGGATTTAGTCGAATTTTACACAGACGATTATAGCCGCCACCACCGCTATAAACGAAATCTTTGAGAGAGCTTGGAAAATTATTAAAACCCAAAAGTCCCTGGCGTATGCCATATGCCAGAACCTACCACCTGGAAGAGAAATGTAGCAAAAAAGGAGAGTTGATGGTCTCTCTTACATAACTGCAAATAAATATTGACCGGCTAAAGTACCAATGACCGACTGCTCAAAATGTAGATTCAAAGGCACCGTAAACTTCAGTGAAACTGATCGTGAGAGATGTTGTAGGAAATACCGGGCTCAAACCTATACTGCAAAGAAAAGCATTCAAAGTAGTACTTTTTCTATAAACAAGGTGTAAAATTTGAGATATTTTATACCAAAACTTCTTCTGCAAACGCTGTGCATTTCTGCTTCAGTTAATATAGAAGCAGTAAAAAGTCGAGATGCGATGGGATTTTATTCAAGAGATTGGGATCCGTGAGGACGATATGAGCCCCAAAACAGCAAGCCACCAGAAAAAGCTATTATGATACGATGGAAAGGCATTATGCGCGCAAAGATTTTAAACACCGATTTCTACACTGTAGTCTGTTAATCACAAAAATCTATGCATTGTATGTGTAGGAGTGTGAGAAGCAGATTTTTACACCCGTGTAGCCTCCGACATATCGAAATGTATTTTGAACCGAATTAAACACGAAAAATTTAAGAAAACACATGAACAGCACATTTAAAGAACAAATACAAGAAATAGCGAGAAACAAAGGGACAAGGAGGGAGCAGAAAAAGAAATGATCTTCACTTCGGCATCCTTTGCAGGCAATTTTACAAATCCCTAGTGGAGATGTAGGTATTTTGTACTATTGCAAGGAACTTAGACTATACAACCTGACGATTTATAAGAGCGCTTTTCCAGATGAAGCATATTGTTATGTGTGGACGTAAATTAATGGCAAGAAAGGAAGCTCTGAGATTGAGTCGATAGTTTTACATTACTGAATATACTGAATATTTTTCGACAGGTCCGATCATCAAGTCAATGCAAGGGAAAAAGTAAGGGCTAAACAAAAAAATCCTGTCATTTAAAAGAAATGAAGTACATGGACTGCAAAGATCTTAAGAGACTAGCCATCAGTATGATGATTACTAAAGCAAATACCAGTAATGGTAAACGTGAACGTTGAACGTTTCAGGTAGCTTTAAAAAATAAAGAGAATGCGATACATTAAAAGGGAATCAAAAATATTTTTTCATTACACTTGCACGTAAAAAGTATCTAAACATACAGGTTAACTTGGCCGTAATGCCCCATATAAAACCCTCGGGCTTTCTTTTTGTCATGAAACCCTAGGGCGGTAAGTAATATATTTTTAATTTATGGCACAGCACACAGGTCATGCAAGTTCAAGCAAGGAGTTTACACGCAATTGAAAAATTGTCTTAAAATGTTATCTAAACAAGAATTTCTTTGCAATCTCGCTACATGTTACTTAAATACTCAACTAATGTTCTTAATAATCAATTTTAATAGTTATAGTATGAAAACGTCGAAATTATTTAATTCTTTTTACACTCCGTCATGGCTGTATACCTAAGTAAGTATTTGCCCTTAAAGTTTCTGAACGAAACACTGTATAATCTGTGGTGTGGGCAAAAATTCGCCAACCGCTTAAAAAAAAGTTCACGTATTTCGTAATAACAGCTGTGCTGACTTGTGTATTAAAGCTATAATTCATAATTATTACTCGCAAATGTGATGAAAACATTGTATGTATCACGGGCGGTACGGGAATTACGAAAATCGACTCAGAAAGCCCTCAGTCTTCGACTTCGGGCTTCTACTAGAGTCTCGGTCGTAATTCCTTACTTACCGCCTTTAATACACAATGTACTATTAAATTACGACATATCTGAAACTATTACTTTTTCTTTTTTTATATTGGTCTTGGAAATGTAGAACCCTCTTTGGAATCGCAGTCAATACGATACGCGACTCTAGTCTAAGTACGTCGAGCCAGTCCAAAAAGTTGTAAATGAACCACCACCACAAGCCACAAATGACCCATGTTTTCCACAGATACTGTATCCGTTATATAAAGAACCATTATGCATTTCAAAAGCCAAAAAAGCCGATTTATTGAAACTTTATGACAAAGGAGTCATGCCTGACGAATATCATGGATGGTTCCAAAGTTTGAGGTCCTGATGGCCAAAAAGTGGATTGTGTACCTGATGTTACGGTTTTTACGGTTTCTGAAGAATCAGAGGACAAGGAGAATGACTCTGAGTGACCGTCAGTTTTATTATTTGTATGTTTTCTTGTACTGGATGAGATTACACAATTTGAATGATTTAAGCAATACAAATCGGTTTCTTGTACTGTTAGGAAATAGAAAGGCAAAACCAACTATTTTTTTCGTATTTTTTTAAATTGTTTCAAAACTAATATTATTATATATAAACCACTATTATTGGTATTTTGTTTGGTGATTTTTTAGAACACGCGTTGATTTTTTGTCTTATTTTTTAATGATGAAGGAAGGGAAACGGAAGTGGGAGGGACAAGATGGCGGGTGGTTGCGATCAACCAATCAAATCGAACCATTGTAGTTATTTCAAAATTTGAATTTGCGTTCCCTTTTATGCAGTAATTACATTGATTATACAACGGATAATATAAAATAATATATATAATAATAGACACTGGTTTGTCAAAAGAGACAAATGAGTCTTTTTCGTATCAATACTTTACTGTGGGTAGGTTTACCTACAAACAGTTAAAATGCTTAGAATTATATATTCGTATATATATCTTCTAGTTTCGTAACAAGGAAATTATTACATGTATATTGATAAAAGTCTTAATTAATATTAAAACGAAAGAGCCCGAATTATGCGAGTTTGTTCAGACATATAGGGAAATCTCTGGAACCAATAAGCCTATTCGAAAAATACTTTCACCATTATTCTAGATGGTTATAATCTTACTTCTACTAATATTAATTCATCATCATATCAGCTGAAAGACGTCCATTGCTGGACATAGGCCTCCTTCAAGCGTCGACACATTGTCGGTTCCGTGCGTCTTGCATCCAGCGGATTCCCGCAACCTTCACCAGGTCATCGGTCCACCTGGTGGGAGGCATTCCAACGCAATAACTTCCGGTTCACGGTCGCCACTACAGAATTTTTCTGTCCCATGGGCCATCCGTTCTGCGAGCAATACTCATCATTATCATTGTCTAGCCTTTTTCCAACTATGTTGGGATCGGCTTCCAGTCTAACCGGATTTAGCTGAGTACCAGACCTCATGCTTCTGACTACTCGTAACGACTGCGAGCAAAACTAATTACTAATATATAAATATAATCAAATCAATTTATTTTTATTTCACATAGGCCTACATGAGCAAAAGTCTTATAAAACGCCGACAAAAGGTGCATGGTTCGGGTTGGTCGTTTCCTATGGAGAAGAACTGGCAAGAAACACCACGGTTACTCTTTTAAAAATTATTTGGTTTAACAATATTTCCATTTTACAGCATTAGTACTTAGATATGGAGGGACAACGTAGGCCCGAAAATAAGTCGAAAGAAATTAAAAAAACAATATATAAAAAATAAGAAAGTAAAACGTGACAAAAAGTTAACAAATGTTAACAAGCATCTAGAAATCTAGAAGGCCTACAATGTTTATACATTCACAAAACAATCGGTAAAAGAATCTATACAAAGGTAAAAAAAGTATAAAAAGACACGTTTGATGTAGTTTTTGAACTTTCCATCGGTCTGTTCTTCAACTGAGCTTGGCAACTTGTTATAAAAGCGAATACTGTTTATAAGAAAAGACTTGTTAGTTTTCGTTAATCTGAATTTGGGTATTACCATTTCGTGCTTACTGCGTGTATTTAAATTATGGAAGTCGCTTCTAGTTTTGAAAAGCCCTCGATTTTTGTGGACATACAAAATACATTCCAACATATAAAGTGAAGGTAGAGTCAGTATATCGATCTCTTTAATCTTTTCTCCGAGGCACAGTGTTTTAAGATATTTAATAAAAAAATAATTTTATCCCGATACGCATATGACAGCCCTAGCAAAAATATTAAATTTGGAATAACGTCTAGTTTCCATGGAATTGGGATGTGTAATTTTTGTGGTGTCTAGGGGGAATGCAGAACATGATTTTAGTATAAACTAGCTTTCTGCCCGCAGCTTCGCCTGCGTGGACTACATGATTTTGGCTGTTTCGTTTATTTCAGTTTTGGCGGGATATTGCAAATTATTATCCAAACATATTAGACCACAAAATTTTCTGAATCCAAATAAATTGATATAAAATGAGCATAAACTGAACTGCCTTCGTGTTCTACCTAATAGAGAGGCTTTTGGGCTTTTATGCCGGAGATCTCGCGGGATCGATTTCTATGGGGAGTTAAATAGTCGAAAGCTACGTTGCTTTAAATTTTTAACCAACTTACCAAAAAGAGGAGATTCTATGTTCGACTTTATGTATGTTCACCGATATCTCCGTCAATTGTGGACCGGTTTAAAAAAAAAATTTTGTTTGACAAAGTACGTGCCGAAATTGGTTCCATTTTAATTTGGTGAAGATCTGATGAAGAACTTCGGAGATATACAACAGAACTCTTTAATAAATAATGGCTAATCTCTCGGGATTGCTGCAATCGCAAGTCTGTTTATTGTTTATACCATTTCATAACATAACATCACGCCAGTAAGCTCTAAAGGGGTACGCAAATGTGTACAGTTCACCTTGGTACACTCTCATTTCTCCGGTTATGTTCAGTTTCTTACATTCGCGTTATCTATTCTGGCATTATAGGAACCTTACTTAACTACTTGCCTATTATAAAAAAAAAAAAAAAAATATCTACTAATGAATTCCAAATGAAAACTACAAAGTGAAAAATAACTTTATTTTTGAAAGTCGGTGTCCATAATGCAACAAAATTGGTACCTACGAAAGACACCGACTTACAAAATAAAGTTATTTTTCACTTGCATTTTATGGAATACTTTGGTTCTGCTTTTGGATAGTGTTCATTTGGTTTCTTAATTTTCTTTTTTCAATTTTATCGATAAAATGATGCAGTATTTTGATAACAAACAATTTATTTGTCATTCAAACTTTAACACCCCTTTAAGGGATGAAGTTCAAGAAATCCTTGAATATGTATTTGTTTAATTGTATAGAAAAGCAGAAATGCAAAATTTCAAGTAATGTAGTTAATAAACAAAATATATTTCATACAAACTTTAACACCCGTTTATGGGATGAAAGTCTAAAAATCCTTATATACATATTTCTTTAATTGTATTCAAGAGCATAACTACAAATTCTAAAGTAATTCGATTATAAACAATTTATTTTTCATTCATACTTTAACTCCCCTGATACCCCTTCAAGGGATGAAACTCAAATAATCCTTAAATACCTATTACTTTAATTGCATAGAAGAGCAGAAATAATAAATATCAAGTAATTTTGATAATAAACAATTTATTTGTCATACAAACTTTAAAACCCCATTTTAACCTTTTAAAAGATGAAATTTAAAATATCCTGAAAGACGTATATTATTATTTTAAACTTAGACGCTAAATACCACATCCCATTCATTTTAAATTATAAATGACAGAGTTTCATACAAACTTTAAACCCCTATTTTACCCCTTTAGGGGATGAATTTCCAAAAATCCTTTCTCAAATGATGCCTACAATATAAACTCAAAATCCTTCCAAAATTTCAAACTTCTATCATTAGTGGTTGAGGCTGGACGTTGATATGTCAGTCGGGACATTGCCTTTTATATATATAGATAGATATAGATAACTTTTCCCAATACGGCAGAATTATCTAGAAAAAAATAAAAACAGAAAATTAAAAATCTCTAATATGACTGGATCTAACAAAGTTACGAGGATTATTTGTTATCTAAAATATGCAACGACGCCATAATTGGTTTCAAAACTAAAATTGCGTATCTATAATTTGTTACTAATCCTAGTGTGTAAGTTGTAGTATCTAAGGTAACTAACAAAAATGGTTCTTATGTTTATCCAAATAAAAACAATATTATTATTATTATAGCCGTTCCAGAGAAATATATATTTTCTAAATATCTGGTTGAAAATAGACGAATTTCATTTTTTTTTTCTCGAAAACTAAACATGCTAGTTACATGGGGATATGAAATTTTGCTTTAAAATGGTTTGAACTATCAGTTAAAGGAATAAAAAAGCAATGTCCAAAAATCGTCTTCTTAAAACACTGTGCGAGGGACTCGCGAGGACCCATTTTATAGATCGCACGGATTGCCCTCTTTTGTAAGATGAAAATTGATTCAAAGTCTGCTGCTGATCCCCACAGCAGAATGCCATAAGACATAATACTGTGGTACTAATATACTCATCATCTTCCTGCCCCTATCCCATTTGTAGGGTGCAAATGAAAATACACCTTAACATTAATTATTGTAAATGTAATGCAAATTTCAGTGTAATGTAAAAATGTCAATGAGTGCCAACGGGCTGGAATCAAGAAATAAAAATGCAAGTTGTCCCATCCAAACCGCGTCTATTAGAACACTAAATTAAATATTGGTATAAATGTATCATCAATGCTCTGCTTGCTGCTGCATGATTGATCTAATGTAGGTCGCACGTGTAAGTGCAAAGGTGCGAGCCTACTGATTGCACAACTCCTTACTTACTAAACAATTTTAAAACCCATGTACATGCACCGTACATATTGCCACCACAAAGAATGATAACAACTACTGAACTTAACATTAATCTAATAAAATTAAGACAAGAACGAATGCAATGTAGAAACTAATTCAGAGCACTGATGTAGTAGGTAATAGGTATAATATGTAATGTAAAATATGTGTATGACTAATGTAAATTGTTATGTAAATGTACACTTAAAATCCATAAATTTAATTGTCAAATTCCCTAATCATATTTGACACCGAAAAACATAGTGACGTGTTGTCACTATGTTTTTCAGTGTCAAATTTCACTTCACTTAAGGCGCGGTCAACAGCGGTTATCACTTCGTTCACGTTTGAATCCCGTTTGTTAACTTTGCTACACCCGTCCTCGATGTCATCTTCTTCTTCTCGTCATCTTCTGCTTATCGCATCTCGCGAACCCTCCCCCTGTCTTTTGGTGCTCGTTTTTCTCCAAAAGTACACTGATGTTACAGACAGTGCAATACTAATCGTTATTACAACATAGATTGCGGTGTAGTTGTGAATGTCGTGGGGGGATAAGGTTTCCAGGTTTGATTGCTCTTTAATCGAGCGCAGTTGTGTCTTCTGTAACATTTCTTCGTGCATTTCGATAGGCAATTACGAGTTACGGGTCGACGTGTTGATGATGTCGTTAATAGGAGAGATCGTGGGTATGATCATGGCGAATGGTTCATTGACTATGACGTTACTTTTATGTTCTATGTATGCGTGCAACATGAATGAGTCACCCTGCAAGTAACATCCTCGTTTAAGTGTAATCAGACCCGAGTGATGTAACGACTCCGATGTCATTTGAGCGCCGCAAATCATTTACACTTCGCACGTGCCACAACAATAATAAAACCATGTGTTTTGCTGGTGTAGTTTTACCCACTTGTCAGCCCATTCTTTTATTTCCGTGTGACATTTCACACTGTGTTCCTCATAGTCTCGGATCAGCTATACTTCGCAAATTGACTTGCGTCGGTCACCAGTGCTATAGATAGGGTGGTTTAATTTGCACATTAAAGTTTTGTCCTGGATCTTTTGGCATTCTTGAACATCAGATTGTTCGAGGGGTATGAACGAGTATTAGTTGGCGTTAAATGCTATTAGGTCAGAGTTTGGGATGACGTACATTACCCGATTAATGCCGATGCGTTGAGGTAAGCTAATGAGTTTATTCAGCTCGTATAGAGCATCATTCAGAATAGGTATTTTTACTTCCATCAGTAAATATTGATGTGTAATGCGTGCATCCCCCCCGGTGGGTTCCCGCATTGTTGAGGCGGGGGGGCTTAGTAACCGTGGCTTGGTCACCCACGGTGAAGCGAAGAGGAACCCGAGGAGGGGCCGCTCGTCAGGGATTTTGGCGATAGGCCGACGACGTAGCGGCCAACATGTAGGTTGCGGTGCTGCCTGGGCGATATCGCAACTGAGGCGGGCCGCGATATCGTATGGGGCCTCCCAAACCCATACGGCGGGAGAGGAGTGCCGGTATTGCGGTGCGCCGCTCACCCTACCTTCCGCGGCCTAGACGGGGTCGCCACCGTCTGATGGCGGACGCGGTTGGGCCGCAGTGGAAGAGGAGTGTCGGTATAGCGATGGCCGCTCTCCCTATCCTCTGCGACCGAAAAATGGTAGGTGGCGGGGCCATTGACCTCGACCCGTCACAAGGGGACCAAGGGTGCCATTCACGGGGTCGTCTGGCACCCATGTGCTGATTTGGTCCCTGGGGTGGTCACGGCGCACAGCGTGTTCTGGTGCGCCGGGTGATGGGGGGTACTCCCCCGAGGAGGGTCCGGTGACGGACAGCCGCGGCGGGTTCGCGGTGAGTGCTAACGCGTGCCCCGCCATAAGCGGCACAGGAGGACACCGTGGAGTTTTAGTGGGTTAGAGTCCCACATAACTGCGCTATCTCCCCGTGGTAGCGCAGTATGCATGAATGCATGAGCATTTCTCGAAGCTAAAAAAAAAATAAAAAAATGCGTGCATGTATTCTGAACAGTCTGTAGATGTCTCGTACATCATTCTGGACTTCCGGAAGCGTGGCGTCGCGAGGTATCTGTCTAGCTACTCTATCCAATTCTCTTTACATTTGAGTTGGTGATAGTAAGTGTACGTACATATGACCCTGGTACATGTTTGTCAGCGTATTGATGAGGGTTTGTTGGATTTCCTTTAGATTTTGGGCCATTTTTTCTGCAGCATATTGCCGATGTAATGATGTAGAATGCATATGCGGTGTCATGTTTATTGTTTTCTGTTTTATTTTCCAGATTAGTAAGATAGTCATTCATCAAGGTGAACTGCTTTACCATTGTTGCTTCATTGCGTTGTATGATGTTATGCTCGGTTACCAAAATGCTTGTGTCCAAAATTTTTGAGAAGATGTAATAAGTGGTTGTCATTGTGTTGAATGGAATTGATGTCGTGTTCGTACTTTTCTGCGAAGTGCTGGTCTAGAAATCCAAATAGTGAGTTGGCAACATATCCCACTCCATCGATTAATCCTCTTTTGAATCTGTGTTAAATTAATCGCTGTGACTTCAGTAGATTATTCTAATAGTCCAGTTCGTTCATGCTCTGTTCGAGTTGATTGATTAATATGTGGAATTGCATCATCCAGTCCTCGCAATGATATTCTTTTATATGAGACACGAATTTTTGCAGAGTGTCCACGTTTCGGCAGTAGTTTGTCATATTGTAGTAGAATACTAATTTCCAATCATCTCGTATTTCTTGTAAGTCTGCAATCTTGTCAAAGGAAATTGTTTGATTTTTTGTCAGTGGGGTAAGCTTCATGTCTTGTTGAACAGTGGGCTTTATAAATGCCATGGTTAGCATCAATGTGTAGCATATGCTCCGTCTGTTTTTTGTAGATGTGTCAGTATCTCCAAGTCTTTCTTCTTCAACCTCAACTAGTGGTACTAGTCTTGTGATCGGCCGTTTAACTTCTCCTTTTGCAGTTTGTAATGTGACAACTCTCGTGTGGCCGTCTTTTCCTGTATGTAACTCTGCTACACGGCCCAGTGCCCATTTGCCTGCTGGTAGTCTTTCATCCTTGATGCAAACAATGTCATTTTCTCGTGGATCGGTAGTCTGTCGTTTCCATTTTAGCCGTGTTTGGAGTTGTTGAAGGTATTCTTGCGACCATCTCTTCCAGAAATCCTTACTGAGCTGCTGCATAATTTGCCATCTTTTGCCCAAATTATACGTATTGTCAATGTCCGGTTCTGGAATAGTCATAAGTGAGGTGGTGGTGGTGAGTGTGTGATGGGGCAGAAAGGTTCTGGAGTGGCGACCGCGAACCGGAAGACGTTGCGTTGGAAGGCCTCCCACCAGGTGGACCGATGCCCTGGTGAAGGTTGCAGGGATCCGCTGGATGCGGGACGCACGGGACCGTTCAATGTGGCGACGCTTGGGGGAGGCCTATGTCCAGCAGTGGACGTCTTGCGGCTGATATGATGATGATGATGATGATGAGGTGCCGGTTAGAAAGTGTCCAGGCGTTAAGCAGTTGATTTCTTCGGCGTTCTCTGTTACTGTGCAAAGTGGTCGTGAGTTCAAGCAAGCTTCAATCTGGCATAGTAGAGTGGTAAATTCTTCGTACGTCAGAAGCTGATCTCCAATGACCCGTTTTAGATGATACTTCATGCTCTTTACGGCGGCTTCCCACAGTCCGCCTGCGCTTGGCCATACAGGGGCATTGAGGTGCCATCTGATTCCCATCTCTGGTATTTTTCCCAAAAAATGGTTGTCATTTGAGTCTACAATGCATTTATATTGTTGCAGTAAAATCCGAATAGCACCCACAAAATTCGTACCGTTATCGCTGTATATGTCACGTGGCGTGCCTCGGCGTACGCAGAAGCGCTTGAAGGCTGATAAAAACGCTGTACTGGACAGCTCTGACTCAAGTTCCAGATGGATGGCCTTTGTTGCCAGACAAACAAATACGGCAACGTATTCTATCAATGTTTTGACGCCTCGGCCTTTATTTGCCTTGATCTCAACGTGGCCAGTAAAGTCTACCCCTGTATGTGTAAAAGGGCGAGATACTGTCACTCTCGGCTCTGGTAGATCTGCCATAATCTGGTTTGAGGTTGCATGAAATCGGCGACATGTTACGCATTTGTGTAGAACCTATTTAACGGCGCGATGTCCTCCTATAATCCATACTCTTTGGCGTAGATGTGTTAGGGTTAAATTAGGACCTCCGTGTAATGTTGTATTATGTGCTTGCCAAATTAATAATTCTGTCAATTTGTGTTCATGTGGTAGCAGAATGGGATGTTTAGAGTCTTCATTTAGGTTCGAGTTATGCAACCTTCCCCCTACTCGCAAAATGTCATGTTTGTCGAGGAATGGGTTCAAGTTCAGAAGGTTACTTTTGTTGCTTAAATCCTTATTTTCCTTCGGTCTCATAATCTCATCTTTGAAGGTATGTAGTTGAATCTGTTGGAGTATAAGGTTTTCAGCGTTTTGTATTTCTGTTGATGTTAAATATGCAGTTGTATTTGTGTTGGACTTCAAACAGTTGCTTATGACTCGTTTTATCCACGCTGTGACCCTAGTAATGTGAGCCATGTCGCTGTGTCGATCTAATAACTCAAAAACAAATGAAGACGGCTCGAGTTTCACAACATACGCTTTCATTTGTTTTTGTTTTGATTCGCATGTTGTTGGTATGATTGCAACTTTATCAACTGTTTTGTCATTGTAATTTTTACCCGTTCTGGTCTTTGCCTCCACAAAGGATGTTGCAATAGCTGGAAGCAACTGCTGCCGCGTGATGCACAGTCTGTTGCGTTTTCTTCTGATTTGACGTACCTCCAGTGTTGTTTCGGTATGACTGCATGCACTTGCTGCACTCTGTTGCTCACGAACAACTTCCTTTGTGACGTCCCCATACAGCCAGCCTAGTACAATCATGGAGTCCAGGCGTATGTGTTTTTGTCAATTTTGTCCCATTTGCATGTTTTCTAGACCTTTTCCATCAGTTGGGAAAGTAATAAGGCTCCGCATAGTTCAAGCCGTAATAATGTATTTTTTTTATTAATAATCTAGATTTTGCAGCCATTAAACGACTTGTTTTTGCTGT
This sequence comes from Orthosia cruda, assembly GCA_964057195.1. Lineage (NCBI taxonomy): Eukaryota > Metazoa > Arthropoda > Insecta > Lepidoptera > Noctuidae > Orthosia > Orthosia cruda. Next base: position 22,127,422 of record OZ059830.1, read on the forward strand.
CTAATATCAGTAGATAGATAGTGCATTCGTAGGCCTTTTCTGAGCCATCGCAGAATCCATGTACTTGAAAGGGTTTAGTTGTATCTCCCAACCATCTCGGTATCTCGTATCGCGTTATGTTGTGCAAGTCACTTGTAAACCGCTTCCATTTTTCTCGTACGCTTATAAGTATTAATAAGGAATCTTTTAGAGGTTGAAAGTAGGCAGTCGTAGAGATAAGTAACTTTTGCTGTCGGATCTGTTAAACCTATAAATGTCGATAAAATTACTGTTCTAATACATTTATGTTCAAAAAACTCGACGAACTATAGAAAACAATAAATACTTTTTGCGTAGGTATTCTAGGCCTTTCGAAACTAACAGTTCGTTATATTCATGAGATCTTTCACTGGCTGAAAAATGGCATACGAATTAAAATTCACCCAGTACGATTCTGTAATTACTTTAAATTTTTCAAAACCCCTTTTTAATTTTCCTAGTAACTGTCGGCTGCTCCAAAATTGGGGACATAAAAAGCAACAAGCGAAAGTGTGACGCAGATAAATTGTTTAGCTTTCGGTCTGGCAGGTCGGTAATGCATGTCTGTAATAATAAAAATGTTCTTTAGGACAGTTAATTTCCTACCTGCCTTTATTACATCATGTATCTTCATCAGACGGTTAACGGCCACATCTCTAAACATTGACCACGCAATGGACCTATTTAAGTTTGAAATATTTTTATGTCTCTCTGAAATGGTGTAAAATACAAAACACACATTATAATAAATACACATTTTTGGTCATTGAAAATGACAACATTTTTACGTAAATCTAACTTAGGATTGCTTCCTTTTGTGGTCAGACAACAATCATAATTTTCTACGGCTACAATGACTTCTCATTCCGTGCTCCATAAGATTTCTGTTGAATTGCCTCAACCCTCTTTTCAAAGGTCAATAGTGATTTATTGGCTCAATGAGGTATTTTTGTTGCGTAACCCGTTCTTTATTTGTATCTGAAAAAGATGATGGAAGCTTCAATATTTATTTTTGTGATCGGAATAATCGAAATAAAGAAGCAGTTAAACAATATGTCCCATATTCTCCCCGATTTTTTAGCCAATTTTTCATTCGCTTATAGTTAATTTCTTTATTTTCAGGTGAATTTAGAACAAATCAGGTATTGAGTATTTTGTATAGAGATAACTATAATTTTTACTGTATTTACATTCTTAATTGTCATAGTTTTACAATTCACGTAAAACAGATTCAATACCTTCCCTGTTTCTGGCAATTAAATTAGACTTAAACAAAAAAAATATAGCGTATGTAAATAAAATATTTGGTTTCTTATCGACTTCAAAAAACAGTTTTGCGTAAGACGCGTACATGTTGATAAATGATTTTTCTTAAACCTATTCTTTACCCGGCGAATGAAGTTAAAGAAAAAAACAAGTAGATACCTATTTCTGATCAGTTTTAATAATTTAGGTATTTCCTATCTTGAGGATTTTCTGTATCACTTTAACAACATATAGATAGCCCGCTGTCACGATTTTTTTACGATGTAGCGCTAACCAATGCAATATTGGATTCCAACCGCTATCGGTAATGTTGAAAAGTCTGGATATCAAGTGTTTCTACATTCGTCTGGTCTAACATATATATGGTATATTGTCGCAGATACAAAGCACGAATGTAGTGAAGTGAAAAAGGCAATGTATCAACTCTGTAATAGTAAACAGCAAAATGAAAAACTTTTTTTTTATCACTTTTTAGTTTTAGTACACTATCGCAAAAAATAAGCAAGTTCTATAGTAAAGTACCTAAAGGATTGATAAAATAGCCATAATAACCCAATTTACACACTGTACTATTTGTTGATAAGGTGTTCGGTTGTATGCTCCATATCTTAAAAACCTGTGGACCGATTTTGATGAAACTTGCACTATGCCCTAAGTGGAGAGACACCTAAACCAATAAAGAATGGTCACGATCCGATAAGTAGTTTCGGAGAAATGCGAAGACAAACATACTTACAAACAAAAATAATATATACATACAATAATTAAATTTGACACACATGTTTAGAAGCCCAATTACTGTAACTTATGTGAATATTGGACAATTCTAACAATATTACATACATACGTGTCGAATTGATTACCTCCTTTTTTTGCAGTCTGTAAAAAGATTAGGTTTAAAACAGCTAGCTAGTCCCAATCAGGCTTTTAATTTATTATTTAATAAATTGCGTTTAGTTTAAGCTAACACGTCTACGGTCGGGCTAGATGATTAATTATCTTATTTCTATACCTACGTGTTTGGCCGCTATCTCACCGGATGAAGTGGTCGGCGATGGAGCACGCTTGCCTAGAAGAAAACTGTTCAAACTTGACATATTATATCCAGTAAGTAAAGTGTGAATTGTGTGCCTGTGTTTCCCTGGGAGTCTCCTAGGTGGCCCGTTTTTATGTGTCATTCCTTTTTGTTTGAGTTTCTTTGTAGTTTCAAGCAGTGTAATTCTAATAACAATACCTACGATGTGATGATGTCATTTATTTAATGATAAAGAAGAACGCTGTTGCCGTAATTTTTTACAAAGAAAGCGTTATACCTACTACAGAATTCAACATCTTCAATCAAAATTCATGAGGTTACCTCTTACTAAAAAACTCAGCCCACGTTATAAATAATTTCAAATAAAAGTGTTTTTGAAAAATTCGCGACAACGCGTTTTCATAGAAATGTATTATTTATACCTTTTTTATTATTTATAGGCTCGCATTTGACCACTATCGCACCTGATGGTAAGCGATGATGTGGTCGATGATGAGGCACGCTTGCCTAGAAGTAACCTATTCACACCCGACTTAAAGACTCCCAGGTTGTAGATAAAAGGAAATACAGACTCCAGCGGGGAATGCCACTCCTTAGTTGTACGCACAATAAAAGTATTTCCAAAACGCGTTGTGCGTACGGGTGGGATGTCCACCATATACCGATGACTAATCGCCGTTTGTCTTGTAGTCCAATGATGGAGCGAGCTAGGCGGAATCAAATTGTGCAGTTCCATCGCACACTTCCCGAAATGTAACCGATAAAAAACCGACAGGCTGGCAACTTGTCGACGATGTTCAAGGCTCTGAAGCCTTGACTCGATCAGTTTCTCATTGCCGATGAGCCTCTATAATATAACCTAGCCTATAATATAACCTAGCTATATAACCTAGTTCTTATAGGTACAGAAAAAAGCTATAAACACGTTGACGCATCCTTGTCGCCCAGGGGAGTCTTAAAGTGAATATAGGCTAAAGCATTTTCGCAAGCATTACAATGTAATGTAACGTTCTTACGAATGATATAAAACATACAAAATATGCTCAGTTTTCTAAAGCATTTCCATGTAATGTAACGTTCTTGCGAATGTTCGATGCTGCGTTCGACGTAATACTCACGGCGAGTGAGCATTTACCTGTAAAATTTATTTGTACCTTGCGTTCATTATTAAATTGACTCCACTTTACACGCGCTCGTACCTTTGCTCGATAAAATGTTAAACCAACACGCTCGTTGGTTTTTAAAATCAGTTTGTAATTAAACATCGAGCGTCATGTTCGAAGTGTGGTTCGAGTAAATTTAAAAACAGCGAATGCTCGATATTCTGTTATAAGTAAATGTTCTAGTCTATACTTACTTTTAATTCTTACTTGAAGCGTGTCACTTGTAAATTGAGAACAGCAGTGAGAAAAACGAACGAAGGGAATGCCCGAGGGAAAGTAAACTTAACCTACTAAGGTTAAAGAAGCAACTAACTACCGTAGTAGGTAATTAATTGGGAACAAGATACGCTTATATGTACTCTTTGTTTTGCAGAGCGTAACGAATGGAGCTAAGTAGGAAGTATCCAGGGCTTTTATTGTTGTTATGCATTATTAGATTATATACCTAGTTACTGATAAAATTCTCCCTATGTAGAGTCAGGGGATTTAATATTCCAAATAAGGTAATACCAGTGTGTAATTGTCCCACTGCAGAGCAGAGACCTCGGTTCTCACAAAAATTTACTAAGTACCTACCATATCTTTTTTCGCCTTGTCACTGAGCTGATGGCGAGAATTCTGCCAGCGCGGCGTCGTGTAGTGACGCTGACACAGGGCGATTACATGAACCGTCGAACTTCGCACTTTGTGTTAGATCATACTTATAGGCTACCATCTTAAATCTATAGATACAATACATATATGCTGAAGCTGTCGTGATGTGTGTGTCGTTTATAGCAGCAACAACGCCAAATTGGCGTACATTATAAGTATATCAATCGGACAGACAATTACATAATTAGATGCCCTGACTCAATGAGATTTTGCTAAGACAGACGTCATAATCATCATAAAGAAATAGAAACATGGTGATATTTTACTTTAGCTACGTACATAGGACCTAGAACCTAGAACTTGGAACCTTATTTCTATCACTCAGTAGATAAAAGATCACAGAGATATAAATAGGACCCCGTTGTCAGAAAGCGTTAAGCATACTGTGCGTACGTTCGTGTGGCGGCCAGACGTAGGACGGACTGAGTTCACTCAAGCTGGTCAGTATGTGATTGTATTACCGCGCAGACGTCGATAAAACGTATTTACCTCAGTATGGAATCTCAATGGAGCCCGTGCTGCGGAAAGCACGTGGTGGTATGCCTGATCTCTCCCCGGTCATGTCAAATTACCGTCCCGTCGGACTATGAGAGCGAGGGAATAGAGTGAGCTTATGTTTGCGGCTTGTGCACACACTCGGCTCTATATAATATCTGGTTTTCTATTCTCCGCTGAGATTGGCCGCCGTGGCCGAATTCGCCGTCGTCAACGCATAAGAATATATGTTGAATATACCATTAAAAAAAATTAGTAATGTTGAAATTTGAGGTGTTTATCTACCGAATTTAATTTTAATATTTTATTATTTAGTACGGTCTGGAGAACTATTAAGTGTGTAAAGTTTAACAATATAATAAAGAATTTTCGGTAAAAATTAAGTATCGTTTGGCAGGAAGACCAGCCTCATCCGATACGGCTCGCACGGGTGCCAATGCTTTATTACAGCGGGCGGGGGTTGCTCTCCCTTCGCGCCTCCGGTTTTTATAAACACTCTAGGGGTAGCAGCCAAAAGACTACGTGAAGTCGGGGTGCCCCGGTTCGGTTTTGGAAAAGATTCGACCTATTTTAACCATTAAGTGGGGATACACTAACTTACTTTTCACTTTGCAGGATTTCTAAGTTATTGTAAAAAGTAATAAAAAGTCGTCGAAGAAAACCATAAAAATACCAAGAAACACATTCACGCGCCTCGGGGAGAAACGGAATGAATGAAAACAAATGACACTGACATGTCACCCATGTTGCAATTTCCATTGTTTTTTTTTCTATGTTCCGTTTCAACAATTTTGCTCGAAATATTGCGCCACAGACAATATACCGGTACTGTTTTGGTTGTCAATCGCCCATTTTGACGTTCGTTTTCCCTGTTTATCTGATTGAGGTTAGAAACATTTTTTGTTATTTTCTCGAAAAATATGCAATACCTTGTAATAATAGTGGTAGTGTTTTAATCAGGGATCCCATCCATCCCAACCCCTACCAGCATTAACCACTTTTAACCCTCTACTCCTGCCAAACGATGCTAAACCCAACCCGAATTTTCTGTTATCATCCCTATTCTACCGTATGCAATCGAAGCTTGAATTATAAATCATATCCTTTTATTTGATCTACTTGTCTGTGTGAAATATTTTAACAGTCAACTAAAAGACATAACATCACGCCTGTTTAGAAAGTTAGGCAGAGGTGCACTGATTGTAGCAATACGTCCATTTTATAGGGGGCGAGGCAATTGCCACCAACCGGACATAAGTCCAGACACCGGCCTGCTTCTAAGCAATTTCCAATGGATAAATCCAATAATACATTTCCCGACCTGGGTATGACCTGGATAGGACCTAGGCAACTGGGATTATCCCAGTTGTAAATAACCCTTTGTGCCTATTGGCCTTGTTTGTTCTGTCTCCTGCTTGACATTTATATTTATCCTACTCCTCCGTTATTCTTCTCTGATTAATTTAGTTGCGGGATCCAAGACAGTTACATTCATTCTCCGGGACTTCATTGAGCTTCATTGCCTCGGCGCTTTTCTGGTGGTCACCACTGTTGATTCTGGCTTTCAGGAGTTGTAGTGGTTTGGGAATAGTGTGGTGGGATTGCCCGAGCTAGGTATCGAACCCAGGACCTCATGCACAACAGTAGCGCTTACATAACCAACGAGGCATTAAAAAGGAATTATTCCAATCTATCACCCTGGTTTGTCCCCTCTGGGGGACAGATGTGGAAAAAAAAACTGTCCTCCTGTTAGCAACAAGGGAACAGTTCGAACTTTATTCTCTCCTATCATGATAGGGGGACTGATAAAACGTTTTATTCCTGTTTGTCCATCATAGAAATTAATATATTAATTCTTAAAAATAATGCCTCACGTTATAAGCAACATTGCAAAAAATTAAAGACGAATCGTTTGGGTTTATTCGAATCGTCGGGCTTTTGGAACCGGGACCACGGTCCCTTATCTGTATTTAAATAAATTACAAATAATTATGTATTTTGTTTTTCTATCAATCAGCCACAGTTGCATAAATCACAGTAGCTATTTCAGATATAATAACAATCAGTCTTCTGATTTAACTTCATACAAATTAGTTACAAATACAAAAAAAAAATTCTAGAAAGATGATAACTTTTACATGAGAAAAAGTTCATATTAAGAAAGTATTACGTGTTTTGATAAAATTGAAGCTTCTATTAAGGTAATTATTTGAGTATTATTCAGGAATGAAGTACAAGCAGCAGTCTTCCTGCTTTGTCCCCTCGGGGATTAGATCGAAAAAATAATTGATCTGTCCCCCTGTGCTAATCCCTTGATTTGTCCTGTGTTTGTTGCTAACAACACAGAGACAGGCAAAAAAAACTAATATAGACGTGTTTTTACATTCATTAATGAAACTAAACAGAAAATAAGTCCTTGGAATAAAACTATTTTAAAGATAGTACAGACGTTTCGTGCAGTTTACCTGTTAAGTTCAACAAAGCGCTATGTAATTTAAGTCTGTTCTACATCCAAACTTCGTGTTCTCGTTTGAGTTGGTAACCCAAAAAGGAAATGGCGGCCACAAAGAAAAACTCTGAGTTAATTACACAACCGAGGAAAATTGCCAGAAGGCTAAACTAATAAACCAAAGCAAACCTGTAAAATATGCCCTTGATTATCTTGAATAAGATAAATGGTAAATCTAATTTGCTAATTACTTAAATCAGACTGGTTCTGAGTAAATAAGTTTACTTTATGTTAATTAATGCTAAGCTGGAAAAGGAGTGAGCGGCGAGAGGAATAAGATTTTCAAGTTATAATTTCTTTAATTTTAGCAAAAATTCGACAGACACTTGAAAATGCCGGGCAATCCCGGTTGGTGCAAGACTTTTGCAAAATATGGAAACAAAAGATATAAGAGATTCAGACTATAAATACATAATATACAAGAATTGCTCGTTTAAACGTATTAGATTAGATTAGTTGTTTGCGGTCTGTAAGTAGTTAAGACTTACGTTTGTTACGATTTATCTTCTAAGACGCTAAACAGGCTTAGCTTCTAAACGTTAATGAAATTACATAGATATAGCCTGGAGAAGGAAATAGGATATCTTTTAATCAACAAATCATGCGGGTGAAGGCTTTGGCAGAAGCTAGTTTGATAATAAATTACTCTTCCATTGTAACGTTAAATGTGTATTGTGATATTGCAGATAATAATTATTGTATGATTGGGGCTAACGTTTAGTTTTTGCCCTGGGGAATTATTAATTATTATTTCTGCTCATCTAACAAATGAATTAGGGATTTGCTATTACTGATAATTCTCCCAGAGCAAAAACGTGGTAATGATAATATACGTGACTATGCCGTGTGCGGCTATCACTGAAAACGAGCGTTTTGGCTCTATCTCACACGCAAGCTGTACTAGTATTTATTCTGTGACGCAAGTCCCAGCATTATACTGAGCGACGGCCAAAGATGTGCACGAATGTGACGCATACTTTCTTTTTTAACTTGTATTTAAGTTTTTTTATTTATTTTTTCAATGATATGCGTTATGCCCGGCGCAAAAAAAAATGATTTTCTTTCTTCTTTCTGGCTGTCGATATTTATGCAATGAATAGGTACATAAAAAAACATCGTGTATTTTTCGTATAAGGGTAAATAAATTAATATCTATTATTAATTGATTTATTTTCAAAGTTGAAGTCAACATTCTTTATTTCAATTGGACCATTAACAGGTTCACTGCACAATTAGTAAAACAATAGTTCTTCTTTTCGTATCGATGAACTCAAATTTTGACTCAACTGTACTCAGTACGTAGCACCTGGCCAATACTGTCATTTGCCACGTTCAGATCCTGAAAGGTGCAGGCGGCTAGGCACCAAGGGCTGACAAGGAGGTGGGTCATATCCTGCGAAGGGGCCTCACACCAGCACTGTGTTTGAGATGGGTCTATGAGACTCCATTTGGTTAGATTTTTTCTACAGCAATCAACCTGGACCCGCAATCGGTTTAGGGATTTTCAGATTGGCCACTGCAGTTTGTGTCCAGGGGGCAGGTGTTGTGCCGGAGTGAAGAAGTAAGGAGGGACAGATGTAAGGTTTTCTACAGTTAACATCTCTCGTCAGTTGCGCTGGCTTCCAAGGGGGTCGTAAATCTCAGAAAGCTTTTGCGGCTTTTTACATGTGCAGATTGGAGTTGATGTTCATATAAGAGGTGGAGACTGTCCCATTCTTGTTTTCCCTTCTCGATGTGACTGGCAAATTCGCGGCGAACATCTGGTGGAGCTATACCCGCCAGTGGATACAACATCACAAGCGGAGGTTTCAAATAGCCAGTTATGATGCGGAAGGTATAATTTAGCGCCATGTCGACATCTCTAGACTGAAATTCAAAAACAATAGAATTAATGATATATGATTCATTGGACAGGCATACTGTTAAGCGGCAATTTTGAACGTCAACCATTTAAATTCAAACGTAATAATAATTGATTGTACCGTCCATTCGGCAAATTAGCTTGTTAAGGAGAAGAACGTCAAAGAAACTCGATATTGTAAAAAAAAAGGGTTTTACGACATTTACATACGTAGGTACATTAATTCATTACGTGACGGCAATGCACCCAGACTAATACCACTATACTAGATACGTATAGGTATACATTTATAGTAGCTAAATGCTAAAGGCTGATTTGCTTGAGGTATAAAAATGACGATTTGACAGATAGAAGATACATAATATGTCAAACAGCCTTATTTATTATTCAGGCAAAATCTGATAATTGGAAAATTAATAATTATAATGTAACCTATTGTCCAAGTGCAGGGCAAAGACCTCTTCTCATACAGAGAAGGCAGAAATATTTACCCCGAAAAATAATTCAAAACAGAGTATTTAGAACGCAATATAATTGCCAGTTTGGCAAGTACGGTCTCCAACGATAGCAACTATTTGCTCCAGAGTAAAATCTTATTATGTTCTATTTGAACAGTACCGTACGAATGCGGCCTTTATTTTTTTTAATTATTCGCTTTAAGTGAAATCTGTTTTCAAACCTGGCTGCGGGTAGTTTACAAACTGAGTCGAATCTTCCATAGGGTGCTTTTTATGCAAAACCGGCTTTTTTGATAAGGTTTCTATGATAAGTCCAGTGAATATTTCACCTCCCGCCATTCTATTAGAACATGTAAAAGAAAATTTTTGTTCAGGTTTTTTTTTTTTTTTTTTTTATCTTGCGATCAGTCATTCAGACTATAAGCAGATGAGGTAAGTGTTTTTTGTTCAGGTAGTTTTTTTAAATAATATTGCTTTGGTGCTTACTTAAGCCAAACTTCCTTAGGGCATAGACCCTCTTCCACAAAAATGTTGCCAAGTTTAAACGTTGAATAATGGATGAGACGGTTACGCTGACATTAATATTATAACAATGCATTACCTAACTTTCAGCAACTTTTAAGTAGGGGGGAATTATTTGTGAAAGTAAACACAAGAACGTTTATTTTTTTTAAATCCATCCTTGAATTTATAATCTTCTTGAAGAGATAATTTGTATCCATCGCCACCAGGCACAACCTCGAATATCGATGTCTTTGGATATTTTATGTCGATTTTTAAGTGATTATGCGGCCCTAAAAAGTATGGGTTGCAACGGAATTTGAACTTTAAGTAAGTAAGTAAGTAAGTAAATTTTATTTGTTTAAACATGGTGTACATGATACATTGCATGCAGGATAGTAATGGGATACAGAAAAGTTCTAACATGTTCAGCCACATATCGTGGCGTACAAATTGGTAGGAAGAGATGGTGCATAAACCGTGATAATATTCATCAAAATTACATTTTATATCATTATACATCAAAGATTAGGTAAGTATAATAATTACAATTCAATAAGCATATTTTTTAGATACAAATCAATGTCAAAGTAAGTAATCATTAAATAAATTGGTCAATAAAAATATGAATAATACTGTCATTAAAAAAATTCAATTAATTCAAATAAAAAATACAACAACATGTCAAAAAACAAAAAAATAATACAACATTGTCATCTCAAAAACGAAGAAAATTATCCTCTTTCATAAACTCTGCTATACTGTAATATGCTCTTTCAGTTAGAAAACTCTTTAATTTACTTTTAAGGGCAGATATATTTAATGTTTTCCATGATTTGGGCAATTTATTAAAAATGGTCGGAGCCATGCAAAAGATGCTCTTACGCATAAGAGTAGTTTTAGCGCCGTGAACACAAAGTTTGAAATTATCACGTCTATTCCTAGGGAAAACATCAGACAAACGCTGAAATAAATGGGAATTTAATTTAATGAACATTACTGTTTCTAGGATATATAATGAGGGCAATGTCAATATTTTACGTTCTATAAAATAAGATTTACAGCTGTCCGTTGTTTGCAGTCTAAACATCGATCTAATGCACCTTTTCTGTGCCCGAAACGCTATTTCACTGTCCGTGCTATTCCCCCAAAAGATGACTCCATATCTAAGAATTGATTCGGCTAATCCATAGTAAGCAGTAATTAGTGCATCTGTGTTGAGAACCACAGCAAGCTGTTTCAGAGCGTAGGATGCACTACTCATTTTTTTACTAAGTGCCTCTATTTGAGGTTTCCAATTCAATTTGGAATCTATTAATAGTCCCAGAAATTTTGTTGTGTCAGCTTCATTGATATTTATATTATTAAATTGAATATTCAAATTGTTGATTGTTGGTGTACGTTGTCTAAAGTGCATTACATTAGTCTTTTTTAGATTAATTATTAAATTATTATCATTTAACCAATTTATAATAGATATTAGTGCATTTTTAATGTCAAGTTCATATGTGTTTATGTCATTACAAGCTATTGTCAAAGTGCAATCGTCAGCAAAAAGTGTCATCGGATGTTCAGTTATTTTAGGCAAGTCATTTATATACAAAGTGAACAACGGAGGCCCCAATACACTGCCTTGAGGTACTCCGTATATAACCTCGCGTTCTTCTGATCTTGAAGTTTCTTCACGTTTAATTTTTGTATTTATTTTACTGATCTCTGTAACTTGTTTACGGTTATGAAGATAGGATTTAATTAATTTTAAAACGTTGCCTCTAACACCATAGGCTTCAAGTTTCTCTGCCAGGGAATTATAATGGACGCAGTCAAAGGCCTGTGTCATGTCGCAGAATATGGCACAGACTGGTGTTCTCTTATCTACATTTAGCATGACATTATTTAAAAACTCATAAATAGCCAAATTTATACTTTTATTTTTTCGAAATCCCTTTTGTTCGTCACTTAATATATTATATTTTTCTAAATAGGTATTCATTTCACCATATATGTATTTTTCGAACACCTTAGACATAACTGGTATAAGCGCGATCGGCCTGTAATTTATCATTAATTCGTGATTATCTTTCTTATAGAGCGGTTTCACTATAGATTTCTTTAATGCATCAGGAAATACACCAGCACTTATGGAAAGATTAATAATGAAACACAAATGAGTACTTATTTCAAATGCAACTGCTTTCAATATTTTTGTGGCAATACCATCGTAGCCAACGCTGTTTGTGTTTTTGAGTTTCATAATAATATTTAGTATGTCATAGGGCGTAGACGGAGCCATAAACATAGATTGTGCTCTGCTAAGAATTAATGACGTTGAGTTTGTACCTGCGGTAATTGTTGGTTGTATTTTATCTATAAAGTAATTATTAAATGTATTGGCAATGTCCTTTGGGTTTGTGATGTTTTTATTTTCGAATTTGATGCAAGAAATTGAGTTTTTCGGGGCATTGTATTTACTCTTATTAATTATTTGCCACGTAGTCTTAGACTTGTTATTAGAGGTTTTAATATTGTAATTGTTTTGTGCTTTCTGTGTTAGATTCATAATTCTTTTGAGTAGCTTTGAATATGTTTTGAATTTATCTCTATTAGATTGATTTGGTTTTAACCTATATTGCCATAGAAGCTTCCGTTTATTCTTACTACACAACTTTATCCCACGTGATACCCAAGTAGGATTTTTAGTAGTCTTAATGGTAATCATTTTGCTGGGGAAACATAATTCGTACAATAATTGGAACGTTTCAATAAAGTTTAGTCTTGTACATAGAGTACATAGAGTTGGTTGTTCCAAAATTTGATAACAATCGGTTTCTAATTCCAAATATATTAATTCTTAAGTATAATATCATGCATAAAAGACTCGTAAAAATGTAAACTAGAACCTTGAGAGGTATAGTGACTCTAAATGATTTTATAAATATAAACACTTTTACCTCCTGTGAAAAGGCAGTTGTAGGATTAGAGCCAAAAGAGAAATCAAAAGATAGGATTTAATGAGGGTACAGAAAGACACTCAAGCGGTTGAGGGGTGGGCGTTTTAATCGCTGTCTTTTGTGCGTCTTTCAAATAGCGTACTTAATTAAGTAAATACCATGTTTTGTGCTCAATAGGGAATATGCATATATTTTTTTTATTTTCTATATCAAATACTTATTAACCAAATATGAAAGTTTTTTTTTAAATATCTCGATCAGGGACGAAGTTATAAAGTTTCAAAGTTGAGAATTAGAACGTGTGAAATTAGTTCGAGTGCCACATGACGTCAGATAGCATGACGCCCATACTACTGCCATAGAAAACGGCGTTTTCGTAGAGAGGGACATATTTATATTTCTTTAAATTGTGATATCTCTTTCGTTTCCCATCAATTTTAATTCTGTTCTACTTTAAGTATTCTATTTTAGTCTTTTTATCGATGAGCTGGACAAATAACAAATATATTTTTCATACATATTCCCTAATATCAAGTGGTCGCACGAAAGCGCTATTGCTGATCATGAGGGATTGGGTTTACATACACACATAAACTCATGCCTTTTCCCCATGGGGGTAGGCAGAAACTTCAGAACGCCACCTGCTACGATCCTTACATACTTCTTTTGCTTCACTCACATTCATACATCTAGTCATAAACACACGCTGGTTACGACTTTACGAGTACTGCGCCCCTGGCCTTTCTAAAGAACATCACCAATAAGGTCTATGAATGTCTTTCTAGGGCTTCCCCCCTCCGGCGTTTCCATTCACGTCTGCCTTGTAAATACCTTTCGTTAGTCGCCTTTCATTTATCCTCTCAACATGGCCAAACCATCTTAACATACTCTTTTCAATTTCATTCACCACATCTTCTTTTAAATTGGATTGGGTTTCTATATCAGGCATTTCTTAATAGCACCCCGGAGCCTAGATTTGTGCTCGCTTGATAGTAATTGATACGCCTCCTATTTCATGGAACTTATAGATAATTGGCAAAATGTGGGTACTATCGTTGGTATCTGTTTAATCCTTCGAGGAATAGGGGCGCGATGTAATGTAACCACATACGTACGAATATGCTGAAACAAAATAGAAGAATTCTACCTGTCTCTTTGAGATCTGGACAATCAATGATGGCTTGTATTTTTATAGTAATCATGGCAAAGTTTAATCTCCAAATCTTAATGCTCGTAATAGCTATCATAGTAGATGGAGATAAGGCACGTTTTACGCATCTATGTTTAAACGGGGCAAAGAGACAACTGTAATAAAAAGACAAATAAGTACCTCCTACCTACTTTTGTTGGTACGGACCGACCGTGACCTTTTTGGGTTTTTAAAGGTCACCAAATCGCGAATGGTACGTCTCACACGATCCCTAACGTTGACGTGATAGATCGATCGGCGGGTTGACCTTGACGGGACGATGTTTGTATATGAAACTTAAGGATTTAATCAAATGGGCTGTAGTTTTAGTACAGTCGACATTACTGCATCCAAATTGCGTCGAAACTGCCACACGACTCCATACCAACAGTTACAGTTTTTCTTTTTCTTTTTTCACTTGTTTATGGTCAGTTTTTGTTTAAACTATTGTATAAACTATTTTTGCTTCTTTCACTGAAGAGCATGCTAACTTCACACAATTTGCAAGTAAATTGCGCAGTCTGTTGGCAGTTATGTTAGTTATCAAAGTTAGCACGCTTTTCAAGAGTCGCTCTTCTGTTTAGCCTTGCACATATTCAGGATGCTGGCAGCTATTCCACCGTGTGAATCGTGAAGCTAACTCCTTGTGAAAGCTTTCAATAGTTACTCTTCGTTATACTGCCGGAACTGCGACGGATATCCGGCAACCTGAACGTGTCGTGTAAAGAGTTGCTTGAGTGGTTTTAGTACCAAAGATATTAAACCTTGTAGGTCTCACTAGTTCGAGCTGTGTACATTAATAATAAAAACACTCACTTTTGAAGAAGAAGTAGGCTCTGGAGACATATAACAATAACTACAATATTCAGTACAAACTCTGGCAGACGTATGCGTGGTTTTGTTAATATTTAATTTTGTGTAACAGGCACATAATCTTCCTTGGACTCTCTTAATTAGTGTATGTAAGGCAGGCTATGTATAATCACGGATAATTTAAAGTTCGTGTTGTCATTAAGACAAGAATATAAATTTATTTTTAGCAGTTGTTTATTTTGAACCCGTGAAATTGTATAAATAGTGCCAAATTGGGTCACAATTTTTAAGGAGACTCATTAAAATATTTTTCTCATAAGATTCTACAGATAAACAAACAACCGAAAGTTTCTTAATTGCTTGCCTTAAATAAACAACCTTGTTGATAATTCTTTGACAACTTTCAAGTCAAAAAATAATTGACGGTACGGTAAAGTATCTCTTTTCTTAAATAAATCTGAAAATAAATGGTCGTAACAACTGACAACGGATATCAGAATAAATAAACAAATCATAAAACTTTTTCAATTTCAGTCACATAATATACCAAATGTTACCGATGTCGTAAATTAACATTTTGCAATGTTTGTGGCCGTGTTAAAAATATATTTGCTTGTTTATTTCATAGAAAAACATTTTATGAAAAAAAATATGAACACTTTACAAGCTTTGATTTAACTGGCCTTGGAAGTTTATTTGTCAGTAATAAAATATGTGTAAAAAATATGCAACTGAAGTTTAAAATAGGTATGTCCAACCGATTGAGCTAAAATGTTGCATACCTATATGTTTGGTTTGGATGTACAATGCACTGTATGGAAAAGCTTGTAAATTGTTTTTTTTTTTAATATAAATTAGAAATTGTATTGTTAATACTAACTTTAAAGTATATTTATTTCAACTAGGCCATTAAGCGTCACTTTTGAACGACAACCATTAAAATTTAAAAGTAATAACAATTGATTCTACCGTCCATTCGGAAAAGTAGCTTGTTTTGAAAAAGAACGGCAAAGAAACTCCTTCCTTACTCATTTAAAAAAATTAGTGTTTAACAATATGTACATAAGTAGATACATTAATTATTTTATATATGTGAGGACGATGCATCCAGACTAGTACTACATTCACCAAGTACAGGTATAAAGTATTAAAAGCATTAACAGGTAAATTCATTCATTTGATAAATAGGAACATGGTTCTCCCATACTTACAAATATTGCAAACATAGGTAAAATGCCTAATTCAACAACAACGGAACAGTGTGTGAGAGAATTCAATAAAAAAATCCTAGTAACTATAGTCTGAATAGATTGCGCAAATAAAGTTTAAATAGATAGATAGATAAAACATTTATATAAATAATCTTTTGTTCTTGTCATACAGATGTGAACCAAACTGTTTAGCTACATTTAGCAACTTTTAATTGCACGTAACATAAAGGAGTACTATTTGCTGAAAACATACCAAAAACGTTCGACACCGTACTATGGGGTAATAAATGACCGATGTAACTATTTCTGTTCCTTTCTTAAACTCCGAAATCACAGTAGAATCAACATTATCGGTAGTAAATACCTACATGTTCCAGCTGTAACTTTATAGCGGAGGGTCGGCTGTTTTAACGCTCGTCTTTATTTCCGAATATAAATCTTCATGCATGCTTCCTAAGCAAGAAAAATAGACTACATCCAAATACTTCTTAAGATCAAATCAATCTCACGTGATTCGTAAACAAGACATCCACGTACATTAGAAGATCATTTGACCGTAAACACTTCTATTTGTAATCATATAAAACGTTCGAACGTAAATGCCGAATTATCTTTGCAAAAAATATTTTTCACTGGCTTTCAGACGGACATGTCCGGTCATCATCTCCATATTTTTGGATCTCAACTCTCATTTACACACCAATAACTAGATCTGTTAGACAATTTGTCTATTAAGGCACCACTCTAAACATTTTTATAGCTTCTTCTAGTGCATCAGACTTTGTAAATACTGAAGATGAAACAATATTTATTTGCCACAAATAAATAATATTATGATGTATCGAAACGTTTCTTCAAAGATTTCTTCAGATAAACGTTTTATCGAATAATGTCTGGATTTCTACTGGGATAATAATTGTTTTCATGAGTTATGGTGACTTTATTGTTTGTAATAAGATTTCTACTAGGCCGACGTGACGAATCCGTCGAGCAATCGTCACGTGGTAAATCCCAAACGATTTGAACTATTAACAGTCTGATATGTCACCTTGTCTAAAGCCCTAAGACGCGGTGAAAACAATCACAAAATCATTTATTTTTGTTTGCGTAATCTTTTTACTACACGGTCAAAATAACTGTGCATTTCATACGTCAAGTGACTCAACTCTCGCTTACACGTGCGGTGCCCCGCGTTCGCCTCGTGCGCCAATACCGAGAGTAGAACATCAGAGTGACATTGACAGCTCCAAGTGTAGTTTTTTAGGTCCCTGTTTGTTCAAAATAATAAATATCAATTAAAATGAAGAGAACGGTCAAGCACACTTCTGATTTTGGTACTAGAGTTCGAAAATTTTTAGTACATAATGATTTCATGCATACTTTGTCAGCCTATGGCTCCGATATCCTATGGATTTAGGGTCTGCGACTTAGGTGGGGTTATTTCGCTCGTTACGAGCAGTCGATCGGCATACAGTTAGTTCGTATCGATTTCTAGGTTTTTGGTCCATAGATTCTGGACCATTTATCCGCTCGTGTAAACTTGGTACCATTTTCCCTTGTTATGTGCCCTGAAAAAATCTAGGTTGACCGTTACTGGGAGAAACTTTCCAACTTGTCAAAGTCATGTGTGGGTAGTAACTTTATCGTAGTCGTTAAAGTTTCATCATTGATTTCAGTTGAACTATTTATAAGTAATTTTTAAAGTCAAAATCCCAGGCAATTAGGAGTAAATAAGCGGTCAACAGGTTTGTCACTAAGATACAGTTTTGTTTGTTTTATTAATATCATTTTTTTATACAGCGCGACTATTTATTTTTGTATATCTGTAGCTACAAACAGCTGTAATTTTACTAATGTCCCAGTTTTGGAAAGTAATTTGATTTGCCCTTTTAAACAGATAAGGTGGTCAAGCAGCCTAATTGTGTAAGTGAATTTGGCATCAATCGACCAATCACATGTGAGATGAAAGACGCGATGTGGATTTCGTCTATGTGATTGATAGCGGTCAAACTCTTTCCTTTGCCGAATTCACTTACGCAATTAGGGTGCAGAAGAGTAATTTGTATATCATCATTAACACGCAGTCTTCTTTCTTTTCGTGTGTGGTGTGGCCACCTCTGGTGTCAGAGTTAATTAAGCCGCCTCTGGGAATCCGCACAGGCCTCTGACTTGGCTATTTCAGACTTACATTATAACTATATAAGTCCAGGTTTCCTCACGATGTTTTCCTTCACCGTTGCCTGTGATGTCCAAGATAAACTTAGAAAGTACATATGAATTTGAAAAATTTACATTGTTACTTGCCTGGATTCGAATCTACGATCTCAAGCACGACTGCCGAGGTCTTAGCCACTGGGCCACCACGACATTTAACGCACAGTAAACTTTTGATACTTCTTTTTCTCCTTTTCTAATCTTTTTGGACCTAGTAGGTGGTCACATTAATTGTAGCGTCAATGGCGTTTATTAGATCCATCTTAGTCATGCGAAGGTAGATATAGAATTTATAAATACAGCTAAACAATAAAAAGCAACCGAAGTTCCAGATTCATTGTGTCTGTGAGATGTCCATATTGTCCATGCCTACAGGAAACTTATAGAACCCCATTTGTTATAGAGTCCCATCTGCTTCAATGCCTGATCGATCACAGCTCCTGCATAATAAATGAGCAAAGTTTCTAAGCAAAGAAGCTCTTATAGAGTAGGGTTTTTACGACATAAAAGAAACATCATTTTATCTTTATCAAGTCAGTTTTTGATATGAAAGATGAAATTCCATTTCCACTTAACGAAATATATAGCAGCACTTCGCTCTTATAAAAATGTGGACAATCAAAAAGATCAAATGAAACATAGAAAAACAAATGGTCATAATTTATGTATTGCTGTGGGTACTCTGTTGCATAATAAATATGAGGATGAGGAAAAGTAGGTAATATTATCTGAAAAATATGGGTTTTTCAGGCTTAACATTTTTCTTTTAATACATAATGAGTTAGTGTGGGTTACTTGTTAGTGTTAGTAACTTATAATGCCCAATTGCCTATTCTGGACTCGCTCTAGGGTATACAAGTTGCTGATTTAAGATTATAAATATACTCTTTAAATTAGATTAATGTATTTTCTTGATTAACCTTTAACACTAATTTGATCATATTTTTGATTCTGTTTGTTATAGGCAACATATATATATATATCAGTAAAATGGGTCTTAAACTATGCTTAACATTGCTTAAGATAAGTCAGGATTAAATTCTACATAAACAATTTTTTTTTGGCATTTTACCGTCTCCTAACTCCAAGCAACGTTTATAAATAAACCCTTTTAAATTCTTCTATTTTCTAGAGTACAAAGTTAGGAGATTGATTTCACTCAAGACCTAGGCATCACAGCTTGATTGATTGTGGAGCGGTGCCTGGCATTTTGCCATTCAATCTCGCCACCTTGTAAACGAAAGTATATTAGTTTAGCATTGTTTAAGTAAATAAAACATTTTATTTGTAGCAATCTGACAGTAAGAAGCCTATTTATAAAATATATTAGCTTCTGCAAGCGGTTTCACCCACAGATAAAAATCTAACTAGATAACCCAAGTCCATCTGTATGAAAATCATGCGAGCCAAAAGGCATTTTTCTAGATTTCAGTGGATTTCTGGTGCCGATAATGATAAATAAAAAGCTCAGATTACGATCATTAATCGTAACTTTACTCCGTTTTTTGGCACGCGAAGTACATACAACGCGTCATCTAGTTAGATTTATATCTATGGTTTCATTCGACTGGAAGTCTTAAACTATCCTAATGAAACGTAAACGTAGGTACACCCGGGATATATAAAGTTCTACCCGTGCGCTAAGTTTCATCCAAATCCATCTTGCCGTTAAGACGTGAAAAGGTACCAAATAGAGACACATGTCCGTCTGTCTCTCCGTGTCGGGCACATTTTCGCATTTATAATATTGGTATGCATAGCTACACGTTATGTGCGTCTATTGACGAAGCATCTTAGCTAACTTTTGCGACAGGCATCTACTAACCTAGAATGTACGTACTGGTTGGTACTTCATTAGCAGAACACATTACGCGTGTTTCAGTTGCTGCATCAATTTTATTATTTATCTTCTTTTTTCCTTCTTCTTTTTTATTACTTCCTAGTCTATTTGAAATAGTTCGTTTCGCCGCAATCATCCGCGGTTGCCCAAATGGTGTGGTTGCAACTGCGGTTATTCTCAGTAAATTTCAGTTTACTACGCTCAATTTATCAGCCTGGTTGAATCATGGTTGAGTACTTAAATATACCTTAATATATGCAGGCTCACATAATTACCATAAAAAGCTTCTGCCAGTGGCTTTGCCCGCGTTAAATTTTCCAAGGCAATAAATAGTTTTCTATGTCTTAATCCAGGACAAAAAACAAAAACAAAAAAAAAAAAAACAAAATATGTTTATTTTAACTAGGCCATAAATAGGTAATTTTGAATTGTCAAACAAACAATGAATCTAGTTGCCATTCGCAAGCGTCAGTAGGTCTCTGAAGAACGTGCAAGAAACTCCAAGGACACTCTTTTCCATCAGTTTTAATTACAATTATTTGGTTACATCATTATTGTAGGAAAAATACATATAATATATGTGAGAACGATGTAAAAAGACGTGCACGCAAAACAAATTAATTCAAAATTTAATAAGAACGCACCGGCGGCGCCCGTTCACAACATGACGCATGGATTGGCACCACTCAGCTCAAACATCATGAAGGGAACCGACATGGTCTACCCAAGACAGACAGAGTCACTTTCGCATTTATAATATTACTAGCTTCTTAGAAAATTGTTTTATTATATATAATATCGGGATAAAAAGTATCCTATGTTCTAATCCGGGTTCTAGTCTATTCATATGCCAAGCTTCAACCAAATCCTTTCAGCCCACACCCGTTAAGGCTTGAAAGTGTAACAAACAAACAAACTGACATTCGCATTTATAATATTAGTATAGATATAGTGTGTTTTATATTACGATTTAACATTACCTATACCCTTTTGGCCGGAAATACATTTTAGTTTATTACTTTTAGGAAGGCTTACAGTCTAATTACAAATAATAATAGGTAACCACAACATATTATCAAGTTGTTAATAACAAGCCTCAACAGATATATAACATATTGATTAAATCAATCCCAGCAGTTCAATGTGTACATAAGTAAATAGGTTAGTCCTATTTATTTTATTAATTTATGTTGCTACATATTAGTTATCTTATCTTATCTTGTGGAGGGGCCGAGAAACAACTCGGACACTTCGACCCATTGGGATCTATTGTGGTCCCCTAGATACCTTACTCCTCCCCAATCTCGTTGAAAACTCTTTTCATGAATTTTACAACGAGACTGGGCGATATGAGCCTATAGTCTTCTGGTCTTGGATATCAACCCCTAAGAGACTCATTCGCTTACCAGCCAGTGCATCGCATGTGCAAAGAAGGTGCTCCATGCGTTCCGTATGTTCCCCACACAACCTGCACATGGGTGTCGCGGTTAGACCCATCTTCATGAGCATGTCGTTGGTTCCAAAGTGTCCAGTAAAGGCCCCAAGCAGGTAGCGGATTTGCCCCCTGCTCATGTTCCAAATGCATTCCCGGGCTTTGAACGTAGAGCCTAGGAATTTCTTGGAGTGTTGTAGACCGTTGCTAGATAGCCAATGAGTTCGCTGTCTGTGATCTGCAAACTCCCTAAATGCGGCTTTAACGAGGCACGTCGAGATGCCTACACATGGTTCTGGACCCACAAAGTCATTTGCTGAGCCCTCTCTTGCCAGTTCATCTGCCATTTCGTTACCATGGATTCCTTTGTGCCCAGGGAACCACATCAGTCTTACCCTGTTGTGCTTCCTAAGCCTTTTTAGGGTTTGGACAGCATCCAGAATAAGTCCGGAGTCCACTTTGTAGGATGCCATGGCTTTGATTAAGAATTTGACTGTCACTAAGAATATATATGGATTTACCTCTGGTTCCTCTGTCTATATACTCTGAGCACAGGTTATTATAGCATAAGTTTCTGCTTGGAATACAGTTGCCATTTTCCCTAGGCTTTTGCTACATTTGTAACCTTTTGCGTATATTCCCGCCCCTGTACCTGATTCCATTTTGGATCCTTCAGTGTACCACACCAGACTGTCTTTTTCTGGTGGATCGATTCCCTTCGTCCAGTCCTCTATTGTAGGGATTTGGACCTTGAAAGACCTTTCAAACACAAACATAGTTTGCATTTTATCGGATAACATGCTTGTTATCCGATCCAGGCCTTCATTCCCGTCAGACTTTGTATGGTTGGTCCTTGGCTTAGAGGCATCCCTTAGTCCAGCCACAGCAAGTCGATGTTATGTCTTCCTTGCCTCGAATTCAACCATCATATGCAGAGGTGGGATATTGAGGTATCTTTCAATCGCTGCCGTAGGTGTTGTCCTGAAAGCACCCGTGAT
Source organism: Orthosia cruda (assembly GCA_964057195.1). Lineage (NCBI taxonomy): Eukaryota > Metazoa > Arthropoda > Insecta > Lepidoptera > Noctuidae > Orthosia > Orthosia cruda. The sequence continues at coordinate 22,150,031 of OZ059830.1, forward strand.
GCCTAGACACACTGTTCTTTGTAATCTGGTGAGTGGCGCTTTGCACGAGGCAAGCTTTGTTCTGGGCCACCACACTATGCTGCCGTATGTGATAATAGGTATTATCATTGTCCGGTACAGCCATCGTATCACTTCGGGCTTTAACCCCCAAATTTTACCGTAGGTGGAACGACACATGCCGAACACTCGTAGGGCTTTCGTCGTAATATTTTCCACATGAGTTTTCCACCTGAGTTCTTTATCAAGCGTTACACCCAGATATTTAACTTCGGTAGACCAGGGCAGCTTTATTCCATTGAGGGAGAGCTCTTCTAGGTTTCCTAGTTGTCTCTTCCTCGTGAATGGAACAATGACTGCTTTGCTTGGGTTGATAGAGAGGTGGTTCTTTGTACACCATTCCCCTGTCATCCTCAATGCCTGTTGTAATAATCCAGAGACTATGTTCGGGAATTTACCATTAACTAATATGGCTATGTCATCTGCATAGCCTACTGTGTAGAATGGTCCAGTATTGAGCTTGGTAAGTAGCGAGTCTACTACCAAGCACCATAATAATGGTGACAGTACTCCACCCTGCGGACAACCTCTTGTTGTTTTTGCACTAAGTCTGTCTCCCATCAGTTCCGATCTGACTATTCTGCTTCTCAGCATATAGTCAATCCAGTTGCACGTGGTATCATTGATACCATGCTCCTTTGCAGCGATGCGTATGGACTCAAATGTTGTCTTGTCGAAGGCTCCCTCTATCTCGAGGAAAGCCCCGATATAAATCTCTTGTCCCTCTAGCGCAGCCTCGGCTCGACTCGCAACATAGTGCAATGCCGTTTCTGTAGATTTGCCAGGGCTGTAGGCGCACTGTAGTTTATGTAGAGGGAAGATTTTAAGTGGTCCTCTTAGGTACCTGTCTAACAGTTTCTCCAGAGCTTTTAAGAGAAAGGATGATAGACTAACTGGCCTGTAAGCTTTAGCTTCTTCGTAAGTCGGTCTACCTACCTTCGGTATAAAGGTGACTTTGACTTCCCTCCATGCCTTGGGTACGTACCCAAAGGCTATGCAGGCTCTGTAGAGCTTACTCAAATGAGGTATCAAAACAGATGCCCCTTCTTGCAATAGTATTGGGTAGATGCCATCCGAACCAGGGGATTTGAGAGGCTGGAAGCCCGCTATGGCAAGCTTCAGTTTATTTTCATCTACCACTTTCTTTGCCGTGAGCCAGTTATTTTTGGACGTGTGCCTTGTGAGCTCGTCCCTTGTGACTGGTTCCTCTTCATCGCTGTCGCGCAGTATACATTCCGGGAAGTGAGTTCTAAACATCACGCCCAGAGTGTCCTGTCCAGTTTCCGTTAGATACCCATTCTCATCCTTTACTGATGTTAGTGGGTTTGTCTTAGTCATGGACATTGCTTTGCACAACCTCATTCCATTTGGCAGAGCTTCGATGGAGGTGCAATGCTGCCGCCAACTAGTTCTTTTGGCCTTGCGTACCGCCGTCTTATACCTCGTCAGCATGCTATGATAGTCAGAGAAATCTTTCCTGGCTTTTGCATCATTAAAGGCCTGTCGTGTTTCCTGACGTATTTTAGCTAGTTCAGGAGTCCACCATGGTACCTTTTTGCAAAAGGCCTTTTTCTCTGGGCAGTTATCTACCCATGCACCGATGGTGCCCACCTTGATTCTATCAGCTTCAAATTCTATATCTAGTATGGAATTAAGCTTACCTTTAGGGCTCCCTAGATTTACTTTTAGGTCCCTCCTGTACGAGTCCCAATTTGTATGTCTTGGGTTTCTCCTTCGTCTAGTTTCGGCTTCTCCCGCCGTCCTAAACCTAAAGCATATATAATTATGGTCAGACAGAGAGATTTCGTCCGATACATGCCAATTTTCGATGTAAGCGCTGGCCTTGTTTGAAGCCAGTGTCAGGTCAATAACTTCAGTTCTCGTAGAGGTCCTGAAAGTAGGTTTATTGCCTGCGTTAAGGATTTGTAAAGAAGAGCTTACCACAAAGTCCAACAAATCCTCCCCTCGTTTGTTGACATCCGAGCTGCCCCAAACGACATGGTGTGCATTCGCATCGCAGCCAAGTATCAGGTCGAGGTTTTCTTGGTTGCCGTAGTCAACCAGTCTTCTGATTAGTGGTGTTACTGGTTCCTTTTGTTCATATGGGAGGTAGGCAGAGGCAAGGATAATTTTCCTTTTCTCTGTGCCCATCCCCACTTGGATCAAAGTTGTTGTGAGATCCCTGTAACAGAAAGTACGTAAGGGCATTGCCTCTATACCGCCCCTGATATAGATGCAAGTCCTCGCGTCATTAGTTGGACAGTCATAGAGCACCATGCCTCCTGTCCCACCTAAGCCTTTTATAGTCCCCTTATACAGATAAGGTTCCTGTATCAAGGCAACGTCATATGTGTTAAGCTTCAGTTGCTGAGCCAAAAGGGCAGTAGCGGCTCTGCAATGATGTAAATTAATTTGTACACACCTTAGTCCCTCCATCTTGGATGATTTTGATGGGCCTGTGTTAATATAGGAGGGTCTTAGTTTTGAGGCTCCTCCTCCATCGCCTGGCTCTCCTCGAGAGCAATCGGCGACTCAATCCCCAGGGTGTCGAAGTTCCCGACAATGTCATCCTCGTGGTTTGCCTCTGACGCCCTGGTCCCAATCTCTGCCTCCTGCGCTGCGCCGTAAGCAGAGATTTCGTCGATGGCCTCCTCACGTCGGTGTAGTCCATCCTCGGAGGGTTCCGCCTCTGCTTCCGCAATGGGTGCCTCTCCCTTATCTTCTTCCAGGAGCTTGAACGAGTACCGTTCAATTCCTCCTGGAAGAGAGTAGCCCGCGGCCTTGATGACCCCAGCGGACACCCCGTCCATGAGGATGATACGACGGATGCCGGTCTGCTCAGTGAGATTATTCACGACCTTCCAGTCGCTCGTCCTCAAGGCAGGGTTAAGCCTCTGGAGCAGTCGAATGGTCTGCCCGGGGGCAGAGTCCTGCAACGCCAAGTTGCGACTCTTCCATGCCATTTTGACTGGCTTTGGAAGGTCCTTGGCGTCAACAACCTTGAGTTTCAAGGAGCCAAGTTCCACATTGTGGATGGCCCCCCGAAACCAGCTAGCTGCATCAGAGTTGTCGCAGGATACATGAACTGCACCTGCGACAACTCCGGGAGCAACCGTTAAAACAGGCAGAGGATCCGGCGCCACTTCCAGTTTCTCAATTATGAGCTCCTGGATTGGCACCAAGTCCTCCGCCCTCAAGTACTCCTCCGGGTACCTGACTGTGACGACAGCGAGTTTCACAGCCGCCACCGCATCCCTAAAGGATCCGGTTGAGGATGATTGCCCTTGGGTCTTCATCCTCTTGGCCGCCATGTCCCCGCTGTTGCCGCTGAGAGCAGCACGCGGTCTCTTTGATGGGCCCTCCTTAGGAGTCCCCTCTAGAGCCAGAGCTAGAGCAGCTTTTTTCTGCGCGCCCCAGATCTTCCAACCGGGAGCCAGCCTGGTTCATGCCGGCCGCCGGGAGACGACGAGGTGCTGTCTTTGCCGGTCGCGTCCGGGGCCCCAAGGTCCGAGGTCATTCGACCTCCGACACAAGGGTCACGTGTCGCGCCAGTTTTGGCAGCACCTTTGTGCCCAGTGAGCTGGTTTGCAGTTCCGCCCTTAGGTGGTCCCGCAGCAGTGCCGGTCCTCGGTAGTGCCGCAACAGTACCGTCATTTGACAGTCCCGCCGCAGCCCCACCTCGAGACGACCCCACTGCAGTCTCGCCTCCGGGCGTTCCTGATACGGAAAAAGCAGTCCCGGCTTGCGCCGGTCCCGCCGTCTGGTGTGCAGTCCCAGCTTTCGCCGGTCCCGCCTTTTAGAGCGCAGTCCCAACTTTTGCCGGTCCTTTCGCATTGTGGTTTTTTAAAAAATTTAAATCCATTTAAAAACCCGATATAAATTTCATCCCTCGACTATCTCCACCCTCCATGGAGTGCTCAAGTGACGATGCTACGGTAGCACCAGGGATTAGCCGAGGGATATAGCCCGCCCCCATTAGTTGCTCACAAGACTGCACGACACCAACTCACACCACTACCACTAGCGATGCGAGCGAGCGCCGCCGTCTGCAAGCCCCCAATGGGAGTGAACTCGCCTGGGGGCCGTCTGACCGGACCCCGCAGCCGATTGACCGTAGCTGGCTAGGCTACGGCCTCCCGTGTCGGAAGAAATCCGGGCCAAAGTTATGTGTTGTGTGCAACCTGCTCCACTCAATCACCAGGATCCCTTCATCCCTCCATACGGGTCCCCGCGCACGGCACAAACACGCGGGAGGTCATTGCTATCCAACATTTTCCTTTTTAATGGTGGACACCCAGGGGCATGACCTCGCCACCCCTGTGATACGTCGCCCGGTGATTTCAGTTACGTCTATTTCAGAGGGAATTAGACCAATAACAGGGCGGCAACCACGAGAAGGAAAATCACCGCACTTGCCTTGAGGATCTACACGACCGTAGCGCTCTCCCTCAAGACCACGCCACCTTGCCGGCTCTGAAGGAGCCAGGCAAGGTAGGACTGCATCGACAAAGCCAAGCCCTACAGGGCTTGTCGCTGACAGCTCAAAGCGTAAGTTTGCTAACACAGACCAGCCCCCGTACATATTAGTTAAAGAACCACTAGCCGCTGTATTATTAAGAGCGTTCTTGCTGTGCTTATCTTATTGAAAAATAAGTCAACATCATGCTCAGAAGATACATAATTGAACCTTCGAGCGCTTCGTATTAGAAAAGCATTATGCCTTTAATTAGTAGTGGTGGAAGGCATTACTAGAAGCGGCCGTTTACGTAATCAAATAGAATTAGTGTAAAATGCAAACTTTGCTAGTAGTTCAGGGCAGCTAATCAAGCCATTCGCTATGTTAATCAAAAAACATATATCATTAATGAGCCGCCTACGACCCAATGGCAGAAAATGGCTCCTCTTACAACGTTAACTGTAATCTATAGATACTTGGTACCTATAATCAAGATATCTCAGAAACATTCTCTGGGTGATATCAATGCGTGACTTATGGGTCCCATATTGAGGGCGATTGCGATGCATACTCCAAGTGGCTGCGCACGAACAAACAGTATATAACTTTTATAGGCTTAACAGACCGGAGAAATAGGCTGAGGCCCTGATTACAATCCTAGTGCCCTCGAGGCCTTGCCCACAATACGTTGGTCTAACAGTAATTTGCTATCTTGTATAATACCTAAATCCCATAAGCTGTTTACTTTAATATCATAGCTGATATTATAATTCAGTGTAATCCGTGTAACGAGAAGTTAATAGCATGCTTAGGTATCGAATACGTAATATAATTGACTGCATTTCTTAATGACCCAGATGTACACTGTTGTAGGTATATTTTATCTCATCTACCTGTATTTATCAATTTACATCCTTACTAATTGGGCTTTCAATAAATAGGTTAAGGTAATTAACTACGTAAATGAGTAATAATTATACTAATTATTGTCAATGTGCTTTTTGTTAATAGGCACTGAAAGCTTGTTGTGCCAATCATAATTAGTGACCTCTATGAATAAATATTATCGCACCGATGTCGCATTGTGTTTTCACCTTTTTGAGATAGCCTTTGCGCGGCCTGTTACAAGGAAGTCGCAATATTATCTTTCATTACACTTAAATTGAAAATTCTACCCTTGGGCGCTTTAGAGATTGATTTTTCAATCAGATCAAAGGTGTCATTGTTACAGTGGGGTTCAGGAGGGCAGGTGTATTCTTGCTGTTTCGAACCACTTTCCCTATCTGCTGTGGTAATTTTCCCTGTACAAATTTTCTAGCTTTATGTGTGGCTTTTGCCACGCCTTTGCTTTCGTGGGCTATTTCAGATGAACCTAGCATATATTCGGGATAAAAAGTATATATATACTATATTGTAGCTTTCTTTCAGTTGAAGAATTCTCTTAATCTGATCAGTTTTTCTAGAGATTACCTCCAACTTGACTGTTTATATGTCATTCTCTATATTAGCTAGCACTCGAACAGAGAAGTATTTTTTCTTAATAGATCAGTTATATTTTTTCGATGCTTACTCGGTCTTAATCTACACGTAGGTAATTAAGTACCATTCAACAGTACCTGCCTATGTTACTTCCTTACACAGGCAGATCACAGATAGATGTCACTTCATAACAGAAATTTGCGTTTTTAAAATGAATTCAATAAATGCCAGTCATGTTGTCATTTTAAAACGCAACAAGTGAACAACTGACAACAACTTTATTCCCTTCTAAAATGTTCTTATTCTCCTTGATTTTAGTATGTGTATGTTATATACGGTGCAAGGTCATACACGATGTTTAGGTAGATACTGTTATATGATCATAAACAACACCGAGTTACGACTGCTTTGACTCGGCTATTTTACGTTCAAGCCAACATTCTCGCCACGAAAAACGTTTTACGATGTTTTGCGTTCTTTTTTTGGTAGTTTTTAATACCCCATTACATAACTTCATTTCATGAATAAGAACGAAATATTACGAAGAAACATAAACAAGAACGCCACTTCCGGCCAGTAGACATAACAAATAAGGTATTTTGCTTTTTGTGCTAAGAGATACAGAGTGATTTCAAAGAGTGTGGCAATTATCCAGCTTTAATCCTAAATTAGCAGTAATAACCCCGCAAAGAATGCTGTACCGTGCATCGTATCATCTGGCCTCAATCTACCTAGCCTTTTTCCAATTATACTAAAGTCGGCTTCCAATTTAACCGGATTTAGCTACAGTAGTCACAGTGGATCTGTCACTGAAGTTGGCTGCAAGACCCTGCACAGTTGCAATTTCTGTGTCAATGCTGAAGTAGAAGATAGCATTGTATTAACTGCCTCTTTCACTCGCTTACGTTTGTCGCTTCGCCCTGTCTCGCTTACTGTATGCAGTATACTCGATGACAGTTTCTTGCGCAACGGTTCGCAGAGCCTACTTCAGACACACTAAGATCCTCTGTGACTACTGTAACTAACAGTATTTATATGGAGTGACTGCCAATCTCCTCCACAAACCAGCCACTGGTAAAACGATACTCCTTGGCAAAACTAATGTCTGATTTCATGGCTTCCATCCGACTTAAAAAGACAGTCTTACCGAGGCACGGAGCAGTTTCGGTATGTAATGGTTGGTCACCCATCCACGGACCAACCTCGGCAAGCATTGCTTAACTGATGATGCTGCTACGAGCTTTTCCATCCGTATCATCTGCGCTGTATCTTATTCTTCTCCCTTACTACCTGTTTTCAGAGACATTTGCCTAGAGCAGTGGGAACACGTGGGTCAGAGTAGCCAGTACATCTGCGCGCTCCTGATCCTGCAGTTTGCGCTGCCGCTTGGCGCTCTCATATGCACGTATGCACGCATTGCGCATGCCATGCCCATGGAAGGAAGGCCCCTATGGGAGGCACAGGATGCCAGGGACTCAAGACTACAACATTCTAAACCTAAGATTAATATTATTGCATACTAGATGCCGCTCGAAGCTCCGCACGCGTGGAGTTAGTACTTCTACACTATTTATTTATAAATTACAGCCTATCCCTTATTCTGATGCTTTTCTTCTATGTTATATCGACGATTCCTAATTTATACATGTTTTGGCCGCAACTGTCAGTTCTTTCAGAGCTGATTCTGATGCTGTTTCATCAAAATCCATTCAGTAGTTTTTGCGTAAAAGTGAAACAAACATTCACCCTCTTAAACTTTCACATTTATAATATTAGTAGGTAGGCATTATTAGCAACACTTATGGGAGAGGGGTTTCGCCGAGTAGTCAAGCATAGTATTCACTATTTTGAAAGTGGGGTAAGCTTTTATCTATTTACACAATTGAATCAATCTTTAATCAATCTTCGTGCCACCACTAATCGCCTTCTACAATGTCCCTCTCACTTCTCTGAGTTTATCTGTTCCTCCTTCCTTATCCAGGCAATCTCTCTTTGGAAAGTAACCAGTCGGTTCTGCTTAAAATTGAAGGCACGTGTGCATATTCGCAAGAAAATTGCAGAATCTTCACACAGTTAGTTTGTTGGATTCCGTTTCTCAATGACATTGTTTATATGTATGCATGTATCTGAGTATATATTTACATAATAATAATTTTTTCTATTTGTTTTTTAATTTAGTTGCACCTGCCATGTTTTATCTCTGCACCACTCTAAGGTCGACTGGTAGAAATTGCCTAATGCATTAAGTCCGTATTTACTAATATTATAAAGAGGAATGATTTTTATGTTTGTATATAACGAATAAACTTAAAAACTACAGGACAGATTTAAAGTTCTTTCACCATTGGGAAGCTACACTATTCCCGGGTGACAAAGGCTACTTTATATCCCTGTATTCCCACGGAAACGGAAATTACGTGGGTGAAACCGCGAGGCGTCTGCTGGTAATAAATAATAAGGCACAAATCCAGACTCCAGCCGACTAATTTCAATCGAAAAATAAAACCAATAACACTTTTCCCGACCTATCGACCTCTATTTAATGAGACAAAGAGAATTTATAACCAATCCCTTTTATAACAGATTGAGAGACAGACAAGCTCAATTAACCTCTGACACAGGTACAGATAACGAGCTCGACCTTGAGCTTATAAGCTTTGGCCTTATAACGGTGCTTTGCCACCAGAGACTTGCGGTATAACTTGAGGATGTGTACATTGTTTCTACCAAAGCTGTGTGAGGAGCTGGCTGATGATTCTTCCGTCAATCGATTCGTCTTAACCTTGCGAGTGTCACTGGCTAGGTACATTAAAATTGGAAAATAGAAATAGGCGGATTTTGGGAGCAATATTGTGAGGATCCTATTTTTTTTATCTTACAAACTCATCTGGGCTATCAAAATAAAGGATTTTAAGAGGTGATTTCAATAATATATAATACTTATATGTTCAAATGTAAATAATTCGAAAACAAAAAGTTAATAAAAAAGTTATAAATAAAAACGGAGAATATAATATAAAAATAAGTTTTGGCCAGCTAGCTCGTGAATTTGTATTCTCCAACTGCACAGCATAATTTTCTTCTTGTGTACATCTTTTTAGTTCGCTACTTAAGCAGACGGGCTTTTTGATTTTTTTAATTAACTTTTTTCATATTTTAGTAAATATTTAAAAGTTTGTCAAACGAGAGCCTATTCACTCATTAATTAAATACTCCCATGTTATAGCTGTTAGGAAATACAGACTCCGGCAGGGAATTCCACTCCTTAGCTGTACGCACAATAAAAGTATTCTAAAACATTTATGCGTATGGGTGGTATTATGTATCATGTAAAATTACACTCATTTTATATTCAATAGGTTTAATGAAATTCACAGTGACAGAATGATGACATGACATAATCCAAAAACGAAGTAAATAAATAACAAAGAAGGCCACATACATAGCACCTCCGTCCCAAATCGTCTAGTTGTCACGTTGTCTCAGGTTTACTGATGCTATCTTGGTATTAGGGTACCCAGCATCTGATCAACATGTCTTTTGCAAATCTGACCAGAATCAGTTTCTATTTGATAATGCAATCGGCCTAATATCCTCAAAACGGTTCCGAATTCCCATTTAATTTGGTCGTTTGTGTAACTGCGTATTTGCACTCTCTGCCCAACAGTAAATGAGCGTACCGTTGCGTCATCAGTTGGCGGACGTGTTTCATGCCTCGTCCTCGCCTTGAAGTGAACACTTAGGGTGTTTCTTATTTCCCTGCCAAACATGAGCTCATATGGACTTTTATTTTTGCTGCTGCTCGGCGTCCTCCGTAGGCGTTCCTTAATACCCAACAGTTTGTCCTAAAGTGCCTGGCTCTGCACTGATGCTATGTATTGCTTTTTTAATTGTTTGAACGTATCGCTCCGCCTGTCCGTTCGTGGCTGGATGGTAAGGGGCTGTGGTTTTGTGAACAACCCCGCTTTCTCTGAGGAATGATTCAAATTCATTTGAAACCAATTGCCGACCGTTGTCTGATACTAAAGTAAGCGGGAATCCAAATGTCACGAAAAGCTCTTTCAGTTGGCGGATACACCATGAGCTTGTGGTTGTTTTCGTTTCTATAATTTCCACCCATTTTGTAAAAGCATCCACTATTATAAATAAGGAATAACCCTTAATCGGCCCAGCAAAATCCACATGGATCCTTTGCCATGGACCTGATGGTAAGTCCCAATGATGAAGAACTGCGCCTGCAGGTTCATTTTGCTTTAATCGACATTCTCGACAGCTTTTAACTATGTTTTCTATGTCTTGATCCAAATTTCTCCAGAATACGTATCCACGTGCCAGTAATTTCATTTTTACTATTCCAAGATGTCCTGTGTGTAGTTCTTCTAAAACCTGTTGTGTCAGGCTTGCCGGAATCATCACTCGTGTTCCTTTTATAATGCATCCGTCTTGTATGGTCAATTCGTTGTCATTGTAGCCGTATCTTCTCACTGAGGTACCGTTTTTCAAAGCTTCCAATAAACGGTTATATTCATCATCGAGTTGGGTCTTTTCGGCGATTTTTATACGGTCGATGGCAATTGTGTTCATCTGATTTAATTGAAATGCGCAATGTACGTCAATTAGGTTATTTGCTACTGTTTCTACTGGAAATCTTGATAGATAATCTGCATTGCTATGATCATCCGATGTTCTGTATTCTATAGTGTAGTTAAAACCAGATAGGAAATGTGCATAGTGAAAGAGCCTCATTGTGCTCATAGCCGGTAAAAGATTGTAGTTAATGGTTTATGGTCTGTAATAAGTATGAATTTTCTTCCATAGCAGTAGTGAAAAAATTTCTTTAATCCCCAAAATAAGGACGTCGCTTCTTTGTCTATCTGACTGTACTTTTTTTCACTACTCGTCAATGAACGTGATGCAAAAGCAATAGGTCGATCAGATCCGTCTGATAATCGATGCGATAGAACTGCTCCAAGTCCAAAAGGTGAAGCATCTGTAGCGAGAACCAAAGGTTTCTCAGGGTCAAAATGCATTAAAACTCTCTCACTGAGGATTTCCTGTTTAATTTTCTTGAAACTTTCATCACATTTGTGCGTACATTCGTATTTATTGTCCTTCTTGAGTAGGTTATTAAGAGAGCTTGATATTGAAGCTAAATTTGGTATGAACTTATTGTAATAATTAGCCATTCCTAGAAATGTCCGCAGTTCGTTGATGTTGCTGGGGCGTTTTGTATCTAGAATAGCGTTTACCTTGTTTCTATTTTTGTGAAGTCCATTTTTATCAATGGTGTGACCCAAATATTCGATTCTTTCTTGAAAAAAATGACATTTGTCCTTATTGAGTCTCAAATTTTTTTCTTGTAATTTTTGTAATACCAAGCGTAGTCTCGTAAGAAGTTGTTCTTCTGAATGTCCTTGTATTATTATATCATCGAAAAAACATTTTACTCCAGCTATTCCTTGAAGCAAACGATCCATAAACTTTTGCCATAGATTCGGGGCAACCTTGACGCCAAACATAAGTCTATTTACTTTAAATGTTCCCTTGTGTGTGCTTAATGTTTGCATCATAGCGCTCTCCTCGTCCATCATCATGTTTAAGTAAGCTTGACTGATATCAAGTGTGCAAAATATTTGACCTCCGTTCATCTCTACCAGAATGTCCTCTATGATCGGAATAGGGTATTGTTCATCCCGTATCACTTTATTTAAGGTGACTTTGTAATCCGCACATAAGCGTATACTGCCATTTGGTTTGACAATAGGAACCACTGGTGTTCCCCACTCAGAGCTATCAACTTTTGTAATTACCCCTTGTTCGCAGAGTCGTACTATTTCATCGTCAACTTTATTTTTAAGAGCATATGGTATACGTCTAGGCTTAACAAAAATTGGTGATACCTCTTCCCTTAGGGTCAAATGTGCTTTGTAATCAGGTATGCACCCAAGGGAGCCATCAAATACCTTCGAGTATTCAGAAAGTAGCTTATCCAATTCTGGATGTTCTTTAGCATTAACTATGTTTATATTTGCCAGATCCAAGTTGATTGCTCGTATCCATGCCCGACCGAAGATAGGGTCAACGTCTTGTTTGATAATGTATAATTTTCCCTCAAGTGTTTGGTCATTGTATTTACACGTAACGAATGCCACTCCGAGTGGTGCGAAGATTTCTCCTGTATATGTTCTCATCGTGATGTTTGTTTTGTAGATCTTGCATCCAGTGTTCAATTTTTTAAAATCTTTGTGAGAGATAGATGACAGAGCAGCTCCTGTATCTACTTCCATTTTCAGTTTCGAGTCATTGATGCGTACATTTATCAGAAATTTGTCTGTGTTGTTGGATCGTATTAAATTCACATCCCATGGGGTGGTGTCATCGACTATATTTGAGGAGTTGTCCGTAATGTCCGTGTCCTGCAGCTCCACATGCTCAGGCTCCAGTTGGTTGAGTGTTGGTTGTAAGCAGACACGAGCAAGGTGACCAACTCTCTTGCATTTGCTGCACGTATCCTTAATGTTGCGACACCTGCCTGCTCGATGGTCTTTGCTGCCACAACGAAAACACTTGCCTCGTAAGTCTCTAATGGTAAGAGGTTTATTCTCTTGCTTTGGACTGCGGTTTTTGAGGTCAGCTTGAACAGTTTTCATATTATGTAGTAAACCTTGGTTTGAGGAGTGAACTGCTGGTGACATATAGGTGCTGTCAGATTTTGCTAGTTCTATCGTGGTTGCTTTATTAATTAAGTCAGAAAAATCAGTCACCATTGTTTCCTGTAGTATTTTGGTTCGAATATCGGTGTCATTTAATCCTCTTATAAATTGTAAGGTAAGAAAATTATCACAGATCGACTTCTTACAATTATTACACGTGAACTCGCAATCTTGGGCTAAATGCTTCAACTCTGATGAGTATGACATGACTGTCTCGTCAGGGCCTTGAAGTCGCGAAATAAATTTATGTTGACTAGCCCAAATGCTCGGTTTTGGATCTATATAGTGTTGTAATATTTGAACCAACCTGCCGAATTCTAGTTCACAAGGATCGTTCGGTGCGTACAAGTCGTAAGCTTTCTGGTGTAATTCTGGTGGTAATAAACTAAGCAGCGTGAGGGTCTGGATTTGTAGATTGTGACAATTATTTAGCTTCATATAAGTTTTTAATCTCTGAACAAAGTTATTGAAACTTTCTCGTTCCTGAAACGGTTGAAAATTAATTCTTGGTGTAGTTTCCGGTGTGCTTTCACGTAAAGCCGTGACGTAAGTCGACGGTGCTGTCGGTGGTGTAGGGCGTAAGCCATGCAGCTTAAGCTTTAATTGTAATATGTGCTCTTCTGTAGAATGTCGCTGCTCAATTTCTGCTTCACCGTCACATGTATGCAATTCGATTTCGTTTTGTAGTTTTTCAAATTTTTGTTCGTAATTTGTTAGACTTGTCAGACGTGAACTTACTTCGTAATCCGAAGGATTTTGTAATTGTTCCAGTGTACTTTCGAACTTGGTAAGCTGGCCGCTTATAGTTGCGCGCAGGCGAGTAAGTCGCGCCAGTTCTGCCTCCATCGTCGCCAATATTATGTATCATGTAAAATTACACTCATTTTATATTCAATAGGTTTAATGAAATTCACAGTGACAGAATGATGACATGACATAATCCAAAAACGAAGTAAATAAATAACAAAGAAGGCCACATACATAGCAGGTGGGATGTCTACCATGTATGACCTATTGTAGTACGCCTTAGTAGTCCCATGATGGAACAGGCTAGGAGTAATTAGTTCATGCAATTCCTAGATGCGAGGATGCGTAATTGACCTTTTTTTGCTGTCGTTACCCCACATAATGCCTAGCTATCTCGAACATATCTGGTGGTAAAGCTTCCTTAAACAACCTCTCATACAGTGTGCGTGCCTGTGCTTACTTAAATATTTATCTCCAATGGCGTAAACAAGCAATTACATGTCAAGATATCATAATCTATCAAGTTAATGCAATCAACAGCCAGATTGATGTTCAGGTTTGTATCTTTTAAGGGTAAGATACTGGGTTATAATATAATTATGAAATCTCTTCACAAACACGTTAGGTCAAACATACATAGTCTCACACCTTTTTTACTAGTAGGGTAGGAAGAAAATACAAAATGCCATCGGCTACGATCGTTATGTTTTGTTGACGCTTATCTAGTCATACAGGCACGTAATTTATGAGTACTACTTTAAAAGGCATGTACCTATGTATGGAAAGAGGCCCCCACTATGCCACTCACAAAAAAATGCTTCGTCCCACTCTAGTAATTTTATCTGTTTCGTGGGCGCCCACTATCTGTAAGCCATACAAAAATGTATTTCTTGCGGTAATGGAACCCGAGGCAGCTCAGACTTTTTATATATTTTTTTACATTTGCCTCGTAAATAACTTATCCTCGTCTTTCATTCAGCCTCCCTCATGAACAAACCTGGTGGTGGCATGCTATTATCATTTTATGTTACTACTTCTACAAACAAACAAAAAACAAATAATATACTAATCGAAATGTGTGCGTAGGAACTATAAGCACCTCTGCCTTACCTTGCAGGGAATAAGTTATGTTATGTAATTGAAAAGTTATGTTATGTAAAGAATTTGCCTACCACGCGCCATTATGTCAGCAAAATATTAATACACTGTAGATTAATCAAATTTGCTCTAATATGCAGCACACATTTGAGTTCAATCAATTAATCTTTATTGTGGGTCATAGGTAGGTCAATAATACAGGTTGTCTTAAATAATTAAATTGTGATCAGCTATGTCCCACCCTTTGGGCATACAATACATTATTGTTACAAAAGATTAAAATTTCACATAAATTATAAAAGGTAAAATAAAACAGTACGAATTTAGGTAGTGGGCCACTGAAAGCATCAACGAGTTACCTACCTAGAGCGTACTACCCATTGGCAATGGATTGACCACTATTACTACACCTTGTTAACTAGCTTCTGCCAGCGGATTCGCCCGCGTGGACATCGCAAATTATCACAAGGGAACATATTCCCGGGATAAAAACTATCCTAAAAAAAGTAAGCTATTCCAGACTACAATCTATCTCTGTGCCAAATTTCATCCAGATCCGTCCAGCCGTTTGAGCGAAAAGAAGTAAAAAACATACAAACACACACACTAACAAACTTTCGCCATTATAATATTAAGTGTGATAAATTAATGTTCAAAAACACGCTTTTTGTTAACACACAATTAAAATATATTCATTAAAAACACACGTAGCAAACACACTTTTTCTGTACTACTTTCTAGCTTTAGACGTTCCAAAAAACAGGCAAACCTATCTACAAACTATTTGCATACCTACAAACAAAATTTTTCTGGGGCAGACGGGAAAAAAAATGATCACTATGTTTTTCAAGAATTCTTTTCGAAGACGCTCTAACACAATCCTAACAAAATGAATGTGATACGTTTTATCTTCTCAAATATAAACGTTACATGTATGTCTAAAATGCCCGTAAACTTTTCATGCAATGAAATGTAGAATATCTAAAATATTCATGTTATTGGACATTTTAGTGACACGATGTTGAACACGTGTTGGTAGTACAGGAGCGAAGTTTTATGCATCGAACATGACAGGAAAATTACATTCTTGTGGACTGGTGTTAGACGATCTACATTATAAATGCATGTGGGATGCTTGTCCTTGTTGATACCGCAGCATTTAAATATACAGTAATAAAAAGTGTTTTGAAAACATCAAAGTCAAAGGCGTTTATTTGCAGGAAGTGATACATTCAAAGAATTTCTTTTCAGAAACATATTCGCTGCTAGCTAAAAACGGCACGCGAATATTTGTTTTAAATTATGATAATTAACATTCAGATTTTATAGTGCCTTATTAAAATAAAATTTTAAAAGTATTCTCATTTGTTGCGATGATGAGGAGTTATTTGTCCTCACTTAAGTAGCGTACAATATAAATTCAAGTTTATTTTCCAAAATGAACGCCTGGGGCTCATAAAATTCAACTACTGCGGACTAAAAGCTGACGATAAAAACTTTTTACAAATAATAATAAAAAATCATACTGCTCTTTGTTTTCAAGGGTTATTTATAGGTGCTTGCCGGGGAAAATCTGAATTTTATAGTTTGATGGAACAGCTCCTGGGTCAAATAATTTTGAGTCATTATAAATGCTTGCCTTAAAAATGAAAGAGCCTAGTTAGGTACGTAGTTAATAGTAATAGTACATTATGGTACAAGTGTGTAATGTTGGTGATTACCGCTGAGGCGCCATTGAGACCCGAGCCGTTAGGTGAGGGTCTTAAGAGAGCCGAGGACGGTAATCATCAATACACACGTGTATCATACGTCGTTTTTCAACACATTTGTGAAGAAAATAATACTAAAAAATCATGTCCAACAGTGAAAACGAGTAGTGAATTTTTTTTCGCAATGGCGGGCAAAATTAATCAGTTTTCCTATGAGCGCGCATTAACAATGGCGATCGTCCATAGACTAAAAAGAATGAATATTTTTTTTGGCTTTTCGCGGATAGCATTTTAGCCACGTACAAAATGGGGAATTTCAAGTTTTCTTTATTACAGACAAAAACAAAAAAATATATGTGAGTGAAAGTTTTGTTTAATAAACACGTACAAGTTGAAATTATCTATTTAAATACGAAGTTGCATGAAATGTGTTGCATTTGTACTATTGAGCACGATCTTTTTTGTATCGAAACTTTTTTAAGAACAAAGCAACACAACCAATAAATAAATAAAAAACACTTTATCTCACTTGTGAATAATAGTAATGAAAAAGTCACAGTTTGATAACAGGTGTCATTATGTGCCTAATTGCGGTGAAATTAAGGCCACTTTATGAGAAAATAAATTTATGCAAAGATTAGATATTAGAAAATGTATAAAATATTTCTTTATTTATCCAATTATTTTACAGGGAAGGGAAAGGAATTTTAGAAGAAATATAAATAAAAATACACGTAAACTTTCTTGAGCTAGTCATGCGTCATGTTTGTAACGGTCATGACAAATATTTAAATGAATCTATTTCAGATAGAACAGATAACAAAAACATGAACTATTTTAGCTTACAGATACTTCTTTTTGCGGCGCGCCGTCGCTTACGTACTTTATGCTTCTTTTAAATACTTAACATTTTAAATAACTTTTAAGGCCCGTGTCACAAAACTTTTCTCAAAACTCAAACATTAGCAGATTCTAAATTCAACTTCTCCATAAATTAATGTTATATATATATAAAAATGAATCCCTATTTCCCTTGGTCACGGCATTACGCGTGAATGGCTGGACCGAGTTCGCTTAATCTTTTTTTGTTGTGTTTGTTATTGTAAGGAGAAGGTTCTTATGAAAAAAAAATAAGAAAAATAAAATTGGTACCTTACCAACATAGGTAGGTTAGGGTTGGTAGGGTAGGGTAGGTAGGGTTAGGTAGGGTAGATAAATGTTTGATGTTTTTATGACAAAACAAAGTTTGCAGGGTCAGCTAGTTAATCATAGACATGATATATTGCATATATTCCCCGAAGGGTCATGTTAGTACACTTATAATTCACTCATATTTCGCCTCTAGAAACACAAAGTCTGCACATCGTTAATCACCAAACTGCACAATGCTCTCCACGACGCAAAAGACAGATATAAATTGCGCCAATTAGTGAAGGAAAAGTTGTATCCATGACGACAAGGGAATCAACAGTTCACGACCCTTAGTAATGAGCACGACGTGAGGAAGAGGGGGAATCAATAGTAGCAGTAGTAGTAAACTAGTACTAGTATTAAGTTTTAAACGAGTTTTAAGTAGGTAATTCTTGAATGTGGTTCAGTTATAATTAGTATTGTTGATATAAGCAGATATATTGACATGAACTGGCGACCACTCAGTACGCAGTGATTTTGTGTGACTCGTTAAATTATTGTCAACTTTATTTTAGAAAGGTTTTAAGTACAATTTATCAAGAGGTTATTATTGCTCCAGATGTTTCATAAACTGCCGGTGTTTCCAATAATTTGGTTACATAAAGAACAAGAAGATTTTATCTACTTTTCAACATTGTTGCGAGTTGGCTGATTAGTCAAACTTTTACGTCGAAGCTCCGTAGAGGGACGGAAATTATTCTGTCTGTAGAAAAACATACGACTACGGGTTGTCATATAGTCCTGTCACACCTGTTTGTCATATACTCAAATCTTTAAGTATCTAAAATATGTGGATGTCTCTAACTATTCTCAATCTCATTTTTTTTTTTTTTTCTTCTTTCAATTGAACTTTTTACAATAGTTCGCAATCATCTTTATAGCCCTTTGCAAAGAATAGTTACAGCACTGATAACAACATTTGTGCCACATGTTAAAGGAGAATGCCCATGGACAGTACTTTCAAAAAAAGAATTGTGTCACAATCATTTCTGGACAATAAATTATACAAAAATATTGCAAGTAATTTGACTTCTTTTCTAAAAGATTCCTAGTGGGGTTCATTTTCTTGAATTAATAAGTATTTAACTTCCGTTTCTCAGCTCAAACATATACCGCCATTAATGTTAGGGTTGAGGCATGTTGACATGATCTGACATCGATTAATCGAAGAATCATTTTCTTATAATATACCAGAAACACTGAATCGATCCAAGGATCTCATGTATCGAACCGATTCATCTTTTTAATGTTAAGAACTAACTGATTTTGAAATTGGTTTGATTTAATAGTTTAATGCAAAACAAGATACTAAATGAATCATGTTTTAAGAAATCGATTATATTACCAATTTGGTAACATGCCTATTACTGTCAGCCATTTTATTTGACAGTGACAGTCATGTGACAGTAGTCGTCTTTTCATTTGATTTGTTTGTATGTTTTGTTGCGTCGAGTTGCGTTACTTAATACTTATCTTATCAATACAACACCGCCGTGTGTTTGTGAAAATAGTGCTTAATAATACAGGACTTTATATTTGTGATTTCCGACATGGCTACGGCTAGAAGTTGGTGTCTCAAACGTTCTTTGATGTTGGCGCCATATATGCGCAGACATAATATTTTGCTGCATTTTTGCATTTTAATTCCTGATAATATATTGACCATATTACGGGCTTGGATCTACACCGGTAAGTAAGAATATCATTGTATGTCTTACCAGCACTTGAACTAATGCAAATCTTAAATATGCTGGCATAGTGTCGATAATGCTGTGAATCTACTATAACCTAAACAGGAACATATTTTGATCAATATCTCTTAACTCCCACAATGAAAATTTTGACTAAAGTTGGTATGTGTAATTAATTAGGGTAACATAATCAAATAAAGGTGTTTTTATTAGGACACGCAAATTTTTCAGTCCGGACATTTCTCCATACAAAATGGTCATTCTCCTTTAGTCTTGTTATATATATATTTTTTTTCAACTTTGTATAGATTCTTTTACCGATTATTTTGTGAATGTGTGAACATTATAGGCCTCCTAGATGTTAGTTAACATTTGTTAACTCTGTTATATATTATATAAACTTTTTTTTTTTTTAGTTTCTTACGACTTATTGTCGGGCCTACGTTGCAGCATTAGTACTATGGGGGGACATAGTACTAATGCTGTAACATGGAAATATTGCAAAAACAAACCATTTTTTAAAAGAGTAACCATGGAGTTTCTTGCCGGTTCTTCTCCATAGGAAACGACCAACCCGAACCGTGCACCTTTTGTCGACGTTATATTTATAAGTGCCCATGTAGACCTATGTAAAATAAAAATAAATTGTTTTTGATTTTGAGTGAAGTTGTGTTTTAATCCTAATAACATGTTATTATTTCAGATGATCAAGATGATGGTGATCGTGGTGACGGTGTTCACGATGTGCTGGCTGCCGCTCAACATGATTATTGCAAGTAGTCGCTCTTATCTACACTGAGTAAGTATATAAAATGGCCATACACACTTGGATAGTTATATCTGGGGCCGCACTATAAAGTGTCAATGACATTGGCGGCACGTTTGGTGCAGTGACTTAGCGATCTGCTGCTGGGCTATGTGTCGCGGGTTCGATTAACGCTTGGGACAAATATTTGTATGACATACAAATAGTTGTTTGTGTATGTGAATTTATATGTTTGTTTGGGACAAACTTAAAATAGTAGTTTATGAAACTGTTGTACAATAAGGGATATTAAAACATGAGTGTGTGTTTATGTTTTAATACCTAGTTATGTGTAGTTTAATACACTGCTTTATTACAAACATTCATCCATCCTAACAAAGTTTCGCGTTTAAAATAGTAGGAGGATCTTTTTAGCAGAAGTTCCAGGGACTAAAACCATTTTCTGTAGAATTCATGTAACTTTACAAAGTAAATGACATTCAAGCGTCTTTGTGTCTGGAACAGATAAGTTTGAAGCGGTTGTACGTTGTTTTATAGAGAACAGTTTTATAGAATTTCGTTTCACAATACGCAGAATCCTTGTTTTGTATATAAATTTAATACATTGATTTATGTTTCAAAGAAAATTCAATGTTTAAATAATCAGTACCTGGGCGACCGAGCTCTGCTCGGGTGAAAATAGAGAGGACGACGTTTTCTAGAAATGAAACCTAGCTAGATCGATTCATCGCCCCTGACTGAAACCCGCTGCATATTAAATTTCATGAAAATCGTTGGAACTGTTTCCGAGATTCATATTATATATATACATATAAAAGAATTTCTCGTTTAAAGGTATTAGATATATATCATAGAATAACAACTCAAATATTCTTTATTTTGTTTAGTTCATATAAAATTTATTTCTAAGAAAAACATTTAATTGAGTGACAGTTTCTAAACGTTTCAATTCAAACCCCAGAGCCCCTAGCACAAGTTTCTAACGTTTTCGTATCGTCATCGTGACATTTTACCAGACGAAAACGTAGTCGATGCTGCGACAAGTTATTTTGGCAGCACGAGTTCATAAAAACGTCTTGCGACAACTCGGAAGTAGTAATTGAACTATGGTTAATTAAGGCCGAGAATCCAATAGCGTTTGGATTGGTGCGTTCTGAAAATCGAAGGCAAAAACGGGTAACATTGTCTTAAATAATTTAGAGACTAAAACTGAACAAACATTTGTTATAAACACCCTGTAACACATATTTAACATTTTTATTAATTCTTTTTTTAACAAGTAATTGAAAATTTCAGTTTATTGGAGTTTTAATTTATGATAAATTGTTCGGTTTCGAACGGTCCCGTACATGACGTTTGACAATTGTCACTTAATGTTTGACGGTTTCCTTCAAATTACAAAAATATAAAACCGTTAGCACACTGATGCAAACGCGTGTAGAAGCGAAATTCTTCCGACGAACTTTCCGAACTCAAGTGATTTGTTCCAATAGGTATTTTGCACGTCCACACCGAAATGTTAAATACTTTATTATACTTAATTATTAATTAATTTATTAAAGGCAACAGAGCCTACAGAATAACATAACCTAAATACATATTATATAGGTCGGAGGAAGTTATACGATTAATAATTAGGAACAAAGAAATATTGCTTGTAAGTTTACATTAATTCAGTTTTGTTTAATTGGCAACATTTAGCTTCTGATTTAAACCTCAGTTTGATTTTATTCGATTGACAACACTTTGTTCTTCTTATGTCAAAATGCTCGATTCTGATTGGATGTTTTAAAAGCGGTTACTTGCCAGATTAGTTCTTTGGCCAATGAAAAAGTGAGGAGAGTCTATGCTATGCCGGCTCACTCGAGTGGAGTCACCCGCCATAATATGTTTTCGTAGGCTTAGAAAAGAAGCGCGCGGACGCGCGTTTCGGAGTTATAAAGAGTTGTGAGGAAAAGAGTTGATAATGAGAAGTGAAGTAGCCTAAAAGTGGCGTGTATAAACTTGAAAAGGTGTGTTTTTGGTTGAGAGAAAGCGAAATGCTTAGTGACCGAATCCGCTGCTTTGTTAAAATTGGACCAAGGACAACATGACGCCCACGAGACCCAAGAGAGACATGGAGCATGAACTCGAATTTATTGAGGAGAGTCCTGCTCTCCGACATATACATAGTATTAGTAACAATATAAACTAATCAAAGTCAAAATACTTTATTTCAACTAAACCATTTAAAGGCATTTTTGAATAGACAAACAAAAGATGAAACTAGTTGCACATTCACAAGCGTCAGTAGGTCTCTATGGAGAAGAACGTGCAAGAAACTCCACTGACACTCTTTTCCATCAACACAGTACAATTACAAGTATTTGGTTACAGGAAAATTACATAGATATGTGAGAACGATGTAAAAAGACTTATACCTATTTTAGTAACACAATAACGACAAACAACATTTATACACACAAACATTTAACACTTACACACAGGTTACCATCATTGCTTCAATATTCCATCTGAAATACTGGCGCAACGATTCTATACAACACAGCCTGTCAGCAATCTTGCCCAGAATGCTAGACATAATAAATATATCTCCACTATTACTCACCAGGATTGTCCACATAATCATTCACATTTTACGTATAATAATATTATGTATATAAATATATGAATAAATAGATTTCATCAGCAAAGTTATGACTGAGCAAGCTGAAGTTAACAACGCCACTTATACAAGCCTAAATACAAAAGCTAGAAAGCATCTTTACTCCAAAAGAAAAACATAAAACAGAAATAATAGAGGATGGAGACTTTGATCACTTTTTTAAATTTTAAATGCCGCGCGGTTTATATGTATTATCGCATTGCGTCTCAGTGTGAGCAGACCCTAAGATGTAAACGTCTATTGTTGTTTATTGTCATTTCAAATAATTATTTAAATTTACCAATAATTTCAGACGTAAATCTGTTATGTACGATGGTTCTGTGATTTTAGAATTAACGAATCCAAAAAGAACTTGCTTCACTTAGATCATCATCATGGTGAACTTCATAAAGAAGCAAACAAGTAAGTTTATTGCACAGATTCATACAATTATGCAAAATGCGCTTCATCCGCTTAATCCTATGAGGTCTCATGTAGTAAGAGGCGGGCCTATTGCCGTGCACAGCACTTAGAGTGAGACTCCGGGTTGCCACTAAGAAATTCCTAATGGAAAAGTGCAATAACACTGCACGACCGACAATGTTGTATTTAGTTACAGAATCTTTGTATTTTTTTCTATATCAACTTCTTTTGCCAACAGGAGATGATGAATAAAATATTCCCGGTACTAGCCAAAAGCCTTTGTCGACACCGGAACAATATAAGCCAGCATTGCCACTTAGAGAAGACAAGCCATTCCAATCGCTTGCACCACCGTCTACAAGAGTGGAGCCGTGATTTTTTCAAAGCCCACGGCAAGCTATACGTCTCTTCGTGCAATAGTGACATCCAACGAAGGAATTGGGGGAATATTTTGTAACTTACGACGACGTTAAAAGTATCTACTAATTCACAACCGTTTTGGTACAAATGCTCTTCATGCTATTTCAAGCGTTTGGAGCAGCTATGAGCTATGGTTGGAATCTTAGAAGCTCTGTCAATTCATTATGATGCGAATATGAAAGAACATTATGTAATACAAAGTTTTGTTCATTATATCTGCATTTTATTTCATCAATGAATTATATAGATTAGTACCACCTACAACAGCTATATATTCTATTACTTATTCTTAACGCATTATCAGCCCATTAATTTCTTACTGCTACACTTAGCGGTAGGAACGGCAGGCGTTTCCTTCCAGAGATTACCTTGTACAAATATAGTTAAATCAATTATACAATATTAGTTTAGAATAGGAAGTACCTATGTTTGGAGTAATTTTGAATGATAGATTAAAAAACGATGATGAGAAAAATGTGTAATTATTATTGTCGTACGCCAACAAGGGCCCGTGTGTAAAAAATCAAAAATTGTAATTGTTAACGCCCAGACCTCACGCACATCCCTATTATAACGGGCGGCGCATGGACAACTCTACTCGACGCGCACCGCCTCGCCGCCTCACTCTGCAACGGAGCGCGCCCAAGACTAGTCGCATAAATAAATTAATAAACTAATTATTGTTATTCTGCTAGCCATAGCCACCAATAGTCAAAACTGTAAAATTAGTAAATCTATTATAACCATTATTGTCAAGAAAACCGAGTTTTACTACATGAACAAACAATATGGCGACCGTGACAAGACACTAAATTCTATGCGGGAAGCATAGAATAAGAATTGTACCCACGAAGGAACCAGAAACCAAGCGAAGTAAAACCACTGGAAGGGAATCCAAGGCCTGGCAGCACGCTGACGTCTTCATATAAGGTGTGCCCGTTCCTTTCCTATTAATACTTATATCCTTCAATACCTACCTAAAATTCCATTTTTCCCGGTATTTCTTTTGTTTGTGCGATCATTGAGTGTGTGTTATTATTTACCTAAGGCATGATTACGAATTCTATGCGGGAAGCATAGAATAAGAATTGTACCCACGAAGGAACCAGAAACCAAGCGAAGTAAAACCACTGGAAGGGAATCCAAGGCCTGGCAGCACGCTGACGTCTTCATATAAGGTGTGCCCGTTCCTTTCCTATTAATACTTATATCCTTCAATACCTACCTAAAATTCCATTTTTCCCGGTATTTCTTTTGTTTGTGCGATCATTGAGTGTGTGTTATTATTTACCTAAGGCATGATTACGGGTGTCTAGCTTTCTGTTGTGGGGTCATTTAAGTAACTACAGCAAGTCGCTAAAGTCGCCTCGTAAAGGCTACCGCTACCAACTAAGGCACGGTAACGGCTTCGACTGCTTACCTATAAAAAGCTCATAACAAGCGCTGTTTATTTCTATCTGTTTTTGTTACTTACTTTTTACTTAAGAACTTCGAATTAGCTTTGTTTTGCAAGCAAATAAAACCGCATTTTGTAAACAATTCCAGCTCGAACGACATCACACGTATACCTACCTACATAGCGAGCGCATCGTAATACGAGGCCAGCGACGCCTATACTGGACGAAGTGGGCGTTACCTATTATACCTATACCTACCTACCAAGTGAACTGACGCCGATCTGCAGCTGGTTCATGTACTATGGGCATCAGGTTTGCTGGGAGATCAGGTATTTATTAACAATATTATTAATTTCTATTCTTTGGTGGGCAAAAGCCATTTTAAATACTTCCATTCTACATCATGTCTGACACGGAGTTAAAAGACTTAAGACGTCAAAGGGGATCAATAAAGGGAAGACTAACCAGTTTCAAAAATTATCTAATTGAACTTCAAAATGAAGATTCAATTTTTAAACATAAATTTTTTGAATTAAAACTTAGACTTAACAAAATTGAATCGTTATTCAGCGACTACGACATTATTCAGAATAAAATAGAAATTGGAGATTCCTCGGAGGAAGGGGACTGTGATAGGGATTCCACCGAAAACGTGTTTTATAGTCAAATTAGTTTAGCGCAAGAGTTAATAGAAAAACACGCACCTAATTTTCAAGAGACTATTGAAAGCATAAATTCACAAGATTATAAGAACCCATCAATTCAGAGTTGTGATAACAATTTCAGTAATGTAAGACTGCCTATAATAAAGCTTCCCGTGTTTGAGGGAAATTACAACAAGTGGCTGGAATTCCATGACACATTTAATTCATTAATCCACAATAATACAAGCTTAAATGAAATCAATAAATTCCAATATTTGAAAGTATCGTTAGCAGGTCAAGCGGCCTCGGTTATAGAATCTTTAGAAATTTCATCCAGTAATTATGCGGTTGCATGGAAATTGATATGTGATCGTTACAATAATACACGGCAATTAGTACACAATCATTTAGTATCACTCGTGAATGTACCTAGTATGAAGAATTCTGAAACGTCACTCAGAGCTCTTATTGATCACATATCGAAGCACATGCGAGCCTTAACTAGTTTAAATGAGAAAACTGAAAATTGGGATACATTGATTATTTTCCTATTTGGCCAGAAATTAGATGTAATATCGTCAACAAAATGGGAGGAATATAGGAATAGTCTACCAGAAAAACCCACCCTAGATAAGTTTTATGAGTTCCTAAGAAGTAGGGCAGATATTTTAGAAATGGTCAGTGCAGGCCATGGTGACAAACAGACTCAAAATGATAAACCATTGAAGTCTATTGAAAAACCATCTCGGTCTAATGAAAAGCCACATAAAATGTTTGTTGCTGCTGCATATAACCAAGACCAACACAAAACTAAGTCTCGCTCATGTTTGATTTGTGGTGGGGAACATTTAATCTATTATTGTGAAAAATTCAATAGCATGTCAATTGATGATAGAAATTTAGAAGTGTCTAAACATAAAATTTGTTCTAATTGTCTGCGTAGTGGACATTTTTCTTATAAATGTACTTCTACTCCATGTAGATTTTGCAAAAGAAAGCATAATTCATTGCTACACAAAGGTAACTTGTCTACATCCAATAAGGTAGAGAGCAAAGCAAGTTCTAATAATACTAATAGCGTATGTAATCCAATCGCACTATCAACCTGTTCAGAAAACCAGGTATTACTATCAACGGCAATTGTTACATTAAATAACAATAAGCAAAGCCAAGAGATCCGATGCCTATTGGACTGTGGTAGCCAGTCATCATTTATATCGGAATCTCTAAGATCTAAGTTATGCATTGAAAGCCAAGCTATTGATTCTGTATCTGTAACTGGCATCAATAACATGACATGTGCAGCCCTAGAATGCTGTAGTATAACTATTAAATCTCGTACTAATTCCTATTGTAAGGAAATAAAAGCATTTGTAATTCCACAGATAACTAGCAGCTTACCTAGTTCTAGGGTTGATGTATCAACCTTAAACATACCGAAAAATATCACACTCGCAGATCCTAGTTTCTATAAACCATCGCAAATAGATCTGTTGTTGGGAGCTGATGTTTTTTGGGATGTAATTTGTCCTACTAATCAGATCAAATTGGGAGATGCTAACAAACCTGTATTACAAAATTCCCAGTTTGGTTGGTTAGTGGTGGGGCCTGTTATGTGTCCTGACTATGTATCAAGTAAGGAAATTCGCTGTAATTTCAGTCAAGCTATACGAAACCAGCTGAAGCAGTTTTGGGAGCTGGAAGAGCTGCCAGATACACCAAAGCTCACGTTGGAGGAGCGTGCCTGCGAGGAACACTACGTGCATCACACACGCCGCCTGAAAGACGGTAGATTTTGTGTCACGTTGCCTTTGCGGGATAACCCAGAACTATTAGGTAATTCTGATGCAAGAGCAAAGCATTGTTTTCATTCACTAGAAAAAAGATTTAAAAGGCAACCTGACATAAAGGAACAGTATGTAAACTTCATTAAGGAGTATGCTAGTCTTGGTCATTTATCTGTAATAGAGCGACCTGACATGGTAAACCTATTGCCACATCATCCTGTTCTCAGAGAACAGAGTGAGACGACAAAATGTCGTGTAGTATTTAATGCTTCATCTAAAACCGAATCAGGTCTCTCTTTAAATGACTTGCTTATGGTAGGGCCCAATGTTCAAGACGATATTTTCTCAATATTGATGAGATTTCGTGAGCATACGTACATAGTTACAGGAGATATTGAAAAAATGTATAGGCAAATTTTAGTTGAAGAATATCAGAGGCACTTGCAAGTAATTCTGTGGCGCGAGAACGAAGAGGAGTCGATGAAGTATTTACAACTCAACACTGTAACGTACGGTACCTCATCGGCCCCCTTCCTTAGTACACGATGTTTAATACAGCTGAGTCAGGAGTGTGATGACCCATTGATAAGAGAAATAATGTCACATGATTTTTTATGTCGATGACCTTATTACTGGATGTAGTGATGAGTCCACACTTGCAGATATCTATCAACGGATTGTCACAAAACTGGAATCAGCTTGCTTTAATCTCAGAAAAGTCAAAAGTAATTCAAGTAATTTTCTAACCTCTATTTCAAGTACAAGTAACTCTGAGCAAGAAAACTTCAAAATTATTTCATCACCAAGCCATGCCCTCGGAATAGAATGGAATCCTAACACCGATAAAATTTTAATGGTATCTTCTAAATTATATGATTGTAACAATGATACTCCATTTTCTAAACGTTCCATTCTATCCTTAACTTCTAGCCTATTTGATCCTTTGGGTTTGCTCAGCTGTTGTACAATTGTATGCAAAATTATTTTACAAATGCTATGGTCTCAGAACCTAGGTTGGGATGATGAGATACCTATTGATGTTAATAAATTATGGAGAAAATTTATTGATAATGTGCATAACTTACAAACAATCAATATACCTCGTAATGTGTTTTGTGCTAATCCTGTAACAATAGAGTTACATTCATTTTCGGATGCCAGTATGAAGGCATATTCTGGGTGTGTATATGTGCGGTCAACTGACGCTCTAGGCAACTGCACAGTTCGTCTTTTGTCCGCAAGAGCCAAGGTGGCGCCACTGAAGACTACAACCATACCCAGGTTAGAACTTTGTGGTGCACTTCTCGTTGCACGCTTATCTAACAAAATTTGTAAATCACTACGTTGTAAAATAGCCAAGAAAACATTTTGGTCTGATTCTAAAATCGTACTGGGTTGGTTGTGCACGTCTTCGCATAAACTACAAACTTTTGTCGCTAACCGCGTAGTAGCTGTTAATGAAATGTGTAATGACAGTAAGTGGCTGTATGTTCCAACCTCACAGAACCCAGCTGATATAGCCTCTCGGGGTGTTTTTCCAAACGAAGTGTCATCATTGTCACTGTGGTGGCAGGGACCTACTTTCATACATGACGGCGAGGAACATTGGCCAAGTCAAAGCACTAACGCAACATATACAACACTACCTGAAGTCCGGGTAAACACTATTAGGGTCAGCCAAACACAAACTTCTAATTTTGTAATAGATGCCAAAAAATATTCTAGTTTCCGTAAGTTAAGAAACATTGTTGCATATATATTTCGTTTCTATAATAATATTAAGAATGTTAAGAATCAAAGTAAGCAAATATTAACTGTGGAAGAATTAGCATGGGCAGAAAATAGGTTAATTTTCATGGCTCAACAAGAAAGCTTCCCAAATTTTAAAAGGCAATGTAAACTAGCTCCACTTTTAAGTTTAAGTCCATTCATTGATGATGATGGATTAATGAGGGTTGGGGGCAGGTTAGAAAACTCACCATTTGAACATGAGAAGAAGCACCCTGCTATCATTGATTCCAATCATCACTTAGCAAATTTATTGTTCAACTATTATCACAAAAAACACATGCATGCAGGTCCACAACTTCTCCTCTCACTCGTTCGCGAAAGATACTGGCCCATAAGGGGCAGGGCCCTAGCTCGAAAAACTTTTAGAAAATGTATTCTGTGCACTCGCATGAGAGGAGTAGTTGCCAAACAAATCATGGGCAATTTGCCATCCCCTAGATTAACGCCAGGTTTTCCATTTGAAGTCACTGGAACCGATTTTGCTGGGCCGTTTTTAGTTAGCGATAGAAAAGGCCGCGGTTCTAAGCTAGTTAAATGTTATTTTTGTGTTTTTGTATGTTTTAAGACTAAAGCTGTACACCTAGAAGTAGTAAGTGGTCTCAGCACAGAGGCTTTTATTCTGGCTTTACGGCGTTTTATCAGTAGAAGGGGTAAACCCCTTGAAATATGGTGCGACAATGGGACAAACTTTGTCGGCGCCAGTCGCGAATTAGGAAAATTTATCCAATCCAATTCTAACTCCATGTCAGAGCCTTTTGTAGAGGAAGGTAT
Organism: Orthosia cruda; assembly: GCA_964057195.1. NCBI lineage: Eukaryota > Metazoa > Arthropoda > Insecta > Lepidoptera > Noctuidae > Orthosia > Orthosia cruda. The sequence continues at coordinate 22,179,815 of OZ059830.1, forward strand.
AAAATTCAAATTTCTACCTGCATACTCCCCAAACTTTGGTGGGCTGCATGAGGCAGCTGTTAAGTCTGCTAAGTATCACTTGAAAAGGGCCGTGGGAGATTCCCATTTCACGTTCGAAGAGCTCACTACTCTGATCGCTCAAATTGAAGCAATACTGAACTCACGGCCCCTTTCCCCTCTATCTTCCAACCCTCACGATCTGTTCCCTCTTACCCCAGGGCACTTCCTTATTGGAAGGACAATGACATCGCTGCCAGCGCCAGATCTTCAGGAAGCCAGAGTCAGCAGCTTGCACAGATACGCCAGAATCGAACAAGCCAGACAGCACTTCTGGCGTCGGTGGAGCCACGAGTATGTCTGCGAGCTACAGCAGCGCACGAAATGGCAGAAGCGCCACCCGGATTTGTCACCTGGTCAGCTGGTGCTTATTAAGCAAGAGACTCCATTAAATTGGCCTCTGGGACGGATTGAGGCTGTTTTCCCTGGGTCGGATGGCGCATGCCGAGTGGCCGATATTCGAACGAGTAACGGAATCGTTCGCAGAGCAGTCAACCGCATCTGCCCCTTATTAGATGAAGAATAACTATTGAAACTGGAGTTTTCAAGGCGCGGGAGGATGTTAACGCCCAGACCTCACGCACATCCCTATTATAACGGGCGGCGCATGGACAACTCTACTCGACGCGCACCGCCTCGCCGCCTCACTCTGCAACGGAGCGCGCCCAAGACTAGTCGCATAAATAAATTAATAAACTAATTATTGTTATTCTGCTAGCCATAGCCACCAATAGTCAAAACTGTAAAATTAGTAAATCTATTATAACCATTATTGTCAAGAAAACCGAGTTTTACTACATGAACAAACAGTAATGATTATACACATACATAAACTCACGCCTTTTTCTCTGTTTATCATCGACAGATTAGCTAGAATTGTAGAACGGCTTACGGTTTTTGCTACTTAAAATACCGCAACCATTCCCATAAGACCTGCTGAAGAAAATGTATATTAATAAGTTTTAGATTTGTATTGTTGTTAATAGGGTACCTACTCAAGAACATTTTAGCTGCCGATAAATGCTTCAGTTGCCTTGAAGCAACTACCAATGTTGTTTATCCCAAATTCTAACCCATATTCCCAAACTAACTGTAAATACCGGTATAAACTGGTTGCAAAATATATAGGCATACGTGCATACTAGTATTATAATTTCTAATTTATAAAGCATATCGCCGTTTTCTTCGATTCTTGAATCTTTAAATGAGTCATGATAATTATGGAGAACCGCAAGTAAAACGTAGAGTTGCGGCGAATAACGCGCTAGAGACCGTACTCCACCACGGCAGGAAGACAGAGCGGACGATGCGCGGGCCTGCCGCGCCGCTCTATGTGTGATTAGTATCAATAACTTATAGAAATGGTTTATTAAAAGAAACTACTACTACATTTGTTTGCAAAGAAAATGAAAATGTTGTCTACCTCGTTTAACATCTTCTCCTAGCCTCTTTATGAAATTAGGAGGTAAGATAATCAATAGACAGCATGCCTGCCCCTTTTATTCATGATTAAATTGTATTTTATTGCAAAAATACCCAAATAAATACGGAAAATTGTTTGACGTGAAATGTCTCACCGAGAAAATGTCAGTGAGATAGTTTTCGACGTGCTTTCGTCACACCTAGCGTAAAATTCGATACTACATGTCAAAATGAAAACTCGTGCTACCGATTTCCATACATTTGGAGCGTTAACGCAACGTAAATACGTGAACTCGATACGAAGGCAATTGTCAAAAACTTGTGCTACCGATTTGTTAGTTCAAAATACGGACACATGGCGCTGATTAATTTTGAGTACAAAAATTGTCGGAGGCGATACGTTAACGTAGTCGATCCAATTACGCAGAAACTCGTGCTAGGGGCTCAGAACACTTTAATGTTGCTTCTGCATCGTCTCCGGCGCTGCGGGAAGTGCATCCCCTTCGCCCTTACGTAACAAAGCATATGCACCCATGCCTATACTTTGTTACAGCGGGCTAACTATAACTTATACTAGCTATAACTTATACTTCGAAATGTACCTAATTTATAAAAAATTTCAGACGTTAAGAATACACATTACGAAGTTATTAGAAGTTATCACACTCACAATATGAAACTCAAATAGGTACAAATTAAAAGGTATGTCTTTGACTTGCCACTATTTTACGTGGGTACAAACATGTGTCAGAAGATAATTACACAATTCCAAACACATTATCTAAATTCAATTTAGAGGTTCTACGAGTGAGGTCACGTTAGCATGAATGTAATTTACACAAGAAAATTTTTTTTACACAAGGAAAGTTAAAATTCAACTAATAAAAAAACTTTATTTTTGTCGCTTCACTTCAAGGGCGAAAAAAGATAATCCTTAGCGATAGTGAAGTTTTTAACCCGTCAAAGATTTTTCGAAATTGAATCACGTACTGCCACAAATAAACTCCTACAAACAAATAAACAATTTTACCTCTTTTTAGTATAAGGGTTCAGATAAAAGGTATAAAAAAGTAGTAGTTTATACACGTACAGCTATTGTGATGTTAACAGAATTTTACCATAAATATCCGATGTATGAATAAAAAAGTAAAATAGTAAAAAAATACTTTTTCGTCTTTGCCTTCTACGCGGCCTACGCCGTAGCTCTTTCGTAGCACAAAGGGTTAAGCGCAAAGGAAGTGCTACGAACCATAATAAAACTCTTTGCTCGCAGGTTTTATGAACGATTCATGAAGAGGACGAGAGGTGGGCCACTTGGCCCGGTATGCCGTACATGTGGTTCGCCTGCCATTGGTTGGCTATGTCCCAATCCTGCTACAACCCCATCATTTACTGCTACATGAACAATCGGTATAGGAGAGGATTTAAACAGGTAATATCTAATACTATCGCCTGGTTTCTGAAACTAAAATAAATACAACGATTTCCTAATAAAAGTCAAGTGTTTAATTTTCACTCGTTATCAATTTTCGTTTCAAAAACTGGGTGACTAGTGACTTTGGCAAAGTAATTTTTCTTCACAATAACTTACCTGTATGTATTATTAAAGAATTAATATAATTATAATCTTATTATTACCGGTCCTTTACACATTTTCACTTAAATGCATTCATTAGCATAAATAATTTTATGAAATTATTAATCGTGATCACAATTTGTAATAGAGTTGACAAAAATATATATTTAGTCCGTCAGTTATATAACCTTAAAATATTGGACACGTACTTTTCTTTTGCCACGTAAACAAAACATTACAACGATACAGTGTGTTGAAATAATGTGTGACGTCACGGTATGCTACACTTTATACTGACAAAGTGACGTCACAAGCCACCACGCCTGAATTTTGATGTGCTTTATCTTTGTCAATATTTATTTATTTGTTGAAGCAAAAATTCGGGTCCAATATTATTTAATAATCTCACTGACGGACTAAATAGAATTATAATGTTTCTACCCAGAAAACTCCCATTTGATTAAACTTACCAAGCCAAGCTGTAAGTTTTGGTTTGATAGGTAGGTATTCAATTCGCGGTTCGTGGCAATGTAAGTAAATCTCCGAGCCTACTGTAGTGGCTCGGAGATTTACTTGACTACGACTAGTCATGTCGTCGACAAGGTACCCTCTCAAGGGTTCTGCTCCGAAATTTCGTCGAAAACATCCTTGTAATGGATCTATTAAAATTCTCAGAATGTAGGTAATGTCTTTCCGTACAAGATCCTATCAATTACGTTTGCAGTTATTAGGCAGTTACAGATTTTAGGCTGCTCTATCTTACCTATCCTACCTTCAAAGTCGTTTGTATAGTGAGACATATTTTAAAGATTTTTATTACCATCCCAATCTAGACGCTCCTAATTTTTCGCTTCTTTGACTACTGATTTCATGTACGAATTAAAATTCAAAAGAAAAAATAAAATCCTGAAACGATATTACGAGAATCCTACACGAAGAATATTATATGTGAGAAATAAGTATTCAGGCAATAAAAAAAAATTGGAATTCATCCAATTACTTAAGAAGCGAACTAAAAAGATGTAAACAAGATGAAAATCATGCTGTGCAGTCGAAGGATACATATTCGCGAGCTGGCTGACCACCTGATCTTTCAATTATCTTTTTATTTAGCTCTTTTACCCGACTGCAAGGAAAGGGCTAGGTTTTTCGCGCGTTATCTTGTTTGTATGTATGTAATATTATTTATTACCTTATATCTTGCAAACCGCTAGATGGATTTATAAAATTAAAAGGATCAGGGGTCAGCTCGCGAATATGTAGGTATCCTCCAACTGCACAGCATGATTTTCATCTTGTTTACAGCTTTTTAGTTCGCTTCGTCAGCAGATGGGTCTTTGATTTTTAAATTAACTTTTTTATTTAGAACTTTTTATTTAACATTTTTTTTTTCAAATTAATTTTAAACATATAAGTGGTACCTATATATTTTTGTAATCACTTCTTTAAATCTATCATTTTGATATATTTTAAGTAATAAACAAAATCCAATTAGGATTCGGAAGAAAAAAAATTGGGACCCGCATATGGCGCCCAAAATCCGCCATATTTGTTTATTTTTAGTTATATATATATTTTTTAATTTCTTTGAACCGTATAAATATTTTTGGAGCCAAATCTTAAAACCCTTCATTTTGATACCACACTCACAATATGCCGCCATGTTTGTTTTTTTGATTTCTTAACTATAAAATCAAAATCAAAATTTCTTTATTCAAGTAGGTCATTAAGCAGCACTATCGAACATCAAAAAAAAAAATATTGAATGTAATGTTAATTGATTCGACCGTCCATTCGGAAATGTAGCTTGTTATGAAGAAGAACGGACAAGAAACTCCACACCTACTCTTTTAAAAAAAATATGTTTTACAAGTATTTGGTTACAATAATCTTGTTGGAAAAATACATATATGTGAGAACGATGTAAAAAAAACAAGCAAGTCACCGGGCGAAAAGAAACCTTCTAAAATGTGTGCAACCGGCTGCATCACGTGCTTGGCACGAATATTTTAAAACGTTTGTTTAGTTTCGCTTCTCGCCTACGGCTAAGTTGCGTTTTTATGCTAATTGTTCTCACAAAAAACAGCCTGCAAAATAAAAACTAAATCCTAAAAGCTGCAACAAATTGAATTTCTTAGAAGGTTTCTCCTGGGAATGTTAAATTGTATCGCCGGATAAATATAGTGGACTTAAAGGGAACACCTTGCTCGGGGCAATACGATTCAGAGCTCATAGCTTGATACCGCGAGCGATCCAGCTGCAAGGTTAAGCCACGCCAGCTTCGCCTTTCGGGAAATTTTAGATGGATGTTCATTCTTAAAATCTCTTTTGTTACAGTTACGAGCAAAAATATGTGACAATTATGCAAAATTCAAGAATGAACAGAAATATTATGGTGTTACTAAGGTAGTATTTTCGAAGCCATACTACGAATCAGGTGCAATCGTTATTTCAAAAGAAAATTGCTTTTAAATTGTGTTTTACTATAAGGTTTCTACGCTATATATTGTACCTACAAGTTGTATGTGAGCGAAGGCCGAAATTAAGCGATACGTTTTTGTATTAATCAATCTACCTAGCTTTTTACCCCAACTACGAGTATGCTGGGGTCAGTGTCCAGTCTAACAAACAGGATAATTGCGTCACATATAAATACATGCAATTGATCGCTAACTCTATCATTTACTGAGTTCAACAGTATTGGATTAAGGCTTGCTAGTTCCGGCGAAGTAGGTATTTAACGCGCCACTGTTACCGCGAAGCGAGCGGCGTGCTCGTGTGTGCGTAAAGTCGACAAAAAAGTCAGTGTAAAGGTGTGTAGAGAAGGTTTATTTTACTATTGCTTTTAAAAGTTACTAAAATACGAGAGTTACAATGCGTGGTAAATAAATAATTATTTATAGTGTGTACTTATAGTTTAAAAAAATGGCACGAATCGTATTATATATTATTTATTCAATTATTTGACTACCTAAGTATTTATGTTTTTGAAAACATGAACAGACGGACTAAAAAGAAACAAAAAAAAATTAGCAGTTGTTGAATCAAAATCCAAGATGGCACCGATCGAAATTGCCAAAATTTTAGTCATGGATGTCATTTTTATGGTTTTTGTGGTCGCTAAATGCGAATTTGTGGTCAAAACGAAATTCCAAGATGGCGCCGACCCTAATTTTTGAAACGTTCGTCATGGGTGTAATTTTCAGGGTTTTTGGGGTCGCTAAATGCGAATTTGCGGTCAAAATAAAATTCCAAAATGGCGCCGACCAAAATTTTTGAAACTTTGTTCATGGGTGTCAGTTTTAAAGTCGGCTCCATCTTATATTTTAATTAGAACCATGAAAATGACAACCATGACGAAAGTTTCAGAAATTTTGGTCGGCGCCATATTTTATTTTCATTTTGACTCCTTATTAGCACTAAGCGACCCCAAAAACCATGAAAAAGACCCCATGACGAAAGTTTCAGAGATTTTGGTCGGCGCCATCTTGTATTTTCATTTTGACCCCATATTAGCATTTATCGACCCCAAAAACCATGAAAATGACACCCATGACTATCATGCCCTTAAGGTTTCATGTTTTCGACGTCACCCAATCGACACCGGTTTTCGCTGAAAACCAACACTCTGAATTGCGCAGAGTCTCAGCATTATGCTGAGCGATGACCGTTTTGCGTGGTTGTGACGCATACTTTGTATTTGTATTTAAGCTTTCCTTTGGTTTTGTTTATGGTATGCGTCGTGCCTGGCGCAAATAAACGTTTTTTCTTTCTTTATATCAAAAATTTCGGTTGGCGCCATTTTGAATTTTTATTTTGACTAATAGTCGCAATTATTTATTTTTATTTTGACTAATAACCCAATAAAACAAAATGAAATACACCCATGACGAATATTTCGGTCTTCTTTGAAGTCTGTTAAAAAACTTTCCTAACATATTGATTCTGTTACACTGTGGTCTCATAATAAATCTGTCGATAGATAAGCGAGAAGTCCAGCACGAATAAAACTGGCATAGGTCCTGCCTCGTCAAGGCCTCGCGGGTAACTGAAGAGCCGTATGGCGGCCGCTGTGTTATATATTAATTTATTATTAAAACAATTAAACTATTTTATAAATTCTACTCTGAGAATAAAGTTCTACAGGTTGTTAACTTTTTTTAGATATGTGTTTTAGGTAATAAATCTTTCATAATCTTCCAGAAAAAAAAGAAAATGATTAAAAAAAAAACAGTTTTTTTTTTGATCGAGCGAGGTTTTCGATATCATGTTTTAAATCTAAGAAATGAAAAGTACATGTAGTCAACTACAATATATTTTTTTTTGCATTTAAACTATCACTATTTGTATGTCTAATAATGAATCAAAGAGATCAGATGTAAAAGTGTGACTACCTGCTCTCAAGATCTCCTTTCAGTTGTGATGGAAACTATGAGTTATTGTACTACGCAATTAGGGCGCAGATAGAGCTGAATATCATAATTTTACATGGGGTGATTGCGATTCATATGTTACGAAATTACACTACCCACACCCAGATACGGGATAACACGATATCCTACGGCATGACTAGTCCTCAGACTTTCAGGCTCCAGACTACAAATTATCTACAAATGGCGGCCGGTACCAACGGTTTTACGTGTTTTCCAAGGCATTGGAAAGTTTGAAACAAGTCTCAGTATGTAATGTACAGTCATCCATTTACGGACCGACCCGTTATTACTTAGCCCCAAGCTCCTGTTTTCGCTGGTTCGTAAAGGTGCGTAATTTTACGGTTGAGCATGTACAAGTACGTTCCATTAACGAAAATTCAAAGGTTTTCCAACGTCTGCGGTTTTGAGACCTTCGTCTATCTGTTTCAAACTTTGTAATTGTAGCAATCTGTCCAGAGTAAAATACCTTTTATCTTTTCGTGAAATCGAGCACTTTGGTCAAATCAAAAATCTTTATTTCAAAGAAACTTTTGAATAGTGAAATGAAGCTAGTGACCAATCCCAACTGATGGCACCCGTCTGCGTAAATACAAAGGCGGATGCAACACAGAGAGTAGCTGTTCTGTAGCCGGGTCCGTATATATAAATAATTACAAACACGACTATACCGCAGACTGTGGTCGGTTTCGAATGACATTGTTTTAACAAAAACGGTTGAAATACAGTGGTGTGGCGTGTAAATAGCCAACACCTTTTTTGTACTTGCGTACTAAAAACTAATTTTCGAAAATGCCTATAAAATGGCTACCCCTACCTGTGAACCTATAGGTATCCAACAAGAAACATCAGTATTTCCATCGTGCAGTATTAAATACGGTCACTCACCTTGTCATCGAAATAGTGTCGCTCCCAATACTCCTCGAGAGAAGACCACGAGGATGAGCAGGACTCAGGAGTTGCGTGAAATTGCCGGCGAACAGTCCAAATGACGCGTAACAGAGAAAGTTCACAACCACCAGCAATGTCCACTAAATTAAACTCACATGGCACGGCCGCGCTAAATATAAGAGCAATAGAACAGTTTATAATGTCTCTGTACAGGATTATAGGATTTGTCCATTTTTCACAGCAAAAGTTCTCGTCCGTTCAAATAGAACAAGACTCCACTCGTATCTCCGATTCACAGATAGCACCACAGATCACAGAGCGAAGTCGAGACATTCGCGACCAATCACGTCGCAGATAACTTCATCAAAACGCGACTGCTAACGCCATCTCTGAGCTCGATGGTTACAACTCTTGAACGAATCCAATGATAAGTGAGCGTTGCACAGTACTAAAGTTTTCTTGTTGGATACATATTTATGGATGTAAATAATTAATTTTAATGGCGCTCCTCCATACAGAATGAAATGAAACATGGCTTAAATTTTAAGTTGGACCCCAAGCTAGTAAACTGTGAAAACCACATCAAAATCTATTCAGCGGTTTTTGCGTGATGCACGGACAGACAACGAGGTTGTTTTCCTCGAAAGTTTAGATAGTAAACCCGCATTTCGATACTTACATTTAAGATCCATGTAATAGCCCTCAACCGAGCACAAATCTAGTCTTCGTGCAGCTACTATGAAATTCTTAATGGAAACTTATAACATGTTGCCCGACCCGAGAATGGAACCCAAGACCTCATGATCAGCAGCAGCACCTCTAACCACCAGACCAAAGAGGCCGGCTAGCTAATCTAACTCGTATGTGCTACTTACGTGCCATGGTTTATTAGTTACTCAGTAAAACAATGGGTTACTTATTACATAATGCCGCGGTCACAAATGCGATGGCCTTATCTAAAATACGATATCCTGCCTTTTCGCCGAAAATTGTTTGGCAGATTATCACTTGCCAACCAACGTTTCGCCGATGTTTCACTTTGACAACTAACGATTAGCAAATTTTTGTATGACAACGTTTCATTTGGTAGAATTATTGTTAAGCTGATTATTATAATGACACAAAACGTTTGGGACATTTATCATTTGTCAAACATTTCTCTAGGCCACACAACTAATAGACGAATAACGTTTAGAACAATGACCAAGGCAAACGAGTGAAGCGAGCGTGCTGTGGGAACGGCATGACAGAAACAAATCGCTGCAAAACCGACTCCACGTAGTCTTGTCTGCCCTACCCCTAGAGTGTTATTTAAAATCGCGTAGGCGTGGAGGGACGAGGCGGCCCGCGAGCTGAGGAGCAGGTGGTTTTAACTCCCGCTGCCGCGGCTGAGGCCGGCCAGCAAACCAAAGCCTCGGTGGTGACCGTGAAACATATCTGCGACGATAAGCTCGCATGGGACCGCCGCCGCCGGAGCCCCGCAGTGCCGGAGCCGTGACAGAAACCATGCCTGCTGCATGCTGCATGTATGGTGTATCCTTGTTTGCATGACTGCTGCATGCCGTGTTCTTTGCCGTATTCTATTATTAGTTCAAACATTGTGTCATATGTGTGTTTCTTTTTGCGCTTACCCACATAATATTACATAATTATTAAACGAAACCCTACTAGATTTGGTAAACAATAAACAACTAAATGAATATTACGCAAACTAAAACATTCTACTACTTGAAAGTTGGCATTTTAAAAAATGACAATATGAAAAGCAGACCAAACGTACAGTTGGTAACTGTGAGGTTGCAAAATTCTGCGAAACGTTAGTTGCCAAGTGAAAATCTGCCAAACAATTTTCGGCGAAAAGGCAGAGGACCCTAAAATACTGATAGGCATTGTTAAAAAGGAATTATAGGAAGGTGGTGAAGATAATCTGCATACGCCGATTTACGGAAAATATATTCAAACCAGCTTCTGCCAGCGGCTTCGCCCGCGTGAAAATCGAAAATTATCCAGGGATATAAGTATTTTATGTGCTATTCCTGGCTATAATCTATCTTTGTGCCAAGTTTCACCCAGATCCGTTCAGCCGCCTGGCGTTATGAAGTAACAAGCACAACAACAAACTTTCGCCTTTATAATATTATTAGTGTGATATCAAAATATTAGTCTTAGAGATTTAAGCTTAACTGAAGTCAGTTGTAGATCAAGAGCTAAGCTACGCTGACTTGACTTAGTTCTTGATCTAGAGCCCGCATAGTTGAGGTAATTTTCGTACCTGTTGTTTACATAGGTCTATCAAATATGAAAAATATGTAAACTAACTAAGCGTTGTTCTTGGTCTGCAATCGATTTTAAGTTAGGTTGAATGGCAGCAGACATCACTATCTAGATATGACTGCCTTGTGTACCCTTATTTATGTCAACATTTTATAAAAAAGCTATGTTGCATCTTCAGAGTACAATGTAGCATATTCCATCCATCTTTCTCTCCAATTAAATTAAATTTTCCTTCCTTCCTTTTAATCCTTTTTTAAATTTAATAATCCTTTCCCATTCCTTTATAGCATAATAGAATGGGAAAGGATTAGCAATATTTCGGTCTACTTAGGTGTATAATTACTGTCAAGTTTAATTTTATCAAGGTAGACTACCATGACGGATTATTTTAATAAATACGTCATCCGACTCCGGGGCGAAAAAGTAGGATGAATGCTTTACATAAAACCGCACAAAATTTGTTAGGTTATCGTAAACCTTTATTGAAACGAGAAAACATCATATTCAAATGAAGAAATCCCATCGGACATAATAAACTTTACGAAGACGAATGGGACTTTCTCAATTTTCTTCCGACAGAAATCGATTTGAGAAAAAAGCTTTTTATGTACTTGTCGTCTCGGTCTTTGATTCATCTTCCTGACGTCATTTTTACTATCAATCTGACCCGCCAGCGCGGCTTCGTTAACAATAAAACCATTTATTTACTGAGAGACATTTTATCTTACTATATCTTAATAATATTATAAATTCGAACGTTTGGGTGGATGTATATTTGATATTCAATCACGTCAGAACGGCTGAATAGATCTGAATGAAATTTGGGATAAGGATAGATAATAGTTTGAAAAGCACATAATTTTTCTTTTATCCCAGTAGTAGTAGTATTTCGGGCAGTGTACGATGGAATTGCATGATCTGATTCCGCCTAGCCCGTTTCATCATCGGACTACAAGACGTACGGCGATGCGCCATCGCTACATGGTGGACATCCCACCCATACGCACTAAACATTTTGGAAATACTTTTATGCGTACAGCTAAGGAGTGGAATTCCCTGCCGGATTGTGTGTTCCAGATAGCTACAACCTCGGGGTCTTTAAGTCAAGAGTGAATAGGTTACTTCTAGGCAAGCGTGTTACACCATCGACCACACCATCGCTTACCATCAGGTGAGATAGTGGTCAAGCGCGAGCCTATCAAATAAAAAATAAAACAAGTATGTTCCTGTGTGTTGATTTCCGACTAACACGCGTGCGAAGCCGTTGGCATAAGCCAATGTGTGTTAAAAAACGAGCTTCTGCCAGCAGATTCGCTTGCCTGTTACATAATTTCACTTGTCAGTAGCTTGTCGGTCTACACGTAGCAAAGTTTCGATATATATTGTTCAGATATAGTGCCAGAGCGCGCCACAACACGGCAGATTAGTGTGCACGCTCACCGTCACACGCCACGGCACTTAAGTATATTTCCGCCTTAATACATGGCTTAGGCCACACAAGTGGTGTTTAACACAACAAATTAATATGTTTCAGAAAAAAGCGTTTATAAGCGAATGTTTCTCTGTCAATACATGGGTTTAACATAACATAACATCACGCCTTTTTCCCTGAAGTTTTGAGCAGAGGTGCACCTATAGTAGACCCATGAATCCTGGACCTGTTTTTGAATAGAATAATGTTGAGTTGTACCACATTCTCAACGTAATATTGGACCGATACAGTTCCCTCTTTAAGAATTACGATCCCATTTCTGCGTAGTAAATTTATACCGCTCCAGACCAGAAAATTGGGTCCACCAAAACGATCTGTTTCATGGATGCATGGATCTGAAACCGTTCTCCAGATATTAAAAAAGTGAAAGAGAGGTAAAATGTAATCTTGCAATCATCGGTAAAAAGCACTGCAGCCAAATCTTGGATAGTCTAATTAAAGGGATTTATTAAACTTTAAACGATTGCACGATGTACAGCATTTAACTGCAGGTGAACTGAGCATCTTCTTGAGTATTTTTGGCCTTCATGGAGTCGATTCCGAATGGTCTGGTTGCTCAGACGAGTGCCTGGAGTTCGGTAAGGCAGCTTGTATGGATAGCACGATGGAAGTTCGCTGTGTTCGTGCAGTTAAACGAATGTACCGGTCTTCTTGAACTGTAGTACCCAAAACCCTTCCTGAGCTACGACGTCTGGTGACATTACACATCTCTTGGTACCAGTTCCAAACGTTTTGAAAAGCTCGTCGCGAATATCTCACTATTACGGCGCGTTAACTTGTCCCTCCTGGACCAAGGTGACAGTCCTGGTGGCTTTATTTGCATCTATATGTCTCCTTGCGCGTGCCATTATGCGATTGAAAAGGGGTTATAAACTGTTTTCACTAAACGTAGCAGAAACACTGATTATTATTTTTTTATTTAATCAACAAAAAAGTGTTATTCTCAAATAACCCGATAGATGAAAAGTTATGAGTGTGATCACTTGATACCATTTGACATTAGTAACATTACTGATACTTAAAACAATACATAAACGTTTAGAGTTTAGATTGCTATGATTAGGAAAAAGTAATTCTTATTTACATGTGCATAGGAGTGAGTCGCTAGTACATAATAGAAAACAATTGGTTGAATGTAAAGTAAGAAGCTCGCCCACGTGGTTGTTTTGCTAATTCCTTGTAACGGAATATTAATCCAATATCAATAATTTTATAAGCTTTTATATAGAGTGAAAGCGCTAGAGGGTACAGCCTGTAGGATACATAAAAGTCAGGTGTGTACTAGTATGTTCATACTTACAATTGGCGTGCGTGTATGACCATTTAGTGTGTACATAAGTGCGGTGCGTGCAGAAATTTAGAACACAGTTATGTTCTGTATTCTGCCTACACCGCAGTCGGCATTACGTTTATTTCTTACGCTCAAGACCAAAAAAAGAGCTGAGCAACAAGCAAGATGTATTGTGTAGCTGTGTTGTGGACTCCCTACTCTCTTATGGGTTGATCAGCTATGGCTATACATTTAATCAATATATAGACAAAATAAAATTAATAGAAATCAGATTTATGATACTATTAGTGGACAAAAATACAAAAAACCGGTGCAAAAATAGCAATTACGATGTGTTATTCTTGGAGTGCAAGATGCTGCCAGTCCATAAGAGAGTGGTGTTGTTATCAGCCTTAGACCAGTTTCGTAGAGAGGAGTTCAAACAAATTATCGTGCGTACAAGGTCACAAAGGAATGTAAGCGTAGGGAGATTTGTAGTACCCACTTGTTAAATACAGGTCTTCTGGTCCCAAGCCAGGAGTTATACACCGGGGCCCATAGCGGCGTTGCGACTCCCGGACCCTGTCTGTACCTATACCCCACGAAACAGCGGTTCGCGGCCGTGGAAAGCTAGGGATTTGCTCCTTGTTGGGAGATATACTGGTACCAATCTCACAGGTGAAAGTGGGACGACCACAAGATGTGTCAATATGACTAACCTTAGATTCCTGCGGTAGACTCCTGGGGGTCGATCAATAACGTGCCGTGAGGTTAGGGATAGGAGAATATATATATAATAAAGAACAATGATTCGATTGGGACCACCAACCTGTTCTGGGCCGGGTTCCGGCTTCCGTCAGACACACACGCGTTTCCAACAAAAGCGCTTCGCTGCGCGTGAAAATATATTTAATACTACTTTCTGACTGTCAAGTGTCAGCTGTCAAAATCGTTGACAGCCCACCGACACGGTGTTGCAAGTAAACCTCAGAGCAATGACTATTTATTCTAAAGTAAACATTTAAAAATGGGACGAAACAATTATTATGGGTGCAGGTGTCTCAGATCAAACAGTAAGCAGATAGAGCGTACGCAACAAGAGAGTGCAACCATCATTACAAATACAAATTGAAAAACTAATACAATCTTGCGTAAGTACGAAACTACGAGTCGCACTGCTTACACGTCACAAGTCATTTCTTATTTTATGTGCAAAAATGCCGTCTTGTATCTTTAAACATTGCAAAAGTTGTTCCTAAAAACAAAAAATAGAAGATGGAATATCTTTCCACAGATTACTTTGGTTATTGTATAGTTTTTTTTTAAGGTAACATCCTCATTATTTTTATTTACAAATACTTAGAAATTACAATACAAAATAATATACAAACATACAAGCTCATTTAACCATCGCGAAATATTGCAATCGACATCTTCTTGGGTCGTCGGCCACATCCACAACAATGTCTAGGTAGGGCCGCTCCATTGTCGAAGCCGAATAACTTGGCAATTGGTTTGAATTTATGACGTGTGCCGCGAATGCACATGCTTGTTGCACGGATTACTGAAATGATGATTCTTGATCTTAACCAACCCATCATTGCACTAAAGGGCCTATTCCAGCGGTCAGCGATTGCAGCTCCAAGATGTTTTACGAAGGTAGACATTTGTGAAGCGAATACTCCATCAACGGATGGGACAAGAGGGGTGAATGTTGCATGTAGCAATTCACAAGCGTTTGAATATTTTCTTATTTTTTCGTCTTCGGCGGATTTAAGTACAGAGGCGATAGGGCGTGAAATATAAGAAGGAGCGTCAGTGTCTACGACACGGATATCAAATAACGCCTCCCTCTGAGCATCCCAAACGCCACGGCAAGAAAGGTCTCCACGTAGTCCGCAGTCTCCTTCGGAGATGATGGGTTCTTTGACGACGTTTCCCCAAGCATGTTGACATAAGTCACAGAACAAATCTCTAATTTCATTATGACGACGTGTTATAAGACCACCCTTTTTACAGCATAGAGCATGATCAACATTGAAATCATCGCAGCCACAGCCATCGCATGATTTTGGCATAGAGACTGGTAATCTGTGGTAACGTAATGCAAGTGCGTCTCTGAACACTAATGGGGACAGATCGAAATGGTCTTTCTTAGTTGGTATGATAGATAGCCAGTTGGAGGATTTCGTTTTCATTTTTGTGGCAATTGAACGTTCAATCGCTCTTCTTTTGATAGGAGAGAGTTTGACCATGATATTATCTAGGAGTTCATCATTGAGAGACTCTTTCTCTTTGCGGCATTCTTTCTGTGCAGTTTTGAGGGAATTATGATGTTGAGAGAGGTCCATATGTGTATTTTCTTTCAAAGCATTTGAGAGGACTGCAGAACCTTTTTTAGAACATACATAGTTTATGTTTATCATTTTTGATAGAGCGGAGATTGCTAGACCACCTTTCTGAACGTGTAGAGAGAATAAGTCAGCTTCCAAGAGTGAGATATAACCTCCTAGTAGAGTGAATAAAAAATTCGTACGCAGTGTATTTGTAAGTGGATCGAAGAATTGGTTTACGTCATCTAAGACTCTTAAAAGGAATGACCATTGGAATTGAACTGCTTTAGTGAGGGCAGTATAAGCAGCTTGGGGTGAGTCTTTCCAGATAAGTGATAGTTTTTCTATTGTAGATTGCCAGTTTTTAATTTTCTTGTTTACAAAATCTTCTTTTCCTTTACCAATATAACTACCAAGATAGCGAGATCCAGTTATGATGGCTATGTTAATTCCCTTGAAAATCTGTTGAGCTGTTTTCTTGTCATTCTCGGCAATTATTAGGTATGATTTTTTGTCTTGAGGAAAGTAACCATATTCTGGCCCTATTTTACTCATTTTATCCCACCATTGACGTAGGTTTTTGAGCTTGCCTTGGGCGGAAGAGTCATCTGCATACCAGCATTGGGTAGTTGCTTGTTCTTTTTTTAGTTTATTTATTATGGGTAGTGTTGCAAGGGCATACAATGGCATGGCAAGTGGATCACCTTGAGTTACTCCTTCTTTGCTTTATAATCTCATATTCGAATCACGTATTACAAGTTCAGCGTGACCATTGTATGTGTTATATAGGAAACGGGCGCAATGTGGCCAATATATTCTTGCTTGCCAAAGAGCTGTCTGTTCATAGAATTAAAGGCATTATTTGCATCGACGAGCAGCATTCCCCAGTTAGAGCCTGGTTGGCATTCTTTTTGGAAAAGGTCGTTCATAGCGTGTATAGCACCTTTGATACCGCAGCTTAGTCCACTACAGAGTTGTGATTGAGCACAGGCTTCGGTGACCTCAGACCCGGTGACTAAAATCATGCATTTGGAAAGGATCCTGCGTAGGCATTCAACAATGCCAATCGGTCTCACACCTGGGCATTTGTCTAGTGCAATGAGTTGACTTGACATAAGGGCTTGAATTTGGCTCCATGGTACAAAATTGTTATTTAAATGCATTGTTAATTGTGCTACTGCAATCCTCAAGTGCAGACTTGCTTCACCAAATCGTAACAAGTAATCTTTCCAATTTTCTGATGTGGTGCCTGTTGGGCCTCCACCGCCGTGTAATTTTCTCGCAACTGACTCCACATGTTCGCTAGTTATGTCTACTTCTAGTAATGGAGTCAATTCGGGGAGGCCGTCAGGTAGTGTAAATAGACTTGAATCAGGATTCAATCCGGAGGGGTGCTTTTCAAGCAATACATCCATGACAGTCTTTCCAGTTACGTCAATTTCGTCTTCAGGTTTAAGGATTTTGCTTGTATCTTTTGTCAATAGCCAATTTAGGGCTTCACGTGTTTTTCCTCGCTGTATGAGACGCGTGAAATGTTTTGTGACATGGTCATTATTTTCATTATCATTTTTTCTGCTATAGGAGTTACGGAGAGAGAGGTCTGCTTTCATGGCTTCGGTTATTAGTATATCGAAATTTTCTTCATCCCAAAGATTTTGGCGTCGGTCAAGTAATCTCGTTATATCTTTCGCATGTTTAATATTCCTATCTCTTTGTAACATGACGGCAACATAAATCAAAATGCGTTCAGAAGGATAATCTGATTTAACAAGATATTCTATTTCTTCTGCTAATTTATGAATAAATCTTCTACTTACAGTGTTGGAGGGAAGGTCATAGAGTTTCCCATGAAGAGTGCACACTTTCTTCCCATCGTTTTTGCCATATATCTGTCTTCGATCCTATTCCATTAAAAACGGGGATCCAAAAGCATCTTCGAGACATGTTGTGGGTATGGTCTGGGTAGTTGCTGGAGGTGGATTCTCAATATGAGCGGCACGCATATGTCTTTGTAATTCATTTATTTTAAAGGTTCTAGGACAATGAGGACACTGCACGGTATTTGATGAGGTTTCACTTTGACATGTTGAATTTTGGTCTTGGGCACTCATTTTTTATTTTATTTATTTAATACACAATTAATTTTGTTATAATACAGTAAATTATGAAATAAAGGAGGTAATAAATATTATTAATGTAGAAAATTTAAAAGAATCATTTTTTCGTAGTTGACGTCTTGTCAATTTCTTTTTCCTATTGTATAGTTTTGATATTGATTTACCCACTAATATTTACGGCTCACTCGGAACACAAAATATTGGCAGTAATTGGTTGGTGTTGCCAGTTTACATCGAAATAAGTTTCCTTGAATAAGGGAAATGTACATGGTGTGTAGGAAGATCGATTAATTTATACATTTATACAGAAAAAAATTGTAACTAGTGTGCAATTGTTTTTAGTGGTTCAGTATCAGTAATGGAACACAGAAACAGTGGCACGCGGTGGAGCTGTGACAGGGGCGTGGGGTACCTGGGAGGGGGTATAAGTGATAATATTGAACCTTCGTTGACCATTTTTGCGTTCATTTTCGCTTAGCCGAAATCTTTGGAGACTTGTTTTTTATTCATTTTTCACATAATCCTTACAAATTTTAGCTCAATAGGGTTTCCACACGTATTTAATTTACAGTTATAATATTTGCACATTTTGCCATAATTAAAAAGTTTCTAGAACAAAAACAGAAAATGTTCCGGTTTGTTTACATTTTCATTGTAATGATTAGCGATTATCTCTTAAACGCGTGAACCGATTTAGATGATTCAACCAGATACAATGGTTCTAGACCTTTCATTTGACACCAACATCATCTAAATATCTCAACAAACAAAAAATCACATTTTCAAGTTCCTCGTGTAATTATTCAACATGTATGATATCGGTTATCAATTGTTTAAAAAACTATCTATTGTTCTTCTATCTATAATTTATTTGATAACCATTACTCTGTCCTAATACTACATAAGTAAGTAACAATAATATTCTTGAGAAACATCGAAAAAAATGTGGGAGATTTTTCCCAACATCTGGCATCCTTATACGCACACAGATGTACGTGTCCCTACAGTGTTACTCCTCGCTGCCACGCACACTTATATAGATCGCGGCACCGCTCTCTTATTCCGTACGTTCTATCTGTTTACTGTTTGATCTGAGGCATGTGTAGAAAATATTTGATTCCAACAATTTTTAATAATCTTCCAGTTGATATAGAAAGCAGTTGTACCACAGAAAACGCATTTAAAACCAAGTGAGAAAGTATCTCCTTGGAACCTTTGGGGAAAATATTGAATATACTTACTTAACTAACAATAACTAACCAATTTAAATTGAATATTACTAATATTAGTAACATTTCAAATACTTAACCATTAAGCGAAAAAATGTATTTTTTGTTATAAATATAATTTTTGTGGGAGTTTCGTCTGCCAACAAACTGTCCTACAGTTTTGCAGAAGAAAAATCATTTTGTACGTGTGCTATCTTTTGAGAATAAACATTTTTTTAGGGTTCCGTACCCAAAGGGTAAAAACGGGACCCTAATACTAAGACGCCGCGGTCCGTCTGTCTGTCTGTCTGTCACCAGGCTGTATCTCAAGAACCGTGATAGCTAGAGAGTTGAAATTTTCACAGATGATGTATTTATGTTGCCGCTATAACAACAAATACTAAAAACAGAATAAAATAAATATTTAAGGGGGGCTCCAATACAAAAAACGTGTTTTTTATGCCGTTTTTTGCGATAATGGTACGGAACCCTTCGTGCGCGAGTCCGATTCGCACTTGACCGGTTTTTTTTATACAATAGAACCTAATGTAAACGGACCTACTTATTTCTCTTAGAAAAGTTTGTCTGATTGACATAGGTAAAGTGGGCAAAAAATAACTGTGCTTTCTACGTATCTTTATAAAATCTTTTGTAGATTTTACATGCTCGCGTTAGGAAGACAGAAAAATGTAGCGCCAGACATCTTCAAATAGAAATACGGAAGGCATTACGGAAACTGTATTTTCCTTTACTTATTTCATTTTATTCTGTTCATGGAGATTTTATAAATTTCCACTTTTCCGTCTCTACAGAATGTAAAGAAATAGTTTTTCATTTCCATTTTTATCTGCAAAATGTATCTAAGAATTAAAAGAGATGGCAAGCGATATAGAGGAGATGAGGGAGGCCTTTGCACAGCGGTGGGAAAAATAAGCCAGCAAAAGAAACTAAATAAAATAGGTTTATCTACCTGATTATGTACCTAACTACAAATAAACACATGACGCTTATGGCAGGATTTTCTTTTAATTAACTACGGATGGCCGTAGTAAAAAAATCTTTTCACTGACTGAAAGGTTCACAGAAGGACGAAATTTTAACAGTACGTGTTGAATGTGCATTATGTTATAGTAACGTTAAAGTTAAGATCGTTAGAAAAAGTGTTGACAGCTGGGTTTTGGTAACTTGTGGTCGTATTTTGTGTTTTGAGCCTGAGTATTTATTATACAAATATATCAATAAATCTGCCTAGCTAGCCTTTTCCCAACGGTTTTGGGGTTGGCTTCCAGTCTTACTGGATTCAGTTGAGTACCAGTGTTTTACATGGAGCGACTGCCTATCTGACCTACACTACCCAGTAACTGGAAACCCAAGGAAAGACTGGTGTGAGATCTCAAGTTTCTGACTACCCGTAACGACTGTCAAAGATCTTCAAATAACAGCCGGGACCAACGGCTTAACGTGCATGCCGAGGCACAGAGGAAACTCGGTATGTTGAAATGGTCACCCATCCACGGACCGACCTCGTCAAGCGTTGCTTAACCTCGATGATCGACCCGTGCGGCTGTTATAATTTAGCCACGAGCTCCTCCTATTATTGTACAAAAATATGCAAGTTGTTATTTTGGTTTTTATTTTATTTACTTAGCGGTCCCCCCGACACGAGTACGAGGGCTTTTTTTTTACTTTTAAGAGGTTTTTTTAAATTTTATTAGTATTTAATGTTTTTAAACTATAGTAAACATGCTTCGATCGACATTAGCTCACACTAGAAGAACACTCTCAACAAAACTTTTCCACAAATTTACAAACATAAAAACATAGTAACAAAGAAACATACAAACATACAAACATACAAACATTTAAACATTTAAACATTTAAACATTTAAACATCCAAACATACAAACATATATACCAACATACAAACATACAATCATCGAGTGTCGAAGTCGGACAAAAAAATCTTAAAAGTAACAAATTCGGTACTTCCGTTTAGGAGCCACCGATAGAACCCACAATATACACGTCAAACTTGAAACACCCCTCTTTGTCCGTCGGTGGTTAAAATGAAGTATTTTTTTAAAGGAATAACTTATTATAGGTAATGGACTTTTCAGTAACGAAATATTTAAAAAGGCGTAGGTACCTAATTAATATATTAATGGTGCCTTCCTAATGCAATTATCAACCATTGCGTTACATACATAACACTGTCAAATACTCATCACGTTATGAGAAATGGCTGTAGGTATGAGAATACGACAACATTCACAATCTCGCCAACCATTGTGTTGACAAAAACACAAATAACCTGTCCATACCCTCCAGAGACTTCCTGGTAACAATTTCCTGTTACAAAAGATGACCAAAATATTATGAAGCATAATCCTACTTTATTATTTTACGCGCAAAGTGCCGCTACCTTACTTTCGAACAAATTGGAACAACGTGTCAGTTTTACAAAACAACGTTGGGTAGTCATAGAATAAAATCCTATTACATTTTGCTGCTGTAAATGCGTAATGCTAAGAACATGATTGCCTGTTCTGTGGTTTTATAGCCATTGCCCCTCGGTAATATTAGTTTGTGAACGAATAAAAAAGATAATAAGCTCATTTTATATACAGTTATAACATCCCAAGCCGCTATCCTTGTTCCTAATGCGAAAGTATTTGAAATGATTCGTTTTCCCTTCACTCATAGATAAAAAGGATTGCAGCCCAATCTTGGGTAGTAGTAGTGATTTCTCTAGTAAGCTTTAAACGATTGCACGATGTGCAGCAGTTAACTGCACAACGCGTCTTCGTGAGTATTGTTAGTCCTCATGGAATCGATTCCAAATGGTATGGTCGTTCACACAATTGCCTGTAGCTCGGTGTAATGCAGTTTAGTAAAGTTCGTGGTTTTGGCGCGGTTAAACGAACTTACCGGTCTTTTTGAGCTATAATAACCCAAATTCTTCCTGAGCTACTGTCTGGTGACATTATCCATCTCCTGGTACCGGTTCCAAACATTTTAAACCACTCATCCCGAATACCTTACCATTAAACTTACTGCGCGTTAACTATAACCCTCCAGGATCAACTTGATATGTGTGGCGGCTGATTGCACAAAAAGTAGGAGAAACACAGATTAAAATTTAAAAAGTAAAATTAGGCATCAATTTTATGTATCTACACTCAAATAACACTATAAAAGAAAATTCATGAGTATCCACTTGATATCATTTGACATTAGAAACATTATTGATACTTACATCAATCCATAACATAGGTTAGACAGATTGCTATGATTAGGAAATAAAAGTTATTCCTATTTATATTGCAACTTATCGGGTGGTCCTTATTTTGTTATGAGTAGTTTAGTATCTACGTCATTGAATTAAACCATAATGATGCAGTTAAGTTGTCAAGTACAAAGCTTTGATAAAGGGAGAAAATCTTATAGGTGAGTCGGGGATGTCTTTCAAAATGGTTTTACGGATATATAATAAATAATCGCAGTAATGGGAGTTTTCCTAAGTCAAATTGGGTTTGGCTATGTATCCCGCATATACTTTTTCCTACTCCTCTGTTATACTTTTCTGATTAATTTCGTTGCGGGATCCAAGACAGTCAAATTCATTCGCCGGGACTTCATCGAGCTTGATTATGTCGGCGCTTTTCTGGTGGTCACTACTGTTGTTTCTGGCATACAGGAAGTTGCAGTGGTTTGGGAAAAGTGCGGTGGGATTGTTATCCCGCACATCCTTGTGGCTATGACATTTAAAAATGGATGAATTGTATCTATTCATTTAGGAGTAGCTCGTAGGTACTCCGAATAAGAAATTTCTGAACAGGTACTACGTAGTTAGATCCAGCTGTTCTTAAGTTTTTTTGTAAGCTACAAAGTAAATATTTAAATTTGAAATTTCTTTCTTGGTAGGTACTTTCTTTTTGAAGGCAATTTTTTCTATAGTTTTATTAAAATATCTACTGAAATAGAAACCAAATTCTTGTGGCAATTATGAGGACTCCAGATTTCAGTGCTGTCAGCTCTGGTGGACGCAGGGCTGGATAAGATTATCTAAGTCTGTGTCTATTGTTTGCAAAGCGGAGGTTTGGTTACCACCAGGCTCACAGAGAAGGTACATCAGTGAGGTGATGCGGCACACCAGCGGTACCCTTGCGTCCAATTAGTGCTACTGGGGACTTTACTACCCATCACCAAGAGTTTATTTTCCCATACCAGTGTACTGATTATGCTGAACGAGGGACGCGCAAGCTTGCGCTGGCGCTACTCCTTGTCGATATCTTCATCTTTGGGTAGTTCGGACCACTGTCTGGTGAAGTCTGTGTCTGTCTATTCTCCGCCCGATCCCAGCCCAACAGGCACCTGGCGGGTATGGCGGTACAAGTCGGCAGATTGGGATGTGATGCAATCTTTCTTCGCATGTATACTTGGTAGCCCACTTGCTTCTCCTCGGAAGATCCATCGTCGTGCACTGACGCCGTGATAGATTTGTTGCGTCGGGGGATGGAGTATTGTATACCATTCTAACGTAGCAATGTCTAATTTCGGATGACCATGGTTTGGAACCGATTGTGGCGCCGACGCGGTTAAACACAAGGCTTACCAGGCATGGGTTGACGCTCGAACGTGCAAGGCAAAAGTCAGAAGAAGAGAGCTTTTAACACGGCTGGCAAGTTCTGCAAAAAGATGATTTGAAGAGCACAGTTTGACCACATTAGCAGAATCGGGAACAAACTTGCTTCATACCCAGCGGGTAGCAAAACGTTTTGGTCCCTGGCTAAGTCGTCGAATCAAACTTCTGTCGCCCCTCACTATCACCGCTGCGAAACCCCGACGGATCACTGGCCCACTCCGCTGAGGAAATGGCAAACTAATATGTCTCCCTTTTTGCGGCATCTTCGCGTCTGAATTCTGGCGTCGCCCAGCCTCCTCCTTCTCCTGTTATATGTAAGACGAGTATGTCGGACATTCGAATCCATCAAAAGGACGTCCCTATCGTGCTGCGTGGCATACTCAGCGGGTAGCAAAACGTTTTGGTCCCTGGCTAAGTCGTCGAATCAAACTTCTGTCACCCCTCACTATCACCGCTGCGAAAGCCCGACGGGTCACTGGCCCACTCCGCTGAGAAAATGGCAAACTAATTTGCCTTCCTTTTTGCGGCATCTTCGCGTTCATAATTCTGGTGTCGCCCAGCCTCCTCCTTCTCTTGTTAGATGTACTCGTAAAACGAGTATTTCGGACACTCGAATCCATCAAAGGGACGTCCCTATCGTGCTGCGTGGCCTTGGTGTGAACAAAGCCAGTGGCCTCGACGGGATACCAGCAATTGTACTTAAAACCTGTGCGTCTGAATTGTCTCTGATCTTGACACACCTACGCTTGGAAGTAAGTCAATTTACAGCCCGTGCCCAAGAAGGACAGTTAGGCTGACTCGGCCAACTACAGACCCATCTCTGTAACTACCATTCTCTGTAAGAATATGGAACGTGTACTCAACAGCATGCTCCTGGCATACCTAGAGGCGAACGACATCCTCAGTAACCGCTAATACAGCTGCCGCCGAAATCGGTCCACTCGGGATCTTCTAGCGTGTGCCATTCACATCTGGAGTGAGGCCATCGAGAAACGCGGGGAAGCGCTAACCGTTTTCCTCGAGATCTTGAAGCCTTTGACAGGGTCTGGTACGAAAGCCTTATAAGTAAGCTTCCTTCCTTCGGTGTGCCTAGTGATCCGTGTGATTGGATTGCGGACTTCCTGAGGGATCAATTGGTATGCAGACGACAGCACTGTTGCTGAGAGATACGTGTCCGGCGCACGGGCTACTGGGCTTCAGATCCGGTCTCCCCTCCCGGGAGCGTTAAATAAAAAAATGTGTTAATTTGAATAATATTAACGGCTTTTCAAATGCTGTCGAAGTTTCGTTTTTTTTATCTGAAAGTCATTCAATGGAATTCAATGGAAGCAACATCCTTGAACATTCGTATACAGGGTGAAGTTTAATTTACTGGGAATGGCAATCTTTTAGGGGGTAACGGTACTCATGAATATAAACAACTTTTACCATGCCATTGACTCTGAATGTTACCCTGTAAATTAAATTATCTCTTCGAGTATCATTGAGAACATGAACCGAGCAAGTGTACACATACATCATAATATTATTAATGCGAAAGTAACTCCGATGGTCTGTGTGTTTGTTCCCGTTTAATGTCTTAACGGCTAAACGTATTAAGTTGAAACACTGATAATTTATACTTTTTATCCTGAGAATATGTTCCCTTAGATTATGAGCCCGACTTTCACGCCAGTGTTTGCAGAATTTAGTACTCAATAATATTAAATTGCGTGGGTACATTGTAAGACTAAACAAATTCTAATTCAAGTACAATGTATTACATGTCAATTGATTATCTCCGAACGAGCGTACCCACGCATCATACGCCAAATTACAACGAAATGACACCATATCAATTATTATTATTAATTAATGCTACGAGAGCTCATCAAGTTTTGATGACGTCGCCCTGTCATGAGTTAGGAATAATTTAATTAATTGTTATGGTATTAGAGGTTGACGAACCTGAACCTGAACAATGGAGTGCATGGCTCGATTATGGTCTCCTGCAGACAGATACGATGCGACAATGATGTGATGACGATTCATACAAATGATAAATCAAATACTGCACAGTCACGACGTGACGCGCCGTTCTGCCAGAGCTATTTCTAAGCAACTGGCAATTTTCTAATTTGCACTCTTTAGTGAGTGTGCGTGTTATACTTTTTTGTTTTTGTATTTAAAAAGTACTACCTTACCGTAGTACTAATCAGAATTAGGTACCAATTTAAACACGTTAGGGTCATGAAAAGGAAGAACGATAAAAAAAAATTGAAAAACTTTCCGTAGTCGTTCTTTCGTAGCATCACAAAAAGAAAGTTTGTAAAATTATGGTCTAGTAAGCTAAGTATAATTTTTCATTTAATTATTTTTTTGCTTGCCTACCTTGAAATTGATTTACTTGTATCACACATTGATAATGTGTTTCAATTGCTGGGGGTGTAATTCTGGTGAACTGCAGCCTTATTGACTAAGACAATTAGGCAAGGCAAAAATCACGTAGACGGAAATCCACATCGCGTCTTTCGTCTCGCATGTTTACTATTCACAGGTCTATTGTTTATACTCCTTGCCGTTTGCCTGGCCGAATTCACTTACGCAATAAAACAGATGTTCTTCTTATTCTTCCATATCGCTAGCACGACAGTCGTTCAAATTTGTTTGGCTCAAAACTTCCACTTCCATGGCGTCGTCGCACACTGGGGCAGGCTTTATGAGGTTGTAACAATCATTAATACCATTACATTTAGTATCGAAATCTGGTGCCAAACACATGATCGTCTAGTTGTATCACTAGTTGATTGCGCGGTTTAGTGGTACTCGATGGCATTGGTATCTGAAAGTTATTAATAAATATTCATCATAAAATATATAAGATTTGTGTGTATTAATTTAACTCGACAAACACACAATTCAACACATAAGCAATAAATTATTAAATAACATCAAGAAACTGTGTGACGGACTGTATGTTGTAAAATTAAATTAGTTGACCAAACTACGAGTATATGACTTTTACTTCTGTCAACTTCATGCGAAACCATCCCTGCAACTGTCTCATGCTGATCACCTACCCCTGAGTTCGCTGGTGAGTAGGGTAAAAAATCTACCTTACAAGGCCCATACCCAAAACTCAATTATTAAAATTAAGATTGTTTTAAAAAAGTCAATAATATTATTGTATTAGAGACCCGGTCGTATGGATTCTTGACAATGACTCCTATTAAAAGGTTACAAGTTAGCTAAGAAACATCTACAAAGTTTTCTGTTTTTTCATTTGCATATATTTTATTGAGTATTAATTAATATTTGTCTTACTATTGAAGTTATTTCAATTATAAAACATTTTAGGTAGAGACCAAGGTTAGTACTATTTAAATTATGTAATTTTTTAACTGTATTTCATATCAATCACTTGGAATGTTTTTTGATTTTTTGCTTTTTAAATATTAATCAAATCAAGTTATGTCCAATTTGCGTAAAAGGCTTTTAAACTTATAAATGTTTTTTTATACACTCAACCTTCCTTGTTATGAAACTGAGTTTAAAAGTAAAAGCAGGTTGCGCGAAATTAAAATAATAATTTTTATATTTGGTAACATCAAAAACCAGAAAATGTATAGTTATTTTTTTTGCACAAATTTGTCTTCTAAAGTTCAAATTACACGAAGAACTCTTTTAGAAATCTTTCTAGTAAATTCCAAGCTTTTGAGAAAAAAAAAACGAAAATATTGTGGCGAAGTAAACCTTGAAAGTCTGAAATCGCGTCATAATTTGTTAGCGTGTGAGATGCGTAACTTTAAAAAACAGCTTAAAAATAAATGGTTATCACAATCGACATAAAGAAAGGTTTTCATCTAATGAAAGGGCCTGGCTAGATTTGAAATGTGAATTTGCTTCATTTTTATCTCCTGAAATAGGTGGCGAAATCTCGACAAATAAGTGAGGCGGAACAAGGAGGCCAGGGACAAAAATTTTAAATCTTACAGATAATATTTTTACATCCTGGATCGACAACTGAAAAGATATTTTTAATCGCTTGTTCATATCGTCAGACCCTCTCTTAAGCCTAATGTGCAGTTACCTGCTAGCTTAAAAAGAAAAGGTTTTGACCCCGATGTGATCAATATCTTAGCAGAAGAAGTTTTGGAATAAGTCAAGATTATGCTGTTTATTTTTTCATTTAACTGAAAAATGTTAAGTAGTATTGTTATATAAGACTTTTTCCCTTCAAATATCATTAGTAAAGCATAATAAATTATAATAAATCATTATGAAAGCATTACTGGGTTTTGGGTATCCACCTCATATAGCCTGCCCCAGTGTGCGTCGGTGGCTGCCCACCCTGACTGCGGCACGGAGGACATGACAGGAGGTGGGGCATGGTTTGCAACTCCGCGCCACAAACACACCCTGCTGCTGCTCTTTTGAGGTAGCCCCATTTTGAGAGGGTTACTACAAGTTCTCATTACCTGCCATAAGCACCAGTATTTCACGATCATTTATTTTATGGCTATGTAGGTCGCAGCAAACGCAACGTGTTTTATTTCGGATGGAAAGATTTAAAAAATATAATTATGTAAATAAAAACAAGTGTCAAGAAGTTTTGCATTTGAAAATGTACTTTATTTATATAATAAATATATAAATGCAGAGGGTATCAAACCGAAATATTATCGGTGTCCGCCATGTTGCGCTTGGTTGAGCAGAATCAGTGCGCACACCCGGCGCGGTCGAGCTCTGGATTTCAAATTCAATTCGCTAACACACTAGTCTTACATTGGCATCTGTCAGATGTCAAACGCCATACTTGACAGTTTATTTACAACCTTGACTCGAACTATTGACTTAATGAAAGCTGTTTAATCGATTTGTTTAATCGAATAAGGTACCTCAAACGCAAATAGATGGCGCTACTAGTACGTAAACAAGCCTTTTACTTCACTACTCCGACACGGCCATACTGACAGCGAGCGCGTTCTCGCGCCTTCTTTTGAACAACTGTCGTCACAAATGCCGACCGCTATAAGTTAAAAACATGGGGTTTCTATATAGGAACATTAAATGTAAGAGCGTGGAGCTCAATGCAGCGTCACGATTAGTCACGAACACAAAGCGCGGAGCTTTAACTGTTCAATCATCGCAAGCACAAATCACGGAGCTTACAATGCTCAATCGTCGCAAACAGAAATCGCGGAGCTTTCAATGTTCAATCGCCGCAAGCACAAAGCGGGGAGCTTACAATGTTCAATCGTCGCAAGCACAAAGCGCGGAGCTTACAATGGTCAATCGTTGCAAACACAAAGCGTGGAGCTTTCAATGTTCAATCGCTGCAAGCACAAAGCGCGGAGCTTACAATGCTCAATCGTCGCAAACACAAAGCGCAGAGCTTTCAATGTTCAATCGCCGCAAGAACAAAGCGCGGAGCTTACAATGCTCAATCGACGCAAACACAAAGCGCGGAGCTTTCAATGTTCAATCTTCGCAAGCAAAAAGCGCGGAGCTTACAATGCTCAATCGTTGCAAATACAAAGCGTGGAGCTTTCAATGTTCAATCGTCGCAAGCACAAAGCGCGGCACTTTCAATGCTCAAGTTTCAGGAACTCGAAGTAGGACAATACCGTTGTAAATAATTTCTTCCAAATCAACCACCTTTATCATTCATAAAGCATCAAATAAATTTAATATATCTTACATTGTAATTCTGTAATCATTTTACAGTTAGAATTAAACTCAATCATCAGCACTAAAAAGGTATTTAACCTGTCCGACCACAACCATCATTCTCAAGTTGATTGGACATATCGGCCAAGTTTTAGCACTCTAGCACGTGACACACCCACTGAACGCGTCTACCAGCCACCGACTCCACCCTGTATCTATCCCTGTCACAAACCTCTATTATCTTATAAAGACTTGAAAACCCTTCACTCAATTTGGTTACTGTCCCAGGATTCTTTTTGACAAAATCAATGTCACCGGTTTTGAAACGAAGAATTTTAACTTGGCCCTTACCATAACGCACCTTATCAGCACGAGCACGCTCTTCCATCCTGAATTTTGCCTCATCCAAGTTCATTGATCATCAAGCATTCGTTCCGTTGTCCCCGTAACGGGGACACAGATTACGGGGACAACGGGAATACATCAATTTTAGGAAGACTTTTACTACAACCCATCAATAATTGAGGCAAACTCCCAACCGTACTTCAAACTACGGCACAATTTAGACCGATCTGGATTCCACTAAAGCCGCCTTCCAGGACCTACGCTCGTGGTTCTCAGTTATAGTGAAGCAATTAGTTAGAACAGACATAAATCCCTGTACTTGTCCGTTCGCTCCACCAACCCCACTAGCGATATCAAAGATGACCAGTTAAGCATTCATTTTGGATATCTCATCTCCTTCATATGGGATATCGCATCCTAAAGTTGGTACTGAACCAAACGTTGAAAATATTATCACCAACAGGAAACTCATCAGCTCATTATTGCTGTGTACCAAATGTGTCTTAATTACCTAGTGATACCAACCAACCAGCCAACCTACCAATTCAGACGTAGAACTTAAACACTCTTAAAACTCGAAATAGCATCCCTTCACGAGAGAACTTTTTACCTCACCATCGAAATAACATGGAAGCGACTCACCAAGTATTCCTTTCCATCCTTGCGTCCTCTTGACCTCACAGCTCAACAGCTGAACTCATAACGTTTGACTTATGCCTGCGCACTGCTGTCCGCAGCCTGCGAACTGCTTACATGCCTCGTACTCAACTTCTCGGATGTTGACATATCAACCTTCGCATTCAGCATCTGAACCACCAGCAGAGGCTTCATTGCGACGCAATCTGGTATCTGAAACGTGAAAAACACTACGAGAGTACACGTTCACACGGCTATCCCATCCATACACAGACTCAATGGAAATGAACCGGTGCAGCAACCTAATCCGGCACGGCAAAATTAACCAGAGCCAGAAAATGGTTTTATGGACACCGAATGTGAGTTTGGTGCCCCCGTCCAAAACATGAACCAGTGTCCAAGGGCCCAGGCACTTATATGGGCCTCAGAGAATCCAATAAATGCCACAGCGTCTGTGGCACTTTACGTTGCAATCAACGTGGCCACACACCCACTAGGCCCAAACTATCTAAAGTTAACCTCAACTTGAAAAGACGCAGCATAGAAATCACACAATCAAACTCTATTAACTCAAAACCAATATTTTAATTTGGTATTACCATAATTTCCATAATGAAGTGTTAAATACGACAACACCACTACATCGCTCTAAAGTCCGAACAATAATAGCCCGCCAAGGGCTATTAACAGTGATAGTAGAATAAATAACTCTTCAGCAGCACTAAAACTTGACCAGCGACAACTAGTTAACTGAGATTATTTATTTATTTATTTTATTTTAAAGAAGGCTTACAGACTAACAAACCAGTGACATAAAGAATGTAATATTACAAAAAATAGCTAATAACAAGCCTCCACATATATATTATGGGCTAACATGGGCCATACCGTAAAGAAAACTAGAATTTTTTATAATGAACTCTCTTGAGCCATAACAAAATGAAAACGACTCACCAGACTGGCATAAAGATCCGTGTGTGAATCTTTCCACACGTTTATACGCTCCTCCTTGACCATTCCAGCTGCTGTGTTGTTGCTTGCCTCCTTGCTGCACCGCTCTGGACTGGTTTTTCATTATTCCAGTATCTGAGGGTAATCGCAGAAAACACGACTCCTTAAATTAGTCCCACGTTGTTACCGGATATGTTATCTTCGACTGGCATGTAGGACCACATATCACTAGATATAGCAGTGAAACGATTATCTATTAGTACGGTTGTATTTCGAACGTTATTTTTCGAATTTGCACCGGCAATATTTTCACCACGTGGTATAGCCAAATCCCAAAAATATTCACATTCCATAGGCACAGGAGGTTGGGTAAGCACGTTGGAAAAATGCTGTTTCGATACCACCGCTGCTGTCAAAGATGCAGAGGGATTTAAACCGAAATATTATCGGTGTCCGCTATGTTGCACGTGGTTGAGCAGAATCAGTGCGCACACCCGGCGCGGTCGAACTCTGGATGTCAAATTGAATCGTGTCGCTTTCACACTAGTCTTACATTGGCATCTGTCAGATATCAAACGCCACACGTGACAGTTCATTGACAACCTCTACTGGAACTGGAATGGAATGAGAAGAAGAGTGGAATTCCCTGCCGGAGTCTGTGTTTCCAGATAGCTACAACCTCGGGGTCTTTAAGTCAAGAGTGAATAGGTTACTTCTAGGCAAGCGTGTTGCACCGTCGACCACATCATCGCTTACCATCAGGTGAGATGACCACTGTCAAGCGCGAGCCTATGAATAATAAAAACAACAAAAGAACTACTGACACAATGACAGCTGTTATCGATTTGATTAATTGAATAAGGTATCTCAAACGCAAATAGATGGCGCTACTAGTACGTATACAAGTCTTTTAGTTCACTACTCCGACATAAATATATATTGATTTTATAAATATCAATTATGTATTATTATTGTAATATTTATATATTTAATATATTGCACACAAACGTACAGAGGCGAACTTAATGCCTTGGGCATTTTTTACCAGTCAACCTTTGGGTGATACTGAGACAAATAGTGGTAGGTGCAATATTTTGAGTTTAGCAAATTGCGTTTATTTAAGTAAATATATCTAAACTATAAATACAATATATACTCAAAGAAAGACCTAAAAACACAAATATACTTAAATAATTAGGAGTTATTGATAAATAATGAAAAAACATGAGCGCTTTGACGATACTACTGTCAACTTCTTCGGAATAACTGCCAACTTCTTACGAATAAGTTGTACTTTCTAAGTTAAAAAAACCTTAAGAAACTGAATCTACCTACTTACCTGTTTTTAAACAATTTCGATAGCTAAATACATCCACCCCTAAATTAATACCTACAATGCATCTCTTTTTAAATCTCATAGCTATTTACAAGAATATGCGAGAAACAAAGCCGAACCCAATTTAACTTAGGAAAACATCCTATTACTGCTATTATGCTATTTCCGTAAAACAAATTTGAAATTCATCCTCAATTCCACAATAAGAATTTGTCCCTTTATCAAAGCTTTGTAGTTGACAGCATCATTATGGTCTGATTAAGGGGCTGAGGACGAACAGTTGACAATCGACATCTGAGGTTCTAAGCCACGCCCACTGTCACCGATAGCTTAGGGGAAAACTTAAATTGGAGCGAAAAGTATTTGAATATTAAATACATAAGGCCGACCACAGAGGCCACATCATAAACGGACTCTACCGATGGTTTTTACAAAAATATTACCGCGCAAGTTCTTATTTCAAACTGGCGGCTAGCATCTGACATCAGATCGTTCACTGTCATTTTGCCTATGAATGCAACCTAATTGCTATGAAAATAAAGATCACTAAAATAGGTCATCTGGCTAGTGTCATACGAGTCTTTGCCGTGCAAATTGAATAAATATTTTATTTATGTCTGCTTCTATGCGACTGCCACATATAATAACACAGTAGGTGACATTTTTTTCTATAATGGTTTTATAGCCAGATAATTTTATTTATATTATTGTAATGAATTCTACTATACTGAAACGGACTGTGTAATGGAAACTTTAAATTTGAATTGAAATTTGGTGCTTTCATTAATCAATTTAATCATTATTTACAATAGGAAAGTCCCATCAAATTGTAAAACACCTTAAATTTACAAATATCCAGAACTTACTAGGTTCGGCATTGTCTTTTTTAGGCATATTTAAAATATCCAATAGAATTTAGGACACTATTAATAACATTTGTACAATTCTTAGGTTCATATTCCTTGTTTAGTATTCTCTTGAAATATTTAGATGTCATTTAGTTACTAATACAACAAAACTTTCCATAGCCTACTTCAAATCATAATATATTTTTGCGTTATCCTAGAATATAATAGTTTCAAGGCACTTACTGGGTTTTGGTATACACAAGCCCTCTGGGGTGAGGAGGTCACGTGGTGCCGTTTTTGAGATAACATTAGTTCTATTTTTAAAGAGGTTTAAAAACTTTTAGTTATGGACTTAGTAAGTAAACTAAACGACATGAGTCGTTTATAATACAACAAAAATGTAAATGCTAGTGACAGCGTTAGTGCCAGAGAATAAAAATAATACAAAGTCTGATAATAATCCTTTTGATTTCGTTAGTTCAAATTAAAGCCACCAGGCTACATGGTCTGGCTGCATTATACCTGATATTTTTTTGACAGATTGAATTGACGAGAAATAAATCGAATATTTTTTTGCATTTTGCGGAAAAAAGCGACATACGTCCTCCTAGCAACGCCAAAAAGCGGTCACTGTCGAATTGCAATGGATGGAAAGAGAAGCACGATGGAATTTGTATAGTTTTTTTATAAAATATAATAATATGAATAACTTACAAATTAATGAATGAAATTTCAAAATATAAGACAATAAAGTTTTGCGTCCTTTTATGATACGTTATTTTTGTTAATTGTACAAATGTACGCTGGTCAGTATTACTGGAAAAATCTTTTGAAGATCACGGTAAGAGGTTACTTTGCCATTTAATTGTATCGAGGTTTTTGTGCGTAAACGTGTTTCGGCCACAACAAGGTTTTCGGAAATATGATCAAGATTAACATATATTTTTTCCGCTGTCACATCTTCAATAAATTAGGCAAAAACATGTTTAAAAGAATGCCTATTTTAGGCATTCAGCCCCTTAAATAGCGTAGGTACTATCTACTTAAAGCCATGTATTTATTGAGAAACATTTGTTTATAAACATTGTTTCAGAAACATTTTAATTTCTTGTGGTAAAAACCACGTGTTTATGCCTTGCATTCACTGAGAGACATTGTATCGCAGATAATACCGCGGCCGTCCATTCAATAGTAGTCATTTGGAATATAAATAATAATCATTTGTCACATAACACTACCGCCATGTTCAAAACAAGTTAAAATTGTATGTATTGTGAAGTATGCTCTTGCATATACATTTGTTAGAAACGATATTTTAAAATTTGACTTGACATTTTTTTCATAAGTTCAATAGCTTTTTATTCCTTTGTTTAAACCTTATGCCAAAAAGTGTTTAACATACACAAAATACCGTTGTAAGCAATGCAATTTCAGTTTTTCCAGAAAGTCACTCATCAAAATTTCTAACAATCGATCAAGAAACATAATTGAAATTTCCTTTCTCCTTATTACTCTTCTACTTTAAGATCTCTGCAATTTTAGCTTTACAATAACGACATACGTGGCTTTATTAGATTGCTTTTCTACAAAACCTTCCGGCGATCTACTCAGGGAATGAAAACTTAGCTATTACTCAATGAAATGTTAATAATTACGGATACTTACCTATTTCATTAAAATTTATGTAAAACTATATATTTTAGTATATTATTGGATATTAAAATTTAAGAAAATAACATGTTGAAAGTACTAGTAGTAGGTAGTAGTGGGGACTCCATTATCCGCACTTAAGATGCCTATTCGGTCTGTTGTGCTCACGCCACGACGTTGGCAGCTGCAATGAGCTGTCGCGCCGGAGGGCTGGAATTTGGACGGCCCGGACTATTAGAAGGGCGCAGTTCCACATCAAAAACGAGGCGATGGTCGGAGAGTGTGAACATTTCCTCCGCTACCCTCCAATCCGACACCATGCGCGCAACAGAGGGAGTAGCCCATTAAAGATCCACAATTGACTCCCCCTGCCACCGCACGCATGCGGACACGGACCCCCGATTCAAGAGTCGAAGGTCAAGTGACGCCGCCCTGTCTTGTACCACGCGTCCCCTCGGTGTGTCCCGGGTGTTCCCCCAAGCTCTAGATTGAGCATTGAAATCACCCAGTACGACCACCGGACGGGGTGAGCATTTGTACCGAATACAGTTCGCAACCCCGTCCATATATCCCTCGTATTCAGCGAGGGATATGTTGGGAGACACGTGGCATCCCACTACGGCCAGAGATCCCCATTCCACAGCAACAAAGCCATGCCCCCTATCTAATAGGGAGCAGTGAGGCCTACCAGCCCAGTAAACTGCAACGGAGTCCATAGTATCCCGGAACCAACAAGGATGATCCCGAAGACCGTATGGCTCCGCTACCACCGCCAAGGCAACCGACCACTCCGCAATAGTCTGCAGAAAAAGATTCTGCGGGTTGCGGCAGTGGTTTAGGTTGCACTGTAGGACTTTTAGGGCTGGGAAGGCGAGGTGTCCATGTTCTCCGAAGCACCCAGTGGTGCTAGCGCCGATCCTTGCGATGTAGTGGGAGCAAGCGAGGCCCGCTTCTTATGTGGGTTACATCTTTTGCTCCCCAGCCGGTGATCTGCTTGGAGTCCCTGATCCGCACACAGCGGACACCGCATGGTCGGCGATGTGCAATCTCTTACTTTGTGAGCTCCCCCAGAAGTTTAACACTGGGTGCTCCGATCAACTGCACTTGTGCACTGGGAGCGGACGTGGCCGGGCTCTAAGCAACGGAAACACATCATTCGACGCGCCCCCAAAACTTGAACCCTTACTAACGTCCAACCTAAGCGCAAGCGCTTTTCGGACGCCAGCTTTTTTATAGCTACCAGAGGGCCACGGACCCAGACATGCCCCAGAGAAGCCCGTGGACGACGAATTTCGCCCACTTTGATGTCTTCGGGTGAACAGCCTCCCATCTCGGCAATAGCAGTTGCCACTTCTGCGGGCATGATAGCATCATCTAGATCCATGATCCTCGCCTCAGCTTTCTTGGTAGGACGTGAAATCTTCACATCAAACTCGGCAAGGACCTCGCGCATACGGCTGGCAAGACTGTCCGCTTTGGCCGAAGAGTCGGTACCAGCGACGGTAATCACCATACCGCCATCGGCAGCCCTTTTCTGGCCGAAGATTTCAATGCCAACATCGGCTAAACGAATGCGCTGCCTCGCTGCGGACATAACTTCGCCAAGTTTGGCAGATGATCCCTCTCTTAGCGATACAGCAATTGCTGCAGTAGAGGGAATCCTAGGGAGTTTTACTTGCTGCTTCGCAGAAATTGCCGGCGCGTGCATGGTAGGTGAGGCCCCAGACTTTGTGCCAGGTTGGAGAGTCTGATCTTTCTTGGCTTTCCTCCCAACCACAGTAGACCAAGCTTCCGTCCCAGACATTTCGGAATGCCGCAAAACCTGCGAAGCTTGCGCAATCGTCGTAGTTACTATGGGTACTTCAGTTGCAGGAGCCATAGCTTATATAAAACATTTGTAACTAACTCATCGCTTACCGATCATCAAGCTGTTCTACTAACAATGCAAACAAGTTCACCTAGAAAAAACTGCGAACGTAGCTACACTAAAGTCAATATGACCAACCTTAAAAGTGACATATTCGGTATTAATTTTGCCCCAGTTTATGAATCTGTTGATGCAAATTTTTCATTAAAATATTTTATAAATTCACTACAGTATGTAATTCGCAAAAACACTTTCACTAAGAAATTATAGTTGAAATATTCCTAGAAAGTATAGTTGTATTAAACCGTGGATCACACCCGGTCTCGTTCGCTGTATAAGACACAGAGACAAACTTCATTTAAAATCAAAACTCTCACCCGATGACGAAATACTTTCTATTACTTATAAAAGATACCGAAATTTCTGTAATAATCTTTTGAAAAAACTAAAAATCCAATACGATAAAAATGAATTACAGAAAGCAGGGAAAAATAGTAAACTTGTGTGGAAATATATAAAAACCAATACATTTAGATCAAAAAATCCTGAACCTCCGCTTGAATTACTAACTACAGAGACTCCATCCAACGCAACGAATAAAGTAAACACCTATTTTGTGAACGTTGGTAAGAACTTGGCACAAAAATCCTTAAATAGTAGTTGTCTTCCCCTTCAAAATCCAGCTAGGAAACCATCTACATTAAATTCTTTTGTTTTATTAGATACTGACGTCAACGAAATAGTAAGCATAATAGACGGGCTGAAGGATGTTTGTGCTACTGGGTGGGATGATATACCCAATAATATTCTTAAAAGGTTTAAACAGCTCCTCGCCCCTCCGATAACCCACATTTTTCAACTATGTTTATCCAAAGGAATATTTCCTAATTTGTTAAAAAAATCAGTGGTCACACCTATTTTTAAATCAGGCGATAAAAACTGTGTGAACAACTACAGACCCATTTCAGTGTTAACAGGCCTTTCAAAAATTTTAGAAAAAATTATTAACAGTAGACTGATAAAATACTTGGATGATAACAAACTACTATCAGATAATCAATTTGGGTTTAGGCCCAAAAGATCAACTAGCCAAGCAGTAAACAAAATGACTAATTATATTAGTACAAATTTAGATAACGGAATGCATACGGCTGGGATCTTTCTTGACCTTGCCAAGGCCTTCGACACAATTTCTTGTGATACACTTTTGCAGAAGCTTGAATCGCTTGGGATAAGAGGAACGCAACTTCTACTGCTTTCTGATTATCTCAGCGATAGGCAACAGTGTGTCAAAATTGGTCCTTATACAAGTTCTGATCTTACTAATAGTCGTTTTGGAATTCCACAGGGTAGTATTTTAGGTCCTACATTATTTTTAGTCTACATAAATGACCTATGTAGCCTGCCACTGCAAAATGGTGTCATAATGTCATATGCTGATGACACCGCTCTATTGTTCGCAGCCAAATCAAGAGCTGAGGTTTATGAACATGCTCAGAATGGCTTTAATAGGGTGTCTAATTGGCTCAAAAATAATCTTCTAACACTGAATTCAGATAAAACCAAATACATTTTATTTACAATGAGGAATACTAACACACCGCTTACTAACCTAAATATTTACGCGCATAACTGTAAC
Organism: Orthosia cruda; assembly: GCA_964057195.1. NCBI lineage: Eukaryota > Metazoa > Arthropoda > Insecta > Lepidoptera > Noctuidae > Orthosia > Orthosia cruda. The sequence goes on from OZ059830.1 coordinate 22,218,452, forward strand.
ACGTACGCTGACACTGCATGTTCTTGCCCCGCTTTAGTTAAAGCTGACAATGTGAAATATCTAGGTGTCACTATTGATTCCAATCTAAATTTCCGTAAACATATCGAGTTACTATGTACTAGAGTGCGCAAATTAATATATGTTTTTAAGAATTTACGTAACATAGCTGACTTTAAATTAATTAAACAGATTTATTTAGCGTTGTGTCAATCCATTCTTACCTACTGTATAATTTCCTGGGGTGGCGCGGCTAATTCAATTTTACTCCCCCTAGAACGTGCTCAAAGAGCAATTCTAAAGGTTGCTACCTTTCGCCCTTTGCAATTTCCGACACAGCAGCTCTACAAAGCATGTAATGTTCTTACAGTACGCCAATTATTTATTTTTCACACAATACTGCAACAGCACATTGCACTTCCCTATGATCCAGTTCCTTCCGACAAGAGACGGAAGGATCTGGTATGCACAATGCCACAGACCAAACATGCTTTTATTAATCGGTTTTATGTATTTTTAGGACCTTTTCTGTATAATAGACTCAACAAGTTACTCGATGTTTATAGCTTAACATATAAAAAATGTTGCTTTACCTTAACAGATTATTTAGGGACACTCAATTACAAAGACACAGAAAAACTTCTAGAAATTGTTGTTTGATTATGATATACCCTCATATCTACTTGTACATACTTAAATTATTTACTTTTTATTTTTAATATTTTGTTTCTTTTTTGTGTTTTGTACCAATTTATGTATTTTTGTGTTTGTTAATAGGCTAATTTTATTTAATAATTTTATTGACCTAATTATTGCTTTATGTTAAGTGATTGCCTGAAACACAGGTTTGAAAGAACCTATATCAGGCAGGTCCCTACCAAAAAAATAGAAATTCTTTTATATAATCTTGCAGTTGTAATAAAATATTGTTGTTATAGTTTACATATAAGCACCATTTATAACATTGTTTTAGAAATAATACTACTGCACCTAATGTACATTTTTGTGAACGTATTTACTTTTTAATAAATTATTCTTATTCTTATTCTTATAGCTTTTCTCTTACCTTTTTCCTTACTCTTTCCCTTTTTACCTGCGGGGTTTGGATCAGTATTTGGCTGCCCCTTCGCAACTGTTGCTGAAACGACGATTTTTGCGTCTGCAGCTAAGGGTGGTCGCAATGGTTTCTCGGGAGGCAACCTCTTCTCTATAGCGGCCAGTTTTGTGTCTACCATACGTACAACCAATTTCTAGAGCTATGGAACGCCGAAACTGGGCCTCCAATTCGTCAGACCGATGAAGCTCGGTCAATGGCGAGACCTGACTAGGAACCATCGATGAGGCTGCCACACTCGGGCTCACTGTTGGGTTAGCTCGGGTTAGTAGGCTGACCTCAGCTGACAGCTTCTCTACCTGCGTGGATAAACCGGTAAGCTAAGCCTTTAAGTCGGCATTTTCAGACTCCAGTCTCTCAACATTGGCTCCAACTGCTATCGCAAGGCCAACTCAGCTGCCGCAGCTTGCATTGTGACTGCCGCCGCTTTGAGGGTAAAGAAGGTATTCAATAGGCTTCTTTCGGCATACTCAAATACTTATAGGGTAATGAACTCAAACGAAACTTGACGCCCTGGTTAGGCGGATCATATCGAATGCATCACCCACGATCGTCAGTTATGAGATTGTATATCCCGCGGAAGTGCACCTCCACAACCGCGAGATGTGCAATCTTAGTGAATATTTTCTACACACCGAAGGAAGTGGGTATGCATCGAGATTTAGTAGCAGAGGCCAAGGAAATCACCCCGCTCGGGACGGGCACCTCGTGAAAGTCGAGAAAGATAAGCAAATCAGTATCTTGGCTTGGCTCGCAAGGTTGTTGACATGTGGGATGTGGACACAGCGATCATTGTACCGATAGTCGTGTCAGCCAATGGCTTAATAGCCACGAGCCTCGACCAACACCTTAGGAGGCTCTCGATAGGCGGCTGGGCAAAGGCCCTATGCAGAAAGCAGTACTGCTGGTCACGGCTCGTATTTTTAGGAGGTTCCTCTCTCTGGAGCTCTGACCGCCGGTAGCTTGGATCCTGTTCCCGATACCGGTGGGCCTCTATTTTTTTATGTTTAAATGGTTTTTGTGTTTTAATTTATTTTATAAAAAATAAAAAATAAGAAAAGAAAAGAATAAACGACATAGTAATAAAACAAAAACCGATTTATACATTTTGACATGAGTATTCCTGTGACACTGAATAGGACTGTCATAAGCACAATACAATGTCCAACAAAAAGAAGAAGTACAGTTTTTGGGACTCATGCTCATTCGCCGAAACTTCTCATCAGTCTTAAAATATATATAGAAACCAAAGGGCGCATTTCAGGCTTTTTTAAATAGCCTATTGGAGTTCTCTGAAGGGCACAATACTTGTTTCTTACCAGTGTCATTATTCGAACAGGTTTAAGTAAACGGTCATCTATTTATATTAAGCAACAATAAAATATATTTAATGATGCCATAGAACACCACAATACATATGTAGGGAATACTGTGTAGTTGTCAGGAAAAGCCATTATTTGCATGGGTTCCTTTTGGGCTGGATGTTAAACAAACGAACTTCTTTGCTCACAATGTAGGATCACAATGTAACTCTCTCAATGTAACTCGATCACTTTATGTATTGGAGAATAACGTAAACGACATTCCGCTATAGCACGTAGTTTGATATACACGAACAAACGGTAACTCTCACTATATTTCTCCCAGTCCAGTTTAACCAGCAATTCACAACCCAACCCTTCGATCCTTGATCCATCTCTCTCGTTCGCGTCAAAAAATAGTGCTTAGTGTTACGTCAAGTTGACATCTGTCAAAGTCATTCGAAATCATGGCACCCGTCAGAATGAAACCCTCAGAAGTGCCTACACATATAAATTGTCGGAACCATGGTATAATAAGACATGGTATTCTCTTTACAGGATGGCCTAAGCCTACGTCACGATGAGTGTTACCATTGAATGTCCTTTTCAGAAAATTTAGGTACTTTCTCATGTAGTTAACGAAAATAAAATAAATTACTAACTAGTTTAACTATTTAGTAACTCATGTGTTTCATCTATTTAGTGTTAAATTAATTTATATATTAAATTATTAGTTCATAATTGCTTTGTTAAGTTGAAAAATGCATTTTGCTCGGGTAATTCAATCACACACAGTGGCAACATATCGAATTGACAAGTGTCATACTGACAACTCGCCATTTCATCGCTATTGTTGTGTCGCTCACACCTATAGCGTTGTTTCGCTCGGTGAGCAAAATACTGTGGCTCTCAAACATTTGTGGTGCACCCACAGACTACTTAGAGATACTAGGTGCACCCGTGAACTGTGTAAGATAAACATGAAAAATTGTTAATTGTTCCGTACTAAACTGTAAAAACAGAAGTATAAAAGACGGTGTAATAAGGTTTTTTCTTTTCCCAACGAATAGACGCTACCATATACGTGACTTCAATAGTGTAATTAACTTCAGCTAAAAGAACTGGTATGTGCCTTTCTAGATATTATTTCATTTATCTACGCGTTGTAAATTCCATAAATTAAGGCATAGCTGTGTCAATACGGCTGTACGCCCGAACTTAACCTAACCTAATTAGTTTTGATTTATTTTAGTCAAGTTTTGTGGGTTTTCGTCCCGAACTAAATTAAGTTGGTCAATTTTATCACGTCCATACAGACAGACAGGCACAGCGCGTGACTTTTACAACATTTGTTTTGTCAGAGACATTGTTTAACTAGATCTCAGATCAAATAAAAAGTCAAGATGGATCGTTGCAAACAACAAGGTGACGCCGGTTAAACTACACCTTGCCGTATACATACTCAATTACACGTACAATAAATCTATGCCTTAGCTTGTCAGTGGAGCTCTCAGATCAAATAAAAAACTCAACAGACATGCTAAGGCGTAGTTTCTTTACGTGTCTCAGTAGCCGTGGCTTGGTCACCTACGGTGAAGCAAAGTGGAACCCGAGGAGGGGCCGCTCGTCAGGGCTTTTTCCGATTAGGCCAACGACGTAGCGGCCAACATGTAGGTTGCGGTTCCACTTGGCATCTCAACATTCTCATCTCATTATATCTACGCGTAAGGAAAATAAATAAAACCAAGCAATCAATTAAAAAAGAAGCAAAGTAAAAAAATAAAAAAAGTATCAACTATGTCGATTTATTAAAAATGATAAAAATTTAGTACCTATTGTATTATTTTATCTTTTTCCCCACAAAAAAAAATTGAGAACCGCAACGCAATTGATGACGTAGTCTTAGGCCAATCACGTGACCCAGCTGTCACGGGAAGAGACTACCAGGCGAAGTATATTATTGTACCATGGTCGGAACTATTGACTGATGAGTTATTACACAAACTTTTAACCACAGTAAAATACACAGTATACGAAGAAAGAAAATAAAGGCAATTAATGTGCTTAAAATGAAAGGATATTGTAATATAAAATTATTTGAAATATGTGAAGAAATTTTCTACCAATTACTGGAAATATGTAAGTAATTGGTAAATTGGTTGAATGTTTCTGAGCTTTGTAGCTGTCGGTAAATTATTATCTTGTACATAATCTTATAAAGTTTTATATCCTTAAATGTAGCATGTAGGTATTTTACATTAATTTTGCTTAGACATTTATCAATTTCAGAGCTACTTCGGTGTTTTTAATAAACTTCTAGTAGCTCCTTCGGTGTTTTTAATAAACTTCTAGTAGCTCCTTCAAAGTGTTTTTTCATTTGAGTAGTAATAACATTTATACTTAATTTGTAGATTATTTTTATTATCCAAGCTCTTTAGAAATATTTTTTTATAAAATTTATTACGAAGTCTTTCTGAAGTGTGAGTAGGTAGTAACTAATGTTTGATATTAAACTGAACGTAACGATACAACTATACTCTCTGGTTTTAATATAGGATCCCATCATACAAGTCTTGCATGATGTGGTCTTGCGACGCTTTAAAATGCCAGCACCTGTAGCCAAATTGACAATCTACAATCGATAACGCTAGTAGAAAACGAATCATGTATGGGAATAACACACATCTGAAAGCTAAGTCACGTGGTCAGAATAAAAATAGAAGGTGTTGTTATCGACTGTAGAAAGAGATTCGCTAAGATACGTTTGTAACTTGGTTAGGGGTGCAGTTGTTTCACGACGCCACAGGGTGTTTTCTATTGGTCTAATTTCTCCCAATGAAATGTCTACCTTTGTGAGAAGTAAATAAAGTTCCATATTGTATCGCCACTCGGTAAAAGCTGAGCCTGAAATGAAACCGTAAAACATATTACAAACTATTTTGTTACAGACGACAAAGCTTTTATTAAATTCGTTCGTGCCTTTTTGTGACAAAATGGTCACGACTGGAGCAAATTTTTCAAATAAATTACAGTAATAAAACATATTTTTTGAACGACAAAGATATTTTTTTATTTTATATTTAAAAATAAGGCCAGTTGGAGTAATTTTTATATCTTCGTTTTTTATCTTACATATCCGTTAGTACCGTAAAACGGTAACTTTCTAAAGCATACTCCTTAGTAACGGCTAGGTTTGAAAAAAAAAACATTTATTATTGATTCATGTACATAATTTTGAACACAAGGTTTTTTGTGTAACTTATAGTTTTGCTTTAAAAAAATAATTATAACACGATATTTTTTCGCAACTTTTGGAAACTCCTCCAAAACGACTTGAATGTTTAAAAATATTTTTACATAGAAAAATTGATGGCTGGAATTTCTTCCTAACTAACATGGCATATGTAAATCAAATGATATTTTGCCAGCAAACTGTTCAAAAGGAGGTTCAATATTGATATTTTGGCATCGAGCGGGCGCACGGTCATTACTGCGTAAAGGTCTATCCACACATATCAGGGCCGTGCCCGGGACGTGGACGGCACGTGCTCCGTCAGGGGCTCAAAATAAATATCGTTGTTTACATTTTATATGAACTCCTTCACACACGTCCGTGCAAGGGCCGTGCATGGGCCAGTGACGAAGCTTCAATGATTGGGCCCGGCCCTGTCACGTCCCGAGCACGGCCCTGATATGTGTAGATAGACCTTTAACATTGGGGCGTAAATAGCGCCTTAAGGGCCTACATACCCTTTAGTGCCGTAACACGGAAACTTTCTAAATCATACTCCTTAGTAACGGCTAGGTTAGGTTTGAAATAAAAAAAAAAAAATCATTTACATAATTTTGAAGACAAGGTTTTAACGTGTAACTATTAGTTTTGCTTTAAAAAAATAATTAACAACACGATATTTTTTCGCAACTTTTGGAAACTCCTCCAAAACGACTTGGATGTTTAAAAATATTTTTACACAGAAAAAATTATGACTGGAATTTCTTCATAACTAACATAACATATGTAAATCAAATAATATTTTGCAAACAAAACTGTTCAAAAGGAGGTTCAATATTGATATTTTCGTCATCGAGCGGGCGCACGGCCAATACTGCGTTAACATTGGGGCTTATATAGCGCCTTAACTATCTTCTGCCAGCGGCTGCTGCCCGCTTGAAAGTCGCAAATTATCCCGAGTGAACATAATTATTCCCAGGATAAAAATATATATCGAAGGATAATATCTTATGTACTATTCCTTACTATAATCTACCTGTGTGCCAGATTTCATCCAGATCTGTTCAGCCGTTCTGGCATGATTGAGTAACAAACATACATCCATCCAAAATTTCCCGTTTGTAATATTAGTAAGATTAAAGGCCAGCTGGAGTATTTTTATTTTACTTTATTATAAAATAGTAAAGAAAACCTCTTTCTGTGTCTCCATTTAGTTAAATTGTTTGGTGTAAAATTAAGTATTTTCAAGGTCTGAGTTGCCCGAGATAAGAATAATAATAAATCAAATCTTTATTCCTTGCATTTTTACACAGTACAATAGTTGACCAATAATACATTACATGAGGTCCTTAAGTGCTAGGTGTTCCCTGGACCCACACTAGGATTCCCTGTGTTGTGGGCTCCAGTCTCTTCCTAGGTAGGTAAGCCAAACATGTTCACTAAGTAGTTAAATCAATTACATAGAGATGAAACTTAGTTGTAATGTAGACAATAAGAGGTTATTATTTTATACATGTTGAGTTGGTTTTGGGTGAGTGTATGTGTATAAATACTTATACTTATACACTCCACACATACGTGTGGAGTGTGGTTAATTTTGCTATTTATGTCCCAATTGTAGAACTGTATGTGCAAAAGATCTTCCGTTTGGTTATATCTTAAGAGATGCAGTCATTTAAATTTAGCATTGTTAAAACGTCTGTAAGTCAAGACTATTATAGTTCTTTTGTTAGACTAGTAATTTTGAATAGAGATAGAGCCCAAGAAACGCAAAGAATCTGCGTGAAAGAATGTGAAATCAAAGTCAATCACATTTTAGCGTTCTGGATGAATGGCGGGCCGGTTCTTTAGCATCGCTGTGAAAGCGTATTAATGTAGTAACGATAAACAATTGCCTCACTCGAAGGACGCTACATTCCGAATATAGAAAATCAATTGAATACCGCCAGGAATTTTTGTCTGTTGTTTTGTTAGCTGCTCCCCAGACTGACAAACAGTAACTTAGTAATGATTGGCACAAGCACCATACGGATCAGCTTGGGTATTGCAATGGACTTAAGTTTTTTAAATATGCGTAAGAGTTTTCTGGGTCGTTTCATAAGTGCGTCAATTTGCGCATCCCATGTCATCATCTCATCGATTAGTATACCTTGGTATTTTATACTCGCGACTTGATCGGTTTGGAAGCGAGCAGTCTTATCCGTGGATCCCGATCTGGCGCTGACCGACCAGTCACACTAAAACACATCGCCTCAGTTTTACCGACTTTAAGGGTCAGTTGGATATTTTGTAGCCAGATACCAATCCTCCCAAGTGCCTGCTTGAGCCACACAAACGACTTCACTCCCACCAAGTTTTCGCATGAATAATTATTGCGGTATCATCTGCAAATGTAAAGACGTTGGCACTATGGAGTTCAAGAGAGCATAGGTCGTTACTGTAGATTAGTAATAACGTGGGGCCTAGGACACAGCCTTCGGGCACGCCGTAACCAACATCTGCAAAATCACTGACATATTCACCAATGCGGACATGCTGTTTTTGCTCTCCTAAGTAGGACTTAAACCACTCTGGAGATAAGTCTCTGATCCCGAACGCCTCCAGTTTTTTTTTGCAGTACCGGGGGGGAAACTTGTCGAAGGCTATTGCAACATCTAGGAAGACATTAAAGTTCTTTAGCCCTTCATCAACTTTGCTAATTACGGCATCAACAGTGATGAATAAGATGCGTGGCGGCATCCTCCGTGGACATGCCAGCGCGAAAACCGAACTGATGTCCAGCCAGACTCTTTTGTTCGAGGTACTTAAGTAACATTACAATAATTACCTTTTCAATTATTTTTGATAGTGTGCTCAGAAGCGATATAGTTAGCTAAGATAAGCAGGCACATAGTTTAAAAATGATATTTTAGATAATTTGTATGTATCATAGCAGGTGGCCTTTTGTACGAGTAGTTTCTGCCTACGCCCATAGGAAAATGTGTTTAGCTTTCTAAGTTTAATTTAAATTTTATGTGGTTACTTATTTTGGGTCTCTACTTTACCAAGTAAACCTCACTAGGTAAGGTGGATGGTTATCTTGACTCATAGACCGCACCAAATAGACGAAAAATACACAAACGTAAAAAAAACACAAAAATCCATTTCTATGGTGCACCTGGTTAAACCGTCTATAGAAAATGATTTATTGTTTCCCTTCGATGGTGGCATATATTAATGATTCTGCGAGGTATTGCTTCCTTAATAGAAATTGATTTTCATGCTGATGTGGGCTTAATTGAGAATAAAGGGTGTATCACTCATATCCGATCGTCATACTTTAGGATTTCTAAGGCTTTTGTGAGTTGTTTCTGTGGTGAAAGTTTGCTGAGAAACGATTCATTTCGGCTGTCCTATTCAAATACATACTACTACTAGTGAATTTGGATAAATCTGTTTCTTATTACTAACCTCCAATAGCTAGCCGACTTTAGAATAGACATAGACAAAAATCTTAATCATTTATAATTATATATTTATTTGTAGTTTTTTTTTTTCCTTCTCGTTTAGTGTGAGTCACCGACCCAAATGTCTTTTCACGGAGGAGAGGTTCTCATTTCTCACTCCCACTAGCTAGTCAACCCTAATAGACAAAAATTTTAATATATATTTACTAGTAGATTTATTTTCTTTCTGGTTGATATGATGCGAGTCACCGATCAAAGTGCTTTTATTCTTTTCAAAGCCGGTCTTATTGTGAAGACGTCAAATATGTCACGCAACCCTCCTATTCGTAAGTTTCTGTGGTTAACTACGACATACAATATTTTGTTTTGATTTCGTTGTACTAAGATGTGGGGAAACTTTGCGACAGTACGATTTCTACAAATAACGTCATTTTACCTCTTCAATAACTTTTGTTTTTTTTCTGTTTGTTTTTTTGTCACCTAAATAGAAACGCAAATACGAACGGGGAGGCATACTTACGTGGGTATCTTTATTTTTTTAGTAGGGGGGCGTGACAAGAAAAGTTTGGGAACCCCTGCTTTAGGTGAAGTGTCTTTCGATGTCAGCGATGATGACAGTGACAATGCCAAAATGATCAATGAAGAAGATCAAATGATCATGATGAATGAAGTGACATTTCGATAATCATCAGCCATCTAATGTTCTCTCATCTAATCTTCTGCTGGGACATAGGCATTCTCTCTGTGAGAGAGATGCGGGCCCAGTGCGGGTTGGTGAATGTCAAACGTTTTCCGTTTTTTAGTTCTAGGATATGCCGGTTTCCTCACGATGTTTTCCTTCACCGTTTTAAGAGCAGTGGTTCGACATTTTGATACATTTTTTCAATTGCTAAAAAAGCATCGCGGCTTTATTTGATATAATGTCACTTGTCTAGAGTCTCTATGCTACTCTGCCCTCAGGGCTTGCGGTCTTGCGTGTTGCAACATTCCGTGCTTCCAAACATATGGCCTTTATACGTCATTCATCCTGAACTGAAATGGAAAGCAATCACTCAAACTGTCATGTTGCAGAATGTATCCCCCTTTGTTAAAACTTGACGGTTCCTTTACAAAAAAAAACTATTTTACTTTAATAACATGGGCGAGTTTTTTTTAATGAAAACTTAATTTTCATGAGTACCGATAGATAAACAACAATTTCTTCTGTTGCACTATAAATTATGGTTTAATGCCTTAAAAACGCGCCAAGTGTGAATCGTTATATTATGTCTTTGATAGTTTGTATCTTGTTTGATATTAGTTGGACCTAACATTTTTTAGGTAACTACCTAGTCTATAGAACTGGTTCATTATGTACCACAACAAAAAAGTGAAAAATAAAAAACTTATTTACAAAAAAATACAACCAATTTCCAAATAAAAAGACTACAAAGTGAATAATAACTTTAATTTCGGCAGTCGGTGTCAAAAAAAGAAACGAAACGAAAACAGGAACACCTACTTCCGAAATTGAAGTTATTTTTCAATTTGTAGTGTTTTAATTTGGAAGTCGGTTAAATTTTTTCGATTTTTTTTAAGTATTAATCAAATGCGTAGGTATATGTCGAATTGTACATGTGAACTTACTTGCAATTACGCTTAGTAATATCGTTTATCGGTGTAACATAAATCGAATTGCAACGCGCCATCAGCAAAGTGCCTTACGGTTCATGCACACATAAGTAACTCAAATCTTGTCGTTGATCAGCTACATCAAAAATATAGTTTAGTAGAAGTAGCAGGACGTTGGACCCAAACGTCGTAGGCCTTCTAGATTTCTAGATGCTTGTTAACATTTGTTAACTTTTTATCTCGTTTTACTTTCTTTTTTCTATTATTTAATAATGTATAATCTTTTTTTTAGTTTCTTACGACTTATTATCGGGCCTACGTTGTCCCCCCATATTTAAGAACTAATGCTGTAACATCGAAATATTGTAAAACCAAACCATTTTTTAAAAGAGTAACCATCGAGTTTCTTGCTGGTTGTTCTCCATAGGAAACGACCAACCCAAACCGTGCACCTTTTGTCGACGTTTTATAAGTGCCCATGTAGGCCAAAGTAAAATAAAAAAAATAAAAAATATTTTGATTTAGTCACATCACAGCAGCAGTACAATTGCGCTATTCTCGACTGATCGCCGACTTGACGGTGACGTCAGTTAGTTTGAATCTTTGTAATTTCTTCCACATGCTCTAGAGCCTAGCTTGTCTAGACAAGTGACATTTTACCAGCGATTTAACTGAGATCAAAAACGTCGAAAAGGTTTCCAAACGCTATCAAAATTTCACGTTATCAATACTTTTATCATTATCATTTCAGCCGAAAGACGTCCATTGCTGACCATAGGCCTCCCCTAAGTATCGCTACATTGGCAGGTCCCGTGCATCTCGCGTCCAGCGGATGCCCGCAATATTCACCAGGTCATCGGTCCACCAAGTGGGAGGCCTTCCATCGCAACGCCTTCCGGTTCATGGTCACCAATCCAGAACATTTTGGGCCCATCGACCATCCGTTCTGCGAGCAACGTGCCCCGCCCACTGCCACTTACGTTTGGCAAATCTTCGGGCTTTGTCGGTAACCCTGCTTCTCTTGCGGATTTCTTAACTTCTGAATCGATCACGCATGAAAACGCCGAACATAGCCCTCTTTATTGCCCTTTGGGTGCCATTATGTCAATAATTTACATTTTGGCATTTCAACCATCACCTTACCTGATAGAATGACACGTTATCTAGAGCCTCTGACCGTACGTCCGAATATTTTTTAAACAAAACAGATATATATATATTTACCAATACTTTCACAGAGATCGTCGGCGTGAACGGCATGACACGACGTGGCACGACAAGCAGCTGCCTCAGCCGTCTGCATCAAGCTCCGACGTGTTGATCGTGCACAACAGTCAGACGTGGACTGACGACGGTTCCCCGTTCGTGTGCATCTGCAGCGCCCGTCCGCGCTCTGTCAGTGCAAACCCACCTTAACTTATGGACTAAAGTAACGTTTCAAGACTTTGTGAACACAATGAAATAATTTTTTTATGTAATGGTTTCGTTTTTTATTTATTTACAGGATGATCTAGGTAGTATGGCGTTATAAAAAGAAGAAAACTTAACGCCGCATTATACCATATCCTCAATTTCTCTGCGTCTAGCAATGTCTTTCCAAGCTCATGGAAAGATGCTCAAGTAATTCCTTTACCTAAAAAGTCTGATCCCACATCCTTCTCTGAGTATCGTCCAATATCCGTCTTACCATTCCTATCCAAAGTCCTTGAACGGTTAATCCACAACCAAATAAGCACCTTTCTCTCCAAAAATAATCTCCTTAACCCCTTCCATTCCGGCTTCTGCCCTGGTCATAGCACAACTACAGCGCTTCTGAATATTACGGAAGATATAAGGTCTGCCATGGAGATGGGCAATCTAACGGTTTTGGCTCTACTGGATTTTAGTAATGCCTTTAATACCGTCGATTTCGATGTTTTACTTGGCGTCCTTTGCTCTCTTAACATATCTCCATCGGTTATTGAATGGTTTCGTAGTTACCTGTTTGGTCGCCAACAACGTATTTGCATCGGAAAGACCTTTTCTTCTTGGTGTAGTACATCTGCCGGGGTACCTCAGGGCGGTGTTCTATCCCCCTTACTTTTCGCAGTTTTTATTAACTCAATATCCAACGAATTAATTTCTTCCTACCACCTTCATTTAGATGATCTTCAAATTTACACGCGATCTCCTCTTGGTAATCTATCTGAGGCTATCTTGACTATAAATAGTGATCTGGCCCGTATATGCGACTGGAGCAAGAGGTATGGACTTACGGTGAACCCTATTAAAACGCAAATTCTGGTGGTGGGCAGTTCAAGGTTGGTCTCAAGGATCGACTGGACGACTCTTCCTCCAGTTTATTTTGATAACTCAGTTGTACCCTTTAGCGAGAAGGTGAAGAACTTGGGGATATTTATTGACAAGACGTTCTCTTGGACTGCCCAGCTACAGGAAGTTAGCTGCAAGCTATTCGCATCTGCTGGATCTCTGAGAAGACTGCGTAATTTTCTGCCGACTGCTACCAGGATTGCGCTTGCACAATCTCTTCTTCTACCCATACTTGATTATGCTGATGCCAGCTATCTTGACCTCACTGAAGTACAACTTGATAAACTTGAGCGACTTCAAAATGTTTGTATAAGGTTCATATTCGGTTTGCGCAAATATGACCATGTTTCTGAATTCCGCGAAAAACTCAAGTGGTTGCCAATTCGCCTTTGCCGAAATGCTCATATTCTTTCCCTCCTGTATAATATACTATTTTTCTCTTCTACCCCTCTTTACCTCAAAAACCGGTTTCAGTTTTTATGTGACTCGCACACGAAAGTTCTTAGGTCATCGGATAACATGAAACTTAAAATGCCAATGCATTCCACTATCTTCCTAGACAAATCTTTTACTGTCCAGGCCGCTCGTCTATGGAATGCACTGCCTGTGACAATAAAACGCGCGCAATCACTACCGATCTTTATAAGACTGGTAAAGGAGCACTACCTGTCACTGTGATCTTATTCTTGTTGGAGCTGTTTTGTTTTCTTGCCTGTATTTATGTATCTATTTCAGTATTTTATATTTATGTATCTATTTTAATATTTTATATTTAGTGCTTCCTATGTTTGTAACTTATTTAATTTTAAAATTGCACCAAGTGCAACCCCATGTCGTGTCCAGGCTATCTCTCTCCATTCTGGGTTGCCTGGAAGAGTATATTGATGAGATAAGTATATTGTATGTATGTTTGTTTTTAATTTAAGGTTTCCGTGTGTAATGTTTTTATCTTGGTGTAAAATAAAGTATGTAATAAATAAATTTTGGAAAGTGTTAAAGGAAGTGAGTAATATTTGGTTGACTGGTAGAGAATGCCTTAGGCATTAAGTCCGCCTTTGTACCTTTGTGCATGAAGTCTAAATAAATAAATAATAAATAAGTGAGGAAAGGAAAAAAAGCCGCAGTCACCACTATTGATTTAGTTGTTTTAAATACATATCACGAAGACTGCAGGCTCACGAGGATTCAAGCGCCCTGTCCGAAGTGTGGGGCCGATGTCAGCTTCTATCAACTGCCGACAAGGAAACTTACAATAAAATTATGAAACAAATGGGTCTTAAACATCAACGAGAGTGACATTAGGTACAAAGTAACATTATAAAGAAACCACAATACGTACCAATTTCTAACGTAAAAAAAATTAGTCACTATTTTTTTAACATCGCCAAAAAATATCGTGTTATTAATTCAAGAAAAAGAAAAACAATTTAAATATATAGTTTTTTCAAGCCTTTTAACCTAGCCGTTACAGCATTATATTATCTGTGCCGTTACTAAGAAGTATGCTATAGAAAGTAACCGTTTTACGGCACCCAAAAGGGTGTTCCACTGTTTTAATCCTCCTCCAAAACGACTTGTATGTTTAAAAATATTTTACACAGAAAAATTGATGGTTAGAATTTCTTCTTAACTGAAAAAGCATTAATTTACATCAAAGAATATGTTTTAAATGACCTCGCCTCTCGTGCTTGAGGTCGTGTTTTCAAAGCCTGGCATATACTAATATCCTTTTTTCAATCAACAAAGGAAAATATCGTGAGGAAACCTGAACTTATAGTTAATATCAGTTTGAAATCGCCAACCTGCCTTAAGCGAACGTGGTGATTGTGTAATGCTTGTGGCTTTTGCCCTACAGTGGAACAGTAACATAATACCAGTCGTATCATCTCCTTTATTTAACTAGTTTTCTTATTAATTACATTTTATATATTTTTATAAAACATATAATAAAAAAAAAAATTGAAAATAAAAATAAACAGAGGCCCACCGGTATCGGGAAGAAGGTCCAAGCTACCGGCGGTCAGGGCTCCAGAGAGAGGAACCTCCAAAAAATACGAGCTGTGTCGAGCAGTACTGCTTTCTGGATCAGGCCCTTCACCCCTATTAAGCCATTGGCGGACACGACTATCGGTATAATGATCGCTGTGTCCACATCCCACATAAAGCCAAGCGAGCCAAGTAAAGATACTTGATTTGCTTATCTTTCTCGACTTTCACGAGGTTCCCGTCATGTGGGACGGTAATCATGTGGGACGGTATTATTATTACGCCTTGTTGGTAGTCACAACCGCTAGGCCGAGCATAAGGCGGGTTCATTTGTACAGGAGTGAGGAGTACCTATGTTCTGCTATGTACTCGTATGCATCACTTTGTCAGTTTTGACGTGTTAAACAACATAAGTCAGTCCAGTGTTTTTTACTGTAAACTCATCAACTTTTATACACGTATATTTTAATTGTTGTTCTGCTGCGCTCGTTAATCTTGTTTACCATTATGGAGGGTTTCGGTGATGTTTTTGGGTTCCCTAATGGTTCACAGTTACACCCATTAAACATATACACAACAACAAGGTAGGTACAGAACCCGCGCGTTAATAAGGTACACCTAAGTTTTAACTCCCTTTTTTAAATAACGTGGCTGTTCTTAAATTACCCCAGGCTGAAGAAATTTTATTTTTCCTAAATTATCCTACATTTAGTGTTAATATCGGTTTCCCCCGAATAGTAATTGTTCAACGGATGTTGATGTCGAGCATAATTGTCATAATTGTCTCCAAAACGACTGAGATGTTTAAAAATATTTAAAACATAGAAAAAATTATGGCTAGAATTTCTCATAACTGAAATAACATTTATAAATAAAGAATATTTTGCAAAAAAGCTGTCCAAAAGGAGGTTTGATAATATATATTCTAGCTCCGAGCGGGCGCACGGCCAATTAAGATTGCGGAATATACGAGTATACGCCTTCCTCTAAAACTCGACGTGTCGTAGTAGTTTGCTCACTGTTCTTTGTGTCAAACGAACTTGACTTGATAGAAAGTCGTTTAATTAGCTGAAACTTCAGTTTTTGAGTATTTAATGAAGGCAAATAAACAATTAATTACAGCAAGTAGAGAAATTAGATTCTAGCTAGACAAACCACTGAGCCTCTTTATTTGGTTGTCTCATAGGTTGATTAAACCTTAGTAAATATGTTACTATCACGGGGTCTCAGCTCTAACAAAGAAAATTTGGTTCAAATAAATGTCACTAGATGGCGCGACATGCATTGTTGATGCATATCGCGATATGTTATTGAATTTTGTGTAAAAATAACATTTTCTAGAATTGATCATAGAAATTGTATGTTCAAATTGTTTAATCAACTCACCTAAGCACAAAGTTATGGAATATTGGGCCCTTAATACACATTTCAAAGATTATTTGAACGGATCATTTAAAATTGATTCCAATAGATTCGCACTCGTTTTTTTTAATTTGTTTTGCATTTTGGTACAATGAAACTAAATACTAGAAAAAAAAAATACTATAAAACAAATCGTGACTGTATATTAAAGAAGAAAATAGTCACGAACCGAGTAAACCTATTTACTTGCAAGTCGCTGCTAACACCATATATAGCCGTGAAACGGAACCGAACGCGATCAAAGTACTTATAAAAATAATCATCATAATCAAACGAAAAACGCTAGTTACGTTGGCACGGTTCTTTGTATGGGATGAGGCATCTGTATGCTAGTATTGTATTATCTGTGACAGTAGTAATGTATTTATTCAAACCTTTTGGTTTAAATAAATATGATACTTTTGAAATGCATCTTTGGTTTACTGGTCACAACCGCAATCGATACTGCTAAGCATCTTGTCCTGGGTTCGTTTCCCGGGTTGGGCGAATGTTATTGGGTTTTTCCAGCTGAAACTTCTCCGAAACAGTCCGGAGTCTGGATTTGTGCCCGGTTGATGGCAACAGGCCCGCCTCCTATTACATGGGACTTAAACGTAACAAAATGCGCCAAACACTATTTTATTTTTAATAATCTATAGGCTCGTGTTTCACCAATATCTCGCCTGATGGTAAGCGATGATGTGGTCTACGGTGAAGCACGGGGAAAACCGGCGCGATATTATGTTATGTAAATAAATATTCAACGACAACATTGTATCGAGGTAGTACAGCTGATGTCGCAAATATTCGCTACCAAATATATCTTTACTTCTAAATGTATTTGGATAAAAAATCTTCCTTAAAATGCATCAGCTGTGAATTTCCCAGCGTACCGCTCTTGTATAAGTATGGTAGAAACGGTAAGCTTTGGCACAAATCTGTGCTTCCGTTAATGGGTTTACTGTTCAAACCCGTCTCCATTTCTCTTCGTTCAGTTGACGACAATATTTAACAGAGTTGGGAGTTCTTAAATAATAAATGAAATAAAAAGCCTTTTATTTCATGCAAATTTGAATACATACATAGTTTAAAGAAAGAACGAAAATAAATGACATATTTAGTAATTTTTCATTTTTGTTAGAAAATAATTCAATCTATATAATAAAAAAAATATTTATGTTTCGTTTGCATGAACCGCTCCCCAAGTGAAGATGAAAGGTCTCCTCTAAAGAACTCCATTGGGAGTTTTTATCTAACCATATTTCGACGATTAGGGTAACTTGAAGTTCTTGATTAAATTAAATTAAAATCATCTGAGAATAGTTCAGTACCTACCATAGATTTAGATTTTTTTTGCTAAGCGTACCTACAGTAAGCCCCGATTTCTGAAATAAGCATTTGATGTTTAGTATTTGTCAAATTCTGCTGTAGCCTGAAATTTGCCCTTAAAGTAGGGTTTGAGACGTTCTTAACTCAAAATTCTCAATGCAAAAATCGGCCCTTAGTCCTAATTGCCCCAAAGACTTAACTCAAGAGTTAGTTCCTAATATGAGATTAAAAAACAAATATATATCTTTAATTTAATTATATTATTGGTCGTGTTAGTTAGAAACAAATAAAAAATAAGCAATTATTAGTGACTGTACAGAAAGTTTAAAAAAAAAGTGTATCACACAAAAATTTTATGGAAAGGACCCAGTGCTAGACCAAAAATGCTCCCCCCTATCTCAACATATGCAAAGGTATTAAAAAAATATATATATACTAGAGGACGCCTCGCGGTTTCACCCGCGTAGTTCCCGTTCCCGTGGGAATACAGGGATAAAAAGTAGCCTATGTTACCCGGGGATAGAGTAGCTTTCCATAGGTGAAAGAATTTTTCAAATCGGTCCAGTAGTTTCGGAGCCTATTCGGTACAAACAAACATACAAACAAACAAAAAAATCTTTCCTCTTTATAATATTGGTATAGATAACGCTGCGCTGGTATTCTGAAGCCCTCTGATGGACACACTCACGTAATAAAGATTAAATAAAATAAAATACTACTAAGGTACTCGTAAGCAGTGGTGACCCAGTGGTATCGGCCGCGACTTACAAGTTGTAGGTCGTGGGTTCGAACCCAGGCAGGCGCTTTACTTTGTGTAAATTATTTGGCATCTTCGGGATAAAATCAGTTTGCTCTCTTACTCTTATCTCGATTGAGAAGCCATACCGCCCCACTTTAGTTGGTCAGTGTCACAACTGCCAACTCTATGGTCACTCACAGGCCAATTGCTTCGCCACCCCTAGGTGTGTTAAATGCTTGGGGGATCACGGCACCAAGGACTGCCCCCTATCCTAAAGACCACTCAGATTGCACGGAGCCTCCCAGCTGCGTGCTCTGTGGCCAAGTAGGGCACCCTGCCAGCTACCGGGGTTGCCCAAAAACCCCTAAACTTGCGCCTAAAACGGCCAAGGAATTCAATTCTCGCCTTCAGCGCGTAACTCCCTCTGCGAGCTTACCCTCCTCGCAAATCCCTCAAAGACTCGCCCCCCAAAGAGCCTCAACTTGGGGAAACTGAATGCCACTCTGGCACCGGTGGCCTCACAACCCCAGCCCATTCCTGCACTGATGGAACTGAACATCCCAGTGCCTAGCCCTCTCCCGGCCACAGCGGCCCCGACGCAAACCAACACGGTGGCTTCCACTACCGTCGTTGACACGGGCCTACCCCTGTAGTTCAACCCGGCCAGGGCTCCTATCGCTGTGTAGCTGAGACCATCTTCAGCGCATACGCGATCTGGATTACCCCAGATGCCCGAGCCCTTCACGCTGAATTAACAAATCCAGCAAACCCCGTAAACCCCATCTCATGCCTCGAAATCGTCTCAAGGTATCCCTTTATTACCAAGGAGCTTGACAGCCTTGTGTTTGTCAATGGAAAATAGGTACGCAATTGAGAAACAATTGCCTGAAGCCCAGATCCCTTAGGTTAGGTTTCTTCAATGCCAATGGCATTACTACCCAGCGTGATGAGATTGCCACGTTCCTTCGCGATCATCAGCTGGATATCTTTCCCATCCAGGAGACTCTTTCAAAGCCACACCGCCGCGACCCTAAAGTTGCCAACTATCGTATAGTTCACAATGATAGGAAACGCTTACACGGTGGTGGCACTCTCATTTACTATAAAAATGAGCTCCACTGTAGCGTAGTCACCCCATCCGATCTCACTTCGTACCTAGAGTACTCAGCCTGTCGGCTGGGAATGACTGGTCATCAGTCTATCAACATAATCTCCGCCTATTGCCCTCCACACTCGGCGTCATCGGTAGATAACCCAAACGACCAAAAAAAGACCTTACTGCCCTCTTCCGCATGAGTGACTCTGTTATCCTAGCAGGTGATCTCAATGCTAAACATCCAGCCTGGAACAGTACCGTTACTAACCCTAGAGAAAAGTTGTTGCTGAACCTAGGCTCATCCCTCCATTATGATGTCCTCGCCCCTATGAGCTTCACTCACTTCCCGGATAATGTTAACCATAGACCGGATGTCCTCCATGTAGCGTTGCTTAAGAACGTTAACCTTCAGTTACGCTCTATAGAAACGATAGACGAACTAGACTCTGATCACCGCCCTGTGATCTTGCACCTAGGTAGTCGCTCAGGCCTCCCAGATCTAGGACAGCCGCCCCCATACTAAAAAGATCACCGACTGGAGGAAAGTAAGAGCAAAACTGAAATCCACCAAGTCCCCCCAGTTCGACCCAATATCCTAAACTCAGTCGCTGACACGACAGCGGCGATCGACTCGCATAAAGCTCACGTACAATCTGTCCTGAACGAATATCATGAAAAAACGACTAAATGTTTATACTGAGACTAATTATTTCTAAAATTAAATTACTTGCATTGTTGAATTACTAATCCATCCCTGTATGTAGGCCAATTTGCAATTTTCCTTCTTCTTATGGAATTTATTTCCGCCCAAAGATGCGTTAAAATTAGCGTTACAATATGGAACTTTCGACGCTCATAATTTTCAAATATTTTTCTTATTTTCCATATAGGGCTAGATAATGATGAGACAAATTGATATCATTTTTTATTTTGAACGTATATCGTCAAACAGTTGAGTATTTGCCGGATTACATTAGACTAGTGTAACCTTAAGTATTTAAATTACCATAGAGCACAAAACCGTCGCACCAGCAGGGACTGTGGTCTCCAGTACTAGCAGGTAGAACATAACATACTTAACCTCAACCGGCAATCTAACCCAGGACATCATCCTAGTACGTACGCTATGTATCTGATTAATAAAAAGTCTATTGTTATAGAACCGAATTACCGAATTCGGTTATGCTAGTGACAGTTGCGTAGGTATACACAGCAGTTAACTGTACTCTGTGTTATCACCAACTTATACTGCCAGTCTCTGTATGCTTAGAGGTAATGTAATATTTTACTAATGGACTAGTCGTCCACTATGTTGAATCCTGTGTCTATATTTAGAGAAACGGCATGATTACTGCCATCTAGCGCGTTGTCTTGGCAAAATCAAAATCATTTTTTTTTATTTCACATAGGCCTACTTGTCAACTATGGCAACTTTACATACATAGGCAACATAGGCAACTTTGAGTCATATATTAAAGGGCCTCTCGTAACTAATTTTGTAGAAAATAATATAGATTGTAGATACAAACTATAATTTGTTTGACTGTAAAGTTTAACTGAGTCTTTTTTGACTCGTGTTTATACGCCTACCAGAATTGTACCTATTTTACTACCAATGAATTCGAAATACCTGCTAGAATGGATAAATGCTCACCAAATTGTGTTTTATGAAGTATTGTAGTAATTAAGCTGTTTTACTTTTTATGCAATGCCATAAAAATATATAAACGCCTTTAAAGCTAATTTCAGATCTAATATTTTATATTATCGCTAAATAGATATCTTTATTTATTTATTTATATTTATTTATTTCTTACCACAAATTTACAGACAAAATATTAAGGAGTCTACAGATATAATTGAATAATTAATTTGTGGAAAGACTGGTGCCTAAACTAAGTTTTTTACAAAACCTGTATTTCAGGTCACCAGGCCCCCCAAAACAAAGTTGTACATAATAATTGTCAACTGGAGACGAACTGAATCACATTAATATACAAATAATTTCATGTATTATAACATTGCAAATTTCGCTCATAAAAATTCAAATTACAAAAACAACGATAAGCATAACGATAGTGAAATAAATTAATTTATTAAGTATGCATGCAAGGAAGGAAGAGGCAGTATGTGAATGTATGTCGTGTGCGGGGTAAGTGTGTGTGATGTTGAGTGAGTGTGTATGGAGTAGGGAAATTGTATGTATGTTGTACGGGAACATTTTGTTAGGAGATGGTTTTGAAAAGATCTTCAATTTGGGTATAATCTAAAGTGATAAGCCAGTCAGTAATCATCCTTTTAAAAGTTGTTTTATTTAGAGTATGAATTGAGAGTAGATTATTCAGTTTGTTGTATAGAAATGGGCCAAGAAAAGAAAAGTAATTTCGGGCAAATTTGGTTTTTACTGATATAGGTTGGCATATATCCCTTCTTCTTCTTCTCATATCAGTATTATGATGGGTATTTTTAAAAGGAATAAGGGAACGTTGTTTCAAGACAACATGGAGGATAAAAAGCTGACGAATTGAGAGGACTTTGGAGGACTTATAAACTTCTACCGTGGGATGACGGAAAGGAAGGAAAAGTGAAACTTTAAGGACTGCCCTTTGAGCCCTCTCAAGTGGTAAAAGGTTAGTTTTAAACGTTCCACCCCATGACGTGATGCAATATGTCAGAAGCGATTGGCACAACGCACAATAAACAGATAGTAGTTGCTTGAAGTTGAGGATAGACCGGAGATTTTTGAACACAAAAATAAATTTCCGTATTCTGTTAGTGAGACAATTTATATGTGCGGCAAAGTTCATTTTAGAATCCAAGGTGACCCCCAAGTACTTAATATTGTCGACTTTCTGCAACTTAGGACAAGAACAATTACCGTTATGCGGAAATGTACAGATGTGAGCGAGAATGTAGAATGGTTGGAGAGATGACTGCGGAGTGTTCCTTAGGGTAAAGGTTATATATTTTGTTTTAATAGAATTTAAGGTGAGTATGTTAGTTCTCAGCCAACCATTTACAGTATTAAATCCGACTTGGGCATAGTTATATACCTCTTCCCATGAGTCAGCACTGAAAAGAAGCACAGTGTCATCCGCAAAGGTAATAATGCGACAGTTTTGAAGAGAGAGATTGCAGAGTTCGTCAATATAGACCAGAAATAACGTGGGTCCAAGGATGCTTCCCTGAGGGACTCCAAAAGCTACGGGAAGGGTGTCACTAAAGTGGTTATCAATTTTAACAAATTGCGTGCGGTGGGCTAGGTAATCTTTGAAGAGTGACAACTGATTTCCACGTATGCCGAGGTTTTCAAGCTTACGCAGCAAGATTGGAACCGACACTGTATCAAAGGCTTTGGCTAGGTCTAAAAAGATGGCTAAGGACTTCTTTTTATCATCCATGTTTGATACAATAAAGTTTGTCAGTTCGTGCACCGCCATGGCCGTCGATTTCTTCGCACGAAAACCGAACTGATGCTGCGACAGCAGGTTATTTGACTCTAGATATTTCACTAATCTGTTGTTCAATAGCCGTTCCAGAATTTTTGATAAGGTAGGCAGAATAGCTATTGGTCTATAATTATTAATACAGTGTCGGTCCCCACTCTTGTGAATGGGATGGATGAGTGCCTTCTTAAAAGCAGTTGGAAAGGTACCAGATTCTATCGCCAAGTTGCAGACGTGAGTGATGGATGGTACTAAAAGATTTTTATGTGAAATAAGAAGATTTGAAGAAATATTATCACAGCCCACGGCACAGTCGCGCTTGAGAGAGGAAACAATGGCAGCTATCTCGTCCTCATCAGTGGGCAGGATAACCATGGAATGGGCAAAGGTAGGTAGTCGGGTACAAGTGGGGGGGTAATCATGATCCTGCTGTTGGGCGGTTATTTTACTGGCTAAGTTTGAACCAATATTGGCAAAAAAGTCGTTTATTTTATTTAAGGAATGGACTGGTGGAGCCTGTGGGTTTATTAACTCAGTAGGTGATGACTTAGATCTTGATCTATTTGAGACTTTATTTATTACTTTCCAAAGGCGGCGGTTGTCCTTCCCCGCCTTTTTAACTTCTTCTCTTTCAAATTCCCTTTTTACTTTTTTAAAATTTTGTTGCAGTAGTTTCGATACCTTGTGTATGTTGTCTTTAGTATTAAATTGTCAGGATGTTTTTTTATTTAGATTGTCTCTGTTTTTTATACATCTCATGAGACCTGGGGTTATCCAGGGTTTAATAATTGTTTTCCGCTTGGAGACGGTAATCATTTTAGTGTTTGACTCCACTATAGTTTCAAGAATGTGAACCAGTTTGTCAGCTGCTTCGTTTGCATCAAGCGTCTCGAGAACTGGTTGAAAGTTTGCTTTTTTTAGGTCGGATAGTAATCCAGCTGAATCTATCCGTGAGATCACGTGTTTATAGTGTCTAGGAAAACATTGATTCAACGAAAGGATGACAGTATAATGATCAGTGAGGGTAGTTTGAACTACAAAAACCTTTGCGGGTAATTTAGTTTTAAGAATAACGTGATCTAGACATGTTTTTCCGTATGTTGGAATTATGTGAGCCGGTAGCAAGCCATGAAAAGAGGTCAGATCGAGGTAAGATGACGCATTTTGGTCATGATTAGAAGTACTAATATCTATATTAATGTCACCGGTGAGAATAATGTTTTTACAAGAAGAATAGTTTGTTAATGTTCCATTTAGTGATTGTAGGAAGTTTGAGATACTTTTATATGATGGCGGGCGATAAATAGCTAGAACAACGGTGTCGTTATTAATTTGTATTGTTAAACAATTTGCGTCATGAAAATCAGGCTCGACAACGTTAGCATGTATACCATTTTTTATGTAAACAACTACACCCTCGTTTTGTGTTTTGTTATTGTTAGTTGAGTAACGGTTATAGCCATTTAATACCGGAAGATTTGAGGTATGCGGTAACCAACATTCCGTGAGAATTATCAGGTCCCACGAAGTTCCCGATTGTTCTAATAGGACATTAAAACCAGGCATGTTGCAATTTATGCTTCTTATGTTTTGACTGATGATTTTTAGACGTTTTTCTTTATTCGGGATGAGGTCTAAGCAATCGGCCAAGTCACATGTAGTAGAGTCAGCTATTGAAAGGTTGTCAATGTCATTGTTTATTAAATTTGAATTATCGAAGATTGCGGTTTAAAAGATAGAGGCAGAGATTAATGTGCATAGCTGTACAAAAAAGAGAGACATGACATGAATCGATCGCTCCCCACCGGATCCCTTCTGTACAAGAGAAGTTCAGTAGGGAGGCGGCAATCGGTATAGAACAGACAACAACGGTAAAAAAGATTTTCTTGTTTATTTCCTGAATAATCAAATCCCCAAAAAGAAGCGAAAAGAGTGTGTAATTGTGTGTGGAGTTGTTTATGTGTAATTGTTTGTTTGTATGCGTAGGTGTTTTATAGATACGAAAAATTAATTGAATAACATTAATTAACATTTTAAAATAATAATAAAAATACATGCAGTGCTTTAGTGAATATTGACCAGATAGTCATTTTACAATTATATTAGCAAAATCCATTTCCGAGTTAATGGTGATGCGTTGAGCGCCGTCCTCTCGGCGTAAGTAAACTTTACCATAGGCTGACCAACAATGTTTATATTTATGATGGGAGGCGAAATCTCTCGCTAGGAAGAACAATTTTCGAGCTTTTGCGGGGAGATTGTCAGATATGTAAACGGGCACCTTTGGGCCGGGGATTCTTAGATGCGTTGTATTCAACTTACAGCTTTTATTATTTTTATTAAATTTTCTGACTGATTGCAATATATCAGATTTAAGTAAGACTGTAGTGAAGTCAACGATGATGGTATTATTCATAGAATTTTTTGAGTTAATCCTGTACACGTCCTTAATATCCGATTTTGCAACTGGGGTATCCAGAACGGTACCAACATTTGTGATCACATTTATCAAATCCAATTTTGTTTCATTCTCAATCTTTGGTATGTTTTTTATTTCTACAGTTGTAATTTTCTATTGCTTTTCAAATTGATCTACCCTATCTTCCAGTTTCCTGATGTAATCTCGAGTTGTCTTCCTCTCATCTTCATATTGTTCCATTTTTGTTAGCAATTCGTCATATTTTTTTGCAGTGAAATCTACGGAGTCCTGTAGTTTGTTGTACTGGTTTTTTATTTCTAACAGCGTTGTTTCCATGTTAGAGTTATCATATGTTTTCCATGTTAGAAAACGTTTTGTTCCTTCTTTAGGTCTCGGAATACACCCGATATTTCATCTTTGAAATCAATCAAGTCGACAAGATAGTCTTGGTGGTCGCGTTTCCTTTTATTTCGACAGGTAGCGTTTGGTGCGTCCAAGGAGACTTCATTTATTGCCGCAGCTGTACTTATGTTAGGCTCAGATTGGTGGTGGACTGGAGGTAACTGACTTAATACAGTAGGTGACACTGGCGTTGTGGGTTTTAGAGGCATTTTTTCTAGCAAAGTATCTAGGAAAAATTATTTAAACAAATTCTAAAATATCGAAAAGTAAGATTCGAAGCGGGATTTGAACTTGCGACACTTTGTGCACGACCGACGATTTACGCCACCGAGCCAAGTTGACAGTTTCTTTTGTGGTTCAATTTAGTAGCCACTCTTGTCTTGGGCAAAAAGTTTTGGTAGGAATGTGATTAGTGTTCGAGCAGTTTCTTTGTGTTCATTTACGAGTCCAAAGTCCAAAATAGAAAAATTAATAAAAATTGTCCGTTTTGATGTTAATTTTGACTATTAAAGGTGATGCACTTGGTATTTCACTACACTTTTTTCACAGTTAGGGTTTGGTATATTAAAGTTTGTTAATGAAGGTTTATATTTTAATAAAAAGTATCCTTTTAGCGATTTTTGGAGTTAGTTTTGAGGGTCCTTTTGATTTTTAAAGATGCACTTGGTATTTCACTATAATCTTCCTCACAGTTATCACTGTTAAACTGTAGTTTACTATTATAAGTTCATATATTATGAAAAAGCACTTTTTTATCGAATTATGATTTAAATGTACGGAGAGCTCTGTTGGCACGTCCGTATACAGCAACGTCACGGTGGGGGGGATCTATATCTATACTAATATTATAAAGAGGAAAGACTTGTGTTTTTGTAAGTAACGAATAAACTTAAAAACTACTAGACCGACTTTCACTGTTGGGTAGCTATACTATCCCCAGGTTACATAGGCTACTTTTTAAACACTGTATTCCCACGGGAACGGAAACTACGTGGGTGAAAACGTGAGGCGTCCGCTAGTTACCAATAATATGTTTCACGACTTTCAATTTAGCAATTTTTGCTGAGGAAGCAAACGGTCGATTGTACAGTTATTTTTAATACGAAATATAATATTGCGTATCGCAAACATATGTTACTTGTTTTATGAATTTGAATAATATATGATAACAGCCAAATAAATTTTTCACTCTCAATATTACTGCAACACAATTGACTAAGGTAGGTAATGAAATGAACCACTGGTTGGAATATAAAAAAATATAAAGTAAAATGAAGTCATGTTTTATTATAGTTATAGGTAGGTACTTAAAAGATAAATTTGTACTTAAGATTTATCAAAGGCATTTCAAGGAAAACAATAGTTAAAATCAGTCAAACACAGAAACTTTCTAAAAACCTGACAAAAGAAAAAAATATTGAGTCAACAGAGCTTTTTTAGATTTAGCTGGCCACCCTCTCTTTCTCTTCCCAAAAATAGGGATATTCCTGGCTTCAGGGGGTGGTTCTACGTACTTCAGCCTGATTGCTAAACCCAGCAAATGTTAACAGATATATTGTTTCAAGAATGTAGGACTTTTACATCTACCGGTTAGCCAATCATCATTGTTGATTGGTGTTATTACTTCCCATTCACTAAAAAGCTGTTGCATATAATCGTCGAAAATTTACTAATGGACATCGAAAGTTTTACATTCCATGGTGTCACTGGCTGGAATCCTGTAGTATGTCGCTGATTCATGGAAATAGAAGTTGCAATTGAAGATGTAAAATATTATTTAGTTCAAGGGATTTCCGGCGAACCATGACATCGGCAAATCTTGGTATCGGCCAATCATTCATTCTATGTAGCGTTTTTCGGCGAAACGTGCTGTCTGTAAATAATGGCATCGACTAAAAGTTTTTTTCGTATTACCATTCAACGGAGAACCATGCTTTCTGTAGATAATTATATCGTTCAAGGGTAATTCTATGTACCGTACGGGACTCTTATTTATAATATAAATGTTAGACCACTCTGCCACCATATCTTTCGCTCCCACCAAGAAGCGTGACAATGAGTGACGCTTCCGCAAGGTATTTTCGTCGTTTATAGTTCGATTAAATGCTTTCTGTGCATTGTTAGTTGCCGGAGTACCCAGAAGAACTCCTAAATACCACTTGCGATTCTTAATTAGCCATTCGCCTTGAAAGTATTTAATGAATTCCTGTTGATCGTTCCACTTTGCGAATAAACTTTCATAAGCACGGTCGAAGATAATGAACACTGTAAAGCATCTATGTCAAACAAGATTTGTTTATGCAATGATTATTCTACTGATTTTTCAACAAGTTTTAGAATATTTTTTTGCTTGTGCCCAACACATTCTTAACTTGACATTTGGTCCAAACACTTTTAATAATGTAATTTTTATGCTTTTTGCCGCATCAGATATCAATACATACAATGTAGTCAAATTTTCTTTGTGTAAAGAAGAGACACTGTCTTTGGGTCAAGCAAAGCAAAGCAAAGTCAGCAGTTTGTTCTGAGGATGCTATGCTTAGACCAAATGGGTGAAAGCTTCTGTCACGATAAGTTGTTCCAACGATGTGTACTGGAAAAAGCAGCCAGATTAATTGATAAGTTGCATCAGCGTGAATTATTCTAAAATTGCATGCAAGGCTCAGTAAGTATTTAGTTGATAACATAAAACGAAAGAAAGGGTTTTTTTCATCATCAGAAACTTCCAATGAAAGCACAAAGGCAGTATGCCAATCTTCCGGAATTTGTCAGTGACATATAGGCCATGCTTTCAGTTCTTCCAGGCTGATAGTAGACGGTCCGTACTTTTGCTGACGAATGCCAGGTAATTTTCAATTGCGTCTTAGACGGGACATTTATTCCTCCTTTTTTTGTTAAGACATTCATTATTGCCTTTGGTTTCAGTTTTCAGTTTGAGTTGAAATAGTTTATCTATACTACTACAGGTTTCCGCAGATATATCACGTGCCGAGAGCGATTCAGTGATATAATATCACTTCGTCAGATGACAAGTCGAATAACAAATGAATTGCCGCCGAACACTGAAATCCGCACAATTTTACTTTATTGCAACGATTATCTTTTTAAGCCTTCTTCAGTGTTATGTACCTTTTGAACAGACCACACGCCTAGGTTTTTAATAAAAAATCGGCTTATCGAATATTTGAAAATTTGTTTGACAGAGTGTCGTGTCGCACGTGGCGTAGCGTGTTGTGGCGCATACTAGCGTGGCGCTGAGTGTGCACGCTAAGCTGGTGTGCCGTTGCGCGCTCTGGTGCTATTTATGAACAGTATACATGGAAACTTTGCAACGTGTAGACGTACATAATGTTTTCTTCGGATACAGATGATAATTTCGATGAAGACCATATATTTATTTTATGTACCTGCCATGTATCTCCACCACCCTTGGTTGACTGGTAGAGAATGCCTCAGATTTTAAGTCCGCTTATGTACCTTTATGTTGCATGAACTTTCAATAAATAAATAAATTTCACAAAGCAATTATTTTTTTGCAAGCTGCATTTCAGCACCCCAATAGCGTATCTGTTTTGACGTCATGAAGCCACTTATTCCCTTTCATTTTGACAACTCAACAGAAACAACAAAATTCATTGCATGTGTTACGCTGTCGAGTAGATGGAATTTAGAAAATATGAAGCAATGAATACAAGGAAAGCGTACCTTGCGCTATTCTTTGAACTACACAATTAGGGTACTTATCACATGATCCTTATACTCCCTAGACTTTGTGTCATACGAAACTGTACATTGACGTACAAGTTCAATAAGCTCGACGGACATTTTCAACAAGCAACGTCGCGTCGTTGAATGGCGCGCCACGAGCCACTCGGTGCAGAAACACATTTGTCTGGCGTGTCGTGTCGCGCCATAACCTCCACCACCGCTTTGGCGCAATCGGTCGCGAGCAGTCCGCGCCACGCCAGAACGCGCCAAACTGCGCCACGACAGTCAAATGTGCCTCTAACCATACTTAAGATGACGACTAACGCCAACGACCTTGAGGACCCAAAATTTTGTAGTTTTTTTGTACTTCCCTTATTATTTTATAACTTTAAAAAAAAAACTCAGATCAAAATATAGATAATTAAATTGTCTTTGAGATGGTGTTCATTTAATTAAAATACGCCCAGTGGTTTTGGTGCGATTGTCGCGTTTTTGTCCGATTTAGACATAACTTTACGAATTAATTACACCATGTTATACGAAAAAACTCAAAATTTTCTTAGATCAAATTATTAAGAAAATGGTTATTTTAATGTAACATATATTTTTTTCAAAAAATTACAACTAGCTGTTTAGACGCGATTCTTATTTTAAAGTCAGCTACTCAGGGGTATCTGTGACTTAATGTATGAAACCGATAGGCTCCTGGCGCCTCGCGACGCAAGTGTGTTTTCGACATTAGAACGAGTATGACAATAATATATTTTGAATTCAGGTTGGATAATTTGATTACACTAAAGCTATTTAGAGCTGTAATTTTAGGTTTGAATGTTACTGTTTCAGTAAAACAATATTTGGTGAGCATTTATCCATTTTGATAAGCAAAGAATTTACCTAATACAAAATGTACAATTATTCTGATGAGTGTATATTTATTTTGGAACTTAAAACGATGTTTATAGGCACCTATAGATACCTCGGTACCTCGGTATAGAGTTGATTTAATTTATATGAAGTTAATATATTTTACTGGGTCCTAGGGACAAAAATTAATTTGGTGACCATTTAGATTGAACCCCTTTTTTATATTTGTCCCAGATGATTTGCATTCATTTTAAAAATTCAATCTTGAAGAACAGTGAAAATAATTTCTGCTTTTAAATTGAAAATGAATTGGATGAAATAAACTGGTACCCATTAGTAATGGATTTGTGGTTTTAAAACTCTTGTGGCGCGAGCTTGATACAGTTTGAGTTATGAAATTAAAAGTTTGGTTTCGCAGACTGCCTGCACTGAAACTTCTGCCCCAAATAGTTGCAGTTATTTCATAAGCATTCATTCTCATTACAAAGTTGAATGTACTCTATAAACTCCAACTTTCTGATTAGCTTAATAAGAGCAACTGAAAATTAAAATAGCTTCGTCTTTTTATGTCTTTAGCTTTTGATGTGTTGCTCCAAACTAAAGTAACATGTGACAAGCGCAGGCAGGAGATGATTCTGGTGAATCTTTGCCCAGTTGTGGGTCTAAATAGGCCAGATGTTTTATACTGTTTTCACTGTAGACAGTATCTACAAAAGATGTCTAAAGAAATTTAATTTAAAAAAATGTAGTAAAAAAAACATAACATACACATATATACAAACTATATACAAACGTGTAAAAAAAGAAAGTGCTCATTGGGCATCAAAAATCCGTCCACATCGTTGTCAACGGGTAACCTGCCCAGAACGCTGGCAACATTGCCACGTTGAATAGTGAAAAGGCTAGCTCTCTGGTGACGTGAAGAGTTAACTAAATTAAACATATTTTACTTATCATCAGTATCATCATCTTCCTGACCTTGTCCCATGTTACTTCGCGTCAGCGCAACACGTTTTCTTCTTCCATATCGTCCTGTCCCCCGTCACACCGTCACTGATTCCCTTTTCTTTCATATCACTCCTCACACAGTCTATCCATCTTTTCTTTGGCCGTCCCCTCCCTCTCCATCCACCCACATATATATTCATAACTCTTGTAATAACATTTTTAAATGTAGCTTGTAAACTGCAGAAAAACTTTCCAAGTATTCAAGTGTCTGCCTTAAGCTTAAAGTTTTCACTTGCAATATCTTTCTACCTAGGGGAAACTTTTTGTTTGACAAACAAATGAAGACTGTTACCTAACTAACAAGAAAAAAAATAGATATAATAAAACACGATAACTCGAAGAAGGTCCTTTTATATATGATTCACTTTTAAAATTATTGTTGCTGCGTCAAAGAGAAAACAGTTTAGTTTCAATAGAAATAGTAAAGATGAAAGAAAGAATAATTAATTAGGGATGCTTAAGTTTTTTTAAATTAAAGTACTTACGTGTGTTTATACACACGTACTTACGTGTGTTTATACACACCTAAGTAATTGAAGCGATCATTGACAAAATATTTAACAAATGAAATAATGCCTGATTCAATTCGGAAAAATACAAGTACAAATGTAACGGTTGCGTATAAAACAAAATAAATAGGTAATATTACTAACGTTCATAAACAATGAAAGCACCGAACATTGCCATTCGAGAACTGTTGTCCCCATACATCAATATATAAAAAAATACTTTTCCAAGTTTATTTAAAAGTGGTTCGGCTATTACTCGTAAACTTGTAAAGCCTACTTAGCTGTGATTATTTTCCTTTTAATTTCGTTATATATACTATATACCGCTGTGTCGATTTTTCCACATATCCAAAAGCAACCATTTAGCGGACAAAGGGAGAGACACTTGACTCTAACAAAAATTGGCAACTTAAAGCTTAATTTTACGGAAACGGATCCCTGAATCTGAAAATGGTTTTCACAGACCCGTAATATTTTTGAATGGCCTATTCAACGATACCCCACACCATGGAAAAATCACAAACAGATACAACACTGCAATACTGTTTCGTAATAAACGAGAAACGACTGAACATAAGATAAAATGAACACGAATCTGGACAGAATCAGACTTAGGTTTGATTTAAATTCTTTATAGAGTGATGGATGATTCGAAACAGATATTTTCAGTTCTGTTACTGTTTCCGTGAATGACGGCATTGTCTGTAATATTAGAAACATTTGTATTTGATTTAAACGGTGACTCAAATCATTTTGGTCCCGTGAGCATTTAAATATGCAAGACTCTTTTTTTGACTAGAGACCCGCCCCGGTTAAGCCCGGGTTGAACAATTATAATTTAAGTACTTATTGCTGTGTAGCGGCACCGTGACTGTTCAACTTGTACATGGATAGTTGTCTGATAGGTTTGAAAGAGCATGAGTGCGGATTGAGGATGAATGAGTAGCCTGTCAAATGCCTTCTCTATGCAGATGATCAAGTTCTACTTGCATTGTCAGCAGAACAGTTGCAAATTAATATAATTGTGAACAAGACTAAGGTAATGAGAAGACGATGTATCGGAGTGTGAAGTGAAAATAAATGATAAGAGTGTGGAGCAAGTGAACGAGTTTGTATATCTGGGAAATATGTTCACAAGGGATGGAAAGATTGAAGAGGATGTGGAAAGGAGAGTGAATGCAGGGAATAAAGTGAATGGTGCTATACATGCGGTTGTGACCAGCAAGTCGATGTCTCCGGAAGCTCGATTCGCCATTCACAACAGCGTGCTGGTGCCTACACTTATGTATGGAAGTCAAGGTTGGGTATGGCAAAAAAGACATGAAAGTAGGATTAATGCAGTATAAATGCGCTCCTTGAGAATTGTGTGTGGTTTAACTTTAAATGATAGATTAAGGAATGAGGTAATAAGTCATCGTTGTGGTTTAAAAGAAGATGCAGTGACTAAAATTGAAAAGAATATGTTAGATGATTTGGCCATATTGATAGGATGAATGAAAGGCGACTAACGAAAGGTATTTACAAGGCAGACGTGAATGCAAACGCCGGGAGGGGACGACCTAGAAAGACATACATAGACCTTATAGGTGATGATCTTCAGAAAGACCAGTTGCGCAATACTCATAACAGGCGTGTGTGTATGACTAGATGTATGTGTGAGTGAAGCAAAACAAGTATGTAAGGATCGTAGGAGGTGGCGTTCTGTAGTTTCTGCCTACCCCCATGGGAAAAAGGCGTGAGTTTATGTATGTAAGAATAAGAACAAGAATAATAAAATGGACAAATGTGCAGTCATGCATGTAAAGCGAGGGGAGATTATGGAATCCGTGGGAATACAACTCTCGGATTCCATACACCTTAGATCCCTTTCCTCAACCGAAACTTACAAGTATTTGGGTATGTCGGAAGCACTAGGCATCAATGTAACTGACGTGAAGCAGCAGAACAGTCGTTGAAGGAACGCTTCTTTGGCCGCCTGAGAAATGTATTAAATAGTCTTTTATCAGGCGTGAACAAGCGGCACCTTGTTCCCGCGCGCGCCTTCTGCGGCATACTCAAATGGATTCAGACAGAACTTGACGCCCTGGATAGGAGAGCCCACACGCTGCTTACCGCAAATCGTATGCATCACCCACGTTCATCGGTTATGAGACTGTATATCCCTCGAAAGTGCAGGGGTCGTGGCTTTTTAAATGCTAAGACCCTACACAACCGCGAGGTATGCAGTCTTAGGGAATACTTCCAGGCCGCTGACGTGGGTATGCATCGAGATGTGGTAGCAGTGGACAAGGGCCTTACCCCGCTCTCCTTGGCTAACGAGAACTGGCGAAAACCTATAGTATTAGATACTAATGACCGCAGGGAGGTATGGCAGAGCAAGGAGCTTCACGGACGCTTCTACCGGGTCCTACATGGCCCCGATGTAGATCTCTTAGCGTCCGTGGCTTGGCTGCGATTTGGTGACCTTTTCGGGGAAACCGAAGGATTTGTCTTTGCGATAATGGACGAAGTTATGATGACAAACAACTACCGGAAATACATTGTGAAAGACGGTACGGTTAACATCTGTCGGGCATGTCACCGACCGGGGGAATCCATCCGTCACATTATCTGCGGTTGTTTTAGTCTAGCTAACGGAGACTATTTGCACACAACCTTGTAGCCAGGATTATCCATCAGCAACTTGCTCTTAAATACAATCTTGTGGAATCGGAAGTGCCTTACTATAAGTATGTGCCCGACCCAGTTCTCAAAAATGGCAATGTCACGTTGTATTGGGATCGGTCTATCATCACTGACAGGACTATTGTTGCCAATAAGCCTGACATAGTGGTGATAGACTGACTAGAGCGTCGCGCAATGATTGTTGATATAGCGGTCCTCCATGACGAGAACCTCGTGAAGGCTGAGAGAGATAAGAAAAGCAAGTATCTTGATCTGGCTCGCGAGGTTGTCGACATGTGGGACGTGAATACAGCGATCATTGTGCCGATAGTCGTTACGGCCAATGGCATAATAGCCAAGAGCCTCGACGAACATCTGAGTAGGCTCTCGTTGGGCAGCTTGATCTAGAAAGCGGTACTCCTGGACACGGCGCGAATCGTTAGGAGGTTCCTCTCTCAGGAGCCCTGTTACCGATACCGGTGGGCTACTATTTTTGTATTTTGAAATGTTTTTTTTTTTAGAATAATATTTAAAAATGTAAAATGGAAATGGAATAAGAATAAATAATGATAAGGATAAGAATAAGAATAAGAATAAGAATAAGAATAAGAATAAGAATAAGAATAAGAATAAGAATAAGAATAAGAATAAGAATAAGAATAAGAATAAGAATAAGAATAAGAATAAGAATAAGAATAAGAATAAGAATAAGAATAAGAATAAGAATAAGAATAAGAATAAGAATAAGAATAAGAATAAGAATAAGAATAAGAATAAGAATAAGAATAAGAATAAGAATAAGAATAAGAATAAGAATAAGAATAAGAATAAGAATAAGAATAAGAATAAGAATAAGAATAAGAATAAGAATAAGAATAAGAATAAGAATAAGAATAAGAATAAGAATAAGAATAAGAATAAGAATAAGAATAAGAATAAGAATAAGAATAAGAATAAGAATAAGAATAAGAATAAGAATAAGAATAAGAATAAGAATAAGAATAAGAATAAGAATAAAAATAAAAATAAGAATAAGAATTAGAATTGGAATTTGAATTGGAATTGGAATTGGAATTGGAATTGGAATTGGAATTGGAATTGGAATTGGAATTGGAATTTGAATTTGAATTAGAATTACAATAATTTATTTGAAAAGTAAATACGTTCACAAAAATGTACATTAGGTGCAGTGGTATTATTTCTAAAACAATGGCAATAGTGCTTATATGTGAACTATAACAACACTATATTATTGCATAATTATGTACATGTCAATCGGAAAATAATTTTCAAATAGATTCAGTGTTTCCATAGATAACCCCTCCACATAAACAAAAGCCCACGAAAGTCGCACTCTCTCTTTATAAGTTTACTAAAGTATTAACAAGTAAATTAATTATTTTTAAAAATAGGAACATGGTTCTCATATACTTACAAATATTGCAAACATAGGTAAAACAACAACGGAACAGAGTGTGAGTCAATTTCTTAAAAAAAATGAATATAATAACTATAAATTAACAGATTGGATTTTGTCTACACTAAAGATTGCCCTATGGAGCAGGACCAGCATGTTTCCAAGTATTCTTATCTTGAATATAATCATTTAATTTGTAATATGCTTGTTTACAAAGTGTGGTTTTAACTAAAGTTTTAAATTTGAAAAAACACCAGTATTCTCCAGTTTATATTAATAATAAACAAGTCCCATACGAGAATACAGCCAAATATCTCGGTATGACCCTTGACGCAAATTTACGCTGGAAAGCCCACTTCAAGAAGAAAAAAGAAGAACTTGACTTCCGATATAAAAGAATGTATTGGCTGCTAGGAAGAAACTCCATGCTGTCTGTGCAAAACAAATTATTGCTATACAGACAAGTCCTGATGCCAGTTTGGACTTATGGTATTCAGATATAGGGCTGCACCTAACAGAGCAATATATTAATTATACAACGATTCCAGAACAAAGTGCTAAGAGCAATTGTAAATGCACCTTGGTACATACGAAATGAGGACCTAAAAGTTGAGTTCATCGATAAAGTGATTCAGAAATTTGCAGAAGCTCACGAAAAGAGACTTCATCAGCATGTGAACGTCGAGGCAATCCAGCTTTTCGACCACACAAACATAGTGAGAAGACTAAAAAGAACAAAACCGTTCGAGTTAGTGTTTAGTGTTAGTGAATAGTGTAACGTACGAAAGTGCTACCAAATAAACACAAGAACGAAGTGTATTCGCCTTAATAGAGACAATAAGAAAAGTGCTATTGGACACATTCTTAGTAAAGACAATGTAATAGTTTAGGTTATAATTAAATCTAATAGTCTATTTATAAGGCTAGATTGTAATAAGATTAGGTTCCATCCTATTGATAAACCCTGGAAAAGGAAAAAAAAAAAAAGTGTTTCTAAGATACCCCACATTACTTTTTATTATATTCATTTTTGCACAACTTTAACAACTTTGATCGCTCCACTAAAATTATTGTAAAACATCTATTTTGTGTCGAAATACAAGTATTAAACTATCAGAGGGTTTCATTTATGTCCAATACGAGACATAAAATCTGGCGACCGTGACAGGAATGTAGTTAATAGGTAATACTAATAAATTTTATGTAAATAAAAGGGCAACATCGCATTAGTATTTCTGTTCCTTAGTTGTTTTTAATTGAAATATTTCATTTATTTCTACTACACTACAGTAGTCTTACGTACCTGCAAGGAACACCTCACTTAGATTTAAACTGTAATATTAATTCATTAACTCACGTCACTACATGTCACTTGGCAGAATATGTCTAAAATGGCAACACTAATAAAGTTAACGAAAATATCATATAACTTTCATTCATTGTAATGGTTTTTTTAGTTTAAAGTTGAATCTAACGTGCATTCGGAAAAGTAGCTTGTTATGGAGAAGAATGCACAAGAAACTCCATACTTACTCTTTTTTTTAAAAATAGGTGTCTTACAATATTTACATAAGTATATACATTAATAAATTCAAATATGTGAGGACCATGTACCCAGAAAAGCACTACATACTATACTACGTATAGGTATTTATACCTATACGTAGGTATAAATATAAATTCAAAATTTATTTTAATTATAAATTTTATTTGTTTCAGTTCTGAATAGGCATCTTCTAGTCTTATTCTTAAATAAATCTTTATTCAGAAATTAGAAAAGGTAAAAACACAGTTTCAATCTTAGATATCTAATGTAGGTATAATAATGTAAGATGCCTGTACTAGGTAATCCTGTATCACAGGCTGTAGGAGCTCTAAAAATATGATTATCCTAGGTCAAAGAATTTAAACAATATTTAACATAAGTCTAAAAATCTTATCTTATCTTATCTTGTGGAGGGGCCGAGAAATAACTCGGACACTTCGACCCATTGGGATCTATTGTGGTCCCCTAGATACCTTACTCCTCCCCAATCTCGTTGAAACTCTTTTCATGAATTTTACAACGAGACTGGGAGATATGAGCCTATAGTCTTCTGGTCTTGGATATCCAACCCCTAAGAGACTCATTCGCTTACCAGCCAGTGCATCGCATGTGCAAAGAAGGTGCTCCATGCGTTCCGTATGTTCCCTACACAACCTGCACATGGGTGTCGCGGTTAAACCCATCTTCATGAGCATGTCGTTGGTTCCAAAGTGCCCAGTAAAGGCCCCAAGCAGGTAGCGGATTTGCCCCCTGCTCATGTTAAGTCTAAAAATAGTGGCAAGATTGTATAATTTTGAAATTAAAAACTCTGACACTAAATTAACATAAGACTCTGTTTAGAACGTAGGACTCTAATATATCAGCAAATTGCTTCGGTAACAAGCTCTTCAGTTTATGTATAAGGCCTTCATGCCATACTTTGTCAAACGCTTGCGCCACGTCTAGGAAATACTACAGTAGAACATAATTTCTTGTCTTCAAGGGCATTTTCTATGACATTTGTGATCCTATGCACTTGATCAACAGAAAAACACTCTTTTTCTCGAAAACCAAATTGGTGCTCTGGTATTATGTTCTTGCTATCTATTATAGGTTTTAGTCGTCTGAGTAACAGCTTTTCAAATAGCTTGGACATTATTGGTAGCAAGGAAATAGGCCTATATGATGATGTTTCGTGAGCCGGTTTACCTGGCTTATACTTCAGCCACCTTCCATAAGTCTGGTACATATTTTAAATCTTAGTGCGGCATTAATAAGGGTCGTTAATTTAACCAGACCCTTTCTTGGTAGGTTATGAAGAATTTCTCCTGTTATTAAATCGTACCCTGGTGATTTTCGTGTGCTTATATTGAATTTTATTTCCCGTGCGACTTCTCTCGGTGTTACTAGTTTTATGGTAACTTCATTTTCCAGTGTCACCATATTAGGGAAAGTTTGATCTTCAATAATTACCCCGTCGTTTGGTTGAAATATATTTTCAAGGTGTTCTGAAAATCTCTTCGCTTTTTGCTCGTTAGTTACTGCCCATTGTCCATGTTCACATTTGATAGGTGGGATTTGGATAATCGGCCTTTTCAAGTGCTTAGTAGCCTTCCAAAGTGAGTAATCTGTCCTTTGATCGTTAGACTCTGAAGATAGGTTTTGGTTGACTCGTCTTTAAAGTCTTGAATTAGTCTTCTTACTTTTTTTGTTAGATTATTCAATTTTCGTTTTTCTTCAGGGCACCTAGATTGATGCCATGTTTTTCTCTGTTTTCTTTTCTCCATAATGAGATGCTTGATACTGAGCGGGTAAGTATTTCCCTTCGTCCTCTTGTTGAAGTCAGGTGTATTTTCCCACGCTGCTTGCTGGATATGCGTTATGAACTTTTCTACTTCGATGTTTAGATGTTCGGGTGTTTTTAATGCAACTTTAAGGTCTATCTGATCATTCAATCTGGACTTGAAGCTCTCCCAGTCTGTACATTTATTAACAAGAGTAGGCCTGTTTTCTTTATAAAAAATGGTTTCACTAATTTCTAGATAAATTGCAGAGTGATCTGAATTCATGTCATAGCTTTGTTCCGATTTTATATAACTAGTTGATAGATCCTTGGTTATAAAAAAATCTATTAAGTCCGGTATTTTATTTTGAACTGTTGGCCAATAGGTCGGCTTTCCAGTTGATATGACATCACATTTCAGCTCTTTTATGGCACTTAGTAGTTCTTTGCCTTTAGTAGTTGTTAGTCTGGAGCCCCAATACGTATTTTTAGCATTGAAGTCACCTCCTAATATAAATCGTCTTTTAAAGTGATTTAGAAAGTTCATATAGTGGTCTTTTTTATCATATACCGTGGTGGACAGTAGATGGCAGATACTGTTATAGGATATTTTTTGGTTTGTAGACAAATCGCCACTGCTTGGATGTCCTTCTCTTCGTATTTGAACTCTTCATAATGCTGTAGGTTTTCTTTTACAATGATGGCACTACCACCTCTTGCAGAATTGTCTGGGTGGATTGCATGGTATACTTTGTATCCTTTAAACTTAATGTGAGATTGCTTTGTGAAGTGACTTTCTGATATGAGGCACACATCAATCTTTTCTATGTCTAATACTACTTGTAACTCGTTCTGATGTTTTTGTAACCCATTTGAGTTCCA
The DNA here is from genome assembly GCA_964057195.1 of Orthosia cruda. Lineage (NCBI taxonomy): Eukaryota > Metazoa > Arthropoda > Insecta > Lepidoptera > Noctuidae > Orthosia > Orthosia cruda. The sequence continues at coordinate 22,258,641 of OZ059830.1, forward strand.
CGCCATAATTTTAAGTGTAGTATTCATTTTTGTGCCTGAGAAGTAGCAGCTTTGTTGCTATTTTCAATTTTTTTCAATCTCTCGTCGAATTTTGACATTAACTTTAAGATTTCATCCAACTTTTTGTCACTGTTCATATCAACCAAAGGCGCATTGGCTATGCCTCTTGTAGCTTGGGCATAAGATACGTTTTTTGTCGTAGTTTGCATTGAGCTTTGATTTCGTTTGTACTGGTTGGGGACTTCGACTCTTCCAGTACGTGTATTTTCTTGAGGGGCAGTATTATTGCCTTTCGATTTTTTGTTTCGTATCTGCTGGATTTCTTTGGCTACGATACATCCCCTGTAGTTAGCTGGATGTGGTGCTCCACAGTGGACGCACTTTGGCTTCTCCTCTTTTGATTTACTGCAATCCTTCGTGAGATGTTTGCCTCACGCACCTCGGCTCTTTGGAGCAGTACTTTTGCGTATGGCCGTAAGCCTGGCATCGTTTGCACTGAGGTACCAGTTTTGTGGCTTTTACCGGTTGTATTTCCACATTACATCGCAATACAATTTTGATGTTATAAATTTTGCTAGTTTCTTCATCGTTTGAGAATGTTAGCATGAACATATTGAGTGGCTCTTTGGTTTTCCAACTCAATTTGTTGACTGCTTCTAGAATTTTGTAGCCTTTACCACGCAAGTCTTCAACACTTCTCTCCGGAATGCATGTGAAATGCAATTTTTTTGCCATAACTCTAACTGATCTCTCTTGTTTGTTCTCATACGAGTGCCAAAGGCAATTTTTCAGTGAGAGGGCCTTTGTAATTGCTCTGTACGAATCATCATTTTTGGCATTTACTTTGATTGTATCGCCGTTCATCATTTTGATGCTGAACGCGTCAGCTGGTTGGCTCTCAGAAAGAAAATCAAAGAATTTCTGGAGTCCTGGAAACCGTCTACTACAATAGGTGGTGGCAAAGGAGTTTTAATGGTATTTTTCTTACCTTTATTATCTTCACTTCCTTGTTCATTCAGAATGGGTTGGGCGGGAGAGGTGTTCAATTTTCTTTTCTTCCTGCTTTTTTGCCGTATCCATCCTGTTTCTCGACCAAGTTCTTCTTCTTCCGTTGTATATTCAACAGGCGGTGAAGAAGTCTCAGGGGCGGTTGTAGTAGCTGATTGCGGTGGGTTCTCCGCTTGAAGTTTCAGCTGCTGCTGGAGGTTTTCTATCTGACTTTTTAAGTCATTTAGTTCTTTTTGCAGCTTTTCGCGCTGCCTTTGTTCTTCACAGAAGTACTTGTACAACAGATGTTCAGTCTCTGTTGATAAGTTCACGCTAAATTTTTCCTTTTTAGAACTCATTGTACAAGTTAAGCGAGTATTAACTTCGCCTTAACAATAATATTCACCTGCAGCCGTCAGCATTACGCAATAACTAGGTCATTGCGATGCATCCGACCGGCCGGCGTTATTTTGATGCGTAAGCACTTTTACACTGTGGTACGCGCGCGATCGCATGTAACACAACTGCTCTCAGCAAAAATCGAACGCGAATGAAAGAAAGTGAAAGTTAGAAACACTAAGAAAAAAGTAAACTCCTGACATTTTACTGCGTCTCATATTATCTAAGCTTGTTGCTATGAACGTAGCACTAAGCGCCAACAAATTGAGCGCGACCCATATCGATGTTTGGGAACAACAGTTTTCCAACGGCAATGTTAATTTTGTGTCTCAATCCAGTTTACCTTTTCGTTAGAGCAATGTTAACATGTAGGTGTTTGTTCGGAACCCTCGGTGCGCGAGTCTAACTCGCACATGGCCAGTTATTTTCTTTACATGTCTTTTTATTCTGTAGATTTAAAAATAAGCTGTATCAATCCCAACAAATTCATCTGTAAATAGAATGAACATTGAGTCGTTATATGATTTCAGAGAAATCTTTTGTTTTGTCCTGGTAGTTGGACGTGGCACGCAGTTTCTTCATAAAAATGTGCTATTTTCGTGTTTCGGTGTTCTAGTACATTCTCATATTTACGATATTAAAATCTAAAATCTCTTGAGTAATAAGGGCATGATACAAAAACTTACTGTTTTTTTTTCCTTTATCCAGCCACTTATGGTATTTTTATTCCATTGTAACTTTCTACATCGTCGGACCTACGCTTTAATTACAGTACCGTAGTTTTGGCAGATTTTATATTTTATTAACTACTCACCCACTTAATACTTTTGCGCTTCAAATTTATGTACCGAAGCCCAAATTACTACACAAGAAAAATATAAAAGTTCATAATAAAGTCTTGATTTGCCGGGCTTATCCGCCATTTGATTGAAGTCATCATAGCGGAATAACCAGCGTCGAGATCAATCGTTAATTTATTTTGCCTAACAAGCGAGCATAACTCGGCCCGCTTTTGTTGATTTATATTCCCAAAAAACGTCTCAAGGACACTACTTACTTGGAACTTGAAATATTAAAAAAGTAAAAAGCCTAACAATATAATTGGGTATAAAAGTAATCCAAAATGGCTGCCTCTCTTTTGTCGACTGATTTGGTTCATGGCTGAATAAAGCTTTAATTGAAAAATATGTTATAGTTTCTTGATTTCAAAAAAATATATCTACCATTTACCTGTACCTAATAATTGTCAACTATGATATATAATATTACTAGCTGACCCGGCAAACTTTGTTTTGCCATAAAAACACCAAACATTCATCTACCCTACCTAACACTACGGCGACCCTGGTGATCCTGGGCAATTTCCCTTGCGATCCCAGGAAGTAGTCAGCATCTTCAGCCGTCAAGAAAAAATTCCTGCGTGTTTTAAACACGCGAAATCCAGCTTGGAGGTGCAAGAGGAGAAACCTGAGTACCAGAGCGGCTGCCGGGTTCAGCTGGCAGTGACCTTCAAAATTTTCAGCAAGATTGTGAGAGCCCTTATACCAAAACAAGGAATCTGCGGCTGCTTTTATGTTTGTTTCCAAACAAAATTTTTGTACCCAAAAATTGTAAAAAAATCCCCAATTTTAATATAAAATTAGTTAGTGTATTTAATAAGCTAGTTTAGAAAAAAAATTGCGTGAAGATTGGGCACAGTTTTCTGCCAAAAGCAACAGAATTTAAAGAAACAGTTCTGTTTCTCACGCTACCTAACTAAGTTTGTTTCCTTTGTTTACGCAGTTTTTATAATTTGATAGTTTTAACAAGCTAGATCTCGGTCTAGGATTAACCTAACCAAAAAGTAAGGACAGATTTGGAGTTTCTGGCTCCAAAGCTACCCGACAATAGCTTTAAAACTTCGTAAAAAGCTCTTTTAAAAAAGTCCGTTTTCAACTGTGCATCGTAATAATAAACTGCGTCATACGATTGCAACATAGTAAGAGGTTTGTTTGTCAAGTGGAACTGTGTCTCCTAAACCCATAAAAAGTATAAGCAGCCCAACCATTGAGCTACCCTCTCTGGCAACCCCCATTTCTTTATTTATTTATATTATTTAATTTATTAAAAAACCCCGTCCCCCCTCAAAAATTCTGTAAATAAAACTGTAGCTTGCCTACTGACGTTAATTCATTTATACCTTAATTGTAATTTGTAGGTAAATATAAAATAATTATTCTAAAAACCCACCTAAAAAAAAAAAAAAAAAAAAAAAATTAAAGCTGTTATTCATACACAACTATAATTTACTGTAGTTATTACACATAACTATCTTCATTTATAATAATTACTTTAAAAATCCGCCCAAAACCATTAAAACACCCCACTTAGAAAAATATATATTTTTTGCCGTAATGAATAAAATTAATATTATTTAATTATTGCTTAAATTTAAGTAATTATATCTCTAAACACACCCCCTAAACGTTTAAAATCAAAAATCCGTAAAAACAATATTTAATGGTAATAATTATTTATAATTATAATAATTATTTATAATTATAACCTAATTAGTTCTAAAACTCCCTAAATTATCTATTTACATATCCAAAATAATCCCATATTTATAATAACTACTAATATAATAATACCAGTATATACTGATTGTTCTTTATTGATCGTTTTATCACATATTGACACATACACGGTTAAAATTGACATTTGACAACACTGTGATAATGATGCATCACACACCGCGCATAGCTACGAAGTCCGACAAATCTTCAATCGAAGACGAGGGAATGAGGGCGGGCCCCTCGGAAACCACTCAGGTGCGGAAGAGTATAATCAACATTGAGGCAAAAACGAGATCTTCTCCAACACAAAAGCCGAAGCTCTCCACACCGGTTGCTGAGGCGCGCGCTCTTATGCTCAAAGCGAAGGCACAGCTAGACATGTCAGGAAACATTAAGTCCACCATAAAACAGACTGTGATTGACTGTATAAAATCGCTTTACGAGATCGTCAAGAGAACGGATATACCGATAGTGACACTGGAAGAGGACAGGGGCGAGAAAGAAAAGAGGCAGGAAGGGGAGTCCAAAGATAGAAGCCTGAGAATATTAAAGGAAATCTTGGAAGTAAAAGAAATTCTTAAGAAAGGTGAAAAAGAAGAACTCTCCGCCAGAGTAGAGAGATCGAAGGCCGAGCTGAGCGACAAGATTGACGCGCAGATGGTGGAGCTGAAGGAGCTGAGGACAGTAGCACAGACGCAAGCTGAAAATGCCGAAGCCCGAATGGGAAGCCATGCGACGTACGCGCAGGTAGTGGCGATGCCGCCTCAGCCTCCAATCAGGAAAAACATGCACTCAATAATAGTGTCGTCATTGCACGAGGGTGACTCATCGGACACGGTCATCGATAAAATTCGAGCAAACGTCGATGCAAAGAACACAGGAGTTAGAATAGACCATCTGCGTAGAGCTAAAAACCAGTCGGTAATAATAAGCTGCTCTCAAAAAGCTGAATTGAGTAAAGTAACGGCAAAACTGAGGAACTCCAAGGGGGATCTTGATGAGTTACGTAACTGATGACGACTTGCTGAAGGCAATCAGATCCCAGAACGGACACCTCTTGGAGGGAACCGAAATAAATGAGGGTGACATCCAGGTTACTTACCGGCGCAGAGCGAGAAATCCGCTGGAGAGCCACGTCGTGTTGCGGGTAAAACCAATTATTTGGCAGCGGCTAACCACGGCGGGTCGAATTCATGTTGACCTGCAAAGGGTAGCTGTTAGAGATCAGAGCCCGCTCATACAATGCACAAAGTGTCTTGGCTACGGACACAGCAAAAAATACTGCAAGGAGCCAGCAACCCTTTGCAGTCACTGCGGCGAACCGCACACAAAAGCGGATTGTCCTGGTTTCACCCTTAATGAAGAGCCTAAATGCAGAAACTGTAGTCAGGCTAAGAGGGATGCAGCTCATAATGCTTTCGACAGCGAGTGTCCCATCAGAAAAAAGTGGGATGCGCTGGCCCGGTCGGCAATAGCATACTGCTAAGGTGGATGAGGGGACAGGGGCTAAAACGGTCGAGAATACAAAATACCATGTCGTACAGGCGAACCTGCAAAAGAAAAAACTGGCAACCGAGGAACTCATACTCGAAGCTGGGCGCAGGAAAGCTAGGTACGCTCTTGTCCAGGAACCCTATATAGGGGCGAAGGGAGAGATGAAGACCTACCCCGGAACAAGAGTAATTCAGGCAACAAGAACGGGCGATAAAGTCATCAAAGCCGCGATAGTCATCTTCGATAGTGGAGTGGACGCAGTGGCGTGTCCGACACTGACAACTGAAAATGTAGCAGTTGCAAGATTGACGGTAGAGGACATCACCACCGTAGTAGCGTCCGTCTACTTCGAGGACTATATCGATATCGAGCCATACCTCGACCAGCTGAGAGAATTAGTCTACAAATCTAAGGGGGCAAAATTACTGGTGGGAGGGGATGTCAACGCCTGGAGTGCATGGTGGGGAAGCGAGAGAGAGGACGAAAGGGGAAGACTTTTGTCTGGAACCCTAGACGAACTCAACCTCCATGTACTAAATTGTGGAAACATCCCAACTTTTGACACAATAAGAGGGGTAAAGAGGTACAAGAGCACAGTGGACATCACGGCCTGTTCAGAGAATTTGCTTCGACATGTGGAAGAATGGAGAGTAGACACGGAAATGACGAGTTCGGACCACAATGCAATAGTACTTAGAATCATATCTATAAAAGGAATTGGGAATAAAATAACATATAGCAGTACTAGGGTTTACAATACGAAAAAAGCCGACTGGGAACGCTTTGGGGTAGAAACTACAAAAACATTAATAGAAAACAAAATTGATAAGACATATATTGATAATATAAACACTTTAGAAGGGCTAGAAAAATGTATAGGGGATTTAACAAAAATTATTACAGAAACGTGTGACAACACAATACCTAGAATAAAGAAAGTAAATAAAACGTACTTACCATGGTGGACCGAAGAACTCGATCAACTCAAGAAATCCATGTGCACGAAGAAGCGAAGAATCCGCTGCGCAGCTCCACGTCGTCGTGAATGGGTTGTGATGGAGTACCTGAGGGCGAAGGAAGAGTATGAGTCCCAAGCATACAAGGCACAAACTGAGAGCTGGAAAATCTTTTGTGGAAGGCAGGACAGAGAGAGCGTCTGGGATGGCATATATAGGGTTATCTTAAAAAGTAGGAAGAGGCATGAAGATCTGCCGATAGTTCGAGATGGAGAGGCATTAAATTCAGATGAATCAGTCAGGGTCCTGGCGGAAACTTTCTTCCCAGACGATGACGAGGAGGAAGACAACTCCGAACACGCCCAGACAAGAGAGGCAGCAGCACGTTCAGAGGAGGGCATACCGGGGGACAAAACGGATCCACCCTTCACTCTTGCTGAACTTAGGTATGCATCAAGGAGTTTTAATCCGAAGAGGGCGCCGGGCCCTGACGGGTTTACAGCGGACATTTGTGAGGCCGCTATCAGGAGCAATGAGCAAGTGTTCTTAGCCATAACAAACAAATGTCTCGAGTTGTCCTGCTTCCCGGAAAAGTGGAAGGAAGCGGCGGTAGTCGTACTAAGAAAGCCTGGAAAGGACAATTACACCCAAGCAAAATCCTACCGACCGATTGGACTTCTGCCTATTCTCGGAAAGATCCTAGAGAAAATGCTGGTGCGGAGACTAAAATGGCATATGCTACCCAAAATGAATCCTCGTCAATATGGATTTGTGCCTCAGCGAAGCACGGAAGACGCTCTGTACGACATGACGCAGTATATAGAATTGAAGTTAAAGGAGAAGAACCTGGTGGTGGTTGTCTCACTAGACATAGAAGGAGCGTTTGATAGTGCGTGGTGGCCAGCAATAAAAAATTGCCTGGCGGAGAAAAAGTGTCCACTTAACCTCCGAAGACTGGTGGGAAACTACCTACAGAATAGGGGAGTTGCGGTGAGATATGCTGGAGCGGAGTACAGGAAGAGGACCTCAAAGGGATGCGTACAGGGATCGATTGCGGGGCCCACGTTCTGGAATCTGCTCCTCAACCCGCTGCTTGAAGAACTGGAGGAGAGAAAAACGTACTGCCAGGCATTTGCAGATGACGTGGTGCTTATTTTTTCCGGAAAAACAGCTTTGGATCTGGAGATCGAAGCCAATGCCAGCCTGGCACATGTGCAGCGGTGGGGTGTTCGAAACAAACTAAAGTTCGCGCCACATAAAACACATGCCATGCTGCTAACTAAGAAGCGAAAGTTCGACACACCACGGCTGCGCATGGGCGGAGTCGATATTGCGCTGGTGGAGGAAATAAAGCTGCTAGGACTTATTATTGACCGGAAAATGACTTTTCGGAGTCACGTCACATATATCTGCAAAAAAGCCATAAACATCTTTAGGCGGCTGTCCGGCGCAGCAAGGGTAACCTGGGGATTAAACCCAGAAGTGGTAAGAGTTATCTATACTGCAGTTGTAGAGCCGGTGATCCTCTACGCGGCCAGTGCATGGGCCAAAGCGGTGGACAACATCTATTTACAAAAACAGCTCAACTCTGTTTTGAGGGGCTTCGCCCAGAAGATCAGCAAGTCCTACAGGACGGTGTCACTGAATTCGGCTTTGATCTTGACAGGATTGCTGCCTCTTGACCTAAGAGTCAAGGAAGTAGCATCTCTCTATGAGGCGAAGAGAGGCAAGCCTCAGTCATTCCTCAAAGATCGATCAGTCGAAGCGAAAGTGAGTTTCCTGGCAAGGCCTCATCCAGCTGAGGAAGAAGACCTCGGATTCCAATGCTTGGAGAGCGAAGCTGAGGTCCAGCAGCGCATGAGGGAGGGTACAGTACAAATCTTCACAGACGGGAGCAAGATAGATGGCAAGGTTGGGGCTGCCCTATCCTGGTGGAATGGGGCAGTCGAAACTAAAAGCAAGAAATTTAAGCTCGAGGAGTACTGTACCGTCTTCCAAGCGGAGCTTTATGCAGTATACCAGGCTACTGAGTTGATCGCGCATGGCGCAGCAGAAGAGTTCAACATATTTAGCGACTCCAGATCAACTCTTGAGCTATTGAGGAACGGTGATACCTGCAACCCACTCGCGTTTGAAACAAAGAGAAATATAAAGAAGCTGAAGACTTCTGGTAAAAGCGTACATCTGTTTTGGGTCAAGGCCCACGTTGGGATACAGGGAAATGAGAGGGCAGATGAACTAGCGAAAATAGCGGCACTGACTATCAAAAGGAAATCTGACTATGATAAATGTCCCATCTCATTTGTCAAGCGAACCATAAGAAGTGCTTCGATTGACAAGTGGGAGGAAAGATATCAAAGAGAGAGCAAAGCCAGTGTCACAAAAACATTCTTTCCCTCAGCCATAGAGGCCTATAGAATAAGTAGAAACATACAACTAACATACCTACACACGCAACTCTTTACGGGGCATGGGGGTTTCTCCCAATATCTTAACCGTTTTAAAAAAAAGGACTCACCTTCATGTATCTGCGACCCGGTCGCAGAGGAAACAATTGTACATCTGATAACTGAGTGCCCAATGTTTGGGCTGGCCAGATTCAAACTGGAACAAGAAATAAACATGCAAATTAGCGAGAGTAATATAAATACAATTCTTGAAATATTGTTTAAATATAATAAGTATTGTAATAGATAGAAATAAAACATAGAAAAAGAAATTAACACAGTAAATATTGTGAGTTATATTGTACTTAGTGTTAAATTTATAAGGTAAAGTAATAGGAAGAGGCAATAACAAATATAAAAAAAAAAAAAAAAAAAAAAAAAAAAAAAAAATATTGCAGCCCAAAATAGCTAATATTGTTGTAAATAGCCTGTAATACTATTAAGTAGATTAACAAATATAGTCTGTGGTTATGTTAATTAGGTTGAATAAATTAGTCTGTACTATTGTTAAGTAGATTAATAAAAACTGCCCATATAGTCAGTAATCTCAGTGGTCCCAATCTGCGACTACAGTATTGATGGATAAATATATATATATGACAAAATTGTCACAGAAAAATAAGCCTCCGACAGCAATATCGGAGAGAAACGTGTATACATATAAATAAAAAATAAAAATAAAATACCTACCCTACCTACCCTACCTACCCTACCTACCTACCCTACCTACCCTACCTACCCTACCTACCCTACCTACCCTACCTACCCTACCTACCCTACCTACCCTACCTACCCTACCTACCCTACCTACCCTACCTACCCTACCTACCCTACCTACCCTACCTACCCTACCTACCCTACCTACCCTACCTACCCTACCTACCCTACCTACCCTACCTACCCTACCTACCCTACCTACCCTACCTACCCTACCTACCCTACCTACCCTACCTACCCTACCTACCCTACCTACCCTACCTACCCTACCTACCCTACCTACCCTACCTACCCTACCTACCCTACCTACCCTACCTACCCTACCTACCCTACCTACCCTACCTACCCTACCTACCCTACCTACCCTACCTACCCTACCTACCCTACCTACCCTACCTACCCTACCTACCCTACCTACCCTACCTACCCTACCTACCCTACCTACCCTACCTACCCTACCTACCCTACCTACCCTACCTACCCTACCTACCCTACCTACCCTACCTACCCTACCTACCCTACCTACCCTACCTACCCTACCTACCCTACCTACCCTACCTACCCTACCTACCCTACCTACCCTACCTACCCTACCTACCCTACCTACCCTACCTACCCTACCTACCCTACCTACCCTACCTACCCTACCTACCCTACCTACCCTACCTACCCTACCTACCCTACCTACCCTACCTACCCTACCTACCCTACCTACCCTACCTACCCTACCTACCCTACCTACCCTACCTACCCTACCTACCCTACCTACCCTACCTACCCTACCTACCCTACCTACCCTACCTACCCTACCTACCCTACCTACCCTACCTACCCTACCTACCCTACCTACCCTACCTACCCTACCTACCCTACCTACCCTACCTACCCTACCTACCCTACCTACCCTACCTACCCTACCTACCCTACCTACCCTACCTACCCTACCTACCCTACCTACCCTACCTACCCTACCTACCCTACCTACCCTACCTACCCTACCTACCCTACCTACCCTACCTACCCTACCTACCCTACCTACCCTACCTACCCTACCTACCCTACCTACCCTACCTACCCTACCTACCCTACCTACCCTACCTACCCTACCTACCCTACCTACCCTACCTACCCTACCTACCCTACCTACCCTACCTACCCTACCTACCCTACCTACCCTACCTACCCTACCTACCCTACCTACCCTACCTACCCTACCTACCCTACCTACCCTACCTACCCTACCTACCCTACCTACCCTACCTACCCTACCTACCCTACCTACCCTACCTACCCTACCTACCCTACCTACCCTACCTACCCTACCTACCCTACCTACCCTACCTACCCTACCTACCCTACCTACCCTACCTACCCTACCTACCCTACCTACCCTACCTACCCTACCTACCCTACCTACCCTACCTACCCTACCTACCCTACCTACCCTACCTACCCTACCTACCCTACCTACCCTACCTACCCTACCTACCCTACCTACCCTACCTACCCTACCTACCCTACCTACCCTACCTACCCTACCTACCCTACCTACCCTACCTACCCTACCTACCCTACCTACCCTACCTACCCTACCTACCCTACCTACCCTACCTACCCTACCTACCCTACCTACCCTACCTACCCTACCTACCCTACCTACCCTACCTACCCTACCTACCCTACCTACCCTACCTACCCTACCTACCCTACCTACCCTACCTACCCTACCTACCCTACCTACCCTACCTACCCTACCTACCCTACCTACCCTACCTACCCTACCTACCCTACCTACCCTACCTACCCTACCTACCCTACCTACCCTACCTACCCTACCTACCCTACCTACCCTACCTACCCTACCTACCCTACCTACCCTACCTACCCTACCTACCCTACCTACCCTACCTACCCTACCTACCCTACCTACCCTACCTACCCTACCTACCCTACCTACCCTACCTACCCTACCTACCCTACCTACCCTACCTACCCTACCTACCCTACCTACCCTACCTACCCTACCTACCCTACCTACCCTACCTACCCTACCTACCCTACCTACCCTACCTACCCTACCTACCCTACCTACCCTACGTACCCTACCTACCCTACCTACCCTACCTACCCTACCTACCCTACCTACCCTACCTACCCTACCTACCCTACCTACCCTACCTACCCTACCTACCCTACCTACCCTACCTACCCTACCTACCCTACCTACCCTACCTACCCTACCTACCCTACCTACCCTACCTACCCTACCCTACCCTACCTACCCTACCTACCCTACCCTACCTACCCTACCCTACCTACCCTTGAGAGACCCGCGAACCGCTTGCCCGCACAGACACGTTTCCGTGAGCTCCGCAGTAAAAAATTCAAATTTCAAGTGTTTTACGCGTACAAAACCCAAAAAGCATATCTAAAGCTAGCATATCAAGTGCAGGCGTCTCAATAGTGGTTTCGGATTAAAAATCCGTTAAGAAACATAAAAACTGTGATAAGAAACTTAAATTTTCTGCAGCAAAAAGTGACAAGTCTTTAGAAAGGTGCGTGCGGCGCGCGATAGTCGCCACGACATCCCAATTTCACCTGACCTCAGGCAGTGTCATCTCAGTGCCTTGACTCCCTGAAAATTCAACCACCCTTTTTTGTTGACCGATAATTACCACCAACACAGTGATTACAGTGTCCCAAAAATTAGATTATTTTTGGCCAACATTTCGCGTGTCTTTTTCCGATTTCGGATAGGAAGTGACGCGGCCCATTCCATAAACTATTCATCCTGCCCGAAATCGAGGAGAAATCGGCTTCTCCAGGTGATCCACATTGTACGTCGCAGTGCCCTCGACGACTCTGGAGATTCTGGGAATTTTCCCACGGAATCCCGGGAAGTTGCCCGTGTTTCCAGCCGAACGGAGGAATTTCCGCGGAATTTGACCACGCAAAAAACCTGCTGGAAGCCAGATTTGGAGGAGCCGAGAGTGCCCGAGACCTGGGCAGCTCCCTTGAGCAGACAGTAGCCGTCAGGAAGATTTTTAATTAGAACATAAGAACACGAATGCCTAAACAAGGTAAACGCTGCTAAATTTTTGTCTTTCCCCTTTTTAAACATTTTTCCTGAGCTCTCAATCTTAAGATTGTCACTTTTTTAAAACAGACTTGTATAGCGTAGTTCATTACCTTACATTTAAAAAATCCCCGTTGAAATTAAACCATAACTCTGTATATATCCGAAAATAGTTCGGTATTGAAATTCTTTCCCACGCTCAGCGATAACTTTGTTTTCCATATTTTTATTTTTAGACTCTAAATCAGTCTAGAACTCGGTCTGGGATTGACCTAGTCAAAAGTTGAACCGGATTCAGAGTTTCTAGCACTGACTCCAACCGATTGTAAATCTAGATTTTGAAAAGGGGCAAGGACAAAAAAGTCTATTTTCGGGTCTGTATCGGGAGTGTGCAAAATGCCATTACAAAGTAGGAACGAAGTGACGCGCTGTGACGCGTTGTTGACAACATAAAATAACCGTGAACTTTGGACCTTCGAGAAACTTGCGAACATATTTGTAGTTAGTATTTTTCCGCGACCTTTGCCAGTACTTTTCCATCCTTCGACGGAAAGAACCTCCTCCTTTATTTTTAGTTTTTGAGGTCGGCTCAATTACTTAAGGCAAGAAAGTTTTCAGAATTTTATAAATAAGGCGATATCTCCCAAACGGCTGGGAATATCGAAATTCTAAAGAAAATTCCCCCCCCCCCAAAGGGGACCCGGTATCAATATAGGCTCTCAATCGGGACCCGGTATCAATATAGGCCCCCCAAACCCCCCTTTTTTCGACCCCCATTTTATTGACCCTCAAATTTTGTTAAAACCACTATAGGATGATTTTATATTTAACACATCCCCCCTTAGGACCTCCTCCCCCCTCCCCCGTATCTCCCCAAGACCCCTAGGGATCAATTTGGGACTGCCCCCCAACCCAATCGAAAAAAAAAAAAAAAAAAAAATACTTCACCTCTGACCTCTGGTTCCGAAGTTAGGGTCCGGGGGGGACCCTAACTTCGGAACCAGAGGTCAGAGACCCACCAAGTTTGGGGTTCCCGCAACCAGTAGGAGACGATCCTTAACCTGGCCCCAGCGAAATTGACGAATAACGTCCCCACTCTTGGGAAATAGATCTGAAACTGGCAATTTTTTTATTTTTTTATTTATTTTTTTTATTTTGACCACATTAGATCACACTGCGATACAGGCTTGAGGTTTGTGTTAAATTTTAGGACATATAGTAGCACTTTTGTGCTACTATATTTTAGAGTAAGTTTAAATTAGGAAATTTTAAACTGTGACATTCTCGCAAGAGAATTATTTTAAAATTTTGTCATCTGACACACAAAAGGGGGTATCTTTACAATATCCCCTTTTTTACTTTTACACATAATAGAGGTGCTCTTTACAACACCTCTTTTTTTTTGACACATACTAATCCCAGCCACCCCTCACTTTCCAAAAATGTCCGGAATGCCTGGTGTACGCACGCCGGTTCCGCACTCGGCGACAACCAAACTCCCAACCAAAAGCCCCCAGAGGGCACCTGAGGAGGCAGGGCCTTCGACCCAGAGCGTCAGGAGAAGCGTGGGTGAGTGGGAGGCGGGTAAAACCGTCACAAAGAGGACTCCCCCTAAAAAGCTGGAACAACCATCACCAGCGATAGCCATATCCTTTGAGATCGGGAGCCCGCCTACCCAAAGGAGCAAAGTCGCCGAGGCTAGGATAGCCTCAAACAAGATCAAGGCCCTAATGACAACCTCCAAAACAACAAGAAACGACATTAGGGCGGAGGTCAAAGCGCAGGCAGACCGGCTCTACCAGCTAGTGAAGGAACTTGAGCAGGTAAAAGTCCCCCCAACCGTCAAGACAACGGCATCGATCGGGACCCAAGTCCAGGAGGAGCCAAGGGCTGAGCAAGTCCCGCCCCCGTGCTCAGAAGCTATCCGTGAGGTCGAGACCAACTCCCTCAGGCGAGCTCTAGCTCATAGCCGAAACCTGGCCGAGAACAGCCTAAAAATGGACAGGCTGAAAGAGGCGCTACAAGCTAGCCGAGACCAGATGATCTCGTATGCTAGCGTGGCGGCAAGTCGGCCGTCCAATCAGGCACTGAAGCAGACCACCCTACACTCCATCGTAGTGTCGGCCAGGGATGAGAAGCAAACGGGGGAGCAAGTCCTGGACCGACTAAGGAAGGTCGTAAATGCCAAGGAAGGGGGTATAGCGGTAGAGAAAGTGAGGAAAGCGAAAGACAGGAGAATAATTGTGGGCTGTACTACAGAAGGGGATAGGGAAAAGTTGAAGGAAAAGATTAGGAGGGCACCCGAGCTGCAAGCCCAAAATATTAGCAATAAAAACCCACAGGTGGTGTTGCGCGGCGTAATGCAGTACAACACGAATGAGGATGTAATAAAGGCGCTCAAAAACCAAAACGCCGCCATCTTTCGAGATCTTAAAGATGAGCAGGCGAAAATGGATATACTATACAGAAAGCGAGCCAGGAACCCACACATGTGTCACGTAGTGATGAGGGTCGCCACAGAGGTTTGGCGGCGCATGCTCGAGGTCGGGTCGGTGCATGTGGAGTTTACGCGGGTGACGGTCGAGGACCAATCCCCGCTTGTCCAGTGCTCGCTCTGACTCGGGTATGGGCATAGCCGACGCCTTTGCACGGAGTCCGTGCCAAAGTGCAGCCACTGTGGCGGTCCCCACATGAGGACGGAGTGCGCGGACTGGGCCGCTGGCCTACCTCCAAAGTGCTGCAATTGCGTGCGCGCGAAGACTGACAGCACAGACCATCATGCTTTCAGCTCGGAGTGCGTAGTTAGGAAAAGGTGGGATGCAATAGCCCGATCTGTAATAGCGTATTGCTAAGGGCAACACGGAGACTCCTGCCCAACAAAACGCTAGATCATACCGTGTGGCCCAAGCAAACCTACAACGTAAGGACCTGGCAACAACCGAACTCTTTTAAGGCCTCGGTCTCGAATTCCGCGGGCAGCGGGGCGGCGGCGGCAGCGGAGCGGGAGCGGCAGGATCTTATGCGTATCGTCAAATGGACCGGGTCTCGAAAACAGCGGCGCGGAAGCGGCGCGGCGGGAGCTCTCCCGCGCCGCCGCCGCTGCCGCTCAGCCGCCCGCAAAATTCGAGACCGAGGCCTTAGAGGCCAGTAAAAGAAAGATCGCATGGGCACTTATCCAGGAGCCGTACGTGGGAGGGGCGCGAGGTATGAAGAGCTACCGAGGTTCGCGAATATACCAGTGCGAGGTTGATGGAAGCGGGAGGGTGAAGGCGGCAATTGCCGTCTTTGACGATGACCTTGATGTCATTCCCTACCCGAAACTCACTACAAACAACATCGTTGTGGTGGGGATCCGGACCAAAGCCTGGGAGATCGCAGTGGTTTCTTACTACTTCGAGCCAGACCAACCCATAGGGCCATACCTGGACCAGTTGACCCAGATCAAATCGGAAGTGGCCACCGGTAGATTGCTTATTGGCGGCGACGCTAACGCTAAGAGTCCTTGGTGGGGCAGCATCGTCGAAGACTCCAAGGGCGAGGAAATGTCCGGAACCCTGGAGGACTTAGGGCTTCAGGTGCTGAACACTGGTGACGCTCCCACATTTGACACTGTCCGAGGTGGTCGAGTGTATAAAAGCCACGTGGACGTCACGGCATGCTCCCTCGACCTTTTTGACCTGGTGGACGGCTGGCGGGTCGACACAGGAGCAACATCCTCGGACCATAACACAATATTTTTTAACATTAATGTAAAAAGGAAAAAGGGGATGAATATAATAAGAACAACAAGGAAATTTAATACAAGAAAAGCGAATTGGGAAGCATTTAGAACAAAATTGGGGGAAATTGAAATTGAAAGTAACGTAAATTTAGATAGTATACAAGAGATAAACAGTAAACAAGACTTAGAAGAAACAGTAGTAAAATATAGTAAAATCATAGAACAAGCTTGCGAAGATGCCATTCCTAAAGCAAATAGAAAAATTAAAATTAAATGTCCGTGGTGGTCCGAGGAGCTCACTGCCAAGAAGAAGGAGTTTACCAGACTTAAAAACCGCGGTCCGGCGAGCGATGGTCGTAGACGAGTACCTGAAGGCCAAAGAAGAGTACGAGATGCTAGCGAAGAACGCCCAATTCGAAACTTGGAAGGTGTTCTGCCTGGGAGGGCATCTTCAGGGTGATTGGTAGGACCGCCAGAAGACAGGAGGAACTGACCCTACGCAGCGATGGTGTATTCCTCAACCCAAGTGAATCGGCCGCCCTACTCGCAGATACGTTCTACCCCGAAGACAGAGTAGACCAGGACAACGCTGACCACAGGCGAATTAGAGAAGCAGCCAGTCGTGTAAATGAGTGGGTTCATGATGAATATCATGACCCACCATTTACCTCGCTGGAGCTGAAGACCGCCGTGGCAGGTTTCAATCCCAAAAAGGCACCAGGAGGGGATGGACTGACGTCTGATATCTGCAGTCGAGCGATCCACCAGGACCTGGATGCGTTCCTTGCCCTCTACAATAAGTGCCTTGAATTGGCACACTTCCCGAACATCTGGAAGGAGGCCACAGTCGTGGTCCTCAGAAAGCTGGGCAAGGACGATTACCTAAACCCCAAGGCATACAGACCAATAGGTCTACTGCCTGTTCTGGGGAAGGTCCTGGAGAGGATGGTAGTAGCGCGATTAAAATGGCAGCTCATACCGCGGTTTAGTACGCCAGTTTGGCTTTATGCCCCAGAGAAGCACTGAGGACGCCCTCTATAAGCTAGTGAAGCACGTACAGGACAAGTTGAGGCTGAAAAAGCTAATTGTCCTGGTGTCGCTGGATATAGAGGGGCCTTCGATAGTGCTTGGTGGCCAGTCATCAAGGTCAGACTGGCTGAGGAAAAGTGCCCGGTGAACATAAGAAGGCTGCTAGACAGCTACCTCGACAGTAGGAAAGTCAAGCTTCGTTACGCTGGGGCGGAATGCACGCGAGTGACTAGCAAGGGCTGTGTTCAAGGGTCAATAGGTGGTCCCATCCTGTGGAATCTCATTCTAGACCCACTATTGCAGGAACTGGAACAGCGCGGAATCTTCGTGCAGGCGTTCGCCGATGATATCGTCTTGGTTCTGGATGGGGACTCAGCGACCGAAGTTTCAACATCTGCCAATGCAGCCCTCGCTCGTGTTCAGAGTTGGGGCGTTAGAAACAAGCTGAGGTTCGCACCGCACAAAACCTGTGCGATGGTCGTAACCAACAAGCGCAAGTATGGCCGGGGTCGACATTGGAATGGTTAAGAAGATGAAGTTGTTGGGTCTAACCATAGACGAGAAGCTCACCTTCAACGAGCACACCGCGAACGTCTGCAGGAGGGCAGTTAACATTTACAAGCAGCTGTCCCGCGCAGCTAAAGTGAGTTGGGGATTGGACGCACAGATCATACACACAATCTACACTGCTATGATTGAGCCCATAATAACGTACGCGGCCGCAGCCTGGGCTCCCGCTACGAAGAAGCTGGGAATACGGAAGAAGCTAGGCTCGGTCCAACGAGGATTCGTCCAGAAGATCTGTAAATCTTACCGTACTGTCTCCCTGAACTCGGCACTGGTACTGTCTGGAATACTACCTCTAGATCTACGCATACAGGAGGCAGCCGCCCTGTATGAAGCGAGGAGAGGGTCATCCCGGTTTGTGCAAGGAGATAGGGAGATCGAAGGTGAGGTAAGGTTTGCAGAGGCTCCTCATCCAGCTACACGGATGCCCCTGGAGTTCATGTGCTTGGCAGACCAACAGTTGCTATACAGCAACAATGTGCAGACGGTGCGAATCTTCACCGACGGCAGCAAGATTGAGGGAAAGGTCGGAGCCGCATTATCCATATGGGATAGTGATGGCGAAGTCCGGAAGCTCAAACTTAGCTTAGCCGCGTACTGCACAGTCTACCAGGCGGAACTCCTGGCCATCTGTAAAGCGACGGACGTGATACTCGCGCGGCAAGAGACGAGCTTTGGTTTGTACAGCGACTCAATGTCAGCATAGGAGACGCTAGCAAACCATGGCTCTCTCCATCCCCTGGCGGTTCACGCGCGCGCCAATTTGGCTCAAGCCCTGGGCCAGAGCAAAGCTGTGTCTTTGTTCTGGGTCAAGGCCCACGCGGGCCTGCCGGGGAATGAGCGAGCGGACGAGTTAGCAAAGGAAGCAGCATTGTCGTTACGGAGGAAGCCGGACTACGACCGGTGTCCGGTTTCATTTATCAAGCGACAGATCCGTTTGGAATCGCTTGATGAATGGAATCGAAGATATGTGTTGGGCGAGACGGCCTCTGTGACGAAAATGTTTCTTCCGGATGCAATAGCGGCTTTCCTTATTATAAAACAGGTGCGGCCCACAGGCGTTCTCACGCAAGTTTTGACGGGGCACGGTGGGTTCTCTGAATACTTGAATCGCTTCAAGTGTAAGGAGAGCCCATCGTGCGTCTGCGATCCAGGCGTGTCAGAGACCGTCCAGCACATACTTGTAGATTGCCCGATATTTACCAGGGAACGCTACCAACTCGAATGTGAGCTGGACGGGAGACTGACGAAGGAGAGCCTGCATGGACTCATGATTAAGCAACACAGGGAAAAGTTCCTAGTGTACTGTGTAAATGTGGCTTCCACAGTCATTGCACGAAACCGAAGTTGAAGCGGCCCTATGCTTCACCAGTATTATGAGAATATTTTGTAAGAAGCATAGAAATAGCACGCACAAAACTGCAATGACAAAAGGTGCACTAGGGTAGTTGTTGAGACCCGCTCCTCTCAACACCGTCGCGCGCCAGCAGCAGTGAACGAGGGACGCGGGGCAGCGGGGTGCCCGCCGGCCGACGGCCGAGCGAGCGACACACCGCCACGCCAGTCAGCTGCTGCACATCTCCACGCACGGCTGCGCTTGCGCATCATTTCCCTTTGTTTACTTTTAACCGACCGTTGTTCTATAATTTCTCATCTTCTCTATTTCAATATACTTCATCTTGTTATACAGTCCACTTCTCTTTCATTTCCTCTACCACGATTTATCGTCGCGTACATTGGTCCTTCTACCGTTAACTTTCGAGCCAAACGAAGAAGACAACGGAATTTTCGAATTCAAAAATTCAACGGTTCGTCGGTTGAAGAACAAAGGACTTCTTCTTCGGGTTCAAGAGATCTTCATTCTTCGCGTCTCATCGTCTGCATTGGGCATCGTGAACGTCGATACGGCAACAGCCGTCTTCATCGACTTCAAACCAACGGACGGCGCATGAATAGATCGTCGAGACTACGGGACAAGAAGACTTCAACATTCGGCTACAGTCGTCAGAGGTTGACAGCATAAAACCGTGAGAACGTTCCAATTCCTTTTTCCCATCATTTTGCTAAATTAATTTTCCTAATGTGAACTTATTTAATAGTTGCAATTCCGTTAAAAATTCAGTCTATCCATAATCTTCAGCCTATCAACTTGTTTAAACAGTTTCCATTTCTTATTTAGTGCCTACACAGGTTTAAAATTTAAATAAAAAGTAAAAAAATAAAAAGATTTTAATAATTTAATAATAGTAGGTAGGTACCAGTCACAATTCCGTTATTTGTAACGGTTTTAACCTAAATCTTACTTATTTTAATTATTAATCGATATATTTTGCATTGTTCCAGTGAATTAAATTGAATTTATTTTGTTTTGTGTAAAGAAAACATTGCATCATTCGCTTAGCATTACTCAGCAGATTCAGTCGGAAACGCCTAGTGCTTTTGTGATAGCAATCTCATTTCTTACTGCTTATAGCTCTGTGCCCACTGTAAATTTTATTTATCATTAAAAAATATCACTGAATAATATCACATACCCTCATTTTTTATTTTTTCTTTCTTTTATTTTCTGCAACTGCTAATTATTTTTTAATTGTCATGGCTGACATGAAAAGCTTAGTTAAGAAGCGAGCTTCAATTAAAGCCAAGCTAACGCAGTTTAATAATTATTTAAACATTTCTAAGACTTGCGAAAAGTTGAGTGAGGTGCAAGTTATCGAAATCGAATATCGAATAAAACATATATATACAATTGAATATTCTAAAAAAATAAAATACCTATATACAAATACAAAGGGGAGACGGAAAAAAGCTCATTGTGCATCAAAAAATTCGTCCACATCGATGTCAATGGGAAACGTGCCCAGAACGCTGGCAGCATTGCCACGTTGAATGGCAATGCTGATTCTCTGGCCGAAGAAAAGGCCAGCCCTCTGGTCACGTGAAGAGTCGACGAGCTTTGTGCTAATTTCTCGAAAAACTCGATGCGCACTCGGACCCCATGGACCTAATGTTTCAACCCCAAACGGCTCAAACATATAACTTCCAATAAGGTTGTTATATTTGCGCCGTTTGAGGTTTTCTGCTCCAGCAGCAGCCGCCCCAGCACAGCCTGCCGTGCTTAGAAGATGGGATGGCGCAAGGGTGTCGACACATGTTGCATCCCACACCAAAGGTCTACCCACCTTCCAAGGCATAATGGTCATCCCGTCTGGTCTCTTCCCATCGTCGCGTGCCAAGCCATTGGGTTCTAAAACTGCTGGCACCCCGGCGGTGACAAGAGCACGACGTATGATGTCATTAATGCTGGCGTGCCGTGCTATCCGGCCAGCGCTCCTGCTGCAGGATAGGCCATGGTGACCGAGGCGGTCGACTGCTTCACCACATTGACAACGATGTGGAGCTCCGCTAGGAGCACCCAAACGCAGACATGTAGCGATCCGGAAGGTGTTGTCACTCAACATAGTACCTATGTTGAGTGACAACACCGAATTAATATATTTGAAAGCTTGTACGAAAAATATGATGCGTTGCAGGACGAATTGGAGGCAATGGTGGATGACCCCAGCGAGCAATATGCGGAACGCGAGGAGTTTGAAAAGCTGTACTGCAGCTTGGTGGCTTCTGCACGCCAGCTGATCACCGGCGCAAGAAGTCTTCTTAAGGGGGACTCCGCAAGCGAGGTGGATTCTTGTACTACTAGTACACACAAACACAATTCAATTCGTTTACCCAAAATTGATTTACCCAAGTTTTCAGGTAGCTATCATGATTGGCTGGAATTTAGAGACACTTTCATTTCAATAGTACATAACAACACATCCTTGGATAAAATAAATAAATTACACTATCTACGTGCTTCTTTAAAGGGTAGTGCTTCTCTTGTTGTTGATAACCTTGACTTCAGGTCAGAAAACTACGATGCTGCCTGGAAGTTACTCTGTGAGAGGTATGACAACAAAAGATTGCTTGTCAACTATCATGTGCAAGCACTCTTTAACGTTCAGCCCATAGAAAGAGAGTCAAGTAAGTCACTACGGTACATAATTGACTCAACTAATAAAAATCTTAGGGCTTTAGCAACCCTTGGTCAACCTGTTCAAAACGCCTTTGTTGATGTTCTTATCATTTACATAATGACCAATAAACTCGATCACGTTACAAACCGTCAGTGGGAAGAACACAGAAACACTTTTTCTGAACCTCCAGCTTTATCTGCGTTCATTAACTTCATCAGTAGCAGGGCTGACTTACTAGAGACACTTGAGGAGTCTAAGCCTATAGTATCAGCCAAAATTGAACCCAACACACCTGCGGCCAAATCTAAGAGCAGTGCTGTGGTACCTGACAAGTCTTCAAAGTCTTTGTCATGTCCCATGTGTCGTCAGGATCATTTTATTTATGCATGCGAGCAGTTTAAAGGTCTCTCGACACAGGCTCGTATTAAAAAAGCTCAGGGTTCAAATCTGTGCATGAATTGTCTTCGTCCCGGTCATGATGTTTCCAGATGCAAATTTGGTCATTGTAAATATTGTCGACAAAAACATAACACCCTTCTACACACCGATAGTGACAATGTTCTTCCTAGTGCACACAACACTGCATTATCAGCTAGTCAATCTTTTACATCTCGAGTAATTTTACTTTCCACAGCGCTCGTGAGGGTGACCGACGCTGACGGTAACTACCACACTGCACGAGTCTTGCTGGACAGTGGAAGCACAACAAATTTCATATCGGAGGAATTTGTTCGTAAGCTACACTTTCCTACCTACGTTACCAAGTCCAAGGTAACAGGTATTAATTTTCAAACTACTAGTTGTACTCAGGGATGCTCAGTGTCATTAAAATCAATTGATGACAGTGAGTACGAACTGAACATCGATTGCCTCGTATTGCCGAAAGTATCAGCATCAGTTCCTCATACTTATGTTGATACTAGCAACATACGTATACCTACGAACGTCCGACTTGCCGACCCCACTTATCACGTTCCGTCTTCCATCGACGTCCTTGTCGGTGCAGAAGTCTTTTGGGGTATCATAGGCACCGGCCGTATCGCATTAGGTACTCATAAGCCCACTTTACTTGAGTCAAAATTAGGTTGGCTCATTTCGGGTGCATATTATCCGTCAGATTCCTCTTCACATGTTTGTATGCACACTTATAACTTACAAGTAGATTTAGATCGGTTTTGGGAGTTAGATTCAGTGACATCCATACATAAACATTCTGGTGAAGAGAGATCCTGTGAACAACATTTTAAAGATACCACATATCGTAATTCTGATGGTCGATTTGTGGTAAGTATCCCCTTTAGAGAGTCACTGGACGTATTGGGTGATTCATACATGATGGCTAAGCAGCGATTTCTATCACTTGAACGTCGTTTGGGTAGAGATCCTCGCCTTAAAAGCCTATACGTTGACTTCATTAATGAGTATATAAAGCTGGGACATATGTCTGAGTCAAGTAAGCGCCCATTAGACTCAACATGTTCTAACTATTTACCACATCATGGTGTTCTGAAGGAGTCAAGAACTACCACCAAATTAAGAGTTGTTTTTGACGCTTCCGCCAAAACCTCATCAGGTAGGTCTTTTAACGAAATACAGATGGTTGGTCCCCCTATCCAAGATGATTTGTTGTCAATACTGCTTCGTTTCCGTCAGCATAAAATAGTCATAAGCGCGGACATTGAAAAAATGTATCGACAAACTCTTATTCACGACAGTAATCGTCCATTACAAAAAATACTTTGGAGGGAAGAACCAACTCATCCGTTAAAGGAATACACGCTTGACACCGTAACGTATGGCACGGCATCAGCACCCTTTTTAGCTACCAGATGTTTGCTGCAATTGGCTGAAGAGTGCTCAGATTCTTCAACCAAGTTTTCGATAGCACATGATTTTTACGTGGACGATTACTTGTCGGGTGGACCATCTGTTTCAGAAATTTTAGAAAAAAGCCGCCGTGTTGACGACATCCTTCGGTCAGCAAAATACAACCTTCGAAAATGGCGGTCCAATTCTAGTCAGGTACTACAGGCGCTAAGCGGTGAACATGACGTTTCTGATGTTGTGGACCTGAGCGACAACGAGCAGTCGAAGACTCTGGGGCTTCTATGGAAGAGCTTAAGTGACACGTTTTCCTATTCTATCAACTTAAACTCCACTGACAAAACTACTAAACGTCATATCTTGTCAACCATAGCACAAATCTTTGATCCCATTGGCCTAGTCGTTCCATGCATAGTGGAAGCCAAAATTATTATGCAGCTTCTGTGGCTGGCCAAATGTTCGTGGGATGAGCTTGTTCCTACGCATATTCAGTATGCTTGGAATAATTTTCAAAATAACCTGCACCTTCTAAACGAGTTCAAGATACCTCGGTGGGTGTTGTGTGAATCAGCGTCCTGTCTACAGCTGCATATATTCACTGACGCATCCGAAAAGGCTTATGGGGCGTGTGTTTATGTTCGCAGTGTTTCGAGAGACGGCGAGATCACTGTACACCTCCTTACCGCTAAAAGCAAGATAGCTCCAATCAAATCCACAACTATCGCGACTTGAGCTATGTGGTGCCTTGTTGGGTTCACGATTATACTCAAAGGTTCGTCAGTCACTTACTTTACAATTTGATGAAGTCCATTGTTGGTGTGATTCCACCATCGTCTTGGGATGGTTATCTACTTCACCAAATCAATTAAAGACATTCGTTCGTCATCGAGTGTCTGAAATTCAGGAAACTGTAGCAGGAGAGGCATGGCACTATGTTCCGTCAGCTGAAAACCCCGCAGACCTCGCTTCGCGTGGGCTTAGTACTGACAGGCTTTTGTCGTCTTCATTGTGGTGGTCAGGACCACAATTTCTTAGCAAAGATACATCTTCATGGCCTCAGTTCCCTGAATCACATCATAATAATTCTGAACTACCGGAAACAGTTGCTTCTTTTCAGGTTTCTAATCACATTATAGAAAATCCAATTAATGCGTTAATTTCAAAATTCTCAAGCTTCAGCACATTACAGCGTGTGACGGCATACGTCATGCGATTCATTAATAAATGCAATAAAAAATCACTTGAAACTGGTTCACTAACTTCTACTGAACTTAACAATTCTTTAAACTTATTATTAAGATTTAGTCAAATGGAATCTTTCCCGGAAGAGTACCACTTACTTAAATCAGGTAAACAGTTACCAGCAAAGAATAAGCTATTATCTTTGTCACCTTTCTTTGATACTCTTTCTAATCTAATTCGTGTTGGAGGAAGATTAAATAACTCATTCTATGACTATAACGTCAAGCATCCAATTCTAATATCTAGTTCTCATACAATTTGCATTCTCTTGTTCAACATGTTTCATTTACGCCTCTTGCATGCTGGGCCACAACTTTTATTGGCCACTGTTCGTCATCACTATTATCCTATTGGGGGTAGGAACTTGGCAAAAAAGACCACACATCAATGCGTGAAATGTTGTAGGATCAAGGCCAACACTATTCAGCCTATCATGGGTAATCTTCCAGAGCAGCGTCTACATTTAGAGTTTCCATTTTTAGACACAGGAGTAGACTACGCCGGCCCCATCATGATAGCTGACCGGAAAGGCAGAGGGTGTAGACTCATCAAATGCTTTATTTGTGTGTTTGTGTGCCTAGCTACGAGAGCCATCCACCTCGAACTTGTGTCGGACCTTACAAAGGAAGCTTTCTTAGCCGCACTAAACCGCTTTATTGCTCGAAGGGGAAAACCCCGTAACATCTTTTCCGACAACGGTACAACCTTTGTCGGTGCTTTCAATGAGTTGGCCCGACTACTTTCGCAAGACTTAAACCTCAATAAAATCGACCCTGGTATAAACTTTTCATTTATACCTGCATATACTCCACACTTCGGAGGCCTATGGGAGTCTGCAGTTAAATCCACCAAGCATCATCTACGACGCACTTTGGGCTTAACAAACCTGACCTTTGAGGAGATGGCGACTTGTTTAATTCAAGTTGAGGCTATTTTAAACTCAAGGCCCTTAACTCCACTGTCCAGCGATCCTTCCGACCTCGCTCCATTAACCCCGGCACACTTCCTTATTGGTCGTTCTCTAATCATGCTGCCTCATCCACAGATCCAGGACGTCAATGTCAACAGCTTGAAACGATTTCGCCGTATCGAATATCTGAAGCAGCACTTCTGGGCTCGTTTCTCACACGAGTATGTTATGTGGCTCCAAGAGAAAACGAAATGGTGCCGGTCGTCTGGCGAGCTCAAGGAAGGAACTTTAGTTGTCATAAAGGACAACCACTTACCTCCTCTTATGTGGCTTTTAGGACGCATCAAACATGTTCTCCCAGGCAGAGATGGCGTCGCGAGGGTCGCTGACATCCACACAAGAAAGGGTGTCATCCGGCGCGCCTTCAACACCATCTGCCCGCTGCCGGTTTCTACTGTTGAAGACTCTTCAACGGGGGGAGCATGTTGAGACCCGCTCCTCTCAACACCGTCGCGCGCCAGCAGCAGTGAACGAGGGACGCGGGGCAGCGGGGTGCCCGCCGGCCGACGGCCGAGCGAGCGACACACCGCCACGCCAGTCAGCTGCTGCACATCTCCACGCACGGCTGCGCTTGCGCATCATTTCCCTTTGTTTACTTTTAACCGACCGTTGTTCTATAATTTCTCATCTTCTCTATTTCAATATACTTCATCTTGTTATACAGTCCACTTCTCTTTCATTTCCTCTACCACGATTTATCGTCGCGTACAGTAGTACCTAAGAAAAACAGATTGTCTGTGTGGTGAAAAGCACTGTTGTGCTTCTTATCCCTAAATTATTTATACTTCTTGATTTTCCTGTAATAAATAGCTCATTTGTATTCTTACTGTGATAAACAGCACTTCTTGCACATTTTAGCGATAAACCGCATTTTTTTTTTGTATATTTTTGCATTCACTGTATTATTTTAACCAAAATTTTTGATCACTATATAAAGGTAATCAAATTAGTTTGCACAGAATAGGCACCAACTTCGTTGGCGGGATTATGTAAGGCAGGAGGGGTTTCAGTCAGTTGGAGCCTGACACTATCCAGACTGGCTCACTTTTTGAGTCACTTTGGGTGTAAGTCCGACCGGATTTCCCCTCCTGCCACTAAAAAAAAAAAAAAAAAAACCCTACCTACCCTACCCTACCTACCCTACCCTACCTACCCTACCCTACTTACCCTATAAACCTCACGGAGCCCGAGACCTTTCCAACGAATGCAAAACCGTGGAAATCGGTTCGTGCGTTCTGGAGTTATAGCGTCAGGTTATTTTTACTGTCAAATAATAACAGACAAATAATTAGCAATAAATTAAAATTGCGACTATAATTTGAGATTTAAACTATCCTATCTCTCAAGTTGGATCGAACTGCACATGGTGTGCGAATTTTATTATAATCGGTTAAGTGGTTTAGGAGTCCATTGAGGACAAACATTCTGACACAAGATTTATATATATTAAGATAAATGCGAAAGTAACTCTGTCTGCCCGTTTGTGAATTTTGGAATAAAAATAAATTTGACTTTAATTGAAAAATGTTATTATACTGTAGAAGATTTTATAAATGATAATTTTTAATATTTCGTGTGCAATAAACATTTGCTAAGATTCTTAAATATTTTTTAAGAAATCTGTTTCGCTTTTTTCGTTAGATTTTATTAAGATATTGAATTTATAATATCTTAATAATATTTTTTTTCTTATCTTGTATTTAATTTTTGTTTTATTCTGTAAGATTTTTTATTTTCTTTAATTTTTGCCTTTATTTTCAACAATATTTGTACGCCGTCATGGCAAAACATAGCGGACATTATAATTAACCTAAGATCTTTATGTAAATACCTATGTTTCACAAATACATATTCTGTTTCTGATACTTTTTATCCAGGGAGTAGATTCCCTTGGGATAATTTCCAACTTTCAACGATCCCGCTGGCGGTAGTTTGAAATCCAGAGCTGTACACGGAACATACATGGTCATATCGATATAAATCTGACCAGTAAGTAGAGATTGAATTTGTGCCCAGGGAACCATTTCGGTTATTAAACAGTTCAGTTTTCTGGATCAACCTATAAAATTTGTTATTTAGGTAAATTCAAACAAATTGATTCATGAGATCATTGTAATTCACAAACAGACAACAAATCAAGATTAAAACTCGTCGGAGAGGACTAAAACGCATTTCCGTATTGTAAGTACACAAAATAGACAATATCATTGTCAAGACATGGAAACATACCAGAAAACTTAAATCTCAATGATACTCGGCTCTCTTGAGCATATAAACATAATTTAACTAGTCTAAATTTCCTTAGGCACAGATTTAGTACAAAAAATAAACACAAAATCAATATTTTGGCTCATACCTCGAAAACTAATGAAATTTAGTTAATCTTATGATCTTTTTTGTGCACAATTGAACAATAAATAAACTTTCATAAGCACAAATTGCTGTAAAATCAAAACTTTAGGAGGATTAAGCAAAAACAGATTTTTTGGTTCTTTGAAAGCATTTTTTTGATGTTATGGGATTTTTATGGACTTTTCAGGCAACGTTACTACTACTTATATGTTCATATATATTCCGATGAAATTACTTAACATTTTTTTTTTTCGCAATTTGGCTTCAAATTACTACTCGGTAATTATTTTCCTGGGCTAAGTTTGTAAAATTAGTAGCAAAATTCGACCTAATTGTATTAGAATGTCTGTTGAAAAATTAGCTGATGGTGGGTCATGAATTAACATTTTCAAACTATACATACATAACATAGGTACCTATACAGGGTATAAAGGAAAGGTGTATTCATATTTTAATAATTGATTATCCAAGAAAGACATAGGCAATGCCCAAAAAAAACTATTTTAAAATTGATTGATTGATTTGTGAAAAAAAATTGAAATGTTTTTATCAAAATCTTGAAAAAAAACATTAA
The DNA here is from genome assembly GCA_964057195.1 of Orthosia cruda. Taxonomy (NCBI): domain Eukaryota; kingdom Metazoa; phylum Arthropoda; class Insecta; order Lepidoptera; family Noctuidae; genus Orthosia; species Orthosia cruda. The sequence continues at coordinate 22,287,567 of OZ059830.1, forward strand.
AAAAAACTTGGCACCGTCGTTTTTTTCCTACATTTGGTTTTTTTTCAGAAGTAATGAAACACGTTTTGTTTTTAAGGCGCTACCCCGAGCAAATCGCCGCGCAAGCCGATTTTCATGCAGTTTTTAGGAGCTATCTACTCGTTATTTAAATTGAAATATCAACTAATAAAAATACATTAAATTTCTACACATTATTGATTCCAAAATTGTAGATCTTTTTTTTAAATGTATTATATGTTTCACTAATCGCCTTCCAACAAAACCATAAAAATGAGAAATAATTATTGATAGCATCTCCTCGTAAAGTATTCATTAATATATTTTTGTACTAACACTAATGGATAGACAATTTGATAACGAACATTTTGTAAGTTTAATTTTTTTCAAAAGACCAATATTCGATTTTATAAAGATTTTATTCTAAAATCTGGGCGTATTCACTACTGTAATTCATGCGCCACCAGTGCCGCTAGGCCAATAGGAATGCTCATATCACATGCTGATTTTTTGGTCAGGGTACGGCCTTAATTAAAGTCAAATAATGTTTTAATCAATGGTACGAGTATTCTTTCTTATAAACTTAGAAAATACTTAATTTGTTACAATCAGAATCATCTTTTCTTTCTAATTAGGTAAATCCCTGTCCGTAAATGGTAAACTTCAGTGGGTGTTGGCAATTATTTTAAGACATTTATGTACTAATTTAACAAAATACTAAAGGTGTTTTCTAATTAAACAAAATAAATTTAATATCAACTCATATACGATAACCGCCTTACTATATTTTTATTTTCGTAATTTCGATAAAAACCTACTCCAGAAAAATAACTGTATTTTTTCATGTTTTATTAATAGTTTTTTTTTCATCTCAGAAAGAAACCGTTTTTTACAACTCTTAAGTGTACTACAATAAAATGGAGGGTGTGGTGCTGCATTCCTAGGTTTATAGATAACCTGTGTCAAGGAGTACAGTGCCTATCCCCAAGGAAAGAAACGATAAAATCGTACACAGTATACGTTATGGGTGCTCTCCAAACCTCTGAGCCGCCCCGCCAGTCGGCTTTCCGATGCGCAAGGCACGAAACGGTGCTGTTTTTGTATGAGATTTACCACCGCGCAGCCAACCTCATGGCTGCTAAGAAGTTGGGCGAGTTAAGAGTTTACATTATGATGTGCTTACTACAAGCAATCTTGATGCTTTAGTTAAAACTAAAAAGCTAAACAACAAGTAAAAGAAACGAAAAAAATGGGTAAGTATATAATCCAAAAGTAAGTCATGTAACTTGTAGCCATTCATCACACCCACCGCCGGCTCGTCGACCACATCATCGCTTACCATCAGGTGAGATAGTGGTCAAGCGCAAGCCTATCAATAATAATAATAAAAAAAACGTCTCTGCGCGCTCATATGCCTCGCCCCCCGCTCTCCGGCTGTGAAAGGACCACAAACTCGTAGCAAAGGGGCACTAAAGGTTTACAATGTTGGTGCACCATGGAAACTTTAGATGTTGCGGGGCCATTTCCGGAAAACCAAAGCGGGAACAAGTACTTTTTCGGTGTCATTGACTACTTCACGAAATGGCCGGAAGTGTTTGCAATTAATAATCAAGAAGCCTCTACAGTGGCTGATAAGTTAGTTCACGAAGTGTTTTATCGGTTCGGGGTACCCTTGAACATCCACAGTGAGAGGCCTTGATGGCCGTAATTTCGAGTCAAAAGTGTTCAAGGAGAAGTATCGTGTGATGGGTGCTCACAAAACCAGAACTACCCCTTATCATCCGCAATCAGACGGGATGGTTGAATGATTCAACCAGTCAATGGAGAGATATCTCCAGCAAAAGCAGACAGAAGGATTGGAATAAACATTCAACCATTTCTCCTGGCATATAATAATAATAATAATAAATTTATTGATCAAAAAGGTACAGATGATGAGAAAAACAAAACTTACACTAAATAATTACAAGTAAGGTATACAAGGTTACGAAATTATAGAATAGTGTATGGTAGAACATGTTGATGTAAGTAGAGTACACGGTTCATCTGTTGACAATTTACGTTGCCCTGTCTCTTAAACTAGGATATACCTGTATCTTAAGAGACAGTGGACGGCCATAATGTTATGATTAAATGTTACCTTTTATTTAGTGAGAACTCTGACGATCCTCCCACAATTAAACAATTTTCAGATAAGGGTATTGGTAATAAATTGAGAAAAAATAATAATAATGAACTTAATTTTTGTGTGTGTGCGTGTCTGTGTGTATATGTGCATGTGAGTACGTGTTGTGTGTACATGTGTGTACGTGTGTTTGTGTGTGGTGCATGTATGTGCGTGTGCTAGGTTATGAAGGTTAATATTGATTCTGTGTGAGCATATATCGCAGTGCTATTCATGAAAGCACAACAGTAACACCAGCCTTGCTAATTTCGGCAGAGAACTACAATTACTTGCAAATCTAATCACTGGTATCCCACCTGAGTCTCCAAGCAGTGTAACAGATTATGCGAATGAACTACGGAATAGGATGAATGATGTATATGAGCACATCAGACAGAATGGTCAGCAGATATCTGAGAGGATGAAGACTCGCTACGATTGGAAGGCGAACAATGAGGGCTTCGATGAGGACCCTGGTATGATTGCATAACCACGCAGCAAATAAAATCGCTTAAATTGCAAGCAAAATGGGATGGACCATATCGCGTAGAACTTATCAAGATTATTGACGTTACCTTCCGAATTCAAAAGGGACCCCGAGGTGCATCAAAGGTCGTTCATGTGGATCGGTTGGTATTATCGGTTGTTATCACGGGTCTAACAATGCTCGGGACGACCATGTCTAAGAGGGAGGCAATGTTACAAGATATGGCAACGCCATCTAGTGACGAGTAGAAGAATTAAGTAGTAACTAGTTGCGCCATCTAGTATCGAATAGCGGAACTAATCTTCTCGAAAGCTCGTGTTGAATATCGAACATTCTGGAAGTTTCTATTCGTTTTGGGAACAATGAGTTCCATAGTCGATTGTTCTAGAAACTTCTTCCGTGCTATATAAAGAGCGGTCGGGTTCGTCGTGAATCAGTTTCGATTTGAAAGCGACATAGAGTGATCGGAAAAGGAACATAGTGCCAAGTAATAGAATTTTTTAAGAAGTGTTTTTGTAATAAAGTGTGATTAATTGGTCTGCTGTTCAAATAATTTATTCCTGAACCCAAGATCGTAACACTATTTAACTGCGAAAAGCCACATATAAAAAAAATGTAACTTGTGGGTATGTAGCATTATGTTGTGACGAAGAGTGTGTGTATTTTCATGTGCGATCGTATGCAGTATTTCCGCTACAGGTTACGAATCATAACCATAAAAACTTTGCCGGTGTAAACAAATAAAACCGATATAATTATACTTTTATATCAGTTTCTCTTGCAGAGTATTGGATCTTGTTTTATGCTTTAATAAAATAAGAATCTTCATTACGCTATAACCTCAAAGGCTGCTTCATAGATTTTATGTTTCGTTGGCAGCACCAACTCTATTTGCCAAATGTAAAGTAACAGATTTGTAGGAAAAGAAAACGAAATGTCGTTTTTAAGTATAAATTACGGGTTGTTGAACAAACATTGGCCCCTGCCTAGAGCAAAGTAAACGCAGATATTGTGTGGCTATTGTCGTCAGACGACTGTTGTCTTTCAATCCCCTGGGAAAATAATTTTAATCGGGGTTGTCTGGTCAAAATATCTTATATTTTCTTTTTACAATTTTCCACTGTAAAATCAATCTGTCTGTAGGTATCAGTATTTTACATGGAGCGACAGGAGGAGGAGACAGGCGTCTGACTTCCACAACCCAGTAACAGGATATCTTTAGGCAGATCTTCTGTCAGATTTTCAGGCTTCTGAAGACTGTAACAACTAGTTTGTCTTCTGTACGGTTTTTATTATTATTTACTAGCTTGTGCCCGCGGCTTCGCCCGCGTAAAAAGTGTTTTAATATCCCAAGGGAATACAAATATACTATCCTATGGCCTTCGCAGGGTCTCAAACTATCTCCATGCCAAATTTCATTTAAATCAGTTTAGTAGATCCAGAGATTACATACAATACAATACAATACAATACAATACAATACATCTTCCAGCGCCATGGATGACTGACGAAATTAAAGTTTTAATAAGCAAAAAAGCAGCTGCGAAATTTAGGTTTAAAATTCGGCCAAACAATGTTACCAGGGAAAAATACATCTCAATTAGAAATCATTGCAGCAAGGTGTGTAGGAACGCACAACGCCAACATATTCATAATTCAGTTCAAAACGGTGATCCAGCTAAGGTCTGGAAATTTCTTAAATCATTAGGTATCGGAAAAAAGTCTCATGACACTATTCCTAAAGACATGGACTTCAACTTACTTAACAGTCATTTTTCTACTTCGCCCGTATTGGATGGGGCCACCAAAGCTACTACACTTAGTTATCTTTCTAATCTTCCGATACCTGATTATTCCCCTTTTGTCATAAGTCAATTCACTGCTTGTGATGTTAAAAAGACTATTGTTTCGATTACATCCAACGCTGTCGGTAGTGACTGTGTCAGCCGTAAGATGATCATCCCCATCCTTGATAACATTCTTCCTGTCATTCTTTACATCCTCAACTTCTCTATTTCCAGTGGTGTCTTCCCACAAGCCTGGAAAGATGCCCAAATTATTCCTTTACCCAAAAAATCACATCCTGCATCATTCTCTGACTATCGTCCCATTTCTATTCTTCCTTTCCTATCCAAAGTCCTTGAAAAGCTTGTTCATCATCAGCTTAACACATTCCTTTCCAAGCACAATCTTTTAAATCCTTTCCAATCTGGTTTTCGACGTGGCCACAGCACTACCTCAGCACTTGTGCACATTACGGATGATATCAGGTCAGGCATGGATATGGGGAAGTTAACAGTACTTGCTCTGCTTGACTTTAGCAATGCCTTCAATACTGTTGACTTCGATATTTTGCTTGGCGTCCTATGCTCTTTTAACATATCTCCTCCGGTAATTGACTGGTTTCATAGTTACCTGTTTGGCCGTCGGCAGCGCATTTGCACTGATGAATCTTTCTCCTCTTGGTGTCATACCTCTGCCGGTGTGCCACAGGGTGGCGTTTTATCTCCTCTTCTCTTCGCACTCTTTATTAATGCTATCACTCAACGACTTTCATCTTTCTACCACCTATATGCTGATGATCTCCAAATTTATACCCAAGCCTCTCTCGGAGAGTTATCTAATGCCATTGAGACAATTAATACAGACCTGGCTCGAATAGGTGACTGGAGCACTGATTTCGGGTTGAAGATCAATCCAACGAAGACTCAGGTAACGGTTGTTGGTAGTTCCCGGACTGTCTCTAGGATCGATTGGTCGATACTTCCCCAGGTTTCTTTCAATAATACTATTATTCCTATAAATCATATTGTGAAGAATTTGGGGATTTTTATCGACAGCACCCTTTCCTGGACCAAACAACTGCAGGAAGTCAGTCGAAAACTGTTTGCGTCTGCGGGTTCCCTGAGACGTCTTCGTAATTTTCTTCCCATCACCACTAAAATTGCGATAGCACAATCTCTTCTTCTACCTATTCTAGACTATGCTGACGCCAGCTATCTTGATCTCACCCAAGACCAATTGGACAAGCTTGAGCGACTTCAAAATCTCTGTATCAGGTTCATATTTGGCTTGCGCAAGTATGATCACGTTTCCGAATTTCGTACTAAGCTCAAATGGCTTCCTATTCGCCTTCGCCGGAATGCCCACATACTTTCTTTGCTTTATAATGTGCTATTTAATCCTTTTACTCCTTTTTATCTCAAAGAACGCTTTCAGTTCCTCTGTGACACCCATTCTAGGTCCTTGAGATCATCGGAAAATCTAAAATTAAGTATTCGTATGCATTCCACTTCCTTCTTTGACAAATCTTTTACGATTCAAGCAGCTCGGTTGTGGAATGTATTACCTATTGAAGTGAGACGTGCTCAAACACTGCCAACGTTCAAGAAAATGGTGAAGGAGCATTACCTTTCACTATAATTTTTATTCTTCTCCTTTCTCTGTTATATATTTGATATGTATTAGTATATTAAGTAATATTGTATGTATGTATTGTATGTTATTAAGTCTAAGTAATATTATTTTTGATATTTTGTACACTGACAACCCTAAATTCTTCTCCTATCTTTCAGTCCATCCAAAGGTTGTCTGTAAGAGATTGCCTAGTGCGATAAGACCGCCCATTGTACACTTGTATATTTGAAAGTTTGTCCTGTATATTTTTTTTGTGGTGTACAATAAAGTATATAATAATAATAATAATAATAATACAATACAAGCTCACAAACTCACAAACTTTACCTCTTTATAATATTAGTATAGATTAGTATATGCCTAGTATAGAAGTAAAGATTACCTAACTGTATACAGTGTTATTTGTATAACACTAACAACCTTGCAGGGTTGTATTACTAACATCATAAACAACAACTATAATTCTATAACTTTTAAAAAGTCAAAAATAAAACAGCTTCTCCATACATTTATGTTCGCATAACTCGCCAAAGTGCAAGGATTAGCTGTTTTTTTTTGTTTGTTGAATTTTTAAAAGTCATAGAACTAAAGTGGTTGTTAGTGTTTTCCCAATAACCTTGTTTAAGCTCCAACTTAAATGGCAGTGGGCAGGGTTCCATTGCTCGCAGAATGGATGGCCGTTGGGCCGAAAAGTGTTTTTATTTAATGATATTTTAATACAGAGGTGTTACTTAATGCTAAACTCGCCAAACTTTTACGTTTAATGGCTAGGCGCTCTTTTAGGAAGACGTTGGGTTGCAAGGCCTCCCACTAGGTGGAGCGACGACCTGGTCAAAGCTGCGGGAGTCCGGTGGATGCGAGACGCACAGGATCAGTCAGTGTGGTGACGATTGGGGGAGGCCTATGTCTAGCGGTGGACGTCTTTTGGCTGAAATCATAATGATGATGATGGTATATAGGCTGGTGTTTGACCATCATTTCACCTGATGGTAAGCGAAGATGTGGTCGAAGTTAAGCACGCTTGGAGCCAGAAAAACGGCTTACCGTGCTTTTAGTGACATGGAGGAGTTAAGGTATGAAACGGATGGCCAGATCTCATCACAAGATCCGAGCATCTTAACCTTGAAAGTCGACCGATAGTTAACTTTTTCACTAACAAAATATATTAAAAATACTTTTTTACACAACTTTCTGCTTACCGTGCATTGTCATCCAAACCAAAGGTGTAAGCAAAATCAGCTCATTCGTTTGGACGTAACTGTTTTAATATTCAGTTCCCAGATTTGATCCACACATATAAATTAGTCCCCGGCATGTAACTTGGCAAGGTTTTGGCGTAGTGGGGGTAAGTTCGCGTATAGTACTCGAATAAACCAACCACCATATAGAGGGAACGGAACGTGGACGCGACGCGATTGGTCAGTCGAACTTTGTGTCAACTGACCAAACAATCGCGTGCTCAAAAGAGCAGTGGTGGCCCAGTGGTAACGGCCGCGACTTACAAGTTGGAGGTCGTGGGTTCGAACCCAGGTAGGCACTTTACTTTATGTAAATTATTTCATCACCACTGCTCTCAAAACGGTGAAGGAAAACATCGTCAGGAAACCCGCATGACCTAGATCCAAAAATTCGAAGTCATGTGACATTCACCAACCCGTGCTGGGCCCGCGTGGTGGTTTACGGTCCATTCCCTCTTACAGAGACGAGGCCTGTGTCCCAGCAGTGGGAACAATAAAAAAGGCTGATGATGAGGTACAAGTTAAATAATAGCTTGTAATACGATGTTCTCTACAACAATGAAACAACCAATGTTTCAGAGACCGGCTATTATACCTTTATCACTCACAGAGAGGCCTGTGCCCTAGGTTTGGTGAAATTATAGGCAGGTAAATCTTATTTCTTAGGTACTTCATCATACTGTACTAGTATCACTGCCTCGTTCATTGCCATCGTCGTTCCAAAGTCATGTCTATAGATAATGTTTTACGTCGTAACCAAAAGCCATACCACAACCTCTAAGACTTCTATCTTACTGCACTGTACATTACTTCCGAATCAAGCAGCGTACTAATGCATGCCAGAACTTATTAGCATAGTTCGTACAAATTGTATGCGATGGCAGCGCTATCAAGTAGACATATTATTTTGACACTAATTTCCATATTAGCGACTGCAATCAAGATTAGTTTGTTCTGAATGACGGAAATTAATATATACATACACCTGCATCCTGAATATCAAATTTAAATAGTTTTGAATTATGTACTGAATTTGGTGCACGCTTTATATTTTAAAGAGGTTTGTTTAGAAAATAAATACAAGATACTAATTAATGCACCGATGAATTGGTAAAGGTTTTGGGAATCCGTTGGATGCGAGGTTCACGGTAACGATCAATGTGGCGACACTTGGGGGAAACAGCGAAGTGGCTGGCACTCGCATGAAAAGTGTTTTCTTATCCCAAGAGAACATTATACCGGGTTAAAATTATTTTCATCTTACTTCTTACTACTTCTTTTCTAATATTTTTTTTCGGGCATCAATTTTTTAAGGCAGTAGCCTATGTGTTGTTCCAGACTATAATCTTTCGCTGTGCCAAATTTTATCCAGATTTGATCAGCAGTTCTAGCGTGATTGAGTAACAAACATACATCCACACACGCTACATCCAATAATTTTACATTTGTAATATTAAGTCATCATCAGCATCATCTTCCTGCTCTTGTCCCAAGATACTTGGGGTCGGATGAGTAGTCGAACTATTGTTTTTCGAAATTGAGACTGTCGAAATAATTAACCGTCGAAATTCAGAATGACACTCCGGCGCAACACGTTTTCTTCTTCCATACCGTCCTGGCCCCCGTCACACCATCACTGACTCCCTTTTCTATCATATCACTCCAAACACAGTCCATCCATCTTTTCTTTGGCCGTCCCTCTCCATTCATCCACATTTATATTCATAATTCATTAACTAACATGCGTTTCATCCCTCCTCATCACATAACAATACCAGGACAAACAGTTTCCTTTCAACTTTTCTGTTACTGGCGCCATTTCCAAACTTCCTCTAATATATTCATTACTCACTTTATCAAGTACTAGCTTCTGCCAGCGGCTTCGCCCGCATGTATACATACAAACCTTCCTCTTGAATCACTCTATCTATTAAAAAAAACACGTCAAAATCCGTTGCGTAGTTTTCAAGATCTAAGCATACAGGGACAGACAGCGGGAGGCGACTTTGTTTCATACTATGTAAGGATAAGGAAGATAAGATAAACTATATACAACTATATATAACTATAATATAATAAAGTGAATGTAAGGCTAGTATGTTGTTGACGCAACAAACACACATGTAAATAAAACAATGAATATTCAACTATTATGGCAGCTGCCTAAGTTGGGCCCAAGTTACTGTCGACTTAATTTAAATATTTAAACTCTCACGTGTGATGGTGTGTGACTTACGTATGACAGCTTTCATATTATTTAAAATGAAAAAGTAATTAAAAATCTCACAGATATTCTCAGAAATGTGGAAACAAGGTAACATTTCAAAGACATTTGTGACATCTACCAACCCGCGCAAACTCGGATTATAAGAAGTTACATGCCTTCAATATGGGCCTACGCCCGTGTTTGGAGGCATGTGCTGGTACATAGCATGATAGACTGATTAATTTACCTTAATTTACCCTCTCTGACGAAACCCCCACAGGGTTTAACCGGTAAACAGACGGACCACAAAGTCTAAGCCTTTAATCGAGAATACTTATTCCAATCACATAAACGGAAACTTATTTAAAATAATATCCTACCAAAACAAATTGGCATTTCTAATTTTCCTCGTTTCTAAATCTTGTTTGTCGAATAATATTGTTTTCAAGGGTCCTTCCGGCTTTCAACTAAATTAGCTATGTAACTCCTTGCGGAAGATAAACATAACTCGATAAAATAAACAATTTAGACGGATACTTAAGTAAAATATTATTTTGTGATAAGTCTGAAATGTATCTTCATAGACTAAGGGATTTTCAGTTATTGACGGATCTATTCATAGGTTATTTTACTACTCTTTTATTAATAAAAGTAGCTACTAAAAACTGCAATGACAAAACATTTAGTCCAGCTTATTTAGGTGTATTATAATAATTATTTTTATATTCATGAAAATTATACATGAACAATATTCAAATAAAAGTAGTAAATATTCATAATATTATTATTTTCAACACACAAATGCATTATGGTTAGTGATCAATCTCAATCCGACGTAGAACAGCGTTTGAATGTATGAGTAGAAGCCCTTCACATTTCCAATGCAGTAAGTACACAAGGTATTTTATTCCTTTTACTTTTATGTATTAGTTTTATTTTCGCCATAGTAGAACAAAGTCCATAAACAGTTATGGTTAAATTGCGCTGATTTCTCGCAAAATAGTTGATATTTGCGCTGCATACCAGGTTAGCTATAATATTCATATACCTACAGGACAATTGTAGAACAAGTTTACAACTAATAAACTAACAATACCCAAAAATCCTTCTTCAAAAAGCGTGAACACAGGAAGTGGACCTGGCAGAGCCCCGATGGTGCAACAAAAAATGAGATCGACTTCATCATGTCAACCAAGAAGCAAATGTTCAATGATGTCTCTGTGATCAATTCGGTAAAAACCGGGAGCGATCACCGCATGGTAAAAGGCACATTGAACATTAATATTAAGCTTGAAAGGTCTCGACTGATGAAGTCCACGCTCCGGCCAGCACAGATCCAGGTCCAAAACCCCGAGAGCTTTCAGCTCGAACTCCAGAATCGTTTCGAGTGCCTAGGGAGCTCCGTGGATGAATATAGCAACGGGTTCGTGGAAGCTGTCCATACGGTCGGGTCTAAGTTTTTCAAGACCCGTCGTACAGATAGAAACAAAAAGCTCTCTGATCATACCCTCAAGCTTATGAAGGAGAGGCGTGAGATGATCCTGCAGTCTTCAGATGAGGCGTGCAAATACCGGCAGCTCAATAGACAGATCTCTAAATCCTTGAAAATAGACCTCCGCCGCTTCAATACCGAGCGTATTAAAGACGCGATCGAGCGAAATAAAGGATCCAAGGTATTTTCAAGGGATCTGGCTATTGGGCAGAGCCAACTCACGAAACTGAAGACCGACGATGGCAGGATCGTATCCGCCAAACCGGAGCTTCTCAGGGAGATCGAGACATTCTATGGGCAGTTGTACACATCGATCAGCAAGCCCGTTACGAGTCTAGCAAACGACCCAAGAGCTAGATTGACCCGACACTATACCGAAGATATCCCGGAGGTCAGCCTGTACGAGATTAGGATGGCTCTGAAACAGCTCACAAACAACAAGGCGCCGGGTGATGACGGAATTACGGCCGAACTCCTGAAGGCGGGTGGAAAACCGGTCCTTAAGGCCCTTCAGAAGCTGTTTGATTCCGTCATACTCGAGGGCAAAACGCCACAGGCATGGTGCCGGGGTGTGGTGGTACTCTTCTTCAAGAAGGGCGACAATGCCCGGTTGAAGAACTATAGGCCCATCTCCTTCTTAGCCATGTCTACAAGTTGTTTTCAAGAGTCATCACGAATCGTCTCGCGCGCAGGTTAGACGATTTCCAGCCCCCCGAACAAGCCGGATTCCGAAAAGGCTTTAGCACCGTAGACCACCCACATACATACGCTGCGGCAGGTTATACAGAAGACCGAAGAGTATAACCTGCCTCTCTGTTTAGCGTTTGTGGACTACGAGAAAGCCTTCGATTCGATAGAGACTTGGGCTGTACTGCAGTCTCTCCAACGGTGCCAGATCGACTACCGGTACATTGAGGTGTTGAAGTGTTTATACAAAAACGCCACCATGTCAGTCCGTCTTCAGGATCAGACCTCGAAACCAATCTTTCTCCAGCGTGGCGTGAGACAGGGAGACGTCATTTCTCCGAAACTGTTCACTGCTGCGCTGGAGGATGTCTTCAAGGTTCTGGACTGGAGGGGGCTGGGCATCAACGTTAATGGCGAGTACATTACTCACCTTCGGTTTGCCGATGACATAGTGGTCATGGCTGAGACCATGGAGAGCCTCAGTAAAATGCTCGATGACCTCAGTAGAGCTTCCGAAAGAGTGGGTCTTAAAATGAACATGGACAAAACCAAGATCATGGTGAATGCCCATGTAACACCCACAACTATCAAGGTCGGAGACTCTACTCTCGAAGTTGTAGACGATTATGTCTACCTGGGACAAACGGTCCATTTGGGTAGGTCCAATTTCGAGAAAGAGGTCAACCGTCGAATCCGACTCGGCTGGGCGGCGTTCGGGAAGTTGCGTGGTATCTTCTCGTCCAATTTACCGCAGTGTCTCAAGACAAAAGTCTATGACCAGTGTGTGTTGCCAGTGATCACCTATGGGACCGAGACGTGGTCGCTCACAATGGGCCTTATCAGAAAGCTCAAAGTCACCCAAAGGGCAATGGAGAGGGCTATGCTCGAAATTTCCTTGCGTGATCACGTCAGAAATGATGATATCCGCAGGAGAACCAAAGTTAACGACATAGCCCGAAGAATTGCCAAACTTAAGTGGCAGTGGGCAGGGCACATTGCTCGCAGAACGGATGGCCGATGGGGCCGAAAAGATCTGGAATGGCGACCGCGAACCGGAAGACGATACGTTGGAAGGCCTCCCACTAGGTGGACTGATGACCTGGTTAAGGTTGCGGGAAGGCGCTGGATGCGAGACGCACGGGATCGGTCAATGTGGCGACGCCTGGGGGAGGCCTATGTCCAGCAGTGGACGTCTTTCGGCTGAAATGATGATGATGACCCAAAAATACAATTAGTCTAGCAATTTATACAGATAGAATATATGCTATTATACAGCAAAATGGTTGCCGATGAAGCGGGAACATAAGTAAAGTTTGGAAACAAAAATATTACCTCGTGTCTCATAATAAAAACTAAATCAATAAGAAGGCTGTCGGGCAACAATAATTTTTCTCAGCCATATTACTTAGACAAGGAGAATGGTTCGAACAAAACCCTCAAAAAATTGACACCTTTGTAGAAAAAGAGACAAACATGCAGTAAGTGGGGCCTGTTTCATTTCATACTCTCTATGTCTATGTACAGAACGCATCCTCCAGCAAGCCTTTACGTGGCCAAATCAGAATCTGATAAAAATACATCTACTGACCACCCTATCGTTTTATTACTCTCTCACATTTCTGCACGAATTCACTTCATGTACTAGTTTCTGCCAGCGGCTTCGTCTGCGTGGAAGTCAAAAATTATGTCCTAAATTTATCAGCCATGTTTCATGTTTAGCCGTTCAAACGTGAAAAGTTATAAAACAGACGGACACAGACGTTACTTTCATATTTATAATACACCGACTTCCGAAAAGTAAGTTATTTTCAACCGACTAAAAAAAGGAGGAGGTTCTTAAATAGTCTGTAGGTATGTTTTTGTATGTTTGTTACACAATTACTCCACCAATTATGAACCGATTATGATTCTTTTTTTTATATGGAAGCGGGTGCTTCTCTTGTGGTCCCATTTAAATTAAATTAAGATTAGACAAGAAGTTTTATGTTATCTCTATTAATACGCATTCTCGTGGTAATATAAGGTATCAAAACTAAAAGGAGAAAAATAAAAAACATTTTAACAAAAATAAAAAAACCGACTTCGAAAACAAAACACTAAAACCGAAAAATTACTTTCTTTTCGGAAGTCAGTGTCAAAAATGAAAAAAAAATAGGTACCAAAGACTATTTTTTGCTTTGTACATTGAGATAATATGTACAGTACATTATTACCTCAATGGCTTTGTAGTGGTTTTGTTTTGAAAGTCAGTTTATTTTTTTGTTAATTTTTTTTATCTTTATAAATTGATACTGTTTCATGTACTGAAACGATCTTCCACGGGATTTAAACGACCAAAATTGAACGGTGTATAATTGATAGAGATAAGAAAAATATCAGAAATTTAAAGTTTGTAAAGCTTCCTTTAGTACCTGCCTATATTACGCAAGTTTTGACAAACTTCATTGAACTGTTAAGTAAGAGTTTACAAGCTTGTACACGAATTTGTTGGCGTTCATTATTAAGTTCATTTTGTAAAGATTATAAATAACTCAAGCCAGAAGTTGTTATCTTTTATAATTCAATTAAACTGATCGTAGCGATTAATTAACCAACTTTGAAAAGGGTTACATGGGAATATGCTTATACCTACTTACCTTACCGAAATCTTGTATACATAGAGTTGCACAAAACGGGGGTCCATATGGACCCACCATTTAAAAACCTCCATTATTATTAATGAAGTTCTTATTAACATAATAAATGTGCTACGTAAGAGTAAAGGGTTGTCATAAAACAATATTAATTAATATAATTAGATGAGTCATCATGATAACTCATCTAATTATATGTAGGCGACCAATGTCAATCGCGCAATAAGTAATGCATGATGTGCTTACCTGTAAAAAATGAGTACACTAGTCTATATATGTGTATGTGATGTATATCATATCTTTGTGTCAGTGTATTCAATTTTGTGTGGCCCAGTGGTTACGGTCCCGACTTACGAGTTGTAGGTCGTGGGTTCGAACCCGAGCAGGCGCTTTACTTTGTGTAATTTATTTCATCACTACTGCTCTCAAAACGGTGAAGGAAAACATCGTGAGGAAACCGGCATGTCCTAGAACCAAAAATTCAAAGACATGTGACATCTAACAATGCGCACTGGGCCCGCGTGGTGGATTATATATAGCCCACTCCCTCTATGAGAGGAGGCCTGTGTCCCAGCAGTGGGAACTTTAAAAGGCCGATGATGATGATAATTAAATAAATAAAATAAACATACATTAAATAAACAATTATTAAATATGTTTTAACTTTTTGTCTTGGGTGCCATATTTGGCAAAACTTTTTGAGACAAAGACTCTTTCTTTTGATAAATTGTTCAGCGATATTCCTTTTCCGATTATGCCGAAGATACATTATACAAACGAGGCGATGAACATCTCTTTTATTTTATTATTCAACATTCAGCGCCTGTCAAAGAGATCCAACAGGATTTTATTATTTTTTGAAAAAGAAAATTGAAAGAATTTTTAAAAACGTAACTTATAATATTTCTACGTTACTACATCGATGACATCGATATTTGTGAGTATTTAACTAAATTCAGAAAATCTGTCTGCTGTTTTATAAGTCAATATTTCATTATTATTACTTTTTTTAACTTCTATTTTATTCCATTATGTGTATAATATTTTTAAAGTAGTTATTTTCAAGTGTCAAATTGTGTCACAATAATTAATTTACGTTTTGAAATAGTGTTTTATTATTTAAAAGCATGCTGTGGCCTCCTATTATTGAAGGCGTGCACTAATCGAAACTTTATTTCATAAGACATTGTATTATATGTGCATCTTTCGTTAGAGGTCCTAAATAAATAAAAAAATACTAAGATGAAATATCTGCAAAATAAGTACTTTTACTGATACATGTTGATTTGTATTCAACACTATTTGCTCCTCTTTATTTATTCCTGAAACCTTAAAATAAGTGAACTTAACCATGTCTATCATAGAATGCCACTGTTTACGTGTTATAAGTAGGCACTATTTAGAAATGACCATAGAGGTGGGATAATTCTGGAGCTATTTACATAAATACTAATTGAGCGTTATGAATGAAGCAGATGAATGAAGCATTTGTGAGATTAAATGTTACTGGAAATGTGGGTGGCACATCATTCACACATATTCTTGGTAGCTCATGTGGTTTGAACTTGTGACCTCTCGCTGTACACAGACTTAGACTGTCTATTAGACGGGTTCTCGCTCTTTGAAAATCTACATGCAGACGCCATCATTGTTTTTATCAAACAATAGTCTACGGTGTCTGTCTGGGAGTGAGTGATATAATTTGCTATAGTTATGTTTATATTGATAAATAGAGCAAATATTTTTTAAACCAAATAAGTGGGATCTGTATGTAGGTAACAGAACCTACTCGGTAGCATATACTCTAATGTAGGTACATTACATGGAAATGTACTTCCATTTCACACAATAAGATAATAGGCCCGCCGTGATATAAGTAGGTATTACTAGGGACATAAGTGGTTTGAGCTTTTCGTATTATACTTGTTCGATAGACTACTATTCTGACTATTTTGGTCTGCGGAAACTAACTTTGTGGGGAATTGCAGTTTAAAACTGATTTCAATAAACTGCTGCAAGCTAATATCGGTCGGCGAAATGAGGTGCGGAACATTTCATGTTTGTGATTCAGAATAGATATAACACTCGTAATTGTGTATTCATGCTCCATATAAGTTACAGAAATTGCAGTTACAGAAAGCATTTCATATTGGATGGTTTTATTGCTAAAAACGATTTTAAAGACAATTTTTTGGCAATACTCAGCAAGGTGTGCCATTTGCACATACCTACAAAACGATATAATAATAATACCAGCCTGTAACTGTCTCACTGCAGGACAAAGGCCTCTTCTCATAGAGAGAAGGCACGAGAATTAAACACCACCCTTGCTTGAGCAAGGCGGGTTGGCAATTTCAAACTTACTATAAGGTTTCCTCAGATTTTTTCCTTCACCGTTGTCAGTGATATGCAAGATAAAATTAGAATGTACATACGCCTACATAAAAATTCAGTAAAAAACTTGTATATCAAGTTAACAAGATTTCAGGGCTGAAATAAATTTCATTAAATACATCTTGACAAGATAACGGTAAAAGTTAAAGGTGTCTTGGGATGAATGTGAGATAGAACAAAGATTATTAAGATAGATGGCTCACATTGACTGAAAATTATAGAAGATAAAATAAATAAAATATGATTAGACGTATGCGACCATTGGACGTTGTAAGTCACAATGCTGGAACACGAATAAAGTTGTATCAAAATCCTTTTAATAGGTATGCATTAAGTTTCAGCTCACAGCAGACAGGATTAAACTGTATTGCACATATATGTACATACCTAAACCTATATAAACTTCTAATCATTTTCTTTGCAGCAAAGGTCGCAACACTTGAAACTAAAAAAAAAACAGAACTTTTTACTAGGTGAACCGATTTTTTTTATTTGATAGGTGTTGCTTCCCATGTGGTCCCATTTAAATTTGGTAAAGATCTGATGAGGAACTTCGGAGATATACAACAGTACTCTTCAATAAACCACGACAAACCTTGCATGCGATTGCAGCAATCTCGAGAGTCTATTGTATTGTTTTCGCCATTTCATAACTTAACATCACGCCGGTCCGCTCTAAAGGGGTACGCAGATTATGTACAGTTCACCCTGGTACTTTCATTTCACTGGTTATGTTCAAGTTTTAAGTAATTCATAATTATAATCTATTCTGGCATAAATTTGTGTATTAAGTAACCTTACTATAGAACTTGCTCATTATGTAGGTACCACAACTAAAAATTCAAAAAGAAAAATAGTTTTACAAAAAAATACAACCGATTTTCAAAAATAACTCGAATTTCAAAAATAGGAACACCGACTGCCGAAATTGAAGTTATTTTT
The DNA here is from genome assembly GCA_964057195.1 of Orthosia cruda. Taxonomy (NCBI): domain Eukaryota; kingdom Metazoa; phylum Arthropoda; class Insecta; order Lepidoptera; family Noctuidae; genus Orthosia; species Orthosia cruda. The sequence goes on from OZ059830.1 coordinate 22,305,224, forward strand.
CACTTTTCAGTGTTTTTTTTTGGAAGACGGTTGTAACTTTAATTTTTATTCTATCTATTTGTTATACAGGTAAGAATGCATTTCTCTTCGCACTATTTTGCCAATGGCATGCTAAGAGTGTAACGGTCCCGACTTACAAGTTGTAGGTAAGGTAAGTTGGTACGTTGTAAGAAAGAAAGAAAGAAAGAAAAGAAAGAAAAAATATTTAATTATTAATTATTTTAAATATTTATTTATTTTGTTTTATTTATTTTTATTTTGTAGGTAGGTAAGTTTTAGGTAGTGACTACTCTTAAAAAAAGGTGAAGGAAAAACATCGTGAGGACGGTACCAATTAGCACCGGGCCCGTTTTGTGGATTATAGCCCACTCCCTCTCATAGAGATTCTGTAAAGTTCCACTGCACGCTGCCACAAGCCTAGAATCTGTGTCGAAATTAATAGTGGGAACGTTATTCATGCATGTCCGTGACTACCGCAGGACCCCGACGCCAATCGCTTTCATATTTGGTAAATAATTACTACTCAATTGGTACCAATTAGTACTCGAACAACAAAATTGGTACCTTAGTAGTTTTCGATAAAATCGACTTTGAAGGTGGTCCTGCGGTAGTCACGCTCCATTCAGCAGGACCACCATGAGCGCCGAAAACGGGGGTATGCTACAGCTATTCTAATTATACAAATAATTACTACCCATAAATCGTAAAAAAAACAGAACTGAAACATTTGTATTTACCGAGAAATCAACGATGAGAACTTTCGCTCGCTCGTTCAGCAGGACCACGACTTTGAATGTTGATTCCAAGTTTGAGGAGCCTGTCGCTTTCCTCAAACCTCAATAGAAAATTGAATTCACAACTAGTACTCCAGTAGTTTACGAGATATACCATGCCATTGGTGGGGTGGCGGTAGTCACGGTGTTAAATTTTCATTTCAAGATTTCCCTATTAAAAACTCTGTGATTTCTTCCGAAATGTATACAAAAATTACTATTCATAAAGAAGTTATAGCAATCAAACATTCAAATACCTACGTTTTGTATTTTAAGAGAAATTAGCTTTCATTACTTTTCCTTTAAATCTCCGCGTATAAACCCGACCAAATTAATTTGGCAACGGTATTGAGCTGTTTAGTTAGATGTATAGTCGTGTACATAAATTTATGGATGTCGGAATGGTAACAACAACAGTTCACTATCTATAATTTTTATACAAACTGTGTACCTAAGTACAGAATAAGAAAAAAAATAACATATCGTTGCCCAAGGCCTATAATACCTTTATTAATGACGTGGGTAGGTAGGTAGGCAGTTGACTAATTATGTTTCTATATTGTAAAAATCTCTCTTTGAAAAAATTATAACTAACATCGATAATAGAAGTCCGATAGCTGCTTTATTCATGGACATGAGCAAGGCATTCGATTTTGTAAATCGAACATTACTCTTAAAGAAGTTGGAAAGGTATGGAGTTAGGGGAAATGCTTTAAAGCTTTTGAAATCGTACTTGTCCGACAGAAAACAAGTGACGAAAATAGATAAGGTCTGTATTCCTTCAAAAACTGAGCTTTCTTATATTTCTAGTCAGAGGCCTAATAACTACGGTGTACCCCAAGGAGGTATTGTAGGCTCTTTATTATTTAATATTTACATTAATGACATGCCCAAAGAAACAAATCACCCGATGGTTATATTTGCTGCTATCATCAGTCCTTTTTGGTGACAGTAATGATGCGACGACACTTTAGGGAGAGATAAACCACTGTCTACAAGTTATAATAGAATGGATGTCCGGGAATAATTTAAAAATAAATATTGACAAAACTAAAATAATGACTTTTGAGCAAAGGACAAATCATAAAAAACCTGACGTAAAATATGATGACAAAGTAGAACTGGATAGGGACATGTCATGAAAAACCCACACTGATAGTGTATGTAAACGCCTGAGTCAGCATTCATATGCGTTACGGAATCTCGCAAAGGAGGTACATCAAAAAGTTTTGGTTACAGCGTATCATGCTTATAATACGTCCACGCTGCGCTACGGTATTATATATTGGGGTAACTTCACGAACATGGAGTCGGTGTTTAGAGCGCAAAAAAGGTGTGTTAGGGCAATATGCGGTATTCAGAGCACGGAAAGTTGTAAACCGTTTTTTCCATTATTTCGTATATTAACTGTAACCTGCCTGTACATATATGAGGTGGTTCTATTCGTAAAAACAAACTTGCACTTATTTCAAAAACTACATAGCACGCGACATAAAAATAAAATAAGCGGTATACAGCACAAAAAAGCGGTATTCCATAAAAACTTTCTCGGAATGGCACCACAGATTTACAACAAACTACCTGATTCTCTATTAAATATTAATGATATAAATAAATTATAATAATGATATAAAAGCAACTCAATAATTATCTGATGAAAAAGACATACTACACAATGAATGAGTACCTGTCAGATAGAAATGTGTGTGTATACTAATAATACATACCTATTGTTATGGTGGATACTTGGGTCCGATTTACTTTATAACATTATTTAATATATTATACTTTTTATTTCTGTATTGTTCAACTAAACTAAATTATTAAGACATTACAAAACTCTGACATTGCCTACTTATGTATTTGAAATTATGACATTGTATAACTTATTAGTTTTTAATTTATGACATTTTATAACATATTAACTTAAATTTATGACATTTAATAGAGTATTATTTTAAAAATTATGACATCGTTTAGAGTATTAATTTGAATTTTTGACATTGTACAGGGTATTAATTTATGAGATTTTATAAGGTACCTATTAATTTGACTTTATGAGATTGTATAGTGTAATAATTTGCAAAGGGTATTAGTTAGACATTGTGACATTGTGTGTTTTTAATGATAATTTTGCATGCCTAAATTGGTGCAACACAGTGGACTGCGCATTCACTTGACATCTGGAAATGTATTATTATGTACTGTGTTGAGCAATAAATATATTTGAATTTGTAAGCACCTTACTTCTGTGTTGTTATACGAATATTAGTAAAAATTATAGGTATTTCTTATTTATATCTTTTCTACTGATTTACCACTGCTGCAAGCCTAAGTATCTACTTATTAGAAACCTTATTTACTGCAGTAACAATATGTTGCTAATAACGTAAGTTTAAAATGATTACATAAGTAATAGGTGCCTTTATATTTGAATAATATTCATTGCTTAGGGCACAACACGCATATTTTAAGAAATATGTGTTTTCACATCAATGTGTAGGTTAAAAACATAAAAAAGGAACTTAAAACTAAAATATATACAATGGGCGGCCTTATCGCTTACCGTGATCTCTTCCAGGCAACCTGGGATGGACACTGATAGCCTGGACATGAAATGGGGTCGACATTGGTGTAACATATAACATTACGAATATTTACTTTAAATATACAATAATATTATAATAGATACACCAATACATACATATGTTATACATAAATACATACATACTCATACTCAATATATATATACCTATGCAATAAAATAATATATAGGCAATGAAAGTAAATGTTGACTTACAGCAATATTTGTATCTTTATGTAGATTTTATTAATAAAAGTATATGGAATAGGAGTATGTAAGCCATATCCTTGAATAAATACTTTGGGTTTCATACAAACTTTCATCCCCTATCTAACACCCTTAAAGGTTGAATTTCGAAAAATCCTTCCTTATTCCTGTATTGGTTCTTTGGTAGATGGCACCGGTCCTGGGAACCTTTATTTCATTTCAAGGAAGCGGGAAGACGGGGAGCACAAGTGATAGGCCTCAGTTCAGATCAAAGACAAATCTTTATTTTATAAACATAGACAATGCCATGACATACCACAGACTATACAACATGCCCCTCTATAAAAGCAAAAATAAATTGACAGATGTCACTTGGACATGAAGTTTTTATTAGACATTGACAGCTAACCTATATTTACACAAAGCAAACAGTAGCTTGAATTAAATAAATACATTGACAATTATTATTCATTATACACTAAAATACTTATAAATCTAACTTGTCTGGTTTCTTTATTATTCTTCCCCGTGAACTGTATCGAGGTTCGTCAATTTGTGCATTCTGCGTTGACACGCAAGGTAAATTTTCACTGTATACATTCTTATCACTATCTTCATAAGACTGACACAAAGATTCATTATTTAAACTAGAATTAAGACTTGATAAAGATCTGAAGCTTTCGTTATGACTACTGTTATTGACATTTGACTCACTTGACTCAGAGCTAACATTTAATTCTCTTTCGGGACTAGACTGACATGATTTTAGTAAGTAATCTGGAATATTATAATAACATGTATAACCATCATCTCTCTCTTCCTTATTTTGCGACTGACTGGACTTGTGACTATGAGACACTGACTTTGACTGGCAGCTTCTGTCTGTAAATACTAGACCATGCTGTTGTGATTGAGGATAGGGCTTATTCTGACTATGACTGGTCGACTGACTGACATTGTTTGAATCAAACTTGACTTTATGACTAGGTCTCGACTCTGACTTTGATAAACATGACTTAAACAATTTAATATGTTGAGTGTTTCGCCTGTAGATTGTTCCGTCTGAATTTTTCCCCTTCCCTCGTGGACTCCGTTTGGATCGGTTGTGCTAACAGTTTCCGTGTCCAATTTCAATTAAAGTAAATAAAATAAAATAAAATAGTAAATATAAATCTGCTTAATACCAGGAATACATAGCAAGGTACTGATCGTGACTACTGCGGCCCCACCCAACATTGTTCGAAGGAGACCGTTCTACGTGCGCAAAGGAGACGACAACCTGCGCCCGCGTCGGATGCCAAGCGCCGCCCACATAGTGAGAGTGCGACCGAGCTATCGGAAACGGGAGACAGCTGGCTGCGCGTACGTTTGGACTTGAAGTTGACTCCGCCCAGTACACGTGTGAGTGAAACCAGCTTATATAGACAACTATCCGCATCTGCGCTCCTCTACTAAGACTCCGCCTGCTACCTGACCAACGGTACTTAAGAGTGTAAGCTGTCAGCTGATTATAAATTGCCGACGGCTTTGACCCAAATAGGCCTACTTTAACATGTCGGCGCAGAAAACGACTCCTTCCCATTCGTCGATATCGGATCGAAATTTAACTCAAATGCTACAGTATTCCTCTGACCCCACCTTGAATCGAACTTCATCTAATAATGAAGAATTCCCGTCGCCCAAGGAAAATGTAACACAACGCAGCAAACGACCAAGAGACGAAGATTCCTCACCGAATAAATTCACGGTTTTTAAAGACGAGATAAAAGACTTAATAAGCTCACTCGTCGGCGCCCAAAGTAAAGAGCTCGCATCCATATCCAACAAATTGCAGGAGTTAACCGAGTCAAATGCTAAAATTGACGCGGCTGTCTCACTCTTAACTGCACAAAACGAGGAGTACCGCGGCAAAATTGCAATCCTTGAAAATGAGTCAAAAAAGGACCGGGAGTATATTAGTTTATTGGAGGACAAAGTAGAAGGCCTCCTAAGGCAATCGCGCAAGACCTGCGTAGAAATTAAAAATGTCCCTAAAAAGCCCCAGGAAACCAGGGATGATTTGATGCAGATGGTTGTAAATCTCTCAAAAACCATTCAAATTGATTTAAATGGATGCGATATAAGCGACATTTTCCGCCTGAAACCCCGAGGAGATGGTGAGAAGAAACCTACAATCGTGGTGGAATTAAGGTCAGCAATACTGAGATCTGACCTCCTGAAAAAAGTGAAAGACTTCAACCTTAGAAACAGGACTCGACTACAGGCTAAACATCTAGGTCTCACAAGCAACGAAGAAACTCCTGTTTTTATAACTGAACAACTTACTCCTAAGGGGGCTCGTCTGTTTTTCTTGGCTCGTGACCTGAAAAAGGCTGAAAAATATAAATACTGCTGGACCTCTTTGGGCAAGGTTTTGATCCGGAAAGATGACACGTCTAAAATTATCCATATACAACACGAAGCACAGGTGCAACAACTAATGCAAGAACAATGACTAATTATGGGTATATATATCTCAAAACTGTTTCTCCTACTTAAAATAGCTTTCCTAAGCCCAACACCTAATTATTTAAATAATATGTACAATGTCTACTATACAACAAAACCTGCACAGAAATCTACACACAAACTTATACACAATTACACACTTATACACGTCTACACACAATGTTGCATTTGTCAAGCTGGGTATGGGTTACCTAGCTGGATAAAAGTAATATCAAATGTCTACTATATAGCGGAATTCTCACAGAAATCTACTTACAAACCCTTACATACCTACACACCTTTATACCACAATCACAATTACCAACGTTATATCCCACATTTACATCACTTGATCTCTGACAAAAAACATAAACACGCTCAATATACAAACATATCAACACACTTACACGCCGTCTACAACCCCAGATACAATAGCTATAAACATACATTAGTAGAAAACCTATACTACTTAGATTGTAAATATACAAAGTGTTACCCCCTGTTTTCCCCTATACAGAGTGTTGAATTCGTCCGTGTGTACTTACACTTTCTAGAATCTGATCCGCTATTTTCCATAACATCTAACTACCCTAGTTGCAATCCCGAGAGTACTAAATTGATACGTTTAAATGGATAGTTTCGATACACTAAAGGAAATTGATCAGATTAAACCATCGGAATCGAAAAAGTGTAATATTAAGGAACTAAAATTAAACACGGGTAATTCTCCACACAATTTAATTATTTTAACACAAAACATTAGAAGTATATATAAAAATTTTGATGACTTGCAACTCACCCTATCACAACTAAAATATGAAGTAGATATTTTGATTCTCACAGAATGTTGGTTAAACCCTAAAAAAAACATACCACAATTAGTTAATTACACATCGTTCCAAACAAAACACCATATTAACCAAAGTGACGGGGTGGTTGTATACATCACAAATAAATTGTCAGTAAACTTTAAAGAATTAAACCTTGTAAATGCCACCGGACTCGAGTTAAATATACCAAATTACACTATCTTGGGTATTTACCGTTCCCCATCATTTCTACAAGCAGGTAACTTCATTACATCCCTTAACAATCATCTTGATAATATTACTCCTAGTAAAAACATTCTAATTTTGGGGGATATTAATATCGACTTAATTATTTCCCCTACTGAAACAAACAATGAAAGAAATAATAGACTAACCTACTTAAATATGCTATCAACGCATGGACTTTTACCATCTCACAACCTACCCACGAGGGGGGATGGATGCCTAGATCACGTCTTCCTGAGTCTTGATTATCAAAAAAACATAGCTTTTACAGCTGTTTTAAATACAACCGTAACAGACCACTGCCTGATTTTGTTATCACTCGAGAACAAATATTGCTATAATATACCAAAAAAGCACAAAACAATAGTCAACTACGAAAATGCTCATAATAGTCTAAAAAATATTGATACCTCCTTTTTTAACATCTTCAAAGACCCTGATACATACGCCTTTGCGCTTATAGAATTGGTCAAGACAGCTTTACTTTCGAACTCTAAAAGTGTAATTATCACGAACAGCAAAAGAACGATTAAACCCTGGATGACAACAGGTGCCCTACGGTGTATTAGACTAAGAAATTCAATCTACCTTAAACTCAAATCAAACCCACATAATCAAATTCTAATAATTACATATAGACGATATCGGACTTTCTGTGTGAACCTTATAAAAAAACTAAAAAACAAATTCAACAAAGATAAAATCAAAGCATCTGCTAAAAACCCTCGGGCATTGTGGTCAGCCATTAATGATATCACAAATTATAAGCCACCTAGGAGCTCAAATTGCGACCTACTTAAGATAAAATCACGTCCCCTAGACTCAGTCAACTATGTTAACAATTATTTTATTAACATTGGTCAAACTTTAGCTCAGAACATCTTAAATAGTTACGTACCCCCTACAACTGGTAACACAGACAGCCCTAATCTGTCCTCCTTTGTTCTCCTAGACACCTCTCAAGAGGAAGTTGAAAATATACTAATGTCACTAGACTCTGGGAGTGCACCAGGATGGGACGGAATTCCTACCCTTTTCCTAAAACAGGCCAAGGAGATCTTAGTCCCGCTGATCTGTGACCTGGCCAACCTGTGCTTTAACACTGGTATCTTCCCCTACCTTCTTAAGCGCTCCGTTGTTACCCCTGTGTATAAGAGTGGAGATAAAGACGACGTTAACAACTATCGGCCAATTTCTGTGTTGACCTCCATTTCTAAAATCATTGAGAAGCTCTTGAACTGTAGAATAGTTAACTACCTGACTAAGTATAACATCTTATCTTCCTCTCAATATGGTTTTAGAAGGGGGATGTCGGCCCAGGATGCTACGGAGGAACTAGCAACTGTGATAACCAAGGAAGTAGATAAGGGGAACAAATGCCTAGTGGCCTTTCTTGACCTCAGGAAAGCCTTTGATACCGTCTCTATCTCTAAACTTATACACAGGCTGGAGAACTTAGGATTTCGAGGTTCTGCTCTCTCTCTTCTCAGCAGTTACCTTCAAAACAGAAAGCAGGGGGTAAAAATTGAAAACCATGTTAGTGACGAGGAGAACGTGACGTATGGCGTCCCACAGGGCAGTGTCCTCGGCCCGACGCTATTTTTGATCTACATTAATGAACTCTGTAACCTTATTATCAACGGTGCGAGGATACTGTCCTACGCGGATGACACCGCTATTATCTTCTCTGCTAAGACCTGGGACAAGGTTAGGCTGGAGGCCGAAAGGGGACTCGCCAGAGTTAGTGATTGGCTAAGGGAGAATCTACTTACTCTAAATACCCTAAAAACCAACTTCGTCTGCTTCACTAAATACGCAAACTCTCAGCCTGCGCCTGACTTTAAGATTACAATACATTCCTGTCGTACCCCAACCCAATCTACCTGTAGTTGCCCTGTAATTCAGAAGGTAAATTCCGTCAAGTACCTAGGTATTATAGTAGATCAAAGGTTAAGCTGGTACCCACACCTCGAACTAACTATAGGGAGATTAAGAAAACTCATATGGGTTTTCAAATCTTTGAGACACGTTATGAGTACAGAACTACAAAATAAAATATATATCGCACTGGCCCAATCTGTAATCATATATTGTATCTCTGTATGGGGTGGAGCAGCTAAGTCGTATTTTATAGAACTAGAGAGGGCACAAAGATCCTTGATTAAGGTCATGTACTGTAAGCCCTACAGGTTCCCTACTGAAACTTTATACGCAAGCTCTAAGCTACTCTCCGTCAGAAAACTGTATATATTACACATGGTACTAAGATATCACAAAATTCTACCCTTTAGCCAAGCCAAACTTAAAAAAAGACGGTGGGATATAGTAGCCCCAACATACTCAGCACGCTCAACTTTTGCTAGTCGCCAAAATGTAACTCAAGCCCCACTCGTTTATAATAAAGTAAATCGCATACTTAAAATTTACTCTATGCAGTTGTATGAGTGTAAGAAGACATTGACGGATTGGATCTCCACACTTAACTATGATGCCGTGGAAGGCATTTTGGCTACACTGGGTTGAACGTCATGTATACACATACACGCACTCACACACACTCCTACACGCACAAACACACACCCACACTCCAACACTCATTCACACATACACACGCCCATTCACACACACACACCCACTCATACACACACGCATACACAGAAAATATAAAATATACATTCACACATAAACATACGTATGAACACACATCTATACAAAACACACTCTACTTTCACACACTGCCTTAAGCACGATCTTCATTTGTCTTTTTATTAGTTTAATAAAAATGTGTAACTTATACCTAATTAGCACAACGAAACAATTGTAACTAATCGAGGAAGAGCGAGGTTTATCCCATCACAAGTATCTTCGGATTACTTTCTGGGAAGCCCCGTCAACTGAATTGTATAGATTTAAGATAATAAACACATTTTTTTTTTTTTTTTTTTTTTTTTTTTTTTTAATTTTTGACTAAATATGACCTAGGATAGTGAGTCTTTGAAACAATTGTACCCTTTGTCCATGACACATCATTAGGATTTTTTTTTGAAGAAGACTGAATCATTCTCCTGAAATTCTTGTGGAGAAATTGCATTTTTATTGTAATATGACTCTCTTTTTGCAAAGATTTCTGACTTATTTTTAGAATGCTCTGTGACTGTTATGACTTTAGGCTTTAGACTATCCAGATTCGTAGGTAACCTAGTTCTTAGCTTTCTAGACATGAGTAATTCTGACGGTGATTTTAAATTTCCTCTAGCTGTAGTCCTATACTGTAATAGACCTAAATTGAAATCTGTTCCTGAGTCTTGACATTTTCTTAATATGTTTTTTATTATTTTTACAGAGACTTCAGCGAGACCGTTCGATCTTGGAAAATGAGGACTAGACACTATGTGTTCAATATCCCAAACGCTAAGGAATTTGCGGAAATCCTGACTATTATAAGGAGGACCACCATCGCTGACAAGTTGCAATGGGATTCCATGCCTTGAAAACATTGACGTTAAATGTTTAATGACATTTTGACTTCTACTGTCTGAATTTAATTGAGCAATTTCTATGTAATTTGAGTTGTAATCTACCACTAGTAGGTATTTCATATTGTTGTGTTCGAATAAATCTGTAGCCAACCTTTGCCATGGTAGGCAGGATTGTTCATGTGACAATAAAGTTTCCTTTGTTTTATTTGGACTATATGTCATACAAGTTTCACATTGCCTGACTTTCATTTCTATGTCGTGATATATGTTAGGCCAAAAAACTAAACCTAGGGCTAAGCTTTTTGTTTTTTCAACTCCCATATGACCTTCATGTAAAATATCCAATATTTCGGAACGCAGTGACTTTGGAATGATTACCGACTGATTTTTGAATAAGATATCATCAATAGTATGAACTTCATCACGAATATTCCAGTAAGGCAATGTTATTGGATCACATTGAGTTTTACTATTTGGCCATCCATTTAAATAATATTCTTGCAATTTCAATAAGGTTAAATCTGACTTTGTATGATCTTTAATCTTTTGTAATTTATTCTGAGAGATAGCCAAATTGGATGTTAGTGATTTTACCTGACAGACAATATTACTTTCTAGTTCATTGGCATCAAATTTTTCTATACTTGTGTTTGATAAAATTGTTGCTCGTGACAGAGTATCAGAAACATACATTTCTGTACCCTTTGTGTATGACACGCTAAGATCGTATGCTTGTAATGTAATCATCATTCTCTGTAGACGAACTGGTACGTCTGACAGAGGTTTCTTGAACAGAGTGACTAAAGGTTGATGATCCGTCTCTACCTGTATGGCTTTACCATAAATATACTGATGAAACTTTTTACATCCGAACAGGATTGCAAACAATTCACGTTCAATTTGAGCATAATTTTGTTGAGTGGTTGTAAGCGACTTTGACGAGTATGCAATAGGACTTTTGCCATGAAAAATCACTGCACCGACTGCATCTTTAGATGAGTCTACTGACATTCTAATTGGTTTGTTTACATCATAATGCACAAGAACTGGTGCTTGACTAATTATACTTTTTAACTTGGTGAATTCTTTTTCATGGTTTTCAGTCCATTGCCATATATTTTGTTTTTTGAGTAAACTTCTGAGTAAATTAGTTTCATCAGCTAAATTTGGTATATATGAGCCTAGATAATTGACCATGCCTAGGAATCGTTGTAACTCTTTGACATTTTCAGGTTTTGGCATGTCGACTATGGCTTCGACTTTGGATTTATCTTCTGATATACCATATTTATTAAAAACATGACCTACATATGTGATTTCTGACTTATCAAACATGCACTTTGACTTGTTGAACTTTAAGTTGACTTCTCGAGCTTTTTTAAGGACATTTTCTAACCTTTCATCATGCTCCTTTTGATTTGATCCAAAGACCAAGATATCATCGACAAAAACAAGTACTCCAGGCAAATCACTGAATATATCTGACATGACTTTGTGGAATATTTCACCACTAGAGTTTATACCATAAGGCAATCGAAGAAATTTATATCTGCCAAACTGTGTGTTAAAAGTACATAGTTTACTGCTTTCCTCATCTAACTGAATCATCCAATACCCAGAATTTGCATCTAATTTGGAGAATACTGATGCGCCTGCTACTTTAGAACGTAAATCATCTAATGTAGGGTAAGGAAAATGCGGTCGTTTTATGGCTTTATTCAATGGTCTGGGGTCTAGACATATGCGTAATTGACCGTTCGATTTTTCTATGGGAACCATAGCATTGACCCAGTCTGTCGGAGTGGTAACTTTCTCTATGACTTTTAAATCTTCCATCCTATCTAGCTCAACTTTAAGCTTTGGATGCAAAGCATAAGGTATTCTACGGACGGGACAAATCTTAGGCGGAACACTTGTGTCAACATGTAAATGTGCCTTCTGAGGCAGACAACCTAGACCTTCAAAAGTATCAGAGTAAGTGTCTAAGAGTGATTTTACTGACCTGTCATTATTGACTTTGTACACCCTCTTCACAAAACCTAACTCCTCGGATAGATCTGCACTCAGTATGGTCGAACATTCACAGTCCAGCACTGTGAAACAAATGTCAGCGTGTTTCCCATTCTCAAAAGTACCAGACAGCGTTACTGTACCTAGATTTATTATTCGCTCGCCTGAAAATGAAAATATATTATCATGTGATCTTTCAATGTGTATTTCGATATTACTTGCCTTTTCTAAGCTTCTCAAAGTGTGTATAGAAATGACTGTCGGATCTGCGCCTGTGTCAAGTCGACAAGTGAGTGGATAATTATGACAATTAAAAATAACATTCCATTTCCTTCGCTTTGACTTTGCATCATGAATTGACTCTATTATATAAGATTCACTAGAATGACAGTGACTATTTTGGTCTGTGTCTGAATCTGACCCATTATGACTATGACTAGAAATTTCACTTACTTTTTTATTGTTTTGAAAACAATATTGAGCAAAATGATTCGGCTTTTTGCAGACTACGCAGGTCTTGCCTTTCGCTGGGCATTTGAACCGATGAATCTGTCCGCACCTACTGCAGGTTCTTGTGCCTGTGCTGCTTCCTCTTGACTGGCTCCTCGTAGCTGGTGATTGGCTGCGATGTGGACTTCTGTGCTGTTTGTTCCTTGGTCTTGACGGCGTTCCAGGTCGAAAATTTTGTGTACGAGCTATGGCTTGGACTTGCTGATCTTCTGTGTGCTGGTTCATCATGGATTTAGATCTTTTGTTTGATAATTCTAGGGTTTTAGCTATTGTGACAGCTTCACTAACGTCGGCGATGTCTTCATTTTGAAGTAATTTTTCTTTTATTAGGTTATTTTTTAGACCGATGATAAACATATCTTTAACGAGGGAGTCCTTTAAACTGTCGAATTTGCACGATGCAGCTAAGTTATTTAGACACGTTACATATTCGTCTAGAGATTCTTCTTTTTGGTGTCTAGTAAAGAATTTGTATCGCTCTACCGTCGTGTTCTTGTATGCGTTAAACTTTTCATCGAATTTTGTCAAAATGGACGCCAGCGTTGTCTCTGCCCTGTCGATATTGAAGGAATCAAATATTTCTAAGCCTTCGTCACCTATTGTATTTAAGAAGATCGCCGCCTTTTTCTTCTCTGGAAGCCTGCCGAGGTCGTTCGCGTCGCAGAATATTTCGAATTTCTGTCTCCACCTTCGCCATTGTTCAGAGTTTGAGCATTCTGCGCCATCTTTGCTCAGTTGCAACGGCTTCATATTGTTGGCCAATATTATATTTTTCGTACCTGTCTCAGTCATTTTTCTTACTTCTTTTTTCTTCTGACACCATGTATAGGTTCTTTGGTGGATGGCACAGGTCCTGGGAACCTTTATTCTCTTTCAAGGAAGCGGGAAGCCGGGGAGCACAAGTGATAGGCTTTAGTTCAGATCAAAGACAAATCTTTATTTTATAAACATAGACAATGCCATGACATACCACAGACTATACAACAATTCCTTGTCTACGTTATTAAGGGAACCACTGTGCAAAATTTCAGCTTTCTAGGTCCAAGGATTTGGGCTGGGCTTTGATGGGTCAGTCAGTCAGCCAGTCAGCACTTTTCTTTTTATTTATATAGATAGATAGATTTAGATATTTTAAATATATGTGCTTGTCTAACATAATAGGGAGTACCTACACTACTTTCCTAAAATATGCGTGATGTGCCCTTTGCAATGCATATTATTCAAATATAACACCTATTACAACACTGCACTAAGTCAAAATAGCAAATTTTTCAGAATCGACGAAAAACCGTTATCTTAATTTAGGTCAAAGTTATTGCAAATGTCTTGATTATTTTATGTCAAGAATCCAATCCGTATCAGCATTTTATAGTTCAATTGATTCAAAACCCGTTAATAAAGCATAAATGTATAAATGCATAAATGTATTTTTTGTTTTAATTCACTGTTGTGGAATGACTGAACGAAATAAAAAAGAATTATTTCGAGTTACGTGCTTTTTACTGATTGATTCTGAAATAATGCACTATTATTCTATTGTTTTTTTATTGTGATTTAATATACAATAGCGACCCATTTGTTTTCTTTTCAGTAATAAACCTACTTAAACTTAAATAAACGCCAAAATTTTACTAAAACCAGTCGGTACTTATATTTTAAACATAAACTAGTACTCTTTTTGCACCCATAGTGTTAATTAAAACATGTAAATCGCAAAATACAAAATCTTCTGTTAGGCAAAAATAAAAATAAAATATGGCAATATTGATTGAATACAAAACACTTATAACACAAAACTGTTAGGAATAAAAAAATAACAGTGCTATAACACTGTTACATAAAAATAAAACTTTTTAAAATTGTATAATTAACATTTCAATCAAAAGACGTCCACCGCTGGACATAGGCCTTCCCCAAGTTTCATTCATCACATTGAACGTCTCGCATCCAGAGGACTCCCATAACCCTCACCAGGTCTTTCGTCCACCTAGTGGGAGGTCTTCCAACGCAACGTCTTCCGGTTCACGGTCGCCACTCCAGAACTTTTCGGCCCCATCGACCATCCGCTCTGCGAGAAATGTGCCCTGGCCACTGCCACTTAAGTTTGTCAATTCTTCAGGCTATGTCGGTTACAACCAGGGTTACCCCGATGACTTGCCCCCATACACCACTTGCGCATGTCTTCAGTTCTGACTCAATCACGCAAGGAAACTCTGAGAATAGCCCTTTGGGTGACTTTAAGCCTTCTGATGAGGCCACGACTACGACCACGTTTCGGTCCCGTATGTAATCACACACACTGATCATAGGACTTTGGTATTGAGACACTATGTAATCACACACACTGATCATAAACTTTGGTATTGTGACACTGCGGTAAGTTGGACATCTTGTCCAACTTTGCGCAGGTGTCTCAGATACCGCGCAACTGCCCGAACGCTGCTCAGCCGAGTCTGATTCGACATATTTTGACCTCTCGTAATTAGACCTATCTAATTGAAGCGTTTGCCTCACTCCGTGAATTTATCTGATACTTCATCGGCTGATGCTGCCACTGTTGACATCTCAGTGGTTGTGGCTGCAACGGTTGTATTTTTGACATCCTTTTCCACGCTTGGTTTAATAGTAGGTCTGGTGTCTTTTGTGGTTGCTTCCATTGCCTTTTAAGCAACAGGAGACCACGACCTCTCATCATCTGCCAAATAACTATTACAAATTTAATTAATTCAACAATAGTGCATTATCTAAAAAAAAAAATTATCTATGTGTAAATAACGAAAAAAAATAATCGCAAATACATTTCTCTTAATTTATAATGTAAAGAACAATTATTTGCATAAAAAAATATGTTTTTATGATTTTTAACAAAAGTAGGACATAATTTTTATCTACCATCAGCAGTGCATCATTAGCAACATATTGTTACTGCAGTAAATTAGGTTTTTAATACGTAGGCTTGCAGCAGTGATAAATCAGTAGGAAAGATATAAATAAGAAATACCTATCGTTTTTTAATAATATTCGTATAACAACACAGAAATTAGGTACTTACAATATAGAAACATAATTATTTAACTGCCTACCTACCTACCGTCACGTACGTTACGTCATTAATAAAGGTATTATAGGCCTTGGGCAACAATAGGTAATTTTTTTCTTATTCTGTAACTGGGTACACAGTTTGTATAAAAATTATAGATAGTGAACTGTTGTTATTAGGTACCATTCCGACAACCATACATTTATGTACACGACTACATCGAAACAGCTCAATACCATTGACAACTTAATTTGGTCGGGCTATACGCGTAGATTTAGTATGGAAAAGTAATGAAAGCTAATTTCTCTTAAAATACATCACTTAGGTATCTGAATGTTTGATCGCTATAACTTCTTTATGAGTAGTAATTTTTGTATAAATTTGGGAAGAAATCACAGAGTTTTCAATAGGGAAATCTTGAAATGTAAATTTAACACCGTGACTACCGCCACCCCACCAATGGCATGGTATATCTCGTAAAACACTGGAGTACTAGTTGTGAATTTTGGGTATCAATTTTATCTTTCAGGATAGTAATTTTCTATGAAGGTTTGAGGAAAGCGACAGGGTCCTCAAACATGGAAACAACATTCAAAGTCGTGGTCCTGCTGAACGAGCGAGCGAAAGTTCTCATCGTTGATTTCTCGGTAAATACAAATGTTTCAGTTCTGTTTTTTTTACGAAATAAATCACATTTATGGGTAGTAATTATTTGTATACATAGAATAGCTGTAGCGCCGAAAACGGGGGCACCGTTTTCGGCGCTCATGGTAGTCCTACTGAATGGAGCGTGACTACCGCAGGACCACCTTCAAAGTCGATTTTCTCGAAAACAACTAAGATACCAATTTTGTTGTTTGATTACTAATTGGTACCAATTGAGTAGTAATTATTTATCAAATATGGAAGCGATTGGCGTCGGGGTCCTGCGGTAGTCACGGAAATGATTTATGCGTATAATGCTTACGTTATAGCTATACGAATGAGTATGATACAAAAGAGTAGACATCTCATCACACTCAGAAAATTTCTAACCCGATCAATTAAAAGTAGTTTCAAGTAAAGGTTTCTTCTTCTTTTCAGCATTTTCGATAAACATTTTTGTACTATTCCAGAGTTTATATACAGAAAACTTGATTAGATTCTTTACAAAAGGCAGGATGGACAATAACTCGCCATATTAATATTGTATGCTTCTACATAGGTAAATATATAATATTGGTTTTCAATTGTGAAACACAATGAAGCGAAAAATGTTCCTTGAACACTTGGGCACTGGTAAACAAGTAGGCAATAAAACTCAGAGTTTTTGTTTTAGAAAGGCCCTATGTTTACCATAATGCTGATTATGACTTTTCTACAATTGAGATAGATGAAGCTTTTAATTTGGTGATCGGCTGCTGCACTGCGTGTTTGATTCCTGCACTGAACAAATATTTGTATGGCCGCAGATTCCGGATCTGGGTGTTTTGTGTATGTGAGTTTAAATGTATATTCCGACTGCCAATTATCTTGCAAGTACAAATTTCTGTTTGGATAACAGGAATATAATAAACCCTAGTTTACTTATACCTAAAAAATCAATAAAAAAAATTGCAAGCTGCGTTTCAATCTGCTCTGTTGCATTTATATAGGTTCTCCGCGTCGTCAGATGTGAAATTTATTGTCCACTATCGAAATCCGTTCAGTAGTTTTTGCGAACAGTTGCGATTCCTTCGATTCGATCGAGACATGGGCTGTACTGCAGTCTCTCCAATGGTGCCAGAACGACTACCTAGCTACAATAGGTTCTTTCAAACCTGTGTTTCAGACCAGTTTAACTTTATCTTAAGGTTTTAAAAAGATCTCTTGTAGTTTCGTAATCACAAGTAATTACGAAGTTCGTTCGTTAGAAGGAAGTGTTAAGAATAGTATTTAATTTATTGTATAGAAAAGGACCAGAGCGCAGTGGTGGCCCAGTGGTAAAATTTGTAAAATAAAATAAAACAGTGACATATCCGGTACCGTGGGTCCAAATTGACCCATCGACAGTCAGTTTTTCTACTTCCGGTAACTTAAAATGCCATGCCTCGCAGTTCATCTTTTTGCATCAAGATAGCACTGAAGCGCAAAAATGCACCTTTACCACACCTTTAGGCATTTGTTATTTTTTTTAATAATTTTGGGTCCAAATTTACCCACTATTCCGGTTAAGGGTAAAGTGCTTTCTAAAAGCACACACTCCTGTCTATTTTGTTGTATTATTTTTCTACAAACTTTTGACAGTGGGTCTAGGAACGCAGAACAATTTTTTTCAACTCAATATTATCCAATCCAACACATTATTTCAACTAAGTAATATCGAATCCGTCAGTAGCTGATTTTAGAACAAGAATCACGTCTAAACGGCTTGTCGTAATTATTTGGGAAAAACTATTATTTATTTATTTCTTCCAAAACGTTTGGGAGATTTTTTCTATGCACTGCCAACGTGACAGTCGGTTCGTACCCACATCATTTAAATCATATTCGGGTACAGCGAGAAGACTTTGTCCTATCAAAAAGTGACCCGGTGTTATGACTTCAAACTCGTTAGGATTGTCAGATAAGGGACAAAGGGGCCGCGAATTCTCATGACCACTTATACCACCACTAAGACCACTTATCGCGCAAATCGGAAGGAAGTGCGTCATCCCAACCAAGACTTAATAAAAAAAATATATCTTATACATATTTTTTTTATATATACCGTGGGAGATGTGAGGTAGTATGTAAGTACACTATATTATGCTTGTATGAGTGCATATAAGATGTATAAATGCACCAAATATACTCAGTGTTTACTCAGCTTTTGAGATGTTTCATTACTCTTAAAGTCCCGTCTTTATACCACTGCTGGAACTCATTATTGAGACGCCGAAAATGGAATACATTTTTAACTATTAAGAAATGTATAAAGAAACAAAACCACACGGAAGGCATTATTGAGAAAATGAAATCCTCGGGGGCAATGCTTAAGCGTAAGCGCAGTGAAACAGCGTATAAAAAAAGGATCGAGCGGCATTTATCAGATAAAAATGGGTTGGATTTGAAATCCAATGAAACATATTTGACATTTAATCAATTAAGAAAACGAGAAAAGATCAAGAGAAGAAAAAATTTTAGGTACAATTTATGATTGGATTTTGATTTAGTGGAATAATGAAAAATAATCTTTTTTGAAATTTCTCATCACTTACAAAAGTGGTAACCACAAGACCCAAATCGAATACCTTCTCATCAGACGTGCCAGCATACAGCACGTCAAAGATTGCAAAGTGCTGCCAGGAGAAGACTTGGTGTCTCAGCACAGACTCCTGGTTATGATACAAGTTGTAAAAATACAGTGTACAAAAAGCAAAGAGCGTCCCCCTCCTAAAATAAAATGGCATATGCTAGAGAATAATGATTGTGCGAAGAAGTTTCGAGAGCGAGTCGTAGATAAAATGATAGAGATGGGAGACATGGATCGAAGTGTTAACGATAGTTGGAAGGAGATTGCTGGATGTATTAGGCATTCGGCGAAGGATATTTTGGGAGAGACGAAAGGAAGGGGTACGATAGATAGGGACACATGGTGGTGGTCAACGGGAATACAGAATGTGTTAAAGGAAAAGAAGAAAAAATTCAAGGAATGGCAAAGTGTAGAACAGGAAAATGCTAGTTTGAAAGTTGCAAAAAAGGGTGAGTATGATGCTGCAAAGAATAAAGCTAAGAAAGCTGTGGCTATAGCGAGAGCAAAAGCTCAAGACAAGCTATACGACGCGCTGGATAGTCCAGCAGGCCAAAAGGATCTGTACCGGCTTGCTAGAGCTAGGGAGAAAAGTGCGAGAGATGTCTGTCAGATAAGATGTATAAAAGAAGAGGCTGGAATGATTCTTTCTGATGACGAAAAAATTAAGGATAGGTGGAAGGAATACCTTGAGAAACTGATGAATGAGGAAAACAACTGGAGTGGTATGTTAGAAAATAAACCTGTGAATTAGGGATTAGTGAGAATGATTAGTATGGATGAAGTAAGAATAGCAGTAAATGGAATGAAGAATGGTAAGGCAGTTGGTCCGGACGGAATACCAGTTGAAGTGTGGAAGATATTGCGCGTAGATGGATGGACGTGGTTAGCTTTATTCTTCAATAAGTTGTTACGGGAAGAAACCATACCTGATGAATGGTGAATAGTTCGCTGGTGCCCATCTTTAAAAACAAAGGCGATGTGCTAGAGTGCAACAACTATAGAGGAATAAAGATAATGTCACATAGTATGAAATCTTGGGAGAAAGTAATTGAAAGGCGACTGAGAGAAGAGAGTGAAATATCGCAGAACCAATTCGGTTTTATGCCTGGTCGGGGTACAACGGATGCCATTTTCGCAATCCGCCAGTTGTGCGAGAAATACAGAGGTGCACATAAAAACTTGCACATGGTGTTCATTGACCTCGAAAAGGCATACGACCGGGTGCCCTGTGAGGTTTAATACAACAACAACAAGCAATACTTGTTCTGCGATTTTGGCGGTCTCTCCAGTTCCGTGCCTCTAGCTCTCGCTGGAACACCCATACCGATGTGCTCCGACTTCCGGTACCTAGGGTCGCTTGTCCAAGGGGATGGCGAGGTAGACTGAGACATAACGCACCGGATCAGCTCGGGATGGATGAAATGGCGACAGCTCACTGGACCAACTTGCGACCCACGGATGCCCCTCAAGTTAAAGGGGAAAATTTACAAGTCCGTGATTAGACCTGTCGTACAGTATGGATCAGAATGTTGGGCTGTGAAAAAGATGGATGAAAAGAGATTGCATGTAGCAGAGATGATAATGTTGAAATGGATGTGCGGAGTGACGAGAATGGATTAAGTGAGAAATGAGTATATTAGAGGAAATTTGAAAGTGGCGCCAGTGACAGAAAAGTTGAATGGAAACCGTTTGTCCTGGTATGGTCTTCTGATGAGGAGGGATGAAGCGCATGTTACTAAAAGAGTTATGAATATAAATGTGGATGGATGGAGAGGGAGGGGACGGCCAAAGAAAAGATGGATGGACTGTGTGAGGAGTGATATGAAAGAAAAGGGAGTCAGTGATAGCGTGACTGGGGACAGGACGGTATGGAAGAGGAAAACGTGTTGTGCCGACCCCAAGTAACAAGGGACAAGGGCAAGAAGATGATGAATCTTTTTTGAAATTTGTTTTAATGTTTATTTTATGTATTGTTTTTTATATTAGGGCTCAAAACTGACTCCAAATGGTTCTTGCTTGGCTGTTGGTGTTCTTGGTTCACACGGCTGCTGCGTCCTTTTACTTAGCTCAACTTTGGCGTGACACGCGTCCGCGTGTTTAGATTCTCTAGGGCAAGTAGTCGACCTTGATCTCTTATTAAAGACACAGTAAGCTGTAGGTATGTGTAATTCTTGTAATATTGCTTGTCTTAAGATTGACAAGCGAATTCTCCGTAGATGGAAAGGTCTATAGTTAAAAAAGTGATAGGTTTATCGTCGTTTTGGGTGAAACAATCTGTACCTGGAAATGCTTGTTTTCGAAAGTGACGTAGATGATAGGTTCTATTGGCAAAATGTCCGTAGGTGAAAGACTCTGCTGTGGAAACAGAAATAAATGAATCAATATGAACTTAGAAAAATGGGATACTTTAAAGCGTGTTTTAGTTAAAATATACTTTTGTCAATTAGAACGTAGGCCTTATTGTAAAGGAACTTACTCGTTGATTAAATGATTATTTCAGGAAAACAAAGAAATGTGTCTCATTTCAAAGTAGACCGCTAAATTAACTAACAAGGCAATTTAAATAAAAGCTAGTAATATTACATTACGTACTTT
Source organism: Orthosia cruda (assembly GCA_964057195.1). NCBI lineage: Eukaryota > Metazoa > Arthropoda > Insecta > Lepidoptera > Noctuidae > Orthosia > Orthosia cruda. Next base: position 22,327,217 of record OZ059830.1, read on the forward strand.
GTTTAGGTTGCGTGTTACTTTCTTGTATTACCACCTGGTTTCTATTTTGTAATCTTGTTAACTACTGTTTGGCTCGAGAAAACGAATCTATATTGTTTGTAATGTTGATTTACCTGGCTTTGTTTTATGAACTTGTTGAACTGTGTTCTAACAATTAAATACGGGGCCTAGGGCCTAGTAGGTAACTAGGATATTTATGGATAAAAATAAAATGATTGTGGACATTTGCGGTTCGGCTAGAGTTTCAATTTTATTAGAAAATCATGAGAGCTTTCTGTTAGACAGTGGTCTAACAGAAGGTTTCTCCACTTTTGATAAGTCCTCGTTTTTAGTACTACTTAGGTTATATGTCTAAGCTCTGCTTTTACGCTTTCAGATAAAATATATATTCTTTTTGGTTAAACCATTAGACCTTGTATGCCTCCTAAAAGCGGAATCAACATTTACTATGGAAATATTACTTGACCCAATAAATCCAACTGCAGAACGTGCTCAAACAGTCACCCTTCGTCATTCGAGAGCTCCAGTTAGGCATGCAAGAAGTTTGTTGCCGTAAAATCACAGTAAACACCTCGTGGTAGTTCCGTTTTAAATCAGAGTGAGGCTTTTTGGAGACCATCAATATTACTCATATTTGCGACATGAATATTAAAACTCAAACATGGACAAAACGTGCAAACGCCATCATGACCCTACTGTCAAAGAAAAGCTATTTAAAAAAAACATAACGGGTTTTATCTGCTTATGAAGCAAAACATCTTTGGTATCTACCTCTTGTTTTTATCATTTTTTGGCACCGACATCCGTAACGAAAATTACTGAGCACTTTTTAGTGTTTTGCTTTTGAAGTGATTTTTTGTGAAAAGGTTTAAATTTCTCTCGTTTTAGTTTTAGTACACCATCACTAAAACTTAGCAAGTTCTATAGTAAGATACCTAAAGGATTGACTCAATTTACACATTCGTGCTGTTTGTCGCTAAGGAGTTCGGTTGTACGATCCATATCTTAAAAACTGCTGGATTTTGATGAAACATGCACTTTTCCCTAAATTGAGAAATACTCAATCCAACATAAAAAGAATGATCACAATCCGATAAGTAATTTCGAGGACTGCTGGGCACATGCAGACATGCAGACATGTAGACATGCAGACATGCAGACATGCAGACATGCAGACATGCAGACATGCAGACATGCAGACATGCAGACATGCAGACATGCAGACATGCAGACATGCTGTCATGCAGACATGCAGATATGCAGAAATGCAAACATGCGGATATGCAGACAAGCGAGCATGCGGACATACAGACGTGCAGACTGTCAGACATGCGGACATGCGGACATGCGGACATGCGGACATGCGGACATGCGGACATGCGGACATGCGGACATGCGGACATGCGGACATGCGGACATGCGGACATGCGGACATGCGGACATGCGGACATGCGGACATGCGGACATGCGGACATGCGGACATGCGGACATGCGGACATGCGGACATGCGGACATGCGGACATGCGGACATGCGGACATGCGGACATGCGGATATGCGGACATGCGGACATGCGGACATGCGGACATGCGGACATGAGGAAATACGGACATGCGGATAGGTATGCGAACATACGGACATACGGACATGCGGACATACGGACCTACACTCATACAGACATACGGACATACGGACGTACAGACATACCGACATACGGACATACCAACACACGGATATAACGACATACGGACATATGGACATACCGTCAAACGGAAATACAGACATACGGACATACCGACATACAGGCATACGGACATACGGACATACAATAATTTTGTAACTTTGCCATAATTAATGTAAGTTTTTTTTATCCTTGTGACCATAAAGTTAATACACAAATTGAGAGATATCAACAAATATACATATTATACTACTGCTCTGAATAATCTACACATATTGACAAACAAAAAAAAATTCATCATTTTCAATACAGTTGTTAAACATGGCGTACTTTCAGAGGTTATAATTATGATTCGAAAATTAAATCTTTTGCACTGGCATCTTTCTATTACGCGGTCGTGACTTTTGTTTACGAGCTCGATCATTAGTTTTGCAGTTGAGTTTTAAATTTATAAGTCAATTTAAAAAAGTTTAGTAGCTAGGAGTTTTCATACATAAAATAAAATGGGATAGATTTAATACGAGAAAAATTAATGATTCCGTACGTTTTAGCATTGAATTCTCAAAAGTATTTTAAATGGTTGTTTAATATATTTAATTACCAGTTTTAATTTAATTATTTTCACATCAATATTTGTCTAAAATCGAATAGGCTGTATAGGCTGTTTCCGTTGTAAAAAAAATATGTCTAGTTGCAAAAACGCGCCATTTTCTGAAAATTTAATTTTTGTGTGAATAATCAAATAATTCTTTGATTTGTTTTTACTATTTCCCACAACTGTATTGAAAAACGTCATGTGATACACGGGTGTGTAGGTTACACCGAAATATTACACACAACGAAAATATTTGGAAAGTCACATTGTGTTGGTAGACATAAGTAATGGTAACGTTTTTATGTGTTTTACACAAGTCCTCGTTTTTTAACATTGTCAGTCCAAAGAAAGTCAAAATTTTTGCAAGTACTCTTAATTTAACTTTTTTTTCCTATATTTTTTTCAGCATTATTCTCTTAATACTTCTTTATTCTAATGCATTATAATCCCACTCCAACGTCCTGCGTGTTGAATTAAATATGCTCTTAGTTAGATTTTTTTTAATTCACCTAGCTAATGCGAATTTAAAGAGGCACGTGCCAACATAATCTACCTTCAGATTTCAGGACTGTAAGTTTACCTGAAACAACGCGTTTTGAATTATTCAAGATTTCTCTCAAATCGTAGTTTAGTTTTCCCGCAGCCTATTTTAAATAGGGATGATACCTGGGTTTGAAAAAAAATGTTTTATTTAGACCGTCAATTAGTTTACCAAAAAATGCCGACATGGATTTGCACAAACATCCTCTCACCCCAAACGCGTATACGCGTATACGTTTAAATGTTTATTCTTAATCAAAATATTTTGAAACAAATCAACAATATATAAACAAATCAACAATGAGTAACATTTTTTTTCAACCTTTATATGGCGTGCGTTTAAAAATAGATGTAAGAACGGAAATTAAGCAAAGGGAGTATGTAAGGATAACAGCAGGCGGCGTTCTGTAGTTTCTCCCTACTCTGTTCTAGGTTATTATGTGTGTAGGCCATACAACAAAAGTGTAGGTGTACAATAAAGTAAATAAGAACATATTACGAGTATCTTTTCCTTCACTTTTCATCTACATGCGTAATCTACGGGATCCTGCCGTTTTGCCGAAAAGATTTTGTCAAAATTTCACTACCCAAACAAATTTTAGCAACCTTTTTTATACTAATGCAATATTTGGAATGCTTTTAGTAGGTATGCACATTTTCATTTGGTCAAATTTTTACTTCACAGAATATTACCAAGGATAGTTTCATTAAGGCATTTGGTCTTTAATCATATGATTTATTACAGCAAACATGAAACAATATTTAAACAATAAACGTTTGGTCAAATGATTTGTTATGACAAAAAATATAAAGGCAAAAATAAGATGCAATTGCCATTAGCATTTTTGTCGCGGTATCGGCCGCCGAGCGCCAGATTTTCTCTTTTGCAAAGCAATCATGCATGGTAGATTAATAGAAATTCGATCATTATGGTCAATGAATTAGTCCAAGAGCGAACGAAGCGACCTCGGGAGCTTAGGGCACCTTAGGGTTACTTTAGACCATGCAGACAGAAATAAGGGCTGCGGAGCTTCGTCGAATTAGTTGCACACATTGTAATTTAATTCGTATATTCTGTGCAACTGACATATAAATAGATGCATTTTTTTGTCATTGACTGAATAGAAAAGGTAAATTGCAAACTGACGATATATTTCGCTTATTTTATTTTGAAATGAAATAAATTCCAACTGAAATATTTGACTACATAAAAATTGCTAAAAGTACTAGTTGTTAAACAATTTATTGTTTAAACGTTTACTTGCCAAATATTAGGTTTGCGTTACAATTATTTATGAAGAGATTTTTTGCTTATAATAATTTGGCAAATTAAATGAAGCGGCAAATTGTTTGGGAAGTGATAATTTGTCAATTTCTTTTCGATGGAACAAAGGTATTCCGTTATCTATTTGTATTACGTCAATATTACTATAAATAGAAGCTTCGGACATATTGACAAAAACAAATGGTAAAGATTTCCAAAGCCCTTGAAATTCACACAATCGATGTTGTATGCCCAATGTACCACTGATGTACCTACGGCCGTAATCAGAAGCCTCCATTTAGCTTCCACGTGTAACTACAGATATACTGAATCATTAATTAATAGCCTATGGATTCGTTCTGGCAAAGTGTAATTGGATTCGAAAAATACGAAATTTATCCGTGATTGAAATACATTTCGACGCCTCGTTCAATCTCCGAATCAGATAACATAGACTGTAAGCACCCATTTGGGTCTTCATCCCTCTTTCCTACCAAATCATTAATCTACATCATAGGAGACAGCTCGTTCGGCATGAAGCTTTCATTCATTAACAAATCAGTACGGTTTATATCAGTAATATTTTATGCTTTTACGAAACTGGCACCCTAATTCAGTTACACTCGTAATTACTATAGCTTTCATTTTGACATTAGAATCTACCTTGCTTCAGTAGTTAAATCTACTTGACAATTATGTTGAAAGTACACCGAATGCCTGAACTTTTTATCTGTGTTTTTATTCGAGTATCATCAGAGCCGTCCGAAATATGTATATTTTTTTGTGCAGATCCATGGCTTCTAGAAGCATCTAACCATAATTTAATTTTCATCATTTTAAATGAAAATAAAATTACGTAGGTATAAACTTGAAGGCCTTTACGTGATCCTAAAAGGCAGTCGTCCGCAATAATGTAAATCAAATTGTCGTTGGTCAAAGGTCGCCGTCTTTTCGTTTAAGAGTTGCACTTTTAATTCAAACAGTTGGAACTACTTAGTTCCAAGTGTTTGAATTATAAAAGAAGATGGTTGTTCGTCGAGTTAAAATTCATAGTCCCTTAATAGGTTTAGCTGTCCTTTAATTAATTATGAATATGAGCTACAAACTATACTGGAACTATTTAATTTGCGACCGCAAACAACCTCCATGTTTGCACATAACAACGAAAGTTTTAATTAAGTTTGAAGAAGAACCCTCTATAGCACAGAGTGTTACATTAACTGGTTATGAATAAAACACACAATAATTGTGATTATATAGCCACAGTTTTTTTCTTTTTATGCAACAGTGACTGTTGAATGCGCTATGCCTTAAAAAGGATTACTTAGATGTTTTTTAGGGTTCCGTACCCAAAGGGTAAAAACGGGACCCTATTATAAGACTCCGCGGTCCGTCTGTCAGTCTGTCTGTCTATCTGTCTGTCACCAGGCTGTATCTCATGAACCGTGATAGCCAGACAGTTGAAATTTTTACAGATGATATATTTCTGTTGCCGCTATAACAACACATACGAAAAACAGAATAAAATAAATATTTAAGTGGGGCTCCCATACAAGACACGTGATTTTTTTGCCGTTTTTTGCGATTATGGTACGGAACCCTTCGTACGGCAAGTCCGACTCGCACTTGGCCAGATTTCTTACTTTGCCGTATAAGATTTATTTTCATTCCATGTTATAAGAGTAATGAGTGCAATGTATTCATTGTAACAAGTGCAAGTTGAGATAGGCACCTTTTTGGTCTCGCACGGGGTATTTTTTTATAATAGTTTATTATTTTGTTTTTGCTAAGGGTACGTTCACACAGAACATCCTTATTTCCAAGATCGTTTTTAATTAATTCGTCGTTGCTACTGGAGGTGATGTTCATACCGCATTTACGGTACCGTTTTAACGGATCCGTCGCTACTGAGGGTAATGTTCACACCAACCGACTTTCTATAAGGATGGAGGTCCGATAAAACGGATGAGTATTTTAATATAGTTGTGTGTGTGAACTCGTTCATACAACTACCTAAGCTATTGATAAATAATAACGTATACGATAAAACGGGCCTGTAAAACGGACTACTGTATAGTTTTGTCCGATTGGTATTTTTTACTGGATTCGGAATACTGTCATGTATGTGAACTCGCTCATACAACTACATTCGTCAGCGCATAATAACTCGTATACGATAATGTGAACCTGTAAAACGGACCTCTGTGTGAACGAGCACTCATCTATGGTTTCTCCTGTGCGGTCACAATTTTTTTTCTTTGTTTCTTTTAGTGCTATTCTGTAAAAATCTCACCTTCAAGGTGAAGTGAACCTGAAGAATCCATCCAATAAAGATAGGATATCAGTTCATTTCACGTTTACTCCACGTAAGTTTTTTCGGTGAGTTGTATACAGAATAAACCGGCAAAAAATCGCCGGGTATTATTTTATCTCAAGAGGACCAGACATGAAAATCCCTTTTCGTTACCTATCCATTTACAATAATAAGGCACATTACGGCAAATTAACTTTTCTCTCCACTTCTCGCACAATTTAACAGAATCATATATTGCTGAAAACGTGATTATTATCAAAATCTATGTACCTTAAAAAGTTCGTTTTTGTCCGTAACAGTCGATTATAATATTAATATAAATTGAAGACGTAGCCAAGAGAAAACAATCTGTCCCTATCCATAATTCTACGAATTTATTAAAGTGTATGCTTACAAAGGAATGGATTTTATAAAAACAGATATATACGAGTATGTCGGATTTGGTCAATAGTACGGACGTCAAAACAAATCTCAAGCACGCCCCTGGCGGCAATCAAGAACAACTACACATTGGCACGCTTTTATAAGCACTTGCGTTGTGGGGAATAGAGCAGTTGAGTACTGATCGCCTCAGAGCTAACACGTCGTAGAGTCAGTGTCGATCCGTAATATTAGTAAGCAGGATTGTAACTGTGTCTATTTGAATAAACCCAGTGTATCGAATAATTTCTGTGATTTCATTTGCACGATTGTACCCACCGACCTGCCCACACACGATGTCTTAACCTAAGGGAATACATCCTGACTTCCCGATGGTTTGCATCTATCGGCCAGCCTTGATGCGACATATAAAAAGAGATAGCTATCGTATAAATTTATGTACAGTCATTGTAAAAATTGCTCCATCCATGATAGAATCTGCTTATCTGATTTTGCGACTCAGTATTGTACAGTATTATTCCATTTATTTATTATGTTTACATATTTTTACATTTTTAAATATTGTTCTATAATACATGAAATAAAAAAAATAAAAATGAAATACAAAAATAGTAGCTCACCGGTATCGGGAACAGGGTCCAAGCTGCCGGTGGTCAGGGCTCCTGAGAGAAGAACCTCCTAACTATACGCGCCGTGTCCAGGAGTACCGCTTTCTGGATCAAGCCCTTGATCCAGCTGCCCAACGAGAGTCTCTTCAGATGTTCGTCGAGGCTCTTGGCTATTAGGCCATTGGCCGTAACAACTATCGGCACAATGACTACTGTATTCAAATCCCACATGTCGACAACCTCGCGAGCTATATCAAGATACTTGCTTTTCTTATGTCTCTCAGCCTACACGAGGTTATTGTCATGGGGGACCGCTATATCAGCAATCATTGCGCGACGCTCTAGTCGGTCTATCACCACTATGTCAGGCTTATAGGCAACAATAGTCTTTTCTGTGATGATAGACCGATCCCAATACAATTTGACATTGCCATTTTCGAGAACTGGGTCGGGCACATACTTATAGTGAGGCACTTCCGACACCACAAGATTGTATTTAAGAGCAAGTTGCTGATGGATAATCATGGCTACAAGGTTGTGTCTATGCAAATAGTCTCCATTAGCCAGACTAGAACAACCGGAGATAATGTGACGGATTGATTCCCCCGGCCGGTGACATGCCCGACAGATGTCAACCGTGCCGTCCTTCACAATGTATTTCCGGTAGTTGTTCGTAATCATAACTTCGTCCATAATCGCAAAGACAAAACCTTTGGTTTCCCCGAAAAGGTCACCAAATTGCAGCCAGGCCACGGACGCTAAAAGATCTACATTGGGCCCATGTAGGACCCGGTAGAAGCGTCCGTGAAGCTCCTTGCTCTGCCATACCTCCCTGTGGTCATTAGTATCTAATACTATAGGTTTGCGCCAGTTCTCGTTAGCCAGGGAGAGCGGGGTAACGCCCTTGTCCACCGCTACCACATCTCGATGCATACCCACGTGGCCTGGAAGTATTCCCTAAGACTGCATACATCGCGATTGTGCAGGATCTTAGCATTTAAAAAGCCACGACCGCCGCACTTTCACGGGATATAAAGTCTCATAACCGTTGACTGTGGGTGATGCATACGATTTGCGGTAAGCAATGTGCAATGGACTCAGGGCGTCAAGTTCAGTCTGAGTCCATTTGAGTATGCTGAAAGAATACATCAAGACCGGCATGATCCAGCCGTTGAAGGCGCGCACCTTGTTACCGCCTGATAAAAAACTATTTAGTACTTTTTCAGGCGGCCAAAGAAGCGCTCCTTCAACGACTGTTTCACGACAGTAGCATTGATGCCTAGTGCTTCCGACATACCCAAATATTTGTAAGCTTCGGTTGCAGAAAGGGATCGAAGGTGTATGGAATCCGAGAGTTGTATTCCCACGGATTCCATAATCTCCCCTCGCTTTACATACATGACTGCACATTTGTCCACACCAAATTCCATCCTGATGGCGTCACTGAAGGTTTCTGTTACCTTCAGTAGTTTCATCAGTTGCAAGTTGTTGGGGGCAAAGAGCTTCAGATCATCCATGTAAAGGAGGTGTGATATGACCTGACCTCAGCTCAAACCTCCAGCAATGTACTGAGAGGGTTCAGGGCTAAACAATACCACAGAGGACTCAAACTGTTGTTCATATTATTTTATTCCGTTTATTTAGCTTTGTACACACTTTATACTTACATTTTTAAATATTTCTTTATAAAAAAACAAATCATTAAAAAAAAAACATTTAAAAATATAACAAAAATGGTTGTCCACCGGTGTCGGGAGCAGGGTCCAAGCTACCGGTGGTTAGGGCTCCAGAGACAGGAACCTCCTCACAATGCGAGCCGTATCGAGGAGTACTGCCTTCTGTATCAGGCCCTTAATCCAACCGTGCAGTGACAGCCTCGACAGATGGTCGTCGAGGCTCTTGGCCATCAGGCCGTTGGCCGTAATGACAATCGGCACAATGATCGCCGAGTCCACATTCCACATGTCGACAACCTCGTGTGCTAAGTCGAGATACTTGATTTGTTTCTCTTTCTCAGCTTTCACGAGGTTCTCGTCATGCGGAATGGTGACATCGATTATCATTGTGCGGCGCGCTAATCGGTCTATCACCACTATATCTGGCTTATTAGCAACAATAGTCCTATCAGTGATGATAGACCGATCCCAGTACAACGTGACATGGTCATTTTCGAGAACTGGGTCGGGCACATACTTGTAATACGGTACCTCCGATTCCACTAGATTGTACTTCAAAGCAAGTTGCTGGTGAATAATCCTGGCCACTTGATTATGCCTGTGCAAGTACTCGCCGTTAGCGAGACGAGAACAACCAGAGATAATATGTCTGATGGATTCACCCGGACGGTGGCATGCCCGACATATGTCAACCGTGCCGTCCTTCATTATATGTCTCCGGTAGTTATTCGTCAGGATAACTTCGTCCATAATTGCACAGACAAAACCTTCAGTTTCCCCAAAAAGGTCGCCGAAACGTAGCCAGGATACGGACGCTGGGAAATCTATATCGGTCCCATGTAGAGCCCGATAGAAGCGCCCGTGTAGCTCCTTGCCTTGCCATACTTCTTTGCGTTCATCAGTAGTTAGTACTACAGGCTTGCGCCAGTTCTCTTTAGCCATGGACAACGGGGTGAGTCCCTTGTCCACTGCGACCACATCCCTGTGCATACCCACTTCAGATTTAAAAAAAATATTCTCTGAGGCTGCACACCTCGCGGTTGTGAAGAGTCTTGGCGTTTAAAAAGCCTCGACCCCCACACTTCCGCGGGATGTACAGTCTCATCACTGATGATCGTGGGTGATGCATCCGGTTTGCGGTCAGCAGTGTCCGGACCCTCCTATCGAGGGCGTCAAGCTCGGTCTGAGTCCATTTGAGTATGCCGAAAGAGTACATCAAAACCGGCATGACCCAACTGTTGAAGGCGCGCACCTTATTTCCGCCCGACAAAAGGCTATTTAATACCTTTTTCAGGCGGCCAAAGAACCGCTCCTTCAGCAGTTGCTTCATGTCAGAACTGTTGATGCCCAACGCTTCCGACATACCCAAATACTTGTAAGTTTCGGTCGAGGAGAGGTGTCTGAGGTGTATGGAATCAGAGAGTTGAATTCCCTCGGATTCCATAATCTCCCCTTGCTTTACATGCATGACTGCACATTTGTCCACACCAAATTCCATCCTGATGGAGTTACTGAAGGTTTCAGTTACCTTCAGTAGCTCCGTCAGTTGGAATTTGTTATTTTATTTATTATTATTATTTATTTATTTTCAGGCAACTAAGACCCATAGATAAAATACACAAATTACACATATAAAAATAAACTAATACATAATTCTTAACAAAGTTAACAAAAATCTATTTAGTAAGTTGGGTCGGCGAATTATTGCGCTGAGTCGTGGTGTCATGTAGCCTTCCGCGGAAACGCCGATACACGACACCCGTCGGCCAAAATTCTTCCTTCATGAAGGTCTCCAAATGATGAGTCGGAACTCGCACCACAAAAGATTTGAAATTAATCTTGTGACGCGACTCCAACTGCTCGACTCTCAGAGTGAATTTGGTCTTGATCTTTATGTACTCCACGACAATAAATAAATAATATAAAAAATTAACTGTTTTATCAAGCAAATCTCGCAACTGAATTGTGAAGCAGTTATCCTTGGGTCTGCTGATAAGAATACGAAAAAAGCTTGTAATAAAAATATTTTATAAATATAATTTTAGAGGATTTCTAGAGGGAATTATATGTTTGAAATGGCACTTAAAAATCTAATTTTTATAATTTGAGATGTTGTATTCTAAATGGATTTAATTTGAATAAATACACTGAAAAAAAGTGCATTTAACATTTGCCACAAAAAAAAACTTTAATATATCTTGAAACTTTATCTTTACTTTTTAGATTCTCTCTTGTACATAGTATTACGCTAGATTGCAAAAAAACTGAACTATATTTTTTTGTCGTCCTATACCATTTCAAACAAGTTACTTGTCTTTTCTAAAGCATAATTATTTGTTCTAAGTATTTTGAGAATTCTGTAGATATCTCAAGATTAATCAATACAAGCGGACATTACCTAATGGTTTCATTTTATACTTTAGCTGGTTTCCTAATCAATGATTTGTTCGAACAACCTCGACTTGATTCCAATTATGAACATCATTCAAGTGGTAATACCCAATCCGACTGAGTAATTGTCCCAAGAAGAATGGCCCTTGTATTGTAGCAAGGCGCTGATATATATTTTGCAATATATGTAAGGAATGAGTGTTTCTATGTTGGTAGAAAACCTAGAGGTCTTTTATTTTCCGGTTACCATACCTACCCATTATTTTGATCTACACCACTAAATCACTATAGTAAAAAATATAATCGGTACAGTTATAAAACTCTAATAGGTATGAACTTTAGTGATATTCTTGCCCCAGACGAGTATATATATTCGTCTGGGGCATACACATATTATATGTATGTGTGTATTATTATTTTTATATATTGGGGGATTCATATATTATATATATATAAAATATAAAAATCAAATAATGAATCAAAGGAGTACCTATGAAAAGATCGTAGCAGGTGGCGTTCTGTAGTTTCTGCCTACCTCCATAGAAAAAGGCCAGCTTTTGTGTATTTAATTCAATTCACGTTGTAAGTATAATTGATTTATTTGCCCATCATTAACTGTCGTTTCTTTTTCTATTTCTAATTCTTTTGTCCTCAAAATTGTAGGTTATGTAGTACTTACTGTAATAATAAGATTTGGAAGAGTGAAGTGCTCTAATACAGGATGTTTTTCTAAAAAGGGCACTTCAAATACCAGATGTAGTACGGAGTGTACTACATCTGGTATTTGAAGTGCCCTTTACGGAAGAAAAAATAATATAATTGAACATTATCAGTAACTTCACAGACAAAAACGGACTGCCTTGTAATTTTCCGAAGGCAGACCATTAAAAATATTGGTATCTATATGTACCTATTATATATCTTACGCCTAGTCTTCGTGCTATATTTTCAAACTAAGACAAAGACAAAGATATTTTATTTCAACTAGGCCACCAAGCGGCACTTTTGAACGTTAATACATAAAAATTTAAAAGAAATAAAAATTGATTCTACCGTGCATTCGGAAAGTAGCTTGTTATGGAGAAGAACGCACAAGAAACTCCATACTTTATCTTTAAAAAAAAAAATTTTTTTTACAATATTTAGGTACATAAGTACATCCATTAATAAATCCATGTGTGAGGACTATGCACCCAGAATCACTACATACTATACTACGTACAGGTACAAAGTATTAAAAGTACTCACACATGTACCGTGCAACTGCACGGTACATGTGTGTCCTATTATGTACCTATTATGTAACTACATAATAGGTACTAGAAAAACATTAGCATCCGAAGCAGTTAAGTTAAGACCAATCCCAACTGACGGCGCCCGTTCACGAACATGACGCATGAATCGGCACCACCCAGCTCAACCATCATGAAGGGAACCGAATGATCCAACACACGCGCCATCATCAGATAGACATTTGAGAGAGCATGACTCACTCAACTGCCAGGGCACACATAAGTCAAAGAACGACACAAAGGTACAGCAAATGCTAGATCTACAGTTGGGTACATAGTACTCACACACGTGCTGCGCAGTTATACAATACTAAAATAAATTGAGTCTATATATACTACAAATAAAAGTATTCGTCAAAAGCTACTTCACCGTTCATTAATCATCAAGAGTTACGCAAATTACTCTCAATTTGTTCTAGATTTAGAGACACTTGTACCTTAGCCTCATTTGCTTTGTAATCATTTATTTTCTGCTCCATCAAGCTAGTATGTACTTCGGTAAGTTCAACTAAGGTCAAATTTATCGTTTTTTTTAACTCTGAGATATCGCTGACGTCACAGCCATGAAATCTAGATGCAATATTGTTATCCATAACGGGATTATTGACGCGTAGACCACCCGGGGTGGACGCGTCAATAATCCTAAATGATATTAAGAAAACACAGATAAGCTATGTAGCTTTAGATATTCCCTGTTGTATTAGTTTATTTGTTTAGTTATTTATTCTTGGACAAATAATCCTGAAAATAAAGACATTTGCTGCGGAGAAATCTTAGTTAATTACTTTCACCGGAACGGTAGCATTAACGTTGCTTAAAGCAAAAAAAACTCATTTTTGCTTAATTCTCGTAAAGTTTTGATTTTACTGCAATTTGTGCTCAGAGCAAGTTTATTCCTTGTTCAATTGTGCAAAAAGCCTACAGAAGATTCACAAATTGGCCTCTGTTTTCTTTGTTATTTGGTTATTTTTTGCACTAAATCTGTGCGTATGGTAATAAAAAAATATATGTTTTTGTGCTCAAGAGAGCCGTTTAACATTCAAAACTAATATGTCTGGTATGTTTTGACAACAATATTATCTATTTTGAGTACTTACATACGTAATTAGAGAAAGTTAACAGTACTGAAATATACGACATTGCAGTGTTTTCCATTGACAGTACTAAGGAATGAAACAGTTTCGAACACAATGAAATGTGAGAAATAATAATGGGAAAATATCTGTAAATGGAGGCCAATCTGCGAAATTTAATTCCTTATTAAGTATTTTCTCCGATCATGTTTATTGCGCTAATAGTCCAGTCGACCTTAGAATGGTGCAGAGATAAAAAACAAGGCAGGTGCAACTAAATGATAGGATGAATAGAGAAAAAATAAGGAATTATAAATATATGTATGTGAGTTAAATTCTAATCAAATTCTGGTTGTATGCTCAAAAATGTATACAATAGTAGTAGTCAGTGTAGTTTCAATGCCTTGAAGTTCCGTGAAGTTTTTACGTATTTTAAATGCCCTAAAGTCGGAATAGCTAATAGTGCATTCAAAATGTAAAAACATACCAGAACACCTAAATATGAATGTAATAAAACCATATTTTGATTGGCGTAAGCTCATACACGCACAGATTTAGTGCAAAAAATATTGCTTAGGCTCATTTCTCGAAAACTAAGGATATTTGTGAATCTTCTGTAGGATTTTATGTGCACAATTGAACAAGGAATAAACTTGCTCTGAGCACAAATTGCAGTAAAATAAAAACTTTACGAGAATTAAGCAGAAAACTGATTTCTGGGCCCTTTGACAACCTTTTGAAAGCTCATCAGTGAGAAAAGAGAGAAAGGGCGAGCGAAGCGAGCTCAGGAGTTAAGGGCACACTGTTACTTTAGTCGCTGCAGACAGAAACCCGTCCACGTGCGTTGCTTAAATACTAATCGTACTTACCTATTCTATATTAAAACCAATATCAACATTAAAATATTTTTTTTAAAAACACATCTTTTTACTACCCTGCCCACTAAGTGATGGGCATTATTCAGAAAGCCCGGTCAATTTAATTATTCCAATATTTTTATCATATTGCCTACTCATATTAAGCATTTTTCAAATTGCCCGGGCATTATATCTATAACATATTAAAATTTAATAAACAACATTTACCATGCAAATGTTCGTACACGTCATATCAACAAGAATCCCAAGATATAATTGAAAAACGTTACAGTAGGATCTGTAACAAAGACTGACTAAAAACCAGCTACATCTGAGTATTTAAGACTCAGTAACAGGTTTAACCTTTCAATTAAACCCACATTAAAGACAATTCATCAAACGACATCGTACAGGAAATCCTTTTGTTTGAAACAAACCATATTGATTTCTAATGTTCGAAAGAATCAAAGAGACACAGTAGAGTCGTAAAAAAGATTGCCGTAAACAATGAATTCGGTAGTTACATACACAGTCACACCTATCATCATTGTCAGCTGCAAATAATTCGATGAGATGAATCATTTTCATGTTACCCATTCAGGCAGAATTTGGCTTTCAGTTGAAAATCAGGGTTTTTGTGAACAAAAATTTTAAATAATAAATAAACATCTCAACTAAAGTCTATAAATTAACAACTTAATCAATACATGCTGCAGCAAATCTAGCCGATTATTGTTTTTAGGGTTCCGTGCCCCCTTAAAGTAACCCCTTTAAGATCATTTCGTTGTCAGTCTCCGTGTGTGAACCTTTTTCTCAGGAACCTGTGGAGGTACCAAATTGAATTTAATATCATATATTCAGGTCTGTAATCCCATGGAACTGTCAAAAAATCAAACTTCTAATTCAACTCGAATTTGAAAACTGTAAATTTGTAAGTACACAAAAAAAAGGTTAGTAGTTTACTATAACCTTTTTACCTTTACCTTTTGACCACGACCTGTGGATGTAGGTATAAGGACAACAGTTTTCCAACGGCAAAATTAATTAAGGGCCACAATCCAGTTTATCTTTTCGTAAGAGCAATGTTCAGAGCTTTAATTGTTTATGAGCTACAGAAATATAACCTAATTATTTTGAAGAATTTAGCTGTATGTGTTGAACCCTCGGTGCGTCAACCCGACTTGCACTTGGCTGCTTTGTATTATATTAGTAGTAAGGTAATCTATTTGGCGTCGCTGACCCTAAACCCGTTTTCGTTTTTAAGAAAACATTATGCGCCTGTTAAAAAAGGTTGCTTCCAACCTTTATTAACAGGCGCATACTAATGAAAATATAAATAATATGGTAGGTTTTTAGATTGATAAAAATCTGTGCATTATATTCACACAAATCGACAAAATGTAGGTTACAAGGCATAGCCATAGTTGTTTTTTAATGAGTACTTTTAACCCTAAAATATTGCAAATTAATTCAGAGCCAACCTGTATTAAAATAAATGCAACAAGTTTAACAGTAAAATGGATTTATATGAAACTTTATGCATTACAACCGACGCTAATGACTTAAGCTAGTACTATTCACAAGAGATCTCGAGCTAAACCAGCTCTATCTGTTATAGTCAGATATACTCTCAAGTGTCGTAAACTGTACAGTTAAAAGCTCATAACTTAGGAATACGTGAAACAAATATTAAACTGATAAGAAATAATAATCTCACAATATCCACTAATAAATGTTTATTAATTAACTAGCTGTGCCTTCGACTTTGTTCCTTTGGTTGTCGAAAACTTAATTTTACCCAAATCTTTTATCGACCAATTTTGAACAATATAACCAACTATATAATCAAGACCTTTTTTACAACACAATATAAAACATTTCAGACACCCTTCATAACTCAAAACTGCTAAGTCTTTACGCCGCTGGAGCATTTTCATACCCGTATCTTATGTCTTCTTCTGGGGTGTCATGTAGGCAGCAGATGGGGGCAGGCGTGTATACACACTTAACAACTACACAGCCTGCCTGTAGAGGACGAGGTCTACCACCGCGTAGTGTGGGTGCAATGTGTTCAGTGGGTGCACCGCGGGCGCTGTTCCACAGCGCCGGATGACAACATATTCACGACACCTAAGCGGTGTGTCTCATGGGCGAGGGTCATTCTCTTGCGGTGAATCTTAACACCGCCATTCAGAAAATGACGTCAAATGCACAACACCATCGAAGAGTCCAACTATCAACATTAGTTATATTTTTAGTGCTTGTATCTAAATTGCGTGTGTTGTGATATTTTACTTCTTGAACACTTTAAATTCATATACCGTTTGATTGAGTGAACCAATTGCCATGAAACAAAAACAAAGTAATTTTTGTGTATAAAAGTTATCTACATTGGTTTCGTAAATTTTACGTGATGCGTGCACAACTAAACAAACAAAATACCAAAAATGCTAGCAATTGGTTCTGTTGGTCATCCTTTAACATTCTGGCTATTTTTTTAACCGACTTCCCAAAAAGGAGGAGGTTTTGAAAATTCTTTTTTTGTTTGAAAAAGTATGTTTCGAAATTGGTCCCATTTTAATTTGGTGAAGATCTGATGAAGAACTTCGGAGATATACAACAGAACTCTTCAATAAATAACGGCAAATCTCTCTGGATTGCTGCAATCGCATGTCTGTTTGTTGTTTATAACATTTCATAACATAACATCACGCCAGTTCGCTCTTAAGGGGTAAGCAGATCTCTCATTTCACCGGTTATGTTCAAGTTTCATGAAATCTATTCTGGCGAAATAGTTCCCTTACTAACTTGCCTATTAGGTACGTACAACTAAAAAGTGATAAATAAAAAAAACTTTTTGCAAAAAAATACTACCGACTTCCAAATACAAAACTACAAAGTGAAAAATAACTTAATTTTTTGAAGTCGGTGTCAATAACGCAAAAAAATGGTACCTACGAAAGACACCGACTTCAAAAAATTAAGTTATTTTTCACTTTGTAGTTTTTGGAAATATCATCGATGTACGAAACTACTTTTCTACAGATTTATTACATGTATTGATTAATGCCATAATATTATCCCTCAAATAAAACAAATATTTTGATATTAAAAACTTTTTTCTATGTTTTATTTTAATTTAAAGTTTGCCGCTTCTAAAAATTTACCCGTTATATTTTATAAGTAAGTCGACTATAACTCGGTATCTGATAAGTGATAACGTCTACATAACTGGAATAGTTTTAATACTTACTGAAATACCTTCTCATAATGAAAAACAGCGGCTTAGTTGGTAGATGAGGACGTCTCAGAATATAACTAGGAACCACCGGCCCCATCTAGTTTAAATTGACAAAATATAATTATAGTGTAAAAGTTTTCTTAACATTTTTTTTTTTTTTTAAACTATTTGATATAAGATATCTTTTACTCAAAGCAGACATCGATAATGCCACCATTATAGGATGGTCGATTTAGCAATATCTATTTCAGGGAATACTCTGTACGTAGGCCTAAGCAATTTTACGCAAAAGCATAGTTTTACGACTGAATAAACAATTTATATTTGGATTTGTTTGTAACAAATGATATGGCATCATGTATCACTAACTTTCATTTTATTGCTGTAACTGAATAAGTATTTTGACAATTTCTTCATTGGAATACAGGAAATTAGTGAGTGCAAGTAGTTTTCCAATTATTTTAGAAAGGTAAGAGGGCAAGAAATATATATATTGAATAATATTTTACAAAAACTTAGTGGGGCACGGCTATGATATACTTCAGGTGGTACTGTGTAAGTTTCATGAAGTTATTGCTATTATTAAGTACATTTTTGTTAATTAGAATTCAAAAACATTCAAAGTACGGAGCTAATCTCTGTTCTTCGGAGATAAGGCCACCAGGTGTTGTGTTTGTCTAGTAATGAAAACCATGTTGATTTGTTCTTTAGATTCATCATCATCATCATCATTTCAGCCAAAAGAAGTCCGGTGCTGGACATAGGCCTTCCCGAGACGTCGCCACATTGCCGATCCCGTGCGTCTCGCATCCAGCGCATTTCCGCAACCTTAACAAGGTCATTGGTCCACCTAGTGGAAGGCCTTCCAACGCTTCGTCTTCCAGTTCGCGGTCACCATTCCAGAACTTTGCGTCCTCATCGGCCATCCGCTCTGCGAGCAATGTGCCCTGCCCACTGCCACTTAAGTTTCATAATTCTTCTGGCTATGTCGGTAACTTTGGTTCTCCTGCAGATATCCTCATTTCTGATGCAATCACGAAAGGAAACTCCGAGCATAGCCCTCTCCATTGCCCTTCGGGTTGTCCCTATCTGTACGACCCGAACAGATGGGGCTTTCGCAGCTGGAACTACGGGTCCGGCTGTTTGGATCAGGGTACGCGGGGTCAGGTAGGCCCTCCACCATTGCAAGCGCAAAGGTGGGACCTGACATTGAGGTTGGACTCGCGGTGGTCTATGTGGTGGTTGCAGAGGAGTGGCATGTTGTCTGCTCGGCTATGTGTGGGTCGAGCGTCATTCCTCGCGCGCAACAAGTGTCTGAAGTTACCGGCCCAAGGCAAAGGGCCACCTGGTGGTCAGACGCGGGGTTCGTGAGTAACCCTCAAGCAAGTGAGCTCCTGTGAGCGAGCTGCATCTCCGGCACTTTCCTGGATAGAAAGAAGAGGACTACCCGTTGGATTAGTTTTCCGGCAACCCAGCTGTAGGCATTGGGTAGATGCGATGATTTGTATTCGAGAGGTGAGCGTGCTTACAGCTCCGGGACCATTCTGGAGAAATGGGAGCCAGCTTCTCTGGCGTCCTTAACGGGGATTGAATCCGCTAGCACCAACTGCGCTGGTGCCAGTGCTTACACTAGTGCTGGCGTGCTGGGGTGCGTGTGGTGAGCGGCTTTATTGCTCCGGTACCATTCTGGACAAATGGTAGTGAGTTATCATGATGCGACTCACATTTTCTCTTGAGTACCAGGGGCGAGTGCTCTCGGAGGCGTGACCTACCGAAGATGGTCCCAGACACCTCGTAAGGGGTTGCCTGGTATAGTGTGCCGCCTTTTATAACGTAATGTTGGTGAAGGAGGCCACTATAGGAAATCTCAGTAGACTAATAGGGGTATGCCCTTCGGGTGACTTTAAGCTTTCTGATAAGCCCCATTGTGAGGGACCTCGTCTCGGTCTCATAGGTGATCATTGGCAACACACTGATCATAGACGTTTGTCTTGAGACACTGCGGTGAATTGGATGAGAAGATACCGCGCAACTTCCCGAATGCCGCCCAGCTGAATCAGATTTGACGGTTGACCACCTTCTCGAAGTTAGATCTACCGAACTGGACCGTTTGTATATAATTTCGAGTGTGTAGAGTCTCTGATCTTGATAGGAGTGGGTGTTACATGGACATTCACCATGACCTAGGTTTTGTCCATGTTCATTTTATGACCCACTCTTTCGGAAGCTCTACTGAGGTAATCGAGAATTGTACTAAGGCCCTCCATGGTCTCAGCCGTGACCGCTATGTTGTCGGCAAACCGAAGGTGAGTCTTGCCATTAACGTTGATGTCTAGCCCCCTCCAGTCCAGAACCTTGAAGATATCCTTCAGCGCAGCAGTTAACAGTTTCGGAGAAATGACGTCTCCCTGCCTCACACCGTGTTGGAGAAGGATAGGTTTTGAAGACGGAC
Organism: Orthosia cruda; assembly: GCA_964057195.1. Taxonomy (NCBI): domain Eukaryota; kingdom Metazoa; phylum Arthropoda; class Insecta; order Lepidoptera; family Noctuidae; genus Orthosia; species Orthosia cruda. The sequence continues at coordinate 22,347,580 of OZ059830.1, forward strand.
TGACATGGTGGCGTTTTGATACAAACACTTCAACACCTCGATGTACCGATAGTCGATCTGGCATCGTTGGAGAGAATGCAGTACAGCCCAAGTCTCGACCGAATCAAAGGCTTTCTCGTAGTCCACAAACGCTAAGCAGAGAGGCAGGTTATATTCTTCGGTCTTCTGTATAACCTGCCGCAGCGTATGTATGTGGTCTATGGTGCTAAATCCTTCTCGGAATCCGGCTTGTTCGGGAGGCTGCAAATTGTCAAACCTGCGTGCGAGACGATTCGTGATGACTCTTGAAAACAACTTGTAGACATGGCTAAGATTGTCGCCCTTCTTGAAGAAACTCTTCTCCACCACACCCCTGCACCATGCCTGTGGCGTTTTGTCCTCGAGTATGAGGGAATCAAACAGCTTCTGAAGGGCCATAAGGACCGGTTTCTCAACAGCTTTCAGGAGTTTGGCCATGATTCCGTCATCACCCGTCGCCTCGTTGTTTTTAAGCTGTTTCAGAGACATCCTAATCTCGTACAGGCTGACGTTTGGGATGTCTTCGGTATAGTATCGGGTCAATCTAGCTCTTGGGACGTTTTTTAGATTCACAACGGGTTTGCTGATTGATATAGCTCCTCATATAATGTCTCGATCTCCCTCAGATGCTCAGGTTTGGCGGATACAATCCTGCCATCGTCGGTCTACAGTTTCGTGAACTGCCTCTGGCCAATACCCAGATCCCTTGAACTTTAGATTACAACGAAGTAATAATTTTACGTTGTGCATGAGTGAAATAAAAAACATATTACGACTTCAAAAGCCAACTACTTTTATTTATTAAAGATGGAAAAGATCAAGGATAGACTTTTCTGGTTTTTTTTAGTTTTAGGAATAAGAAGAATTCATTAGATTTCACAACAACAAATAAAAAAAACAAAAAAATATATATAAAGTACTTGCTTTAAAAATGCTAGCGGTCTAACTTTAGGCTAAGTTCATATGATCGGTACAAGATCAAACTAAATAGTTTTTATCGTCTACAATACAGCGCGGCGCGCTTCATCCCGCGCAAGATCTTGTACCGCGCATTACCGCGCAGTACAAGTTCTGCAAACCGTATCGACTCATTCAGTTCATCCGCGCGGTTTGTGATGGACATACGCACTATTTAAAGGCAATAATGAGTAGTGAAGACTGCCAGATTGGCTCGCGTACAATGCTGTCACGTGAACGCGTGGCGACGCGAGGTCATGTGAACTTAGCCTTACGCCGTTAGTTCTAGAAAATTAAAATAAGTATAATATATTGGAAGAATAAATCTATCACTCAGGTTATTGAGTTAGGGTATACATAGTTTGTTGTATTTTTATGGTAAAGTATATCTTCTTCCACCACTCCATTCTCTCTCTTCTTTCTCCACTTTATTGTCATTATTTTATTTTAATGTGATAATAAAACAATGAAATGAATAGAATAGAATACTGAAGTGGTTAAGTGAATTGTACTTGTACAAAAATTGTATTTTTGTTTAGAATTACAGTTGTTTACTTGACTACCGACGGATTGGCTTCTCAAAGGAGCTAACTTGTAGGATTCGAAAATGTCTAATTAAAGCTCAGTATTGTATGCATAAGTAATTTGGAAAGTTATAAATTAGTAGGTAATTCGCATTAATGCTTATTATCCGAATATCTTTAGGTATCATCTTATTCATAATAAATGTATCCTTGGCAGATCGTCGTAATATATTACGCCGTACAAAGTTAATATTTCATACAATAATAATTTAATTTCCGCCATAGATATTTGAATCGTAATACACGCAATCTGAATCGCTGTCTTTACGATAAATTATATGGGGGAAGGGCAGATAGACCCAGAACGTAAATAAAACGCATTTTATAGTCCTCTTGAGGGCCCTTATAATAAGGGCATCAATTTACTTTTTATGAAGCAATGCTACTAAACATCATGTTATTTGCAACAAGCCGTAAAAAGAGCTTCGAAAAGTGATAAACTTTAGATACTTATTCGCAACCCATGATATTCCCTAAATGGTGAAAACGGGCGTTCTATTACATAATTCATACGATGATGATTATATTACCTAGCGTTATGGTATTATCTGTGTTCTCTAACCTATATTTTTACAATTTATTTTCATTATTTTATTTTACCACTTTGTTGGCGTGATTAATATGTATATCCATGCCAAATGATAGTTTTCTAGTACTAAGAGTCACTGAGCTAAGCTGCGGATAGACGGACATGGCGAAACTATTAGGGTTCCTTATTGACAATGGAATCCTAAAAATGAGATGGTTAGTGAAGCAGCTAATTCAAATAGAAATTATTTTAACAAATATTTTTCACAATCTCTAAAAAACAACCCATCCCATTTTGCGCTACGATGCTTTTGCCAGTGGGTCCATCTAACTAAGCGCTTATCATAATATCATGTGCTGGAAACAAGAACTGGTGTAAATAAGCAGCCAAACAAAATTTGATATAATATTATCACGTTACAAAAATTGAATAAATCTAAATATTTGAATGATGGATATTAACGTTATCGTTTGAGCACGAATTTTGATTGGACTTTAGTGATGCTTCAATGATAGGTTTTATGGCTTTTGATATACACAATTTTTGTATGTATATCAAATTAATACGAAGCAGGTTTTTATATCAAACGAGAGCCGTCAGTCCTACCTAATTGGCATTGGGTTAGACGAAGTCAAGTTAACCATGAGTGAACCAGCTACTTATTTTCTTACCACTTCCAGAACCTTTTTCCCATTATTATATTATAAATGCGAAAGTTTGGATTGATGGATGTTTGTTACTCAATCACGCCAGATCGGCTGGATGAATCTATAACTAGAAATAGATTATAATCTGGAGTTCTTTTGGGATAAGAAAACACTTTTCGAGCAGGCGAAGCCGCTAGCAGAAGCTGGTATGTAATACAGATTGATCACACATAAAAAGATAGGCACAAACTTTTTGGACACTAACACGAAGTTATCACCTTTTTAGATAGTATTTGCACAGAGTAAAAAACTTTTTAGTTGTACCTACCTAATAGGCAAGTTAGTAAGGTAACTATAACGCCAAAATTTATTTCATGAAACTTGAACTTAACCGGTGAAATAAGAGATCTGCGTACCCCTTACGAGCGTACTGGCGTGATGTTATGTTATGAAATGGTATAAACAATAAACAGACATGCAATTGCAGCAATCCCGAGAGATTTGCCGTTGTTTATTGAAGAGTTCTGTTGTATATCTCCAAAGCTCTTCATCAGATCTCCACCAAAAAAAAATGGGACCAATTTCGGAACATACGTTTTCAAACAAAAAAAGAATTTTCAATATCGGTCCACAATTGACGGAGATATCGGTGAACATAAACAAAAAAAAACAAACATGAAGTCGAACATAGAACCTCCTCCTTTTTGGGAAGTCGGTTAAAAACTAAACAATTCTGATTAAATACCATTCAATCATTTAATACAGCAAAAGAAGCATATCAAAAGCAAAACAGTTCGAAAATTGATAACACAAGAGGATGCCGAACAGCAGTAACAGTCTTTGATAACTGTATCGGTATAGAACTTTTTCTTATCATTGAAAATATGGGTAGCTAAGTCTGCCTTGCCATGTCGGTACTTAGGGTTCTGGGTTAGTTTTTGGTCACGACTTCCTTCTATGTCATATTCTACATCAACGATAATATCACTCTTATGTTGCTTTTCATGTTTTCTTTTCTTTCCAATCGAATCTTCGTCATAGAAATATACATTTTCTGGTTCGTCATCATCATCATAGTAGAGGTAATCATTAGCGTGGGTTTTATACGGTTTCTTATGTTTAGGAACTTCCTTACAGATATTGGGTTGGTAGTCAGAAGGTAAACCTTGCGGATAAGGCACTGGACCCACTGGAATTGCCGGTGGAAAAGCCGGTGGATAGGGCGCTGGATAACCAGCTGGAAAGCCTGGAAAGCCCGCTGGATAGCCCATCGGAACACCCATTGGGACACCCATTGGAACACCCATCGGGATACCCATCGGAAAGCCCATATCTATGTCGCGTTGAGCGCTAAGTGGCCGCGGAGTTGTAGTCATTGTGGTAGTTACTGGTTTCGGAGTGCCTGTTGGAATATTATTCGGGATGTTAACTATTTCATAAGGCACATAGAAATTCACCAATGAGTACACTATTGTAGTTCTGGTATATTTATTAGTATAACATCTAGGGGTCATCTTACCCGTCTTGCTCGGAATCCTGCACACGCATTGGTCACCGTCTTGGCAATTTATGCCTGGTATATTTTGTTGATGTAAATTTCTTAAACCTACAGATTTAACCTTTGACTTATTGTGCAAGTCTGCATAACGGTTGATATATTTGGGAAGCAATTCTGTAACTTTAGATTCTATTTCAATATCATGTAAAAAACTAATTTCTTTTCTTTCAAATTCGTCAAAATATTGCGAATTCTCTTTAAAATCGTCTGAATGAGTGAGAAGTTCTACTACAGGCCATTTTCGTTTTAATTCTCGTGCCGGAGTTGCAATGCTAGTTTTAGTACTTTTGACCATTGATAAAATATCTTCTTCGTAATTTTGTTGAATATGTCGCTTTATAGGCTTATCGACTTTTTTGCTAAACTGGTTAAATCTCAGTTTTCTACTTTGTGTTTTTGTTAAATCCTGTGTTATATTAAGTATTGATTTGCGTGTTGGAAAATCTGTTGAATCATGTACATCTGGAACACAAATATTCACATTATTAATAGGTAAGCATTATATTTCTTCGTAAGATAGTGTATTTTGCACAAGATACTATTTCAGTATACCATTACCTTGAAAGATTTGATCCTTGTCATTTTGTTTCAAATTAAGGCATTGGCTATCTTTTTTCAAAACGAAATTATTTGTCCCGAAAAAATAAATTGAGAGCAGTAAAAATGGAAACACAAAAAACATAACCAGGTAAAATAAAATAGTACATTTTAAAATATGTCACTAGGTACTACCTCCGAGTCGTCTACGTGCTCATATCTAGGTGGCCACGATGGTCATGATTACACATTGTAAATTATTTTTATGTATTCTTTTTATTACTTTATTATGAACATTGTTAAATTAATCGTATTATTTTGTTGTGTAAATGGTTTCAGTGCCAGCCCAAATGATTTCTGTGAGATATGTCTCAACCACACTCTTTGCAAATACAAGGTATTACTGTTGTGATATTTAACAAAATTATGTAATCGTTTTATATAATTGTTTATTTTTTTGTGTTCGTAGGCACAAGGACCCGGCCCTTCCTGCATTTCTTACGACAGTTCAGCAAAACTCTCGATTCAGGATATCAAAGAGCTCGTCAACAGAATAAATGAAAGGAGAAACTTTGTTGCCATGGGTTACTCCAAAATACTTCCACATGCCGCTAACATGAAGAAAATCGTAAGTAAACTTCATCTTTATGGAACTTATACTACGAAAACCGAGCTATTCCTAACAATATAAGACTCAAAATCCTCTAATGTTTTCTTCCTTAACCCAGTTCCGCTTTTTATTATTATTGATAGATATAGAAAATATATTTCCCAACATCGCCTCCAAAACCTCGTCTCCAAACCGGCTCGAAACTATACCTGATTAGAGCCCGAAGAGGCAATACCAGTTATTAAAATGTAATGGCGTAAAACATACTTATTAATGTTGGTTGAGTTTTTGCTTCTATGTCAAAAATGGTTATTTTTTGGTTTCTATTTTTTTATTTTAAAAACGTAACTAATGTATAATAAACTATAATTTCAAAGGAAGTTGATCAAATTGTATATAAAACATTTTTTATTTCAAAACTCTGACTTCTATAGTTTAGCAGCAATTGTAATTTTAAAAGCGTGGTTCTAAGTTTTAAAGGCCTGGCCTACTAACTTAACCTACTATATCATTTCTAATTTCATATTTAAATTATCCACTCATTATTTAAAACATGTAATATAAAATATGCAATTAGGTTATAATCATCATCATCATCTGATAGCTGATGATGATTCATCAGCCTTTTAATTTGCCCACTGTTGGGACACAGGCCTCCTCTCTGTGAGAGGGAATGGGCCGTAATCCACCACGCGGGCCCAGTGCGGGTTGGTGGATGTCACATGTCTTCGAATTTTTAGTTCCTCACGATGTTATTCTTCACCGTTTTGAGAGCAGTGGTGATGAAATAATTTACACAAAGTAAAGCGTGCCTGGGTTCGAACCCACGACCCACAACTTGTAAATCGCGGCCGATACCACTGAGCCACCACTGTTCTTAGTTAATAATATTCATACTTATAATATTCAAAAAATATAGACTGTTTGAAGCTTCGTTCACTTTGCGCGTAATTAATTCCGTGCTCTTTATGTGGTGAAGGAGTTAGCGGACTGTAGTTTATATTTAAGCTGGAAAAATTAAGACAATTTGCTTGTTTAATAATTATTTACTATAACTCATATGAATACGTGTTGGTCGTAGACCACAGGAAATAGGATAGGGAAATATGTCAGTTCCTGTTGTAAGGTAGTCACACATTATCACAGATATTACTAGAAATAAACATAACTTTGTGTTGCCATCAACATACGAGTAGACTGCGTATTAAAATGTCCTATTCGCGAAACAACATATGAGAAAATCGTCCCTCAAAAATAACGAAAAGATAACTGACTCCAATATTTGTATTTTTAGCGATGGTCAAATAAGTTAGCATCCTTCGCCCAACGCTGGGCTGACCAATGTGATTCAGCGATACAACCGGATAGAGAAGATCAATGCAGAGATTTAGGTAAGATCTTCGCTTACATAATCAAATCAAACCGAATTTTAGACAATATTATGTATTATGCAGTTTTCCATTAAATATTTCTCAGTGACAGCAGTTTGGAATTTGGCGCTGTGATGCCTCCTTGCCTCGGAACCAAAGTTAACCCGTTGGTCTCGCACCCGATCCGGTTGTGTCGAATTATCGTCTCATTGGACTATTAAAGTGAGGAAAGAGAGATTGCACCTGTGTTTGAACATACACCTTGTGCAATAATATATCGAGCCGAGCAATGGCAGAGATTTGCTGCCATGGCCGAGTTTCGATCAGAAGGTCTATGTGTTTCGTCAAAGTAAAATCTCCCCGTACAGACTTAGGTTTATTGGAGCGTGCAAGCGCCACCACGACATTAACGTAGAATGTAGCGAGTAGAGAGACAAAACAATAATAAGCCAGCCGTTCCCAAGCGGTGAGGTAACCAACAAACAAAAATTTTATATTGCCCAGATAAAACGTATCCTATGTGTTATTCCAGACTATAATCTATCTGCGTGCCAAATTTCATCCAGATCCGTCCAGCTGTTTAAGCGTGAAGAAGTAACAAACATACAAATACACACACATACTCACTCACAAAATTTCGCTTTTAGAAATTATAGTGTGATGGGATGAGACCATTTTACAGTAATTGGGCACTAATCTAACTAAACTCAGACTGATTATAAGATTAAATTCAGGGCCACGGTCAGTAGTTGAGTAAAACAATCAATATTTTGCTCTTGTCGACTTGGGCTTAGTATACACACAACACCATAAACTAAGACACCAAAGGCACACTTTCGACGTGACCATGCGACGACCCTTTTAACAGAAAAGAAATCGCTTTGTTGCATTGTCTCCCGCACCTGTCTACGGCTACCTTAAATCATATTAAATATTTCAGAAAACTTAAAAGTGGGACAAAACATTGGCAGCGTTATGGATCCCTCACCCGGCCTCAGCGTCAAAGGATACGTTGAGATGTGGTTCATACAGATTCTACACTACGCGGGAAGCGTCACTTATTACAATGAGTAAGACGTACACAGTACTGAATAGTAAAGCCAACTAAAACATAATTTAGTGAACAGACTGATTTTAAAGTTACCACAGCACAGGTACGGAGACATAACAGTGGGCTTATTGCGAGTTTTTACTCACGCTCAATTGCGTTACCTTAAACGTCAATTTGTATTGAAACTGGATAAGCGCCGTCTGGTGACAGTAAAGAGAAACCTCTTTTTCTGTATACATATTGACATAAGAGATCGTTTACGTTATCACGATCGAGTACGTTAAAAAATAGGCCCACTGAATGTCTCGGCTACGCCGGATTCAGGGCCACTATGTTGTAGTACCGCGCCGTAGAGCCTCTGGCTACGGGCGGCAGCGTAGCGCTACGCAATAGCAAAATACTTCGACAAGCTACGTAGAACTGCATTTTCAATGTCTTCGATGAGATTCTATCCTTTTTAGGGTTCCGTACCCGAGAGGTCCAAATGGAGCCCTATTGCTGTCAGTCACATGTTTATCTATCTGTCTGTCCGTCGTCTGTCACACAGGTTTTACAGCCAAACAGTCTTAATTTTTTTCACATTATAAGCATCTTGTTGACCCTAAGCCATACAAATGAACAAAAAATATTTTCAAAATGTTTTTAAGGGTAGCTCCCATACAGCTAAAGAGGGGCGTAAAAAATATTGTCCTACCCCATCGAGTGGGGTATGGTAGTGGGGTATGCTTAGAACTTGTTGAGTAGTTAACACTATATTTTTTGGTGTGAAAAAAAATTGGAAATCAAAGGAATGAGAAGCTACCAAAGTCAGCATTTTTTACAAAAATCAGTTCCTTCAGTTCCTTTAAGTATTTTTTAACTTCTCATTGATCTATGAACATGAAATGTGTTTTTTTTTTGTTTATTATTATACCGATATATTGATAGATCAGATTTTTGCTTTGAAATTCCCTCATTTTTCCTATGACAACCAACTTGATTTTACGGTTTTGTACGGAACCCTAAATGTGCGAAGTCCGACACGCACTTGGCCGGTTTTTTATATCGATATCTGGTGCCTTAGCAAACCGATATCGGAATAAGTGTACTAACCTAACTACTACTACTAGTGTAAGCTAAAATTTTAAACCAGAGTCTAATGTTTGTTTTCCCTCAGTTTCAGTTAAAACATGTATTTTATTTTATTCACTTATATTACAGGTTACAGGATTACAAGGCTAAATATTTAATACAACTATTATGGGCTAATACAGAATTTGTAGGATGCGGCAAAGTAAAATTCTACGTAAGTGTTTATCGTTCGAATTTATTTTGTTTATTGAATAACGGAAATCTTACTGACCAATTTTTTTTAGGTAGATGAAAGAAATGTAATGTTGGAAAGACTGGTATGCAACTTTGCACCTAAGGGTAATACTCATGGAAAGCCAGTGTATACTATTGGATATCCCGGCACTCAGTGTGAAACTAAAATGGCACCAGATTATCAATATAGGGGGCTGTGCAGCTACGAAGACAATGCAATCCGTAATTTACTTTTATGATATTATCAACATTATGCAAATTATCAAGTTATTCATAATATTGAACAGAACAGGCAGAAATATTAGAAATAATAATATTTCTGTGGTTCTTGGCATTAACAGCGCCATGATTGATAAGCCCAAAGAGATCAATGCAGCATTAAGCTTATACAAATTTTCTTCTTCTCTTCTCTTATATACTTACTCTTACTTCTCAGATAATGACGATAAAACAAACTAAACAATTAGATATTAAAAGAATATGTTTTTTTTTTAAGCTATTTTTTTTATATTAAAACATGCATTGTCACGAGCAAAAAACGAGTGTCCAAAATTTCAGCTCAATCAAACACCGGGAAATGGGTTAAATTTATTTTGCAAGATTTGATTACAGACACCCCGGGATAGGTGAAAGTAAATAAAAGCTTATAAAAACATAATTCAATTTAGGCTTAATAATGAAAGTGACAAACAATAATATATTTATATTTCCTTAGAATATGTTATGTTCTTCAAATCTGTAGGGTCAATCTTCGCGCTATTATCTATTATATTAAACTGTGCTTCTTAACTTTATTTGGGACAAAGAGCTATTGCTTTAGTAAGCTAAAGCAATAGCATTTTGTCCCAAAAAAAGGTTTCGTCTAACTCTCTTTTGGTCGGTATCTCATGTCTGAGGATCGTGGTCAGCATCTGGATTGCAACTGGAGCGGACGATCTGTCTCCACCTTTTGTGCAGCGCATCCCTTACGACCGTATATAATTTGGAGGACGACGAGTTTTCACTTGATCGGTCCATCTTGATGGTGAACGACCGCGCGATCGACAATGTGTGCCCAACCACAATCTGCTTTTAAAATTCTCGTCAGTTCTGCGCATTGTGTGGCTGAAATACTTAGGAATGCGTTGTTGGGATATAGTGAACAAGCCACTTTTATTTGGAGCTGGGTCTGGATCGATGCATTGGTGCATTTCACAGTCCAAGTTATTCTTAGCATTCGTCTCCAACACCACATCTTAAAAACTAGGCCAGGATTGTCCATGTTTCCACTCCATACCGAAAGATAGGGAATACTAGGGCTCGTATTAATCTCATATTGGTTTTGACACCAATTCCTCTTTTCTTCCTGATGTTGTGTGTCTACACAACATCTGGAAGAAAAGAGGAAAGGGGGTCATAGCATCTTTTGCCATCCCGATTCCCATCTTATTCTCAAGGACACAGCTGCCGCCACTGCAGATTTGGGACCCAGGTACAAGTAGCAGTCGGCGATATTTATGCCAGGGATGTTGCAGGTGACATTTGTTAGCTTTGCGGCTACATCCACTATCATCACTTTGGTTTTCGCTCTTGCCTTTCGATGTTGCCTCTTTCTAATTTGAGTCTTTGGAACAGCTCACTCATATCTTCCATGAATGTTGCTAGAAGAATGGCGTCGTCGTTATTGTAATGTAGGTATATCGATAAATATGTGTAAGTAGGTAGGTCTGGCGCCGGCAGCAGCCGACAGTTCGCAATATACGATCTAACCAAGTGCCCGTGTTTTAATACGTCTCCCACCGGTTGAATATATCACAGTGGCGACGAGAATAATCTATGTGAATATCGCGTGCATATTTTAACAATTTTCAAAATGTCGATTGGGAAGCTAAGCGAATTTGACGTGAAAACGGGACAATGGTCGTCATATGTGGATAGATTGGAAATGTATTTTCTGGTAAATACAGTGGCGGAGGAATTGAAGTTGCCTACCTTGATATCTACAATCGGAGACGAAGCGTACGAGTTACTCGTCAACCTAACGAGTCCAAAGAAACCGTCGGAGCTGAAATATAGTGAAGCCATTAGTTTAATGAGTCAACACCTTCAGCCGACGCCATCTTCGTTAGCGGAAAGATATCGTTTTCGTCAAAAAAGACAAGGAGCGGACGAAAACGTGGCTACCTACGTCGCAGAGTTAAAAAGATTAGCTCGACACTGTAAATTTGCAGGAAATTTAAGCGAGAGCTTGCGTGACCAATCTATATGCGGACTCAAGAGTGACGTCATCAGGCAACGACTGTTTGCGGAGGATGACTCGGTAACATTTTTACAAGCCGTGAAATTAGCGAACGCTTTGGAGGTGGCAGAAAGAGACGCGGCGGTAGTGGATGGAACGTCCACATCTAGTCCTCAGGCGGAAGCGGTGCATTCGGTCACATCGAATAAGGGGCACAGCAGCGGTGCGAGTCGCAGCAGGAGCGGTGTCAGCATGAGGACGCGCGGGCGCCGCGGTCTGGGCAGTGGCGGCGGCGGCGTCCCAGCCGGGAGCAGCATGGGGCGCGCGACTTTCGCATCAGGGCATTCGGGACACAGCAACAACTGCACAGCTTGCGGAGCCGCTAACCATAGTGTGGCAAGCTGTCGCTACAGGGAGTTCGTGTGCAGCAGATGCCAACTTACAGGGCACTTACGACGGGTGTGTCCGGTGAATGTTGAACAACCGTCGCGAGGAAAAACTGCATATCATCGCGGTCGGCGGTATGGAAGTATGTATTCCGCGGAGGCCGTAAGCGATTCCGACGTGGAGGACATAGAAGAGAGTCTGAACCTTATTGGACTCAATAATTATAAGCCAGTAAGTTTACCTATTTTTGTAGATGGTACCGTATTAAATATGGAAATAGATACAGGAACTGCGATTTCATGTATAAATTATTGCACCTACCTACGTTATTTTTCTCAGCAGTGTCTTAAGAAGGACGATACAATTTTAAGATTTTATGATGGTACTACAATAAAACCTATAGGTATAATTCGCCCACGGGTTCGATACCGGGGTCAGGAAAAACAGCTAGAGTTGTTTGTAATAAAAAACGGTACTACATCTTTGATAGGTAGGCAATGGTTAGCGGAACTACAAATAAGAATACCTACGTTTTCATGTAAAGGTATGAGTAACATGAATTGTATGCAAATTAATGAAGGAATTGTAAATATTCTCGACAGACATAAGGTGCTATTCAGCGGTGGACTGGGTCGGTACAAGGGCGGCAAGGCAACGCTGCGAGTGCGCCCGGGGGCGACGCCGGTGTTCCAGCGCGCGCGGCCTGTACCATATGCGCTGCGCGAGCGCATAGACGCAGAGCTCGACGCCATGCTGCGTGACGGCGTCATCGAGCCCGTCGACTGCTCCGACTGGGCCTCACCTTTGGTGCCGGTGACTAAGGCAGACGGTACGTTGCGAATTTGTGCGGACTATAAAGCGACTCTGAATCCCGCCTTGCTGATCGATCGATACCCGCTTCCTAAGATTGAAGATGTGCTAGTAGGGCTGAACGGGGCACAGTTTTTTAGTATAATTGACCTTTCCCGTGCATACAATCAAGTAGAATTAGATGACTCAAAAAAATACACAGTCGTTAATACACATCGAGGTCTATTTCAGTACAATAGGTTAGTTTATGGTTTATCGTCTAGTGTAGGTATTTTCCAACGTATAATGACGAATTTGTTAGGAAATATACCGAATGTGCAGGTGTTTCTCGATGATGTCATAATTGGCGGGAAAAATAAAAGCGAGCATTTATATGCACTCGAACAAGTCTTACAGCGACTATCTGAGAGTGGGTTAAAGTTAAAGCAAGAAAAATGTGTTTTCTTGGTGGATGAAGTAACTTATTTAGGTTATGTGGTTTTCTAAAGAAGGGGTCAAAGCGGACAAATCAAAGATTAAAGCTATAAGTAAACTAGAAGCACCAAATAATATTAGTGAATTACGTTCCTTTATAGGTATGGTAATTTTTTTTTCAAAATTTATCAAAAATTTTAGTTCCATGTTAGTGCCTTTAAACAGGTTATTACGAAAAGGCGTAGACTGGAACTGGGATGAACAGTGCGAGCGTGCGTTTACGCAGATAAAACTAGCTTTAATGGGTACCGAAGTATTAGCGCACTACGATCCCAATAAACCTCTAATCGTGACGTGTGACGCGAGCGCGCGGGGCGTGGGGGGCGTGCTGGCGCAGCCCGGGCCGAAGGGCGAGCGCCCGATAGCATATGCACCACGTTCGCTCACCATCGCGGAGAAAAACTACTCGCAGATACATCGCGAAGCACTTGCGATTATATTCAGTATACAAAAATTCCATCAGTAGGTATATTTACGGAAGAAAGTTCATTTTACGAACTGATCACAAACCCTTAGTATCAATGTTAGGCCCGCAAACGGGGATACCTACGATGACTGCCAGTAGGATGCAACGATGGGCAGTGATATTATCAGCATACAATTACGACATAGAATATATTCGCACAAACGAAAATTGCGCTGACGGCTTATCGCGTCTGCCAGAAAATAATAGCGTTAAAAATGCAAAAGAGGAATCTATTCCAGAGCAAACATACCTGCACTTCGCACAAGACGGGTTGTTGCTTGATTATACCGAAGTTAAAAAACAAACGGAGAGGGATCCGTTATTAAGTAGAATTTTAAACTACCTGCGAGACGGTTGGCCGGATAGGTGTGAAATTGTGAATTTACAACCGTATTTTAATAGGAAAGCGGAACTGTACGAGGAGTTAGGCTGTGTCATGTGGGGCCACCGGGTGGTGATACCGGAAAAATGCCGGGATAAGATTTTAAAAATTATCCACGAGCCGCACATGGGCATCGTAAAGTCAAAGGCGTTGGCACGGAGCTACGTATGGTGGGCGGGTATCGACGAGGCGGTGGAGCGCGAGTGCCGTGCGTGCACCGTGTGCGCCCCGTACGCGGACGACCCCCCGCGCTCTGCCCCTCGCCCTTGGCCCTGGCCCGCCAGGCCGTGGTCCCGACTGCATCTGGACTTTATGGGGCCCATGTGCGGGAAAACTTATTTAGTAGTAGTAGACGCAACATCCAAGTGGCTGGAGGTATTTCAAGTTCCCAGTACGGCTGCGAGTCATACGATGGTCAGGTTGCGCGAGCTGTGGAGTAGGTGGGGAGTCCCTAGGCAAATAGTCACTGATAATGGGCCGCCGTTCACTAGTAGTGAATTTTCACAATTCGTGACGGTATCCAGCATATATTCACAGCTCCCTATCATCCATCATCCAATGGAGCCGCGGAAAATGCTGTTAAGACTTTAAAAAAAGTTATTAAAAAAGCTTATTTAGATAATAAAAGTGTAGAACATGCTTTAAACACATTCCTGTTATATTATAGAAATACGGAACACTGCACTACTGGAATAAGCCCATCAGTCGCACTTATTGGGAGACGGTTGCGAACCAAGTTAGACGTGTTAAAACCCGATGTGGAAGTTAGAGTACAAAAAGCACAGGAAAGGCAGGTTGAAAGTGCGGGAGGGACGGAAAGGAGGGTGAAAGTAGGAGACGACATTTGGTATCGACAATATCTAAAGGGGGAGAAATGGTTGCCCGGTACTATAGCTAACTCGTCAGGGCCAAGCAACTATAAGGTACTTGACAGTAACGGTAAACAGGTGCATAGACACATCGATCAGCTTAGGCGTAGGACGAGGAGTTCTCTGGTAGTCCCCACAGAGTTGTCACGTTCGCCGGAAAGTGCAGCTCCTAGGGTAGCACCAAAATCGTCCCTCGAGGGCCGGTCGGAGCAGCCGGAGGCCTCGTTCGCATCGTCGTCACCTGCGTGGGAGCCTGCGTCGTCACCGCCTCAGAAAAACGGTCTGACCGACCGAGATAAAGTGACAGAAGAGTTCTCGACACCACCGTCCATGCCTGTACCGCCCCAGTCTCGCCCCATTAGGAAATGTAGGTTAAATAAAGATGTTAATTTTAAGATTTAGTTAAGGATTTAATTAAGATTTAATTAAGGAATTAATTAAGGTTTAATTAAGGATTTAGTTAAGGATTTGTTTTAGGATTTAGGTAAGTTGTTAAAATGAAGTGTTGTAATTAATTTAGTCGGCTATGTTGTTAATTAGTGGTGGAGGAATGTAATGTAGGTATATCGATAAATATGTGTAAGTAGGTAGGTCTGGCGCCGGCAGCAGCCGACAGTTCGCAATATACGATCTAACCAAGTGCCCGTGTTTTAATACGTCTCCCACCGGTTGAATATATCACAGTTATATCGATAAAATCTTTCCGCCGGACACACAAACGAAAGCAAGGTAATACACGTTTGTGTTTCATCTCAATCAATCCATTTTTCAAGCACTTCCTGGCTTCCGATTAAGCTGAAACTTGGCGTACTTCTGGTTGAGGCGGAACGAGCTGGTCTCATAATGGAGCCGGAAAATGGCCAAAGCAAGACCCAACCAGATAAAATAGCACCACGTGTATAAAGCTTTTAAACACATTCTGAAATTGAATTATTGCAATAACTCGGCTATACAAGTGTACTAGCAAAATATGCGTGTTTAGCTTTGCCAATTAATAACCATTACTTTAATAACATCACTCTCAAGCCTGTCAAAATAATAAAAAGAAGATATTTCTAACTTAATTAACTTTACGGAGAATAACCCTACAGATTTGACGCATATAAAAATTAATAGAATAACATAATAATTATCCTATCGGAACATAAATTTTTGTTGAGCCCAAATATGTATGGAATGAATGATCACCTTTAAACTTCTTTAAATGACAGAAATTCACTACCAGTAGAACCGGCTGAAGTTGATTCCGAAGTCAGTTATTGTTTTGTATTGTAACGATCATATCGATATAAGCATCGTTACGATCACGTCGGCGGAGTTTCACTTGTTAATTTAATTTAACTCCGTCCGAGCCTACAGTCAACATACCTATGACCACTGCCAAAAAACTGGTTCCATAACTGGTTTCATACTTACCCAGTTCAGTAGTTTTTCTATAAAATAATTACCAACTTATTTGTTATTCAAATAGAAGGTTCATCATACTTACCAGCATGTAATTAATCATCAAATACACGACGATTGACGACACGGTTGGCGTAGTGGTTGAGCGATCGGCTGCTGGCCTACAGTTAGTTTTTCAGGATCTGGGTGTCTTGTGTATGTGACTTTAAATGTTTGTAAACGCACCCACGATACAGTAAAAATTCCTACTGAGGGGCAAATTTTAATATTTAAATACTGGCCACAAAAGATTAATGACTTCTTAATTACTTACAGATGCAAAACTTACCACTGGAGGACGTCCAGTGAAAAGTTTACTAAGAATCCTCAATTTATCAAAAGACAAGCACGAAATTGATCCTATCCGCAATAACGTAAAACAGAGTAAAGTAAATAACAATTCTAGCAACCAACAGAGAAATCAGAAAACGAGGCATATATTCCCTAACAAGATTTATGGTAGGGACCTTATTGTTTTCCTAAAACTACGTATGTACGGTCGCCAATTAATTCATGACCATGGGCAAGTAATTTTTTCTACAGACATTCTATAAGGTATACAATACAATAAGGTCGAATTTTGCTTAAATCTAAATTTCCATAGCAACAAACTTGCTATCGATTTAACAAAATAGTGTCAAATAATTTACCCATCTTTCTATCATTTTAATGACATGCCTCAAATTTAATATCTACTAGCAGTGCACAGACAGTTTGCCGATAACGTCATGAGGTCAATCTGACGTTCGGCGAACGGACCAGACGAACGCGGGGTGCCACGATTTGGCGGGAGGGGTGGTAATCGACAAACTTTCTGCGTGCGGCGTAAACTTGATGATTTATTATTTGGCATTTATTTTTTAATTTAAAAATTAAGGTTCTGTTACCGAAAAAGTTCGTATAATATGTTTTTGAAATGAAAATTGTTCTGTACTTTTTTCTTAAGCTTCTTCTTCCTAGCACTGTCCCACTTTAGGTGGGGTCGGCTCTCCTAATTTTCTGGCACCAGGACATTCTGTCCTGGGTTGTCGGGTCAGGCAATTTTTCCTCCGATAGGAGTTTCGTCATACTAGTCCACCACGTAGCCGGAGGTCGTCCTCTACCTCTCTTGAGTTCAGGTAGTTGCAATGCTTTCTTCACTACGCGTTCCTCGTCTCTTCGCATCACGTAACCATGCCATCTGAGACGGCTCTCGATTAGTTTCTCCGATATAGGAGGGACTTTAAAATTACCGCGGATATGCGTTTCTTACTTTATCCAGTCTCGTCACACCCCCAGACCACCATCTTCATCTCGGCAGTGTGAAGCTTTTGTACGTGCGTCTTTTTCATTGGCCAACATTCTGCTCCATACATCATTGCCGGCCTCACCGCCGTTCTGTAGATCTTGCCTTTGGTTCTTACTGGCATACGAGCGTCGCATAAGACTCCTGTTAGTGATCGCCACTTCAGCCATGCCACGTTTACCCTGTGTATTACATCGGCGTCGACGTCTCCTTGGTCTGTGATTACTGAGCCTAGGTATTTGAACTTATTTATTTTCGGCACAGGAGTACGATCTGGGTAATAGATTATGACTGGGCCACTGCTGTTGTTAAACTGGCACTGTTAATGTTCAGTATTTGCTCTACTGACTTTAAGATCTGCAGACTCTACAGCAATCATCCAAGTGGTCAAGGTGGTCTGTAACTCAGTTGCTGATCTGGCCATTACGACGATGTCGTCTGCATACAGGAGGTTCCAGGGTAGTGGCGCTTGGATATGTTTAGTAACATAATCCATCACAATATTAAAAAGCAACGGGATAAAGGCAGAGCCCTGATGAACTTCCACCCCAACCTAGAACTCCTCTGTCAGCCCTGCGTGACTTTTGACTCTGGTACGGACGTCAGTGTACACGTCTTGGACTAGTTTAATGTATATATCCGGCAGATGTTGCGCTCTCAATGCTTGCAAAACTACCCTACCCTTTCGAACGCCTTTTCCAAATCTATAAAGATGAGGTGCAGATCCTCTTTATTTAGCCAATGCTTCTCCGTCACCACTCTCAGCCTGTACAGCATCTGTTGTAGATTTCGAGGGGGTGAAACCGAATTGATTTGGAATCATTCAAGTTAGATGGTATATGCGGTTATTCATTACTCATTCCCAGATTTTTTGTGTGTGTGATGTTAACTTGATACCCCTGTAGTTACCGCATTCTGTTACATCACCTTTACTCTTATAAAAAGGAATCAGGTGACTTAATCGCCAAGAGTTTGGGATCTTATTACTGTAAAGGATAAGATTAAATAGTGCTGTAAGCCAGTCTACTCCCAGTTGCCGTAGTGATTTCCACATTTCAGGTGGAATTTCATCTGGGCCGACAGCTTTTCCGTTCTTCATTCTGTCCACTGCATTCTGTACCTCATCGCGGCTTATGACTTGTACCGTTCCGTCTACTGGTGCCAGGGGTTCCAGGCCTTGATTGGGAAATTCTTCGTTCATTAGTTATTTTTAGTATTCGTACCATCTTTTATTTATATCTTCATTATTTGTAAGTAATTTTCGGTCTCTACCTTTAATATATTTACTTGTTTTTATATCTAATGTTGATTTATGTCTAAACTTCACAACTTTAAAAATTTCTGATTCAGATTTTGCGTTTTCTAGTCTAATGTAAAACTCCTCTCTTGCTGTGGCCCTAGTTTATCGGTCATAGAGTGTTTTTTTTTTTTTTTTTTTTGTTTTTGTTTCGTTGTAAAGTAAAAAAGTAAATAAATGTACCTATATATATTATTTTTAACTTAACTGTACTTGGTCTTTATGCGAAACTGTCCATATGAGAATCTGTCCTTCTGCTAATCTGTCTTTATGAGAATCTGTCCTTATGCGAACAAAGGCGTATTATTCTGTTCGAAACGTTAAGTTCACAATTATCAACAGTTTATTAATCTCGAGATATTTCATAATCATAAGGAGGTTCCTTCAATTCTCCAGTGACATATATACGGTACTTATATAAAAATAAAATAAAATTGCAGATAGTTGATGCTGTATGGAATCGGTTACTTAGATTAATTCTATTTTTGAAAAGAATTAGTATTCGAATAGGGTAAAAATTCCTAAAACCGTGTTTTTTTATGTTTTACGAATTTGACGTGGACGTAGTCGCGGCTAGTTAGAAATAAAATATGAAATACCCCATCCTGCAAAAAGAAATGTTTAACGTCCGGGAAAAAAAAAATTGTTTTGCTTTTTCCGCTAAAATGGTAAGCGTTTTTATACGTCAAGTGTCACACATTTATTTTGTGTAAACTGCCTCGACAAACAAGGGAAGATTCAATAAGTTTTCCTAGCTTGAACTTTACGACGCTTAATTTCCAAATATATTAGTGTGTTTTTGATCAATTGATTCGAGTGATTGATTATATCATGCACTATCAAAAAAGTAGGTAAGTATCAGTTTATTAACCAGACAATATTTGATTTCTCACAATTAGCAGCCAGGGTGTAAATTACCAAAAAAAAGATTTATAATGTTTAAGAACTTCGTTGTAAATTATTTACTACATTATTATTTATTTATTTTTATTAAAAATACAGAGCCACGCACACTCCCGCAAAACTGCACATACAGTTTGACTGCGGGATCAATCAAACTCGCTAACGCAGGTAGGTACTGTGGGGACGATAGCCCACAGATAATAAATTAAACTAATAAATTACTTTTATATTTGATGTATTTAGTACGAATTCCACAATATGCTTGCCTTCTGGGCGGCTCCACTAGAATTGACAATCAAAAGCTTTGCAAAAACATCTTCACTTATTTTCTGTTCGAAATTCATTTACCTTTCAAGTAATACCAATAGCCAGTGTTTTTTATAGGCAAGTAGGTTGCCTTCTAGTTAAGCAGAGTCCTCACAGTACATAGTTACGCAAGCACTTAAAATTATAATTGTAGGTAAGTAAGTAGGTATTTAATTCAAACAATTAAGGTAGTGCTTAAATAATTTACGCTGAAATAATTTCTTTTTTGTTTCTTTGGCAATGTCAGCGGGTGAAATGTTGAGTAGGTATGGAATACGTTTTTTTAAAGTTCTATCCCCGTAATAATTATTGACTCTAGGAACAACAAATTTACCCGCAGTCATTGACCTAGTATTATAGTTAATAATAATTTTAACTAACGAAGATTTATAATCTCGATTGCCATATTTATTAACTGCAAGAATGTATTTATGTTTCAGACTTACCGGGAGAATTTTACAAACTATAAAAAAATTACTGTAGTCATTTTTAAACTTATTCTTAACTTTCACATCGACAAGTACCTAGTTTTAATAATCTTAGTTGAATGTTTTCTAATTTATCAATGTATGATTTATATGTTAGTCCATTGCAATCGAGAGCGTAACTCAAAATCGAGTCTTCCAAAGCACTATGCAAAAGTCTTAACGTACTAATAGGAACTTTGAAACTTACACAACGCTAGACCACACACTGCACAACAGACGGCTACCAAATTAGTGGAGCTTCAATTGGAATGTCTAAGACATCCACCGTACTCCCCGGACCTTGTTCCAACAGATTACCATTTTTTTTTGAAATTTGGATAACTTCTTGCAAGGGAAAAAATTCATCTCCGATGGGGCAGTCTAAAGCGCCTTCAAAGATTTTATTGATTCCCGTCCGAATAGTTTTTTTAGTAAAGGGATCAATGAACTATCTATGCGATGGCAAAAGTGCATAGATAGCAATGGTACATACTTTGATTAAATAAATATATTGTATTTAAAAAAAACGACTTTTATGTTCCTCCCTTACAAAACGCCAATTTCATATGTAATTACCTAATATTAAGGTGCATCAGGTAGCACAATGGTCCGCATCCCGACCCCTGGGGCAACCCGCACCTGACTCCGAACCTCGTCGCTGTACGTCTCGCCGACCTTCACTCGGTATGAGCGTGTATTCAAGCCATCCTGTATTTAACAACTGATAATGTTACATGGGCGGCGTAGACGTGTAAATTATTATTTTCTATGTTTGAAAAAGTGATATCTCAGGAACGGTGATTCATGAAGAACTTTTTGAGTGCAATTTTTTTCGGTATTTCCATGGTCTAAAAATTTTGTTTTGTAATTGAATAATGAAGACCTTTACCAACTTTCAACTGTATGCGAATTATTGTAACCTTATTTTTGAGCTAACTTATTTTTGACCGGACTATTATGTGATCCTTTCCCCCCCCCCCCCCTCTTATTCTCCCCCCCTTTTTTTTTCGCGGATTTCTTCTACTTTGGACTACCCCGGCTCAGATCAACATATAGGTACAAAAGGTATTCTTTGCTTAATCATTCCTTCTAATATATTTATTTCAGCTACAGTTAAACGTATTCCACAATTACGCAAGCAGATGATTGGAAATAGTATTATCAATATTTCGGAAAATAAAAATGAGTACCATTATCAACACGATCACGGACGTGGGCATTCACACCTTTATCATGGACTAGAACCGCAGCGCCATAACTACGACACGACTATTATAATAAATACCAATCAAGATTTCAGAAGATATGATTATACAACCGAACCTATAAACTCACATTTTGAAACAAATTTTCGAATATTTAATCAATATCCACAATGCACACGCAGAACTAGACCAATCCAAGAAAGCTGTGCATTACATCAGTGCTCAACCGCGGCACCACATTTTTGTTTAAAAACAACTATGTGCCCATATACATGCACTGAGATATTATGTACTCAGCCGGTGGAAGATCACACTTGCTTCATCCCCTACATCCCCCCAATTCCTGACCCGTGCGCATGTACGCAACCAACATATCCGCCAATAAGTACTTATTGCATATACCATACAAATTGTCCCTGTAGTGAAGTATGTTCTACAAATACATGTTGTCTTACAACAATATGTCCAGCACCACGCAGCCAGAAAAATGATTTCAATGATTATAGAAGGACTGGCATGTTACAGTATTACGATATGATTCCTAATGTTGTAGTACGAAATGGTGACCAAAAAATACCACAATATAATTCATCTCAAAAGGGTACGTCATTCTACCCGGACAATAAAAAATCATACAAAGCAATGTACGATGAACAAAACTCTGATCAAATACATCATGATGCGCCTGATTATCCAAAATATAAATCACAAGAGCGTGACTACATGTACCGTTCGTTTAATTCTGGTGTGAGAAAAAAACGTCAACCAGAAAATCAAATGCCTGTAAAACCATTTTGGCAAATTGAACACGCAATCCGTCAAAAACCACCTCAGCTAAAAAGTATGAGATTTACGACATTACAAACTAGGCAAACCAGAAAAAACTCAATGAACTCAATGAACTCAAAATGGTTAACAAGTACAGAACCCATAACACTTAGATTGGCAGATCACGCTGACTATCAGCCAGATCATATCACAGAAAAATATGTATCTTTTAATGAATTAATGCATCTTAGAAAAATAAGCGATGGATTTGCACATTATGACTTAAGGCGGAAGAGTCCAGTCTCAGTTAATAACACCATAAAAAATGATACAAAAACAGTAACAAAAAATACAACAATAATAAAACTAACAATAAAACCAACAAAAAATACAACAACAACAAAAAAACCAATAACAAAAAAACCAATAACAACAGTAAAATCAACAATGCGAAACATCATGTTTCCTAAACAAGCTAACGTTGTACATGATCCAGGTACAAGATTTCCAAGAGTAAATCATTGTACTCGAAAATTAACGTGTACATGGACCGCATTCATGAGTCATGGTGAAAATGGAGAAAACGAAGGAAACAGAGGTCCAGTAGTCGATATGGGTGGTCCCCGAACACCACCCGGATATGTGGACGGATGCACACGTACATCGACTTGTACCCGTGACTTCATGGATCGAAACAAAGTACCCACACTACCCGATGCAGATCAGTATTCCAGTGAATCTCCGCTACAAGATGAAGATTACTGTGAACGTCGGTCTCTTAACGTTCAAAGACGAAATTCTGATACCAAAAAGGCGACAATTCTTCTATTGAGAAACATAGATCATGCAAATGTTCCCATTTTAACAACTGAGGTCAATATCGGTACTGATTTTTAAACATTAATGCAGGCAGTCTAAGTGAGAATGATCCAAACACACACGATTGTATTTGTAAAAAAACGTGAAAGACAAAAGAGAGAAGAAAGCAAATTCTCAAGAGTTAAAGAAGGTAAATGTGAAAACTCTTGTAGCTCGCCCTCATACAAAAATCTTAACTATTTGATACTAAACAAAATTCTCAAGACAAACCATGCAAAATGAATTTGTAATCATTATGTAACTGGCAGAATGGTACTGAACCGCGATACCTCTCGAAAAAGGACTCTTTGATTGTGTGTATATAGTCTGTGGTTTTTAGTCAGAATGTTTCTAATAAATTGTTTTTGGAACTTATTTGCATTTAATTAAGTGAGCTCATCAGGTAGTAGAAAAAGAATGTTCGTGTCTAGCATAAAAAGGCTTTATTTTAACACTCGCATGTAGCTTTCGACGTTCGCCTTCTGCTCACGTCGAGATTGGCTACATCGCTCGTGTTAAAATCTCAACTTTTTATGCTCGACACGAAATGTACTATAGTTAAATATACTTTAACATTTGATTTTTTTCAGGTGTCACAAAAGTCACAAGACAAAAAGCTTAGAATATCATCACAAAAAATAATTCAATCACTGAACACAAACAGAAAAGAGTTCTTGTATCTCATCTACCTCTTTCAACACTGCTCCTTAAATGAGGTACTAGAAGTCAGTCCAACTCCTCCTCAAGTTTGCATTCCTCTCATACATCTTTCATGACGCTCACTGCAAAGTCCAATTGTTAAAATATCAGCAGGCATCTCATTCGTACATAAATAACTGAGCTTTACCCTACTCATTCGCACCATTTCTCTAATGTAATGAAGCCTCACATCAATATGCTATACTTTTTCATCCGAGTAGATCAACATAAAGAAAAGACAGCCAATAAGAAGATACAATGCTATATGTGTGGGGAAGGACACAAAGCCCATTTTAGCCCGAAAAAGCTTGATAGTCAAGCACATACTACATATACGGCACTTAATACCTATAGAAATGCTTCGCAAAAGTGTATTTTGGATTCTGGAGCGTCTTTTCATGTGACGAACATGAAAGATTGGCTAGATACTATGTGAGGATTAGAAAGGGATTTATATACTGAAATCTAATATTGTTTATTTTTGAGAAGTAAAAGTGAAGTATTTTCGAAGTTGGTTGAGTTTAAAACACAGTTTACACAAGGATGTTGCATTAACGTGCAGTAATGTGCTGGGGCTAGTTTTGTATTGCCGTGAATAAAAAAAACAACTATTTCACAATGAAAAATATACCTACCCTACCTACCCTACCTACCCTACCTACCCTACCTACCCTACCTACCCTACCTACCCTACCTACCCTACCTACCCTACCTACCCTACCTACCCTACCTACCCTACCTACCCTACCTACCCTACCTACCCTACCTACCCTACCTACCCTACCTACCCACCTACCCTACCTACCCTACCTACCCTACCTACCCTACCTACCCTACCTACCCTACTACCCTACCTACCCACCTACCCTACCTACCCTACTACCCTACGTACCCTACCTACCCTACCTACCCTACCTACCCTACCTACCCTACCTACCCTTCCTACCCTACCTACCCTACCTACCCTACCTACCCTACCTACCCTACCTACCCTACCTACCCTACCTACCCTACCTACCCTACCTACCCTACCTACCCTACCTACCCTACCTACCCTACCTACCCTACCTACCCTACCTACCCTACCTACCCTACCTACCCTACCTACCCTACCTACCCTACCTACCCTACCTACCCTACCTACCCTACCTACCCTACCTACCCTACCTACCCTACCTACCCTACCTACCCTACCTACCCTACCTACCCTACCTACCCTACCTACCCTACCTACCCTACCTACCCTACCTACCCTACCTACCCTACCTACCCTACCTACCCTACCTACCCTACCTACCCTACCTACCCTACCTACCCTACCTACCCTACCTACCCTACCTACCCTACCTACCCTACCTACCCTACCTACCCTACCTACCCTACCTACCCTACCTACCCTACCTACCCTACCTACCCTACCTACCCTACCTACCCTACCTACCCTACCTACCCTACCTACCCTACCTACCCTACCTACCCTACCTACCCTACCTACCCTACCTACCCTACCTACCTACCCTACCTACCCTACCTACCCTACCTACCCTACCTACCCTACCTACCCTACCTACCCTACCTACCCTACCTACCCTACCTACCCTACCTACCCTACCTACCCTACCTACCCTACCTACCCTACCTACCCTACCTACCCTACCTACCCTACCTACCCTACCTACCCTACCTACCCTACCTACCCTACCTACCCTACCTACCCTACCTACCCTACCTACCCTACCTACCCTACCTACCCTACCTACCCTACCTACCCTACCTACCCTACCTACCCTACCTACCCTACCTACCCTACCTACCCTACCTACCCTACCTACCCTACCTACCCTACCTACCCTACCTACCCTACCTACCCTACCTACCCTACCTACCCTACCTACCCTACCTACCCTACCTACCCTACCTACCCTACCTACCCTACCTACCCTACCTACCCTACCTACCCTACCTACCCTACCTACCCTACCTACCCTACCTACCCTACCTACCCTACCTACCCTACCTACCCTACCTACCCTACCTACCCTACCTACCCTACCTACCCTACCTACCCTACCTACCCTACCTACCCTACCTACCCTACCTACCCTACCTACCCTACCTACCCTACCTACCCTACCTACCCTACCTACCCTACCTACCCTACCTACCCTACCTACCCTACCTACCCTACCTACCCTACCTACCCTACCTACCCTACCTACCCTACCTACCCTACCTACCCTACCTACCCTACCTACCCTACCTACCCTACCTACCCTACCTACCCTACCTACCCTACCTACCCTACCTACCCTACCTACCCTACCTACCCTACCTACCCTACCTACCCTACCTACCCTACCTACCCTACCTACCCTACCTACCCTACCTACCCTACCTACCCTACCTACCCTACCTACCCTACCTACCCTACCTACCCTACCTACCCTACCTACCCTACCTACCCTACCTACCCTACCTACCCTACCTACCCTACCTACCCTACCTACCCTACCTACCCTACCTACCCTACCTACCCTACCTACCCTACCTACCCTACCTACCCTACCTACCCTACCTACCCTACCTACCCTACCTACCCTACCTACCCTACCTACCCTACCTACCCTACCTACCCTACCTACCCTACCTACCCTACCTACCCTACCTACCCTACCTACCCTACCTACCCTACCTACCCTACCTACCCTACCTACCCTACCTACCCTACCTACCCTACCTACCCTACCTACCCTACCTACCCTACCTACCCTACCTACCCTACCTACCCTACCTACCCTACCTACCCTACCTACCCTACCTACCCTACCTACCCTACCTACCCTACCTACCCTACCTACCCTACCTACCCTACCTACCCTACCTACCCTACCTACCCTACCTACCCTACCTACCCTACCTACCCTACCTACCCTACCTACCCTACCTACCCTACCTACCCTACCTACCCTACCTACCCTACCTACCCTACCTACCCTACCTACCCTACCTACCCTACCTACCCTACCTACCCTACCTACCCTACCTACCCTACCTACCCTACCTACCCTACCTACCCTACCTACCCTACCTACCCTACCTACCCTACCTACCCTACCTACCCTACCTACCCTACCTACCCTACCTACCCTACCTACCCTACCTACCCTACCTACCCTACCTACCCTACCTACCCTACCTACCCTACCTACCCTACCTACCCTACCTACCCTACCTACCCTACCTACCCTACCTACCCTACCTACCCTACCTACCCTACCTACCCTACCTACCCTACCTACCCTACCTACCCTACCTACCCTACCTACCCTACCTACCCTACCTACCCTACCTACCCTACCTACCCTACCTACCCTACCTACCCTACCTACCCTACCTACCCTACCTACCCTACCTACCCTACCTACCCTACCTACCCTACCTACCCTACCTACCCTACCTACCCTACCTACCCTACCTACCCTACCTACCCTACCTACCCTACCTACCCTACCTACCTAGGCCTCTGGTAACCCTGCCGAACGGCCACATTTTAACGAGCTCCGCGCCTCAAAAATCACGTTTGCGGTCTATTTTGACGAAAAAACGCGAGTTATATGTTAAAAGTTGCGGGCTAGTGCAGGCTTCAACATAGTGCTTACAAAGCGAAAATCGGTTAAGAAACAAGGATTCTGTGATCAAAAAAGTGTTTTTATTAAGTGAAAAGTGATACAAAATAAACAAAAGTTCGTGCGGCGTCCGATTAGTCGCGACGACATAAAAAATTTAATTGACCCTAAGGGGCGTTATCTCAGTGCCTACACGCCCTAGAAATTTCAGATTTTTCAGCGCACCAGGGGGGGCCTAGGACACCATTTCCTGACGCGCGTAGTGCCACATAGTGAAAAAGACACAACATTGCGAAAAAAAGGGGTGTGACGGGCGATCGGTCGGCGCAACCCCTAAGTTTTAATGTGCTAAAATAAAAAGGTTTTCGTTGTGCGTATTCTCCAAAAAAATATAGATTTTTTGGACCATTTTTGAACAAACCGCGTGGATTTTTCCTCCGAGTTCGGACAGGAAGTGGGGTTAACATCTCACAAAGGGTTGCCCTGCTGAATTCGGGGACGACCTCGGCTTCTCAGGATACGTCCTGGTGAGCGTCTCAGCGGCCCCGACGATCCTGGTGATCTTGGGATTTTTCCCTTGAGATCCCAGGAAGCTGACAGCATTTCCAGCGGTACGAAAAAGTTTTCCGCGTGTTTACATCGCGTGGAAAACCACCTTTGGGGAGCGAACGGTGAAACCCGAAGAACCGAACGGCTACCTGGAGCAGCCAGCATCGACCCTGGAAATTTTCAGCGAGATCGCATGATCGCAAATGCCAAAACCAGATATTTGCGGTTCGGTTTCTGATTGTTTCTCCCTGAAAAGATTTTTGTACCCCTAAGGGTTAACTTTATCCCTAAATTTAAAATAGATTAGGGTAGCATAATTTATAACCCAGCCTGATGAAATTTTTCGTGAAGATTGAATCAAGCTTATTGCATATAGTGAAGTTTTTCCAGAAACAAAATTCTTTCTCACGCTAACTGTTAAACTTGTGTTGTGTTGTTTTGCAAATTTATATTTTGAAATCTTAATCGAGTTAGATCTTGGTCTAGGAATAACCTAGACAAAAAATAAACACAGACTCAAGGTTTCTAGCACCTAGGCTAGTTGACTGTAATTTTAAAATTTGAAATAGGACTCAATTAAAGAACCTCAATTTCAAGTGTTCGTCGAAGTATTTCCTACGTCATACTTGAACGTTGGTAAAAATTTTGTAATTTGCCAAGCGAAACTGGTCCTCCAATTTCGAAAAACCTAAATAACTCGGGAACGGAGCGAGTTAGCCCAAATTTGAAACCGACCTACATATACTGTATATGTGCCCAGCCCACAGGTCACCTCCTCCAGAACCCCCACATTTATTTTAAATTTTGAGCAAATATGATGTATATATTTTCGTTGGATTGTTTGTTTTTAATTTTTCATTTCTTTCCCTTAAATATTAAATAACAGACTAATATAAAATAATAAATCCCTTAGGGCCACTCTCTTTTCTATTATTAAATTCCAACAAAAAATTTAACCCCCCCCCCTCCCCTCATAAAGTTCCGGGAACAAAAGTTTGTTTACCTACCTATTTAAATACATTCCTTAGATTAATTATACTTAAATTATATTTAATTATTAATTAATTATTTAAAATTCCCCCAAAAAATATTAAAATAGAAGTCCAACTATACATATCTATTGTATCTAAGTAATAAATGATATTTAATTATATAATAATTATTCTATAAATCTACATGTACTAGTAAACTAGTATACGTGCCCAGCACACAGGACACCTCCTCTAGAAATCCCCCCTTTTCGATCAATTTTAACGATATTTAATTATAATAATAATTATTTACAAAAATTTAATGCCCTATTTTTTGCCTAATTTCTCTCGCAAATTCTAAACAGTAGACCACATATACCATAAATCCTTTATATATATACCCCCCCCTCATTTTTCTGGACCCCTCTTGGTTGTGAAATTGGAAATTTAGATCCATATCCTACCGGAACCCTTTGAGCTGCAGAGGGCGAGTTTGGGCTCATCTGAAAGGGCTCGGAGAGACCTGTGCTCCGGTATATAGAAACTGTCTCTACATAGAGGCAAATATTTACATATAAATTGTGTTTTTTTTTGTTTTTATTTATTCTAAGATTGATGACGGGAGACGGCCTCAAAGGCTTTCCGACACCAGACGGTGAACTGGGTCTATAGGTTAAGTTTATTATTGACATATTATTAACAGAGCAAGACTCTTTATTGTGGAAATTTCTCTTGTTTTCCGCACAGACCTGTGTTTGGTATTTGGGCTTTTCCCACACCATACAAAAACCTTACTTACCTCGCACCGGATCAAACCGGAGCCTGTGGGGGCACGCCTGTTGTCCTCCCGCCCACTTACGTTGACACCTGGAACAGAAAGGGAAAAACCTGAATTTATTATAGACAGGATTCCTTGGAATCTAATATTTTATTGATTACTATATTATATTATTGTTTACTTTTTACACAAGTACGGGGTACTTTTTACAATACCCCTATACGTTGACGTTGGACTAGCTCAGGTTACTCATCAACCAGACAAAATGATGCCTGGCATTCGCACGCCGCTAAATAAAACATTTACGTCAGCAAACTCGCCAAACAAAAGCCCAAATAAGACTATGGAGGAGGCTGGACCCTCCACGAACGTTAGAAGGAGTGTAGGGGAATGGGAGACGGGTAAAGGTGAACAGACCAAGCCGACTTCATCGGCAAAGACGGCGGCCAATGTGCCGAAACAAAAGGTCGACTCGCCGAAATCGGCATTGACTAAGAGAACCCCCCCCCAATTGCCATCGCCATTGAGATGGAGAGCCCACCTGGCACGAATTTTGGCGCGCGAAATCCTAGAATCGCTGAGGCCAGGAAGTGCCTTGTGCGGGTTAAGCAGCAGCTAACTCTCTCCAAAAATATTAAGAAAGAAATTAAAGAAGATATCAAGAGTCAGGTGGATAGACTCTATGACTTGGTCAAGGAGATCGTGATGGAGAAAGGGCGAGCTCCCCCCTTGAGCAAGTCGGTTGCGGTGAATGCAGAGCCTGAGAACCCGTCGGTTCTGCCCTCATCGCTTCCCTACTCTGTGTCGGGGAGCGGGGAAGGGAAAATCATGGAGTTTGAAGAGTCTCTTAGGAAGATGTTGAAAGAGCATGGTAAAAAGATTGCCGATAACAATGATCGTATGGACAGGCTGAAAGAGGCACTGCACACTAGCCAAGAAAATATTGAGAAGTTCTCATACGCTGGCGCAGCGGCAAGTCAGCCTGGAAAGCTACCATCTAGGCATACTGCTCTCCACTCCATCGCTGTAACCACCGAAGATGAGGACAAAACAGGAGATGACGTGCTTAATAAAATTAGGACAGCAGTGAATGCGAAGGACGAATGGATAAAGGTGGAAAGAGTAAGGAAAGTAAAAAACAGGAAAGTCATAATGAGCTTCGAAACAAAGGAGGATAGAGACAAAGTAAAGGAAAGGCTGAAGAAGAACGGAACTGACCTCACCGTGGAGGAAGTGAAGAACAGGGATCCGTTGCTGATCCTTAGGGACGTCCTCTTGATTACCACCGACGAGGGCGTCCTTAAGGCATTCAGAAATCAAAACCCAGGCGTTTTTCATGGCCTCGACGATGAGGCCAATAGAATGGAAATTAAATATAGAAAGAAAGCCAGGAATCCGCACGCAGGGCATATTGTGCTTGGCGTCTCGCCCAGTATCTGGCAACGAGCAACGGCAAAGGGATGGGTTTACATTGACCTTCAAAGAGTCAAGGCCGAAGATCAGAGCCCACTCGTTCAATGCTCGCTGTGCTTAGGATACGGGCACAGTCGCCGTCTCTGCACAGAGACGACAGAGAGGTGCAGCCATTGTGCTGGGCCGCACTTGAAAAAGGACTGCGCGGACTGGCTATCGGGCTCAACTCCAGTATGCTGCAACTGTACGCATGGGAAGCTGGAGAAGACGGACCATAACGCGTTCAGCAATGACTGTGCTGTTAGGAAAAGATGGGACGAGATAGCGAGGACAGCAGTAGCGTACTGCTAAGGTGGTCCCGAGGTATACTCCCGCGTCGAGAAATGCAAGACCATACCGTGTGGCCCAAGCGAACCTTCAACGCAAGGAACTGGCGACCACCGAACTCTTTCTAGAGGCCAGTGAACGTAAGATCTCGTGGGCACTGATCCAGGAGCCATATGTGGGGGGGGCAAGGAGTATGAAGAGCTACCGAGGTTCGCGAATCTATCAGTGCGAGGTTGATGGAAGTGGGAGGGTAAAGGCGGCAATTGCCGTCTTTGACGATGACCTGGATGTCATTCCCTACCCGAAACTCACCACAAATAACATCGTTGTGGTGGGAATCCGGACCAAAGCCTGGGAGATCGCAGTAGTCTCTTACTACTTCGAGCCAGACCAACCCATGGGGCCATACCTGGATCAGTTGACCCAGATCAAAAGGGAAGTGGCCACCGGTAGGTTGCTAATAGGGGGCGACGCAAACGCGAAGAGTCCCTGGTGGGGCAGCACTCTAGAGGACCCCAGGGGAGCCGAGATGTCCGGGACCCTGGAGGAACTACAGCTTCAGGTGCTGAATACCGGAGATATACCTACGTTCGACACCATTAGAGGTGGTAGAGCGCTGAAGAGTCACGTAGATGTCACGGCCTGTTCGCTGGACCTGTTTGACTTGGTGGATGGATGGCGGGTCGACACTGGTGCAACGAGCTCGGACCACAACACAATCTTTTTCAATGTTGGGATTGTAAGGGAAAAAGGGACATGCATTATAAGAACAACGAGAATATATAATACTAAAAAGGCAGATTGGGATAAATTTAGACAAACATTACAAAATTTTAAATTAGAAAATAATATTCATTTAGAAAACATAAATAACATACTAAATAAACAAGACTTAGAAGACTTAGTAATTAAATATAAAAATGCAATTGAGAGTGCTTGCGTAGCCTCTATCCCAAAAATTAATAGTAAAGTAAAGCTTGCCATCCCGTGGTGGTCCGAGGAACTAGCTGCGTTGAAGAAGGATGTTGCCAGGAAGAAGAACCGCATCCATAACGCCGCACCGGTCCGAAGAGCGAAGGTCGTGGACACGTACCTGAAAGCGAAAGAACTGTATGAGTGCAAGGCAAAACAAGCCCAGACCACCAGCTGGAAGGAATTCTGTAGAAAACAGGACCGCGAGGGAGTATGGGAGGGGGTATACCGGATCATTAGAAGGACCGCCAGGAGAAAGGAAGATCAGACCCTACTTAAAGATGGTGCATTCTTAAACCCAAAGGAGTCGGCCGCCCTACTAGCCGACACATTCTATCCTAGGGACACAGCAGAAGAGGACAACGAGGACCACAGGCTCACCAGGGAAGCTGCCAGTCGGGTAAACGAGTGGCAGCATGGTGAATATCATGACCCACCGTTTACGCAGCTGGAGCTCACCACAGCCGTGGAGCGTTTTAATCCGAAGAAAGCCCCCGGAGCGGATGGATTTACGGCCGATATCTGTAGTCGAGCGATCAACCAGGACCCGGACACTTTTCTTGCCCTGTATAACAAATGCCTTGAGTTGGCGCACTTCCCGGACATCTGGAAGGAGGCTACGGTGGTCGTCCTCAGAAAACCGGGCAAGGAAAACTACATGAACCCCAAGTCATACAGACCTATAGGCCTACTGCCGGTCTTGGGGAAGGTCCTGGAGAGGATGATAGTGGCACGGATTAAATGGCAGCTTGTGCCGCGGCTCAGTACTCGTCAGTTTGGCTTTATGCCCCAGAAGAGCACCGAGGACGCCCTCTTTACGCTGGTGAAACACGTGCAGGACAAGTTAAGGCTGAAGAAGCTAATTGTCCTTGTATCATTAGATATAGAGGGCGCCTTCGATAGTGCATGGTGGCCAGCTATCAAAGTCAGACTGGCTGAGGAAAAGTGCCCGGTGAACACCAGGAGGCTACTAGATAGTTACCTCGACAACAGAAAAGTTAGGGTGAGATATGCCGGGGAAGAATGCACAAGAGAAACAAATAAAGGCTGTGTTCAAGGGTCTATTGGCGGTCCAATATTGTGGAACCTTGTCTTGGATCCTTTGCTCAAGGAACTAGACCGAGAGGGAAACTTTGTCCAGGCATTTGCCGACGATATCGTGTTGGTGGTGGATGGCGACACGGCTGTGGAAGTCACCAGGATAGCCAATGCAGCCCTCGCCCGTGCTCAGGACTGGGGTGTACGAAATAAACTTAGGTTTGCACCTCATAAAACCTTTGCGATGGTGATAACAAACAAGCGGAAGTACGACACCCCGGCCCTGAGCATGGCCGGCGTCAACATTGAAATGGTCAACAAAATTAAAATACTGGGGTTGACCATCGACAGTAAGTTGACCTTCAACGACCACTTAGCAAACGTCTGCAAGCGGTCCACCGCAATCTACAAGCAGCTATCTCGAGCGGCCAGGATTAGTTGGGGGTTAAACGCAGAAGTCATCCGCACGATATATACCGCCGTAATAGAACCAGTTGTCACGTACGCGGCCGGCGCCTGGGCTCCCGCCGTGAAAAAGCTTGGGATGCGGAAGGCCCTAGGCTCTATCCAACGAGGCTTCGTCCAGAAGCTCTGCAGGTCTTATCGTACTGTCTCTCTTAACTCGGCACTGGTACTGTCCGGGATACTGCCTCTAGACCTGCGCATACAAGAGGCAGCCGCCATGTATGAAGCAAGGAGAGGGTCGTCCCGGTTTGTGCCAGGAGACCGGGAGATTGAGAGTGCCGTGAGATTTGCAGAGACGTCTCACCCTGCCAAACAAATTGCCTTGGAGTTCATGTGCTTGGCAGACCAACAGCTTGTGGACAGCAACAACGTGCAGGCAGTGCGAATATTCACTGACGGCAGCAGGATTGAGGGGAAGGTCGGAGCCGCATTATCCCTATGGGATAATGAAGGTGAAATCCGGAAACTCAAGCTTAGCCTCGCCGCGTACTGCACAGTCTACCAAGCGGAACTTCTGGCTATTTGCAAAGCAACGGGCGAAATCCTCAAGCGCAAAGAGATGAGCTATGGCTTATATAGCGACTCAATGTCAGCATTGCAGTCGCTTGTAAGCCATGGCTCTCGCCATCCCCTGGCAGTCCGAGCGCGAACAAACCTGACTCAGGCTCTGGAACAGAACAAAGCTGTGTCTTTGTTCTGGATCAAAGCCCACGCGGGCCTGCCGGGGAATGAGCGTGCGGACGAGTTGGCGAAGGAAGCAGCATTGTCGTTACGGAGGAAGCCGGACTATGACCAATGTCCGATTTCATTCATCAGACGCCAGATCCGTTTGGGATCGCTCGATGAATGGAATCGGAGATATGTGTCTGGCGAGACTGCCTCGGTGACGAAAATGTTTCTTCCCGATGCCATCGCGGCATTTCGCATTATAAGACAGGTGCGGCCAATAGGCGTGCTCACGCAGGTCCTGACGGGGCACGGTGGGTTCTCCGAATACTTGAACCGCTTCAAGTGTAAGGAGAACTCATCGTGCATCTGTGATCCCGATGTAAGCGAGACAGTTCCACACCTACTATTAAGCTGTCCTGCACACACAGTTGAGAGGTTTAACCTGGAACATGAAATTGGAATAGAATTGAAAGAATGTAACATTGCGGAAATAATGAGCGGTAAAAACAGAGACAAATTTCTAAAATATTGTGTCAAAATAGCAAATATTGTAATAAATAGAAACAAAACGGACATATAAATCTATGTTTCATAGATATAAGTGTATATTATATGTAAACATAGAAAAGTAAGTAGAATAAGATACACAATATTGAAAAAAGTAAATTAAGTTTGTAATTAAGATAAAAGTAATTAGTAGTTAAAACATGAAAATAAAAAACTGTAATAGATTAAGAAAGAAATAATATTTGAAACCACTGAAAAAATTATTTTCCCCAAATTGAGAAACAATAAAGATATAAAGTAAAGACTAGGTAGTAGGTAAAATGGGAGTCCCACCCATTGGACTGGTAGGAGAAGAATGATAGAAAGATATAGAATGAGGAATAGAAGTACGAGAGGCATAAAAGCGAGAACTGGTATGAATGAGAACAGATTTGAATAGGCGTCAATTACGTTGACGGAGCTAGACCAAAAAAAAAAAAAAAAAAAAAAAAAAAAAAATACCTACCCTACCTACCCTACCTACCCTACCTACCCTACCTACCCTACCTACCCGACCTACCCTACCTACCCTACCTACCCTACCTACCCTACCTACCCTACCTACCCTACCTACCCTACCTACCCTACCTACCTACCCTACCTACCCTACCTACCCTACCTACCCTACCTACCCTACCTACCCTACCTACCCTACCTACCCTACCTACCCTACCTACCCTACCTACCCTACCTACCCTACCTACCCTTCCTACCCTACCTACCCTACCTACCCTACCTACCCTACCTACCCTACCTACCCTACCTACCCTACCTACCCTACCTACCCTACCTACCCTACCTACCCTACCTACCCTACCTACCCTACCTACCCTACCTACCCTGCCTACCCTACCTACCCTACCTACCCTACCTACCCTACCTACCCTACCTACCCTACCTACCCTACCTACCCTACCTACCCTACCTACCCTACCTACCCTACCTACCCTACCTACCCTACCTACCCTACCTACCCTACCTACCCTACCTACCCTACCTACCCTACCTACCCTACCTACCCTACCTACCCTACCTACCCTACCTACCCTACCTACCCTACCTACCCTACCTACCCTACCTACCCTACCTACCCTACCTACCCTACCTACCCTACCTACCCTACCTACCCTACCTACCCTACCTACCCTACCTACCCTACCTACCCTACCTACCCTACCTACCCTACCTACCCTACCTACCCTACCTACCCTACCTACCCTACCTCTCTCTCTCTCGCGATCCTCTGCCCGTGCCAGTTCAGTTTAAAGCCACTCCGCGCTCAAAAATCAGAATAATTGGAAAGTTACACCCGTTTCCAGTGAGTGATACCTTAAAGTGTTCGGGCGAGTGGGTGCTGTGTACGCGCACGAAAAGAAATCTTCGGGATCCACTTTTGGGATTTTTCCTGGATAAAAGAAGAAAAATTCAGGAAGTATTTTTCATAAACCCTTAAACGTTGTTAAATTCTGAGTGGTTACCCCCTGATTTTTTGGAGTGCTGGGGCGCGCCCTCGCTGCCCGCAATTTTTGAGGTGTCCTCCGGATTTTTCCGGTACGACGTGGAGTACCTGTTGGCCAAAGAAGAAAATCCATCTTTCTTCGAAGACTTTGCCCGGGGGCGAGAGACAAATACTGGTTTTGCCCACCTGTGGGCCATCGACAAGTCGTGAAGTTTCCGACGTCAAAACTTTTATTTTATTTGTGACTAAGTTTTTATAGTGCAGTTCTTAACACTTAACCTCTAGGGTTTTTCGCTAGCGAATAACTCTAAAACTAAAGCGGCGACGTACCATTTTTATTACGGGATATTGACCCTCTGTGTAGCTCTCTGCTGTGGTCTGACTTTCAGATTTTTAAAGTGAAGACTCCAGCGCGAAATAACACAGCAGTAAGACCACGTGTTCGGTACTTAACCTAAAATAAAAAACGTGGTCCGAAAATACTGATCGTAAAAATTTTGAAGAGTGTTACAGACATACCTACCAGTTCCGAGCTGACTATAGAGCTGACTATAGAACAGCTCCATAAAATCCTCAGCAGGAAACTTCGAGGGAACTCCTCAAATCCTGGCCTGACGTCACTGAGGTTGGACTTGTGTTGGACACCCTCTCCCTACTTCTCCAAATACCTACCTCTCCTCCCACTTTATATTACCCCCCCCCCCCCACAATTTAATTCCCCCCCCCCCCTTCCCCCACCTTCACCCCCTCCAAACTTTGGATTTCACCCCCCCCCAACCCCCCTCAAATTACCTCACCCCCCTCGGGATATCTCGGCCAAAAATAGAGGTAGACCACCCAAGCTTGGGTCCATAGTGACCGGCTTGAGGAGCCCTATCTTTTGGCCCGAACAGAAACCCCCC
The DNA here is from genome assembly GCA_964057195.1 of Orthosia cruda. Taxonomy (NCBI): domain Eukaryota; kingdom Metazoa; phylum Arthropoda; class Insecta; order Lepidoptera; family Noctuidae; genus Orthosia; species Orthosia cruda. The sequence goes on from OZ059830.1 coordinate 22,385,298, forward strand.
CGCAACCCTTAATTCATTACCGCACCCCCCTCGTCCTATCTCGGCCCAGGTCAGGGCTGGACCAACCGAGCTTGGGCTCATCCTAACCAGCTCGAGGAGCCCGATCGACTGGCCCCCAGCGAAAATCTTCTCATTAGCACCAGCTCAGCCAGGATCACAAAAACTTCCCTAACGGGCAGTAATCAGTAATCAAATTACACCTAAGCTTACTGAAGGGCGATCAACGAGCACACAGCTCAAACCATAACGCCCAGACTCGTATTACATCGGTTCCTGAGCACCACCAGATTTAAATTTTTGAATACTTTGTGTTTGAATTAAGGACATAGCAGCATTATTGTGCTGCTATAGCTAGGCTAAGACATTGTCAAGCGTTATTCGCTTAACAATTCATTGTGAAAACATTTTGACTGACGTATAGTAGTACTTTTTCCTACTGTACTTTGACAATCGACATCTGAGGTTCTAAGCCACGCCCACTGTCATTGACAGCTTAGGGGAAAACTTAAATTGGAGCGAAAAGTATTTGAAAATTAAATACACAAGGCCGACCACAGAGGCCCATAATAATATCATAAACGGACTTTTCCGATGGTTTTTAAAAAAAATATAACCGCGCAAGTTCTTATTTTAAACTGGCTAGCATCTGACATCAGATCGTTCACTGTTATTTTGCCTAGGAATGCAACCTTATTGCTACGACAATAAAGATCACTAAAATAGGTAATCTGGCTAGTATCATACGAGTCTTTGCCGTGCAAAGCAGTTTAAAATATGCAATAGAATGTATGACGCTATTAATATTATTTGTACAATTAGTAGGTTCATATTCCTTGTTTAGTATTCTCTTGAAATCTTAATATATCATTTAGTTACTAATACAACATGACTTTCCGCTATCCTGGAATATAATAATTACAAAGCACTTACTGGGTTTTGATATACATCAGCCCTCTGTGGTGAGGTCACGTGGTGCCGCTTTTCTGTATATTAGAGTTAAAAAACAAATAGACAGGGCGCAAAAAACACGGTCATGTAAACTTTATCTATCTATATAAAAAAAAACCGGCCAAGTGCGAGTTGCACTCGCGCACAAAGGTTCCGTACCATTATCGCAAAAAAACGGAAAATAACACGTATGTTGTATGGGAGCCCTACGAAGAAGATGAAACTTATTATTTATCGGTAAAACAGATTTACTAAGTCTTACCGGTAAAAGTCTGAAAACATCATCATCATCCTACCTGTCCTTGTCCCATGTTACTTGGGTCGGCGCAACACGTTTTCTTCTTTCATATCGTTCTGTCCCGCACCACGCTATAATTGACTCCCTTTTTTTTAATATCACTCCTCACACAGTCCATCTATCTTTTCTTTGGCCATCCCCTCCCTCTTCATCCATTACCAATTAAATTCATAAGAGTACACCACCGTCTAGAACCAGCCCTCACGGTACGCGTTCAAATCATCTCGGCACCTATTTCTGGGCCAGCCTCAACGGTGCGTTCCATCTTCAAGATTGTGGAGGCTTGCCCAGCGCTCAATTTGCATGCTACTAACGTGAACCGTAATGGCATTGGCCCATTTGAGCCGAACAGCCTTTTTACCCACGTCTATTATGCCCGTTTGGGAACAAAGCGTGTTCCGTATTCGGTCTGTTCTTTTTACATCCAGAATGCTGCGTTAATCTCTGGCAATCCCCAAGTGTAAGTCTTTTTGTTTACTCTCCAGGGCGATCGGCGGATTTTTTGTTAATAAATAAGAATTGTCAGTGCCGATTTGGCAAAATGATAAGATCAATTAATAATTAGCTTAACAATATTAATAGACTAACAAACTATTATTGTAGCTAGTTATTGCTCGTTATTCAATGTGGTGATTCTTGGTGAGCTTTATGTCCACATGTGGACGATTTTTGGTTGAAACGACGAAAAATGCCAAATTCGTGAGAAATAGATTATTATTTCTCACGAATTTGAAATTTTTTGGTCAGTTCTAGGTGCCGTATGTTAGAAAGAAACAAAGATTGAAACAAATGGATACGAAGAATTTTATTAGTTCTGTCATTTCGAGACACTGCCAGCGTGGTTGGTACGACCATTCCATGTTCTGTGTTTTTTGCTTCTATTGTTTTCACATGAACGAAGAAGGTTCAAAATAGTATTCGACCTCACCTATATTTTAAATATTGTTTAATTCAAATTGAGATAACATTTGTTGTATTTTCAAAGAGATTCAAATACTTTTTAGTTTTGGACTTAGTAAGTAAACTAAACGACGTGAGTCGTTTATAATACAACAAAATATAGATGCCAGTGACAGCGGTAGTGCCAAAAAATAAAAATAATACAGACTTTGACAATATTACTTGTGATTTCGTTAGTTCCAATTAAAGCCACCAGGCTACATGATCTGGCTGCATTATACCTGATATTTTTTTGACAGATTGAATTGACGAGAAATAAATTGAATATTATTTTTGCTTTTTGCGGAAAAAAGCGACATACGTCCACCTAGCAACGCCGCGAAGCGGTCACTGTCGAATTGCACTGGATGGAAAGAGAAGCACGATGGAATTTGTATAGACTTTTTTACAAAACATAATAATATGAATTACTTAAAAATAATGAATGAAACTTCAATATATAAGACAATGAAGTTTTGCGTCCTTTTATGATACGTTAGTGTTGTTAATTGTACAAATGTACGCTGGTCAGTATTACCGGAAAAATCTTTTGAAGATCACGGTAAGAGGTTACTTTGCCATTCAATTGTATCGAGGTTTTTGTGCGTAAACGTGTTTCGGCCACAACAAAGTTTTCGGAAATATGATCAAGATTAACATATCTTTTTTCCGCTGCCACATCTTCAATAGATTTGGCTAAAAAATGTTTAAAAGAAAGCCTATTTTGAGTATTCAGCCCCTTAAATAAGACATATTGGCACTTTATTGCAAATCTAAGTTTTTAATATTTTAGATTAGGACATATAGTAGTACTATTGTGTTACTATATTATAGTTTAGGACTTAATTATTAAATTTAAACTTTGTTGACCAGTACCCTGATTGTGAAGGGGAACGTCAACACTGACACACGAAGCGGGGTATCTTTTACGACACGCCTCTTCTCACTTTAACTTTACATACAATTGGGGTGCCTTTTACACCGCCCCAATTAGACACTACACTAATCCCCACAACCTATATAAGTCAGGATGAGCGGAATGCCTGGTGTGCGTACGCCTACTCAGCGCCCGGCAACAATGAAAACACAGGAAAAAAGCCCACAGAATACACCCGATGTAGCGGGGCCTTCGACGCAGTGCGTTAGGAAGAGCGTGGGTGAATGGGAGGCGGGCAAAACGGTAACCAAAAGAACTCCCCCGAAAAAGCCAGTCCAAACACCACCAGCGACGGCAATGGGAGCTATATCTTTTGAGGTTGGAAGCCCGCCCACCCAGAAGAGTAAAGTTGCCGAGGCAAGAAATTGCTCAAATAAAATAAAGTCCCTAATGACAATGTCCAAAACGACAAAAAATGAAATTAGGGCTGAGGTAAAGGCACAGGCGGACAGACTATACCAGCTCGTCAAAGAGCTGGAAAATGCCAGACAACCCCCAACAGAAAAGACAAAGTTGACGACCGGGACCCAAGTCCAGGAGGCGCAGAAGACCAGGGAAGCTCCTATCCCTTCTCCAGCGGCCGTCAGAGAGGTGGACACCGAATCCCTCAGGAAGGCGCTGGAGGAGCACAGTCGGAACTTGGCCGAGAATAGCGCAAAAATGGACAGGCTGAAGGAGGCACTACAAACTGGCCAAGAGCACATGGAGAAGCTCTCCTACGCCAGTGTAGCGGCAAGTCGGCCTGCCATACAAGTGCCAAAACACTCACTCACTCACTCACTGCACTCGATCGTAGTGACGGCCAAGGACGAGGAGGAATCCGGAGAGCAAGTCCTGGATAGGATCCGGAAAGTAGTGAACGCCAAGGAGGGGGGCATACAGGTCGAAAAAGTCCGCAAGGCGAAAGACAGGAAAATCAAAATGGGCTGTCGTACGGAAGAAGAAAGGCGTAAGCTTCGAGAGAGGCTTAGCAAGGCGCCTGAGCTGGAGGCTCAGGACATTAAAAATAGCAACCCGCAGGTGGTAATTAAGGAGGTGATGCAGTACCTCACTAACGAGGAGGTACTAAAAGCCCTGCAGAAACAAAACTCCAGTATCTTCGCGAACCTCAAGGAAGAGCACAGTAAGGTGGAAGTCCTTTATAGGAAGCGCGCCAGGAACCCGCTTAAGTGTCAGGTAGTGTTGAGGGTCGCCACAGAGATCTGGCGGCGCATGCTCGAAGTCGGATCGGTGCACGTGGACCTTCAGCGGGTAAGAGTCGAAGACCAGTCCCCGCTAGTCCAGTGCTCGCTCTGCCTCGGGTATGGGCATAGCCGACGCACTTGCACGGATACCGTGGCAAAGTGCAGCCACTGTGGCGGACCTCACATGAGGACGGAGTGCGCGGACTGGAGCGCTGGTCTACCACCTTTCTGTTGCAACTGCGTAAGGGCTAAAATTGAAAACACGCATCATCACGCCTTCAGCTCAGAGTGCACAGTTAGGAGAAGATGGGACGCGATAGCCCGCTCATCCGTAGCGTATTGCTAAGGGCGCCCCGGAGACTCCTGCCCAACAAACAGCAAGACCATACCGAGTGGCCCAAGCGAACCTTCAACGCAAGGAACTGGCGACCACCGAACTCTTTCTAGAGGCCAGTGAACGAAAGATCTCGTGGGCACTGATTCAGGAGCCTTACGTGGGGGGAGCACGAAGTATGAAGAGCTACCGTGGTGCGAGAATCTACCAGTGCGAGGTCGATGGAAGTGGGAGGGTTAAGTCTGCGATAGCCGTCTTTGATCATGACTTGGACGTCATACCCTACCCGAAACTTACTACAAATAACATCGTTGTGGTGGGGATCCGAACTAAAGCCTGGGAAATCGCAGTAGTCTCTTACTACTTCGAGCCAGACCAACCCATAGGGCCATACTTGGACCAGATGACCCGGATCAATGCGGAAGTGGCCAACGGTAGGTTGCTGATAGGTGGCGACGCGAACGCGAAAAGTGCCTGGTGGGGCAGCATCAAAGGAGATCCCAGGGGAGAGGAAATGTCCGCTACCCTGGACGAACTCGAGCTTCAGGTACTAAACACTGGTGACGCTCCCACCTTTGACACCATCAGAAGAGGTAGAGAGTATAAAAGCCACGTGGACGTCACGGCATGTTCGCTCGACCTTTTTGACCTGGTAGACGGCTGGCGGGTCGATACAGGAGCAACATCCTCGGACCACAACACTATATTTTTTAATGTAAATGTAAAAAGGGAAAAAGGTGTTAACATTACTAGAACAACTAGGATGTTTAACACCAGAAAAGCGGATTGGGAAGCTTTTAAAAGTAAATTAGATGAATTTAAAATTAGAGATGATGTCAATTTAGAAAGAATAAAACAGATAAATAGCAAAGTAAATTTAGAAGAATTAGTAGTCAAATATATAAATATTATCTTAGAATCAAGTAAAATCACCATCCCAAAAATAAATATTAAAACTAAACTTACCTGTCCGTGGTGGTCCGAGGAGCTCACTGTGAAGAAGAGGGAGGTTATGACGAAGAAAAACCGCATCCGCAATGCTGCGCCGGTCCGGCGAGCGAAGGTCGTTGGCGAGTACCTGAAAGCTAAAGAAGAGTATGAGATGCAGGCAAAGAATGCCCAAATCGCCAGTTGGAAGGAGTTTTGCCGGAAGCAGGATCGTGAGGGAGTTTGGGAGAGTTTCTACAGGATCATTGGTAGGACCGCCAAAAGGCAAGAAGAACTGACCCTTTGCAGCGATGGTGCATTCCTCAATCCGAGTGAATCGGCCGCCCTACTAGCGGATACGTTCTACCCCGAAGACAGAGTAGACCAGGACAACGCTGACCACAGGCTAATTAGAGAAGCAGCCAGCCGAGTAAATGAGTGGGCCCATGATGAACATCATGATCCCCCATTTACGACGCTGGAGCTGAAGTCCGCCGTGGCGGGTTTCAATCCCAAAAAGGCACCAGGAGGGGATGGACTGACTTCTGATATCTGCAGTCGAGCGATCCACCAGGACCCGGACGCTTTCCTTGGCCTCTACAACAAGTGCCTCGAATTGGCACACTTCCCGACCACCTGGAAGGAGGCTACAGTCGTAGTCCTCAGAAAGCCGGGCAAGGATAGCTACACCACCCCTAAGGCATACAGACCAATAGGTCTACTGCCTGTTCTGGGGAAGGTCCTGGAGAGGATGGTCGTAGCGCGTCTAAAATATCAGCTTGTACCGCGGTTTAGTACTCGTCAGTTTGGCTTCATGCCCCAGAGGAGCACCGAGGACGCCCTCTATACGCTAGTGGAGCACGTAAAGGACAAGTTGAGGCTGAAGAAGCTAATTGTCCTGGTGTCATTGGATATAGAGGGCGCCTACGATAGCGCCTGGTGGCCAGCCATAAGGGTCAGACTGGCTGAGGAAAAGTGCCCGGTTAACGTCAGGAGGCTAATAGACAGCTATCTCGACGGTAGGAAGGTCAAGGTTGGGTATGCCGGGGAGGAATGCACGCGAGAGACTAGCAAGGGCTGTGTCCAGGGGTCGATCGGTGGTCCAATTCTGTGGAACCTTGTTCTCGACCCACTACTGCAGGACCTTGAGCAGCGTGGAATCTTCGTGCAGGCGTTCGCGGATGATATCGTCTTGGTCGTGGATGGGGACACGGCGACTGAAGTCTCAAGCTCTGCCAATGCAGCCCTCGCCCATGTTCAGGGTTGGGGCGTCCGAAATAAGCTGAGGTTTGCACCGCACAAAACCTGTGCGATGACCATAACCAATAAGCTTAAGTACGACACTCCAATACTGAACATGGCCGGGGTCGACATCGGTATGGTCAAGAAAATGAAGTTGCTGGGTCTAACCATAGACGATAAGCTCACTTTTAATGAGCATGCCGCGAACGTCTGCAGGAGGGCAGCTAACGTATACAAGCGACTGTCCCGAGCCGCAAAGGTGAGCTGGGGATTAAACACGGAAGTCATACGCACAATTTACACAGCAACGATTGAGCCCATAGTAACGTATGCAGCCGCAGCCTGGGCACCCGCTACAAAAAAGTTGGGTATACGGAAGAAGCTAGGCTCTGTTCAACGAGGATTTGCTCAGAAGCTCTGCAAATCTTACCGTACTGTCTCTCTGAACTCGGCACTGGCGCTGTCTGGGATACTACCTCTAGACCTGCGCATACAAGAGGCAGCCGCCCTGTATGAAGCGAGGAGAGGGTCATCCCGGTTTGTGCCAGGAGACAGGGAGATTGAAAGTGCGGTAAGGTTTGCAGAGGCTCCTCATCCAGCTACGCAGATGCCCCTGGAGTTCATGTGCCTGGCAGACCAACAGTTGCTAGACAGCAACAATGTGCAGACGGTGCGAATCTTCACCGACGGCAGCAAGATTGAGGGAAAGGTCGGAGCCGAATTATCCATATGGGATAATGATGGCGAAGTCCGGAAGCTCAAACTTAGCTTAGCCGCGTACTGCACAGTCTACCAGGCGGAACTCCTGGCCATCTGTAAAGCGACGGACGTGATACTTGCGCGGCAAGAGACGAGCTATGGTTTGTACAGCGACTCAATGTCAGCATTGGAGACGCTTGCAAACCATGGCTCTCTCGATCCCCTGGCGGTTCACGCGCGCGCCAATTTGGCTCAAGCCCTGGGCAAGAGCAAAACTGTGTCTTTGTTCTGGGTCAAGGCCCACGCGGGCCTGCCGGGGAATGAGCGAGCGGACGAGTTACCAAAGGAAGCAGCATTGTCGTTACGGAGGAAGCCGGACTACGACCAGTGTCCGGTTTCATTTATCAAGCGACAGATCCGTTTGGAAACGCTTGATGAATGGAACCGAAGATATGTGTCAGGCGAGACAGCCTCTGTGACGAAAATGTTTCTTCCGGATGCCATAGCGGCTTTCCGTATTATAAAACAGGTGCGGCCGACCGGCGTTCTCACGCAGGTTTTGACGGGGCACGGCGGGTTCTCTGAATACTTGAATCGCTTCAAGTGTAAGGAGAGCCCATCGTGCGTCTGCGATCCAGGCGTGGCAGAGACTGTCCAGCACATACTTGTAGATTGCCCGTTATTTATCAGGGAACGCTACCAACTCGAATGTGAGCTGGACAGGAGACTGACGAAGGAGAGCCTGCATGGGCTCATGAGTAAGCAACACAGGGAAAAGTTCCTGGTGTACTGTGTTAATGTGGCTTCCACCGTCATTGCATGAAACCGAAGTTGAACCGGCACTATGCTTCACTAGTATTATAAGAATATTTGTAAGAAGCATAGAATAGCACGCACAAAACTGCAATGACGAACGGTGCACTGGGGTAGTACCTAGCAACAACAGATTGTCTGTATGGTGAAAAGCACTGTTGTGCTTCTCATCCCTATTTGTAAGGCACTATTTATAATTTTGATATTTTTCCTGTGATATATAATTATTCTGACTGTAATAAATAGCACTTTTGCACATTGTATTTATTAACAGCACTTCTTGCACATTTGTAATTTTCTGTAACCTTGTATATGAGCACTTTTGTCTTTTGACCCAATTTTAATAAATAAAGCTGCCTTTACATAATTAAGAAAGTGGGATTCCCACCCACCGTATACAAGAGATGTAAGCAAGAAGAACAATTAGTATGAAGAATGAAAGTACGAGAGGCATGAAAGAGGAATGGAATGAAAGGATTTGCACAGAATAGGCGCCAACTTTGTTGAGCGGGATTAGTATAATTAAAAAAATAAAAAAAAAAGCCTACCCTACCTACCCTACACACACTCCGTCGTAGTGTCGGACAGGGATGAGTAGCAAACGGGGGAGCAAGTCCTGGACCAACTAAGGAAGGTCGTAAATGCCAAGGTAGGGGGTATAGCGGTAGAGAAAGTGAGGAAAGGGAAAGACAGGAGACTAATTGTGGGCTGTACTAAAGAAGAGGATAGGGAAAAGTTGAAGGAAAAGATTAGGAGGGCCCCCGAGCTGGAAGTCCAAAACATAAAGAATAAAAACCCACAGGTGGTGTTGCGCGGCGTAATGCAGTATAACACAAATGAGGATGTAATAAAGGCGCTCAAAAACCAAAACTCCGCCATCTTTAAGATCTTAAAGATGAGCAGGCGAAAATGGATATACTATACAGAAAACGAGCCAGGAACCCGCACATGTGTCACGTAGTGATGAGGGTCGCCACAGAGGTTTGGCGGCGTATGTGGAGTTTACGCGGGTGACGGTCGAGGACCAATCCCCGCTTGTCACGTGCTCGCTCTGCCTCGGGTATGGGCATAGCCGAAGCCTTTGCACGGAGTCCATGCCAAAGTGCAGCCACTGTGGCGGTCCCCACATGAGGACGGAGTGCGCGGACTCGGCCGCTGGCCTACCTCCAAAGTGCTGCAATTGCGTGCGCACAAAGACTGGCAGCACAGACCATCATGCTTTCAGCTCGGAGTGCCTAGTTAGGAAAAGATGGGACGCAATAGCCCGATCTGTTATAGCGTATTGCTAAGGGCAACACGGAGACTCCTGCCCAACAAAACGCAAGACCATACCGTGAGGCCCAAGCAAACCTATAACGTAAGGACCTGGCAATGACCGAACTCTTTTTAGAGGCCAGTAAAAGGAAGATCGCATGGGCGCTTATCCAGGAGCCGTACGTGGGAGGGGCGCGAGGTATGAAGAGCTACCGAGGTTCGCGAATCTACCAGTGCGAGGTTGATGGAAGTGGGAATGTAAAGGCGGCAATTGCCGTCTTTGACGATGACCTGGATGTCATTCCCTACCCGAAACTCACCACAAGCAACATCGTTGTGGTGTGTATCCGGACCAAAGCTGGGAGATCGCAGTAGTTTCTTACTACTTCGAGCCAGACCAACCCATAGTGCCATTCCTGGACCAGTTGACCCGGATCAAATCGGAAGTGGCCACCCGTAGATTGCTTATAGGTGGCGACGCTAACGTTTAGAGTCCTTGGTGGGGCAGCATCGTCGAAGACTCCAAGGGCGAGGAAATGTCCGGAACCATGGAGGACTTAGAGCTTCAGGTGCTGAACACTGGTGACGCTCCCACATTTGACACTATCCGAGGTGGTAGAGTGTATAAAAGCCACGTTTTGACCTGGTGGACAGCTGGCGGGTCGACACAGGAGCAACAGCCTCGGACCATAACACAATATTTTTCGAAATTAAAGTAAAAAGGGATAAAGGAGTAAGTATCACCAGGACGTCCAGGAAATTTAACACAAGAAAGGCGGACTGGGATACATTTAAAGGTAAATTAGGGGAAATTTAAATTAAAAATCATTTAATTTTGAATAGTATAAGGGAAATAAATAGTAAAGTAGATTTAGAAGAATTAATTGTTTATTACAGAGATAGTATTTTAAAAGCAATACCTGAAGGCCAAAGAAGAGTACGAGATGCTAGCGAAGAGCGCCCAATTCGCAAGTTGGAAGGAGTTCTGCCAGAAACAGGATCGGGAAAGGGTTTGGGAGGGAATCTTCAGGGTGATTGGTAGGACCGCCAGAAGACAGGAGGAACTGACCCTACGCAGCGTTGGTGTATTCCTCAACCCAAGTGAATCGGCCGCCCTACTCGCAGATACGTTCTACCCCGAAGATAGAGTAGACCAGGATAACGCTGACCACAGGCGAATTAGAGAAGCAGCCAGTCGAGTAAATGAGTGGGTTCATGATCAATATCATGATCCACCATTTACCTCACTGGAGCTGAAGACCGCCGTGGCAGGTTTCAATCCCAAAAAGGCACCAGGAAGGGATGGACTGACGTCTGATATCTGTAGTCGAGCGATCCACCAGGACCTGGATGCATTCCTTGCCCTCTACAATAAGTGCCTTGAATTGGCACACTTCCAGAGCATCGAAGACTCCAAGGGCGAGGAAATGTCCGGAACCCTGGAGGACTTAGAGCTTCAAGTACTGAACACTGGTGACGCTCCCACATTTGACACAGTCAGAGGTGGTCGAGTGTATAGAAGCCGCACGCCACGGCATGCTCACTCGACCTTTTTGACCTGGTGGACGGCTGTTGGGTCGACACAGGAGCAACATCCTCGGACCATAACACAATATTTTTTGAAATAAAAGTTAAAAGGGGATGAATATTTGTAGGACCACCAGAAAATTCAATACTAGGAAAGCAGATTGGGAATTATTTAAAATCAAATTGGGGCAATTTAAAATAGAAAATAATATCAACGTAGAATCAATCATCATCATCATATCAGCCGAAAGACGTCCACTGCTGGACATAGGCCTCCCCCAAGCGTCGCCACTTTGACCGGTCCTGTGCGTCTCGCAACCAGCGGATGCCTGCAACCTTCACCAGGTCATCGGTCCACCTGGTGGCAGGGCTTCCAACGCTACGTCTTCCGGTTCGCGGTCGCCACTCCAGAACCTTTCTGCTCCATGGGCCATCCGTTCTGCGAGCAATGTGCCCTGCCCACTGCCACTTAAGTTTGGCGATTCTTCGGGCTATGTCGAACCCTGGTTCTCTTACGGATCTCCCCATTTCTGATTCGATCACGCAAGGAAACTCCGAGCATAGCCCTCTCCATTGCCCTTTGAGTGACTGTAAGCTTTCTCTCCATGAGGCCCATTGTAAGCGACCACGTCTCAGAGCCATATGTCATCACTGGCAACACACTCTGGTCATAGACTTTCGTCTTGAGACACTGTGGTAAGTTGGACGAGAAGATACCGCGCAACTTCCCGAACGCTGCCCAGCCAAGTCGGATTCGACGGTTGACCTCTTTCTCGAAGTTGGCCCTACTCAACGGGATCGTTTGTCCCAGGTATACATAGTCGCCCACAATTTCGAGTGTAGAGTCTCCGACCTTGATAGGAGTGGGTGTAACATGGGCATTCAGCATCACCTTGGTTTTGTCCATGTTCATCCTTAGATGGGTCTAAGGATGAACTCTTTCGGAAGCTCTACTGAGGTCATCGAGCATTGTACTGAGATCCTCCATCATCGGCAAACCGAAGGTGAGTAATGTACTCGCCATTGACATTGATGCCTAGCCCTCTCCAGTCCAGAACCTTGAAGATGTCCTCCATTGCAGCAGTAAACAGCTTCGGAGTCTGACGGACGTCTCCCTGTCTCACATCTCGCTACAAATGTACGGGTTCCGAGGTCTGATCCTGAAGTCGAACTGACATGGTGGCGTTTTTGTATAAGCATTTCAAAACCTCGATGTACTGGTAGTCGATTTGGCACCGTTGGAGAGATTGCAGTACAGCCCAAGTCTCGATCGAATCGAAGGCTTTCTCGTAGTTCACAAACGCTAAATAGAGAAGCAGGTTGTACTCTTCGGTCTTCTGTATAACCTGCCGCAGCGTATGTATGTGGTCTACGGTGCTGAAGCCTTTCCGGAATCCGGCTTGTTCGGGAGGCTGGAATGCGTCAAACCTGCGCGCGAGACGATTCGTGATGACTCTTGAAAACAGCTTGTAGACATGGCTAAGAATAGAATAGAATAGAATGTAACTTTATTTCATTAGTTAAATAGATGTAACATGTCACTTATAAATAAAATAAGATTACAAGTGCGTTTAGTGTATTTTTGTTTTGACGCAGTTTGTCCGGGGATGGATCTTTTGCAGCCTATTAATAATTATTTTCACACACGGTATTCACTATATAAAGCAAGTGTGAGAAGTGTTGGATTTAAGATCCCATCAGGTCCTCGACCTGAAGTTACTTAAGATCTAGGAGTGACTTTATCAGTCAGAGCCTATGCTGACGGGGGAGAACCGATCTCTTATGGAGCGGTTTGCCTCTCTCCGATTTATTCAAGTATTCTATTTCGCCTATTCTGTTTGCAAAGAGGAATGGGTTGAATTGGCCAAATCTCGAATACGCGGGGTCAGGATCTTCTAGGCCAGTGATCGTTAGTGATGTGAGTTTGTCGATCATATCGTGATGAAGATCGTGTATTCTGATATGCCACGGATCCTGCCCAAGTATTTCCCAAAGTATTTTTGTTTCAGTGCGACGTGGGCAGTCACCAGCAGTTTTTAGTGCCATTCTGTATTGTCTCTCTAGTTTTACCAGATTGCTCTTGCTGTATCTCGGTAGGAGTAGTATGACTCCATAATCAAGTACCTACTGGCAGAAGGCCCGCCTGTATAACAAGCAGTTTTGTTTCAATGTTCACCCGTGATCGGTACCCTATAATTGAATTTAGGGCACCTCTACTCGTTTCGCTTTTTCTACTCTTTCTTTTGTGTTTTTGTTCATTGATAGTAAGACAAAGACAAAGATATTTTATTTCAACTAGGCCACCAAGCGGCACTTTTGAACGTTAAAACATTAAAATTTAGGAATAAAAATTGATTCTACCGTGCATTCGGAAAGTAGCTTGTTATGGAGAAGAACGCACAAGAAACTCCATACTTACTCTTATAAAAAAAAAAAAGTTTTTTTACAATATTTAGGTACATAAGTACATACATTAATAAATTCATATGTGTGAGGACAATGCACCCAGAATCACTACATACTATACTACGTACAGGTACAAAGTATTAAAAGTACTCACACATGTACCGTGCAGTTACATAATAGGCACTAGAAAAACATTAGCATCCGAAGCAGCTAAGTTAAGACCAATCCCAACTGACGGCGCCCGTTCACGAACATGACGCATGAATCGGCACCACCCAGCTCAACCATCATGAAGGGAACCGAATGATCCAACACACGCGCCACCATCAGATAGACATTTGAGAGAGCATGACACACTCAATTGCCAGGGCAAACATAAGTCAACGAACGACACAAAGGTACAGCAAATTGTAGATTTACAGTTGGGTACATAGTACGAGTACTCACACACGTGCTGTGCAGTTATACAATACTAAAAGAAATTGAGTCTATATAATACAAATATATTCATACCGTCTTCAACAGGTCCAACAATACTTCAAAACAATAATGTTCTGCATATCACTTGTTTTTGCGCCCTAGTGTTTGTGGAGCAAGACTAGCATTGAGCCAAGCATTTTTATCAGCGATGTAATCCCCCAACTTATAATATGCCTGCTTGCATAGTGTGCGTTTTATACAAGTTTTAAATTTCGTCTCATTCAGTTCTAGAATGTGGGGAGGAATTTTATTGTAACATTTTGTACAGTACCCCATGAAAGATGAGGCTACTTTAGCCAGTCTGAAACCTGGTTGAACTAATTGGTCCCTATTTCTAGTAATGTAATTATGTCTATCGCCGTTTTTACTGTCGACTTTAATTTATCAACAAAAATGTTGATGTCAAAAAAAACAAGTTTGTCACTATTGAGCTAGGAAAAACATGGGAACGCCCTATTATTCTATACATACATTAGCTTATACAAATATGAGTGAAATACGATACAGAATGTGAAACATCATTTTGTCTCATTTCTTCTAATGTAGTAATCGTATTTGACAAAAGAGACAACAATATTTCAGTTGTTGCTCATTATGGCAACATTTTGTTATGACGTCGTGACAGCTGTCAGTACGTGCCATATTCGCCATATTAATTGCCGAAATTTGTGGTTGTGTTCGTGGTAGTCCTGCTGTCAAATGGTTATTTACTTTTTGTTCCGTGATTAACACAACCATAGCATCGGCAGCCATTTTAAGTGCCATTTTATGGTTTAGGAAGGCACGTTTTTTTTATAGGTATTTCGAGTCCATACTATTTAATAGGTCTATGGTCACTATAGTGACTCACAAGAAAGTGCAGATGCTTATTAAGCATGTGCATGTGATTATTTTGTCTATTTGACAATTTATCCAAGTAAGGGAAGGCACACAAAATAATTTTACTGCAATCTCTTGTCAAAGTCTCTTGTCCAATATGACACCAAGGTATTTTACTTCGTTCTTGTAATCGATCCTTTCGTTTTTCAATTGGATGTAGTTTCTATAACCGCTGTTTAGATTTCTTCTCCTCGGTCTTTTGTGGGAAAACATGATACACTCCGTTTTGTCCACGTTGCATTGGAGGCCTCATTTCTTGTAATAATCGGTGATTTCCTCCGCTGCCCATTCTGCACGCCTAGTGGCATCATTCTCTGCTGCAGTCAGAATGCACAGGTCATCTGCATATTGAGAAAGCATTAGGCCTGCAATTCGTTGCTTTGGTATGTCTGCGACGTATAGATTAAAAGTTACGGGTCCAAGTATCAAGCCCTGCGGAACGCCGTGTGGTACCTTTTTTCAGTTCCAATTGTTGTTCTGAATCTGCCTTTGGTGGTTCTATTTGATAGGTTATTTTCTATTATCTTTATAATGTTGTTAAGGGCTCCAGCTTCATAAAGTTTCTTTATTAGTCTTTCGTGATTTATAGAATCAAATGCCTTGCTGAGATCGGTGGATATCATGGCCACACTGTGTCATTTCTCCAAGGCGTCAGTTATGCATTTGCCAGTTCTCAAAATTTGTGTCGCTGTCCCTCTATGATGACCGAATTCATGTTGATGTTCGGGAATCAGTTCGTTGATTTCTGTATTTATTCTCGAGAGAATTATGCGTTCGGCCCATTTCCCAAGGATGTTAAGAAGGCAGATAGGTCTATATAACTTAAGTTGTATATAGTATTTTCCTGGCTTGTGCAGGAAGATGCATGTGCTTTCCTTCCATCTCTTTGGAAAGTATCCGGTGTTGTACAAAAATGAATTTATTTTCGTTGAATCTATTAGTCAAGATGTAATAAGACTTCATAGACTTATGTCAGAGATAAAATCCATAATAATTAGTAAAATCAGCAAATGTCTTTAAACAACGCTAAACAATGTCATTTATGTAGGAAAACATTTTTTTGATACTGACCTCGTTGTTGCTGATCTTATCATTTCACAGGAACGTATAGAGGACCAGCCCACAATATATGTAATTTAAATGCAAACTCTTGCCCATTTAGGTATAAATGGGCAAGAGTTTGTCATATTTCATAATCTTTCTGGTTTTGATTGTCATTTGTTTATAAAGGAACTTTCAGCTCTTTGCGGTCGTATAAATCTTATTCCCAAAAACAAAGAAAAATATATATCTTTCACAAAATCCGTCCCCATTGACAAAAAAATGTAGCTCAGTTAAAGTTTATCGATTATTTTAAATTTTAAGTTCAAGTCTAGATAATTAAATAAAAACGATGAAAACAAAAGATTTTTAAAATTTACAAAAGTTTTGTAATGATGTTTTTTTTTTAATTTAGCATGCAAGAAGGGTGTATACTGTTATGATTACATTGATCATGGGATCGTTATAAAGATACTAAATTGCCAGATTCATCTAAATTTTATAATAAACTCACATCCCAATCTATTTCGGGAGAAGATTATAATCATGCTTTAAATGTCTGGAATGCATTTGGTATTTCTAATTTAGGAGAGTACACAGACTTATATTTGAAACGTGATATCCTACTTTTATGTGATGTTTTTGAAAAGTTTAGAACAATGAGTTTAAAGTATTATAACCTTGATCCCTGCTATTATGTATCATCTCCTTCGCTGAGTTGGGATGCAATGTTATTATATATTCAAATTAATTTAGACTTAATTATTGATTATTAGATATTGATATGTATCAAATGTTAGAACAAGGCATTAGGGGAGGACTTGCCCAATGTTCTTTTAGATATGCGAAGGCAAATAATAAATATCTGCCAAATTATAACATTATGGAACCTGACAGCTATTTAATTTATCTTGATTGTGTAAATTTATATGGCCATGCCATGATGCAACCGCTTCCTATTCGAAACTATAGGTTTTTAAACGAAGATGAATGGAATAATTTTAATGTGAAGTGTATTTTAAATGATAGTGAGACAGGATTTATTTTAGAAGTTGACTTATGTTATCCTCATAAAATTCACGAAGCTCATTCAGATTTACCATTTGCCGCTGAAAGATTTGCTCCACCAGCTAGTAAAAAAGTTAAATTATTTGCTAACCTTTATGATAAACATAAATATATCTTTCACTGTGTTCATCTTAAAGAATGTGTATAAAACGGACTTAAGAGCGGACAATCCGACACAATTTTCATACACACGCTCGTACGTGATTATGCCGTTGTAACACATACATCTTAGATTTTTTTGAACTAATAGGTATCTTGTGCACTATATCTAGGTTTCTATCGAAGCAGAAATTAAAAATTTGGAGAAACCAATTCAGTATAAGCCTCCAAAAATCTGGATTTTTGAACAAATTTTACCCGAACTTTGGCCGTTCAATATTCATAAATTGTAAAAGTAAAGAAAATATTTCGATAGAAACCTTACAAATTTAATGGAGATTCTAAATGACAAATTTTTATTTCACAAACTTATAAGGCTTATTCAAAAACACGTATTACCCGGAACAAGATTTATGAAATTTTTGAACACCATTTTTAGCTCAATGTTATCGCGTTCTCACTTGCTTGTTAGTCAACAGGGGGTATGAGGTGCGCGGGGAGACGAGTTGTGCGGGGTCGGGCGGGGTGAGACCGGAGTTGAATGAAGATCGCCGCTCGCTCGGGTACTACCGTAGTAGGTAATGAATTTGTTGAGTACTGCGCGTACGTGAGTGTGCATCGTATCTATTTCATTTATTTACCTACTACAACGATCTTGCTTTTTTATACCGGACACTGATTTTGCTTTCAAAAAGATTCAGTACTTTTATAAGAAACGAACCTGGCATTGCGTTAGTGAATACGGACCGAATTTGTTTTGATGGTAGGTTTTGATGGTAGGGTAGGTAGGTAGTTTAGGTACCTAGGTTGCGTAGCTGTAAGCTAGGTTAGTAGTTAGGGTAGATAAGTAGATTGGATGGGCAGGACCTACTTACCTACTCCTCTACCTACCTGGTAGATAGGGTAGGTCGGTAGGTAAGTAGGGTATGTCATAATATGACATACCCTACTTACCTACCGACCTATGTGGGTAAGTAGGGTAGGTAGGGACCCACGAAACATCTGCCAGATGCTTGCAATACTTCCTTGAGTATCGGTATAAAATTATAGATATTTTTATCGCTACTCAGTACTGATATCTGGCTGCAACGCAACGTTGCGAGATCGCACATCACCGGCGCGGGCGAACGGCGCGCGCGTACTTGACGCGTGACGGAACGGCAACAGTGCAGTGTGCGGCGTATATTTGATTTGATCAAAAGCAAGCAAAAGCATCGCATTCGCAACCATTCGATTCGCAACAGTTTCTTACTCCGCGCGTTGAAATTCCGCGTAACATCACGATCCCAACTCCTGAACTTTGACGAGCTTTATCTTAATCAATAATTAATGATTTAATCATAGATATATTATATTTCTATGGATTTAATAAATAAAAAAATACCAATGTCCAATATTTTTCGATAATCTGTCTGACGGACTAATTAGAATTATTATTTATATCAGTCGTGTAACTCGGTGTACGAGTTACCGACAAATGGTTATGTTTTGTAAGTACCTACCTACAAAACTCAACCATTTTCATTTGAAAAATACGCAATTTCACTCGATTTTGACGATGAAGTTTTGGTAGCCAGTTGTCCTAATATATAAAACACAAAAATTGTTTCTACCTATGTCCGTTACAGACTTTGAAACCATTCAACCGATGTGACCTAAACCGGTTTCATTATGGCAATAAAACGAATATCGTTGTAGACCAATAAAAAAAAACAGAATTTCTTTTTTTAGCAACTTCAAAAAAAAAGGAGATAATCATTTCAACACGTATGTATGTAATATTATTGGAACTGCACAATATTCACATAATATGTTACTCTATCTGGGCTTCTAAACACGTGAGCAAAATGTCATAAGTGTATGTTTGTGTAGAAATGCATGTTCTCCAAAACTACTTATCGGATCGTGATCATTCTTTTTGTGTTGGATTGAGTATCTCTCAACTTAGGGAAAAGTGCAAGTTTCACTAAAATCGGTCCAGCAGTTTTCAAAATATGGAGCATACAACCGAACTCCTTAGCAACAAACTCACGAATGAGTAAATTTAGTTATTACAAGTAATTTTATAGGTATTTTGTCAATGACACCCATATCCGGAACAATTATCTATAGGCCATACAAGTATTTTTGCCGTATAGGAATAGAACCTGCGACACGCAGCGCAGCAGCTGATCGCTCAACCACTGCGCCAACTTTCACAACAACCAAGTGTGTCGTAATTTATGTAGGATGCCTACATAAAGTACGAAAATGTATAGGTACCTGAATGATTTATTCTGCTTACGTAGTAGCACAAGCAGACCACATTATTATTTTCAACACACTTGCTCATAAAGTGGCTCTAATTTCACGGCAATTAGGCACATAATGACACCTGTTATCAAACTGTGACTTTTTCATTACTATTATTCACAAGTGAGACAAAGTGTTTTTTTTTTATTTATTGGTTGAGTTGCTTTGTTCTTAAAAAAGTTTAGATACAAAAAAGATCGTGCTCAATAGTACAAATGCAACATATTTCACGCAACTTCGTATTTAAATAGATAATTTCAACTTGTACGTGTTTAATAAATAAAACTTTCACTCAAATATAATTTTTGTTTTTGTCTGTAATAAAGAAAACTTGAAATTCCGCATTTTGTACGTGGCTAAAATGCTATCCGCGAAAATCAAAAAAAAAAAACATTATTTTTAGTCTATGGCCGATCGCCATTGTTAGATGCGCGCGCATAGGAAAACTGATTAATTTTGCCCGCCATTGCGAAAAAAATGTCACAACTCGTTTTCACTGTTGGAAATGATTTTTTAGTATTATTTTCTTCACAAGTGTGTTGAAAAACGTCGTATGATACACGTGTGTATTGATGATTACCGCCCTCGGCTCTCTTAAGACCCTCACCTTACGGCTCGGGTCTCAATGGCGCCTCAGCGGTAATCACCAATATTACACACTTGTACCATAATGTACTATTATCTATCCAATCCGTATCGAGAAAGCTAAAATTTTTAGGTATAACTACTTCCGACTGCCGAAACTAAAGTAATTTATTTTTAAAAAGTTATTTTACACTTTTTATTGTATTTGCTTTTGAAGTAGATTTCTTTTTTGTGAAAAAGTTTTATTTCTCTCTTTATAGTTTTAGTATACTATCACTAAAATGAGCAAGTTCTATAAACATAAATGAAATTTGGCACACATGTTTAGAAGCCCACATAGAGTAACATATGCGAATATTGTGCAGTTCCAATAATATTACATAAGTATATACGTGTCAAATTGACGACACGGTTGGCGTAGTGGTTGAGAGATCGACTGCTGTGCTGCGTGTCACGGGATCGATTCCCGCACTGAACAAATATTTGTATGGCCTACAGTTGTTCCGGATGTGGGTGTCTTGTGTATATGAAATGTTTGTAAACGCACTCACGATACAGGAAGAAATTCATAGAAACAAAAAAAAACACCCTTCGTTTGCCCCAGGGTGGAGGACATCCATAATGACTATAAAAAGTAAAATAAAATATGTTTGTTTTTGGAAAACGGAATCTTCTCGTTAACCGGGTTTTATGTATTTTCTATAAAATAAAAAAAATGTATATGCCAAACTGTATTCAGACTACTTTATTTGATCAACCGCCTGTACGCGTAGGTACCTACGTACAGTGTAATTATACTAATAATTTTAGCTGCCTCAATACTGACTGGATAGATAAATAATAATGTGTTCTGCTTGTGCTATTCCATAAGCAGAATGAATTATATATAATAATAAATTATATATACCTTTACTTATGTAGGAATCCTACATAAATTAATTACGAAAAAACTAATATATTTTAAATAATTTCCAAACAGTAAAAACTAGCGCACGTACGGTACGGTACCTAGATTGGTAAAAATACAAAGTCGCATCCACTGGGCCAAGAGCTACGTTCGTACTAAATGTAGGTTTAGGTACCTACATGCAAGGCAATTTACAAAACTGGAAGCGCGCGCGCGATCCGATATTATTATCATGAATGAATGGGCCGGTCGGCGACCGGTGCCGATCGCCCGCGAGTGAGCGGCGGAAGTTACCGAATGACAACCGAGCGTTCAGGCTATCTCTCTCTTTTCGATTTGCCTCTTTTTCAAGCATTGCGCTGGATGAAACAACAAGCTTTTCGACCGTGCTCGCGTTGGCGATAGACGGTTCGTCAAGGGTCCTCTTAAGATATATAGAATACTAGCGTTTGAACAAAGTTCATTTTTGGCTCCGTATATCTTGTTGAATACTACTCTCAGACAAAGGGCTTCTTCCGATTTTGAAAGAGACTTTCTTAAAAACAAAACAATACTATATTCGGCAAAACTATCGACAACAAAAGAAAACAAGTTGATATCAAACTGGTTTATATATGGAATGATATTCATAATAAAACTAACAAACTTTGTGGAGCTGAAAAATATGTAAGTGCTCCAAACTTCAAAGATTTATCTATATTTTCTGATACTTAAGTAGCAATCCAGTTAAAACAAACGAAAATTGTTCTTGATAGACCAATTCATATTGGCTTCACAATATTGGAATTGGCTAAGAGTACTTTGTATCGTTTTCATTACTCTGAGATGAAACGTCTATACGAAAATGATATTCGACTTTGTTATACTGACACTGACAGCCTTTTGTATTTAATATACAGGGTGTTTGGAAGGGAGCTGTACATACGCCTAGGGTAGAAACTAGGGATAGTCTGCTACCTACCCCCGCCCATTATATTGACCTTGGCCTCAAGGTTTTTTTTTTAATTTGTTATTATTTTTTATTTGACTTTTTTATGATTTTTTGACTAAAACTACCTGTAGCTCAAAATCTATCCATGAGACCGGTCGGCTAATGGTCTTGTTTTAATCGTTAGAGTCTTAGGGTCCTGCAAAAAATTATTTTACACCAGAAAATTGTGGAGAAGAAAAGTTATGGGGCCTGAAGTACCGTAGTAAGGTAAAGAAATAATTTTAAGGGCAACTTTCTATGGGGTTTAAAAAAAAACTAACAGGGTTGGAGTTCTTCTGATTTTTTTAAAACATCCTCAGTCCATGCCCTTTCTAACGATATGCTAAAAGTGTATTTATCACTTTTAGTTTTAAAGTTATTAATTAATTTCCGCAACTAGGGCACTTTTACCACCACGAGTCGACATTTGTAAGACAAATGTAATTTCCAGAATTTAAACCAGTTTGGCCTACAGTTGGCAAATTTGTTGTCTCACTCTTACACGAGAGCAACATGTAAGAGACAAAACATGTCATGTCATGTCTCTTTCGCTCTTGGGTCGACGGGGCCGGGCAGGTAACTCGTTGGGGTCTTTGTTAGTCAGTCGAGATTTACCCATCTTAGCTAACTTACGTACTTGCCGTTACGACGCTCCACTGTTTTCGTTAATTTTGTTGAGTTTGTTATTACTTCGTTTTTGTTAAGTTTTGTTATTTGTTACCTTGTTGTTGGCAAAATGGCTGGATTTACCAGTGAAGAGTACACCGACATGCTGGTGGTGTATGGAATGGCTGATTGCAATGGGCGCGAGGCACGGAGGATTTATCAAGAACGGTATCCTAACCGGCGAGTGCCTAACCACCAAACGTTTGGCTCAACTTATCGGCGTCTGCGAGAAACCGGAAATTTAAATTTCCGGGAACCAGCCGTGAACAGATTTCAACCAAATTTGGCTGCGGAAGAACGCATATTGGCTGAATTTGAGGAAGATCCGACCAGAAGCGCAAGAACCGTAGCCCGGACGCTTAGTTTAAGCGTGTGGAAAGTCTGGTCGGTTCTTCGCGAAAATGGACGTCATCCTTTCCACTACACCCCTGTTCAAGGTAATTTTTTACATAAAGTTTTTGTTTTTAGCTCTTATGTAATGAACTAGCATGTGAATTTCATAGGCAATTTTTAAATTAACATGAGCATGTGTGTGAGAGAGAGAGAAATGGAAAGACAGAGATAGCAATCAATGTTACATAGCTACTAATTCATAAGGAAACCGCTAACGTTGATATTTTTATTGTTTTAGGCTTAGAGGATAACGACTATGCAAGAAGGGTGGAGTTTTGCCGCCACTTGCTCCATACGGACGTGGAAGATATTAATTTTTTACGGAGTATTCTCTGGACTGACGAGTCCAAGTTTGACAAGGAAGGAATTGTAAATTACCACAATCTCCATCACTGGGCACCCAGAGATCAAAACCCGAGAGTCAAGAGGCACAGAGGTTTTCAACGAAGGTTCTCCGTGAACGTATGGGCAGGCGTCATCGGTAATCGGTTGATAGGGCCGCACTTTTTGCCAGACAACCTAAACGGGCAAAACTACTTAGATTTCCTCGAAAACGATTTGCCTGATTTAGCGGAAGAAGTGTTTGACGAAGATCGGCCCATAGTCTTCCAGCACGACGGCTGTCCTGCTCATTGGAGCCTAGCAGTGAGGGAGCTTCTGGACAACTGCTTTCCTAATTCTTGGATTGGTCGGGGTGGGCCAATTCCCTGGCCCCCAAGGTCGCCTGACCTTACCCCACTCGACTTCTACGTCTGGGGAAGGGCGAAAGAGTTGGTGTACGCAGAAGAAGTACCAACAAGGGAGGTTCTAATTAACAGGATCCACGCCGCATTCGATACAATGCGCGAGGAACTGCTGCTTAGAACGGTGACCGTGGAGATGAGGAAGAGGTGCCGAGCATGTTTACAGGTCAATGGTCATCAATTTGAACAAAATTTCTAATTAATTAAAATTAGTAATTAATTAAAATTTGTAATTTAATGACATTAGTCATTACCAAATTTTTTGTTTCATTTGCCATCCTTTTACGATCGAACACATTTAATTTTCATTAGTTGAAATTTTTGCTTGAAGTGCCCTAGTTGCGGAAATTAATTAATAACTTTAAAACTAAAAGTGATAATTACACTTTTAGCATATCGTTAGAAAGGGCATGGACTGAGGATGTTTTAAAAAAATCAGAAGAACTCCAACCCTGTTAGTTTTTTTTTAAACCCCATAGAAAGTTGCCCTTAAAATTATTTCTTTACCTTACTACGGTACTTCAGGCCCCATAACTTTTCTTCTCCACAATTTTCTGGTGTAAAATAATTTTTTGCAGGACCCTAAGACTCTAACGATTAAAACAAGACCATTAGCCGACCGGTCCCATGGATAGATTTTGAGCTACAGGTAGTTTTAGTCAAAAAATCATAAAAAAGTCAAAAAATTATAATAAATTAAAAAAAAACCTTGAGGCCAAGGTCAATATAATGGGCGGGGGTAGGTAGCAGACTATCCCTAGTTTCTACCCTAGGCGTATGTACAGCTCCCTTCCAAACACCCTGTATACAGAAGATTTCTATGAGGATATGAAACATAATATAAAATTCTTTGATACGAGCAACTTTCATCTACCTTGTTCCGTATGGTGCCGGACGTAAAGAATTTCACCATCCCATGTCTTCCCGTGGGTGTCGTAAGAGGCGACTAAGGTACACACCAGAGAATGGGTAGCAGCGTTCTCTGTGCTTCTATAACAACCATACTGCGATCGCCAACCCGCCTGCCAAGCGTGGCGATTATGGCAAAACCCCCCCCAATGAATAGCACAAATAAAATATGGCCCCTAGTACCCGGCAGCTTGCCTACCCTCGACTACGGTAGCGGTCGAGGCTACGACATGGCAAGGGGTGCTAAGTATCTTTGGACGAGATCCGTCTACCCCAACAATCACCGACGACTGGACGGACAACACGCGCACACTTCGGACCGACGAGAAGGTCACCGAACTCGAAGAGGAATTGAGCAGGTTACGATGGAGTATTATAGGGTTATCTGAAGTCTGAAGAGAGGAGGAAGACTCGATAATCCTCAAATCCGGTAACCTGCTCTATTTCCGAGAGGGTGACCGGCAGTCCCAGGGTGGTGTCGGGTTTATCGTCCACAAGTCCCTTGTAAACAACGTGGTGAAGATCGAGATGGTGTCGACCAGGGTGGCGTACCTTATACTCAGAATATCCTCAAGATATTCGCTGAAGTTCATACAGGTCTACGCCCCAACCTCGGCACACCCCGACGATGAGGTAGAAACCATGTATGAGGATATCTCCAGAGCCATGCGTGGTTTCAAAACACACTTCACCGTTGTCATGGGGGACTTCAACGCGAAACTGGGCAAACGAAACGAGGATGAGCTGCAAGTGGGGCAATTTGGAGTTGGACGACGGAACGACCGGGGTTACCTACTGGCCAGTTTTATGGAGAAGGAGGGCCTCTATACGATGAACTCCTTCTTCAAAAAGCGTAAACACAGGAAGTGGACCTGGCAGAGCCCCGGTGGTGCAACAAAAAATAAGATCAACTTCATCATGTCAACCAAGAAGCAAATGTTCAATGATGTCTCTGTGATCAATTCGGTAAAAACCGGGAGCGATCACCGCATGGTAAGCGGCACATTGAACATTAATATTAAGCTTGAAAGGTCTTGACTGATGAAGTCCACGCTCGGGCCAGCACAGATCCAGGTCCAAAACCCCGAGACCTTTCAGCTCGAACTCCAGAATAGTTTCGAGTGCCTAGGGAGCTCCGTGGATGAATACAGCAACGGGTTCGTGGAAGCTATCCATACGGTCGGGTCTAAGTTTTTCAAGACCCGTCGTACAGATAGAAACAAAAAGCTCTCTGATCATATCCTCAAGCTTATGAAGGAGAGGCGTGAGATGATCCTGCAGGCTTCAGATGAGGCGTGCAAATACCGGCAGCTCAATAGACAGATCTCTAAATCCTTGAAAAGAGACCTCCGCCACTTTAATAACGAGCGTATTAAAGACGCGATCGAGCGAAATAAAGGCTCCAAGGTGTGTTCAAGGGATCTGGCTATTGGGCAGAGCCAACTCACGAAACTGAAGACCGACGATGGCAGGATCGTATCCGCCAAACCGGAGATTCTCAGGGAGATCGAGACATTCTATGGGTAGTTGTGTACAACTGCCCATAGAATCAGCAAGCCCGTTGCGAGTCTAGCAAACGACCCAAGAGCTAGATTGACCCGACACTATACCGAAGATATCCCGGACGTCAGCCTGTACGAGATTAGGATTGCTCTGAAACAGCTCAAAAACAACAAGGCGCCGGGTGATGACGGCATTACGGCCGAACTCCTGAAGGCGGGTGGAAAACCGGTCCTAAGGGCCCTTCAGAAGCTGTTTGTTTCCGTCATACTCGAGGGCAAAACGCCACAGGCATGGTGCAGGGATGTGGTGGTACTGTTCTTCAAGAAGGGCGACAATGCCCGGCTGAAGAACTATAGGCCCATCTCACTTCTTAGCCATGTTGTTTTCCAGAGTCATCACGAATCGTCTCGCGCGCAGGTTTGACGATTTCCAGCCCCCCGAACAAGCCGGATTCCGAAAAGGCTTTAGTACCGTAGACCACATACATACGCTGCGGCAGGTTATACAGAAGACCGAAGAGTATAACTTGCCTCTCTGTTTAGCGTTTGTGGACTACGAGAAAGCCTTCGAT
Organism: Orthosia cruda; assembly: GCA_964057195.1. Lineage (NCBI taxonomy): Eukaryota > Metazoa > Arthropoda > Insecta > Lepidoptera > Noctuidae > Orthosia > Orthosia cruda. The sequence goes on from OZ059830.1 coordinate 22,411,912, forward strand.
TCGATCGAGACTTGGGCTGTACTGCAGTCTCTCCAACGGTGCCAGATCGACTACCGGTACATTGAGGTGTTGAAGTGTTTGTACAAAAACGCCTCCATGTCAGTCCGTCTTCAGGATCAGACCTCTAAACAAATCCTTCTCCAGCGCGGCGTGAGACAGGGAGACGGAATTTCTCCGAAACTGTTCACTGCTGCGCTGGAGGATGTCTTCAAGGTTCTGGACTGGAGAGGGCTGGGCATCAACGTTAATGGCGAGTACATCACTCACCTTCGGTTGCCGACGACATAGTGGTCATGGCTGAGACCATGGAGAGCCTCAGTAAAATGCTCGATGACCTCAGTAGAGCTTCCGAAAGAGTCGGTCTTAAAATGAACATGGACAAAACCAAGGTCATGGTGAATGCCCATGTAACACCCACTCCTATCAAGGTCAGAGACTGTACACTCGAAGTTGTAGACGATTATGTCTACCTGGGACAAACGGTCCAGTTGGGTAGGTCCAATTTCGAGAAAGAGGTCTACCGTCGAATCCGACTCGGCTGGGCGGCGTTCGGGAAGTTGCGTGGTATCTTCTCTTTCAATTTACCGCAGTGTCTTAAGACAAAAGTCTATGATCAGTGTGTGTTGCCAGTGATCACTTACGGGACCAAGATGTGGTCGCTTACAATGGGCCTTATCAGAAAGCTCAAAGTCACCCAAAGGGCAATGGAGAGGGCTATGCTCGGAATTTCCTTGCGTGATCAAGTCAGAAATGATGATATCCGCAGGAGAACCAAAGTTACCGACATATCCCGAAGAATTGCCAAACTTAAGTGGCAGTGGGCAGGGCACATTGCTCGCAGAACGGATGGCCGATGGGGCCGAAAAGTTCTGGAATGGCGACCGCGAACCGGAAGACGATACGTTGGAAGGCCTCCCACTAGGTGGACTGATGACCTGGTTAAGGTTGCGGGAAGGCGCTGGATGCGAGACGCACGGGATCGGTCAATGTGGCGACGCCTGGGGGAGGCCTATGTCCAGCAGTGGACGTCTTTCGGCTGAAATAATGAGCAACTTTCAAATTGGAATTCAATTTAATATACATAAAGCAAATTATAAAATACCAGGTTTTTTAAAGATGAAATGGGTGGTGATAATTATATCTGAATTTGTAGGTTTAAGAGCGAATTTGTATTGTAAAGACTCGCTAGCTTCTTCAATAATCTAAGCAAAAGGTGTAAAAATATCAGCTGTAAAAAAACTCGATATTAAAAAATATAAAGGACCTTTACGGTACAATGAATGCATAAGAGATGACATGTGTATTATAAAGTCAAAAAATCATAAGATTTTTACACAGAAGATTGATAAGCTGGTTCTTAGTAGGGATGATGATAGAAGACAAATAATGGAAGATGGTTGTAATACTTTGCCTTGGGGGCATCATAAAACTGCATTTTAATTAAGTGCTGGATGAGATTACAATGCATTAATTTAAGGTATCTATCAAAAATTAAAATATGTTGATTGAAATATATATATATATATAAAATGTTTTAAAATATAATATGAAATAAATCATTTGTAATCAAATAAGTGTGTTTAAATGTGATATACCTACTTCCTATTTAAACTAAATAATCAAAGAAAAATGTAACCCAGAATAGTTGATAGTCATAACATTTATTTAATTGACAAGAAAGGTTTTCTTAATTTTTTTAAATGATAATTATTGTATAGATCATTCACAGTCGACTATTTATAAAATAATCTTAAAACAGTAATAAAACAATAAGTAAAAAAATACAATAATTATTATCTTATTATTTAAAGTACACATATTTTGATAGTACAAACTATTTATTATTAACTAGGTAGGTGTATAAAAATAGTGTAAAACTGTTCCGGGTCACTAAATTTTTCCCATGTTTTAATAAGGGTCTCTGCTGCTTCCATCACGTTGTCATAAGTTTCATGGCCCATACATGCATTGTCACTATCACTATAATAATTTTCATTCTTAGTGTCTTATGCACTTCTAATTTAATTAAATACCTTCGATTATCGCTTTCTCCTCGGTGAACAATGTATGATGATGATGATGATGATCCTATGCACGGACATTTTCTCTTTTTTAAAGACGTTTTAGAGGTTTGTGCTTGTTAATCTCCAGTGAGCAGGTTTTCAACTTTAGCGCCCTGATTTACATATATAATACCTTCAACATAAGGTTCGTAGTTGCCCTGAAAGTAAAAAAATGAGCTCATAACAGGATTTCCATTGAGGACCTCAGAGTTCCACTGCGAAAAAAAAAACAAATTAGCATGACTGTGAAAAAATAACAGTAGCGTAAGAAAAAAGAAAAACAACTACAAAGAATACCTCATGACAACTGGGTTGTTCCTGTTCTGCAGAAATCACATTTTCATTGTCCAATATGCTAGGGCTGTAGGATGACGGTGGTGGCGATGCTTGACACATTATTCTGAAATAAAAAAATACTATCTATAAACTTTAAACAAATATTTTATTAGATGTCAAAGTCACAACGACACGTCAAAAAGCGTTGTCTTATAACTAGTCAAATAACCCGCCCCTAACTGTTCCCGGCGCAAAGGTGCCCATAACGCTTGCTGCATTGCCACGTTGGATGGCAATGGCTAACCTTTGCACCAAGAACGAGCTGGAGCGGGAGTCACCCGTTTTGTCACTTAGCCTATGCCCTATCTCACTAATGAGCTTCTTGGCCTCAGTGCCCCAACAGCCCATGGTCTCAACGGCAATGGGCACAAAATAGTAACGGCCCTCCAATGGTGCGTACTTCACCCTTTTCCTCCCAGCGGCGTCTTCCGCCGCTGCTGACGGCGAGAGGACGGTGCGACCAAGGTGGCTGGCGGCAACAGTGCTGACGCAAGTTGCGTCCCATATTAAGCACTTGCCGTTTTTCCAAGGTACCAAGGTCAGTCCATCCGGCCTCTTGCCGTCAGTCCTACACAAACCCGGAGGCTCCAGCACGCAGGGGATATCTGCCGACACCAATGCCCTCCGCACAATATCATTAAGCGCATGATGACGCGGGAACCTCCCCGAGCAACGACGACAACTCAAAGCGTGATGGCCATCGGCCTCCACCATGGAACCGCAGGTGCATCTGTGGGGTTCAAACACCTTGCAGCCCAGGCGAAGGGCCACCGCCACCCGCAAAGAGTCGTCATCAAGCAACGTGCCCAGGTGAAGCGAAGGAAGCGCGTGCAACCATGCCCCCGATTCCGGCTGCGACACAGCGCTGAGTCTGGCTAAATCAGTCCCCGAGGAACCCATCAACATCCTTTCCTGGACCAGCCTAGACGTGACGTCATCCCACACGCGCTGAACATGCGTTGCGACAGGACCTGCTGCCCCCATGCTGAGGACAGACCAAGCGGACCCGGCATCCAACATAAACGGAATGTTTGCCCCGCCATCATTGGAATCCAATATTATAGATATTTTATTTATAATTTTTGATTTGTTTGGTTATCATTCAAACACTTACCTTTAGACTAAAAACAATATTTAAATCGCGAACAACAGCTTAAGGTCTACTTCAAATCAGCTACTGCAATGAAGTGTAATGTTTAATTACTTTGACATACCTAGAATATTCTCCTTTCAGTTATTAGTCATAAATACATTTATACCGTAACACGAGAACATCAGTTTGATAACGACACAAGTCCAAACCTGTTGTTTAAATACTGCACTCACTTATTCGTAACATTTTTCTTGATCGGATTCCCATCTTTACCGAGCAGCTTACTAATAACCCTATTATATCTTTGTTTCAAGACATCAGGTACGAAATGAATGGTATTGAAATAGATCGTATAAAACAATCTAGAATAACGTCAACAATGAAATTATATATCTCATAAAATGAAGGTGAAAATAAAGTTGCTACATTATATGTGGCTGGAAGTAAAACGGATTCGAAAATGATGGTCATTTTAGTATTGTGTTACCATTAAATAATATTTGCAGAGGATTACAATAAAATCGTTATAAATTGTAAACACGAGCTTATATTGAATAGAAGTCATCATCATCATCATTTCAGCCGAAAGACGTCCACTGCTGGACATAGGCCTCCCCCAGGCGTCGCCACATTGACCGATCCCGTGCTTCTCGCATCCAGCGCCTTCCCGCAACCTTAACCAGGTCATCAGTCCACCTAGTGGGAGGCCTTCCAACGTATCGTCTTCCGGTTCGCGGTCGCCATTCCAGAACTTTTCGGCCCCATCGGCCATCCGTTCTGCGAGCAATGTGCCCTGCCCACTGCCACTTAAGTTTGGCAGTTCTTCGGGCTATGTAACTCTCTAACTTTGGTTCTCCTGCGGATATCATCATTTCTGACGTGATCACGCAAGGAAATTCCGAGCATAGCCCTCTCCATTGCCCTTTGGGTGACTTTGAGCTTTCTGATAAGGCCCATTGTGAGCGACCACGTCTCGGTTCATCACTGGCAACACACACTGGTCATAGACTTTTGTCTTGAGACACTGCGATAAATTGGACGAGAAGATACCACGAATACTTGAATAGAAGTAACTCTAACTTAAACAGCGTTATTCTTACTGATGATGTTGCTAATTTTCAAATAGATATGCAAAGAGTTCAATGGCATCCTCCATTGAGACACACATAAAAGTGTCAGATCGAGAATGATTAACATTTTTAAAGCATTTAGAAAGAGATAAATCCATTCAGATGGCTTTTATAAATTGGGATTTATATGAATATCCTTTACTACCTAAAACTACAAAACATTCTTGGTCAGTTAAGACTGCTTCATAATTAGTAAAACCTAGATATGTAATCTTTTGCTTACAAACTAATAGAAAAATAATAAAACTAAAGACAAGTTCAGTATACGATCATTGTTGGTTTAAAGTTTTCTGAGAACAAATGTAGTATATTATACGAAATGTTTGGGAAATTTCGTCAGTCGTATTACAACTGTCCAGTAGACCCGTTGCTTGACCTAAAGGAGTTCAAAGAAAAAGCCCCTCTCTTTGTCTTAGACTGCTCAAGACAAAACGATAGCCTGAAAACAGGTCCAGTGGATGTGAGGTTGGAAATTGAATGTTCTACAGCAATACCAGATAAGACGACTGCATATTGTTTGATTATAAACGATCGACTTGTGGAATACAAGAATCTACATACTTAATTCTACCTAGGAAAAGTACAAAAGGTGTAAAAAGTCAACACAAAAGTCCTATCTAACCTAGATTCCTCCCTACTTATAAGCTATGGAATACAAACCTCTCAGCAACATTGCACGCAAGTTATCATGATTGCTATTGTGGATATTCAAGGCAAGGCAAACAGAGACAAATGAATTTCTAATAAAAGAAATCGCTATATTGTATAATAAAACATTACAAATGTTTTTAATTAAGCCACTTTTTTGCATTTTCAAAATTAACGAAACAAGAAAAAAAGAAGAGAAGAGGTGATCCAGAACCCCCAATTCTATAGACGTGATTCAGAATCCCCAATTCTATAGACGTGATTCAGAACCCCCAATTCTAACCTACTTACATCTAATAAAGCTGATAATGGTAATGTTTCATGCTGTATTATATTCGAACGCAATGTGAATTGTTACTGAATGAATTGAATTGAAGTCAATGTGATTGGTTGAGAGTTCATACTCTTTGAATTTTGCTCTGCCGAATTCACGTACGCAATTAGGCTGCAGGTTGGATCTAAAACATGGACTTACCTTTAGGAGTTCTTGAAAGAAACACATCTTCGGATTAGGTGTGATGAGGAAAGTAGTGCCATTATTTCGATACGGACAAATAAAGGAATTGCTCAAGGTGATTCCATATCACCTTTATTTTTAATATTGTTACTACAGCGATTTGTCGAAACATAAATCAAGTGTTTATATTATGCCAATAAGCAGACGCTCAATGTAATAAACACAGACCTCGGAACCTATCCTTCTGCAGCGATTTGTGAGACAGGGAGACTTCATATTTCCGAAAATGGACACCGCTGCACTGGAGGATGACTTCAAAGTTCTGGACTGGAGAGGGCTAGTCCTCCACATATTATGTAATTTGTCGGTTTTCGCTAATATTTTTTTCGACTGCAAGAATGTGTTCTTGTGTGACCGCGGTTGGCAGCCGACCTATCATCGCTTCATCTTCGTGACATCCCCGTCCTTTTTTAAATTTAGCGAACTATTAAAATACTGGTGTTCGTGAACAAACTCAACATAAGTACCTAATAGCCAAAAGTTCGGCACATTCTTGAGACTTTAAATGTATTTTTGGTGTCATAATAAATAATAGCGCGAAATAACGTCGACTGTGTTCCATTGCTGCAAGCTCCAAAATCCCGCCATATTCTCGGAAAATAATGTTTATCCAAATAAATAAATAAAACTGGCCAAGTGCGAGTCGGACTCGCGCACGAAGGGTTCCGTACCATTATCGCAAAAAAACGCCAAAAAATCACGTTTGTTGTGTAGGAGCCCCACTTTAATATTTATTTTATTTGTTGTTATAGCGGCAACAGAAATACATCAACTGTCTAGCTATCACAGTTCATGAGTTATAGTTCTCGCCAAACTTATTGGCCGCCCTGAAGTTGGCTACAATGGCTGCGCAGTAGGAAATGTCATACAAAAACAGCACCGTTTCGTGCCTCGCGCATCCGGTAAACCAACTTCAGGGTGGCCAATAAGTTTGGCGAGGGCTATACAGCCTGGTGACAGACGGATCGCGGAGCCTTAGTAATAGGGTCCTTATTTTAACCTTTGGGTACGGAACCCTAAAAGTGTTGAGTGGACGCCATATTGTGTGGGCCCAATTTCTTTTTCTTAATTTCTTTTTTTGTATCGTGTTGGGTACCAAAATAAAGGGTTTTAAGAGGTTATTTAAAATACATAACACTTAGAAGTTTAAATGTACCTAACATTAACATTATAAGCGGGATATTTACCATGTTTACTGTTTGTAGCGAGTTTCCGATATTTCGGTGCTGTTGCAAGCACCATGATCACGGATAAACGTAAATATCCCGCTTATAATGTTAGTGACCATGACAGTTTAATAACTTATAAATGTACCTAATTCGAAAAAAAATATGTTAACTAAAAAGTTATACATAAGAAAAGTTAATTCAAAAAATCAAAAAAAACCCGACTGCTTAAGATGCGAACTAAAAAGCACAACATAATTTTAAAACCAACGCAATATTTACTAAATAAAAATATGTTACAAAATTATAATAAACATTATGTAAGTGGACAGAGTTGATGATCTATTTGCCGAGCAATTAAATCTATCAATCAATTTTAACATTTTTATTAAATCAGCAACTATATTTCGGAGCAATTCCCTGTAAACTATTGCAAATATTGTTGGATACATATGAAATATATTTTTTTAAATGTTTTCTTGTGCTGTGCATTGGATTCATACTCGCCCATCAATGATACGCGCATTCAATATTCTTACAGAAGTCATTTCCGCTGAGATTTAGATTAATTTTTTACCACTTTGATTGTTGTACAAAATTGTCTCTGTTATTTTTAGTAGATATATTAATGTTTAACATGGTATTGTCATTTTCTAAAATATATCAAATAGTTAATCTTTAACTGCTTTTAATCATTACTTTGGGAAATATGAGGCTTATTCACTATATTTTGTAAAAACTTTTTCATAACGCCTTGTCCACTTTTGTATAAATTTATATTATCCGGTGACAATATAATAAGTGCAGTAGTACTTTCGATTGAGGTATCGAATTCAATAATATCATCCAAAAAATCTTTTGTTACTGTGTTCATTTTTAAATCTTCCATGTCTGACGCAGGTAAATTTATATCATCATAGTATGATTCAGTGGTTCCAGTGTTACTTTCCTCAATTTCTTCGGGGAAAAAGTAATGGCCAGTAAAATCGTTATTTTGTCTGACTTCTGCTAATTCCGCCTGGACCATGACAGATTTAACTGCTGAAGTCGAGGGTTGAGTATTTGCACTATAACCTGCAGATACTGGCATTTTATCTACAAGAAATTACATGGTTATTAATAAATACAATATCTCATGTTATTTAGTTTGGTATCTAAAAACCAAAAATATACTTTACCACCATTTCTGAAGATTACGGCTTCAATCAAATCAACTAAAAAAGTAGAATTGACATAATCACTGGAAACTGTTTTTCTAATAGTAGAAGGTTTTTTTTTATTATAAAGTCTGTCAACAAATGCCGCCACGCCAACATCGTGAAACGAACTTTCCGGATGACTATTAATAGTTTTATTATTAGTCGATATCAAGTCTTTGATCATAGGATCGTTGCTCAATTTTTTCTTTAGTAGTTCAACAAAGTCGTCCACTGCCATAACATCTTTACAAGAGTGTGGTGTCGTGTGTGGAGTAATGATTTGCTTTGTAAATTCATACAAATGAGAAAAGTAATCAAATTGAGTAAATGTCTCATTTTCCAATGAAGAAATGATGCCAGACGTAGTTTTGTCTATTATTTCAGTGACATAAGTGCTATCGTCGGTTATCGCATCTATAACGCCCCGTAGTGTATAATGGGCGGTATGGTCAATAACCTCATCATCTGCTCGAAAAGGAGCAATTTTATCTTTCTTTTCGGTTTCGACATTTTTCACTATTGTTTTTTTACCTGAAAAATTTTAAACCATTTTAATTAATTTAAGAATATCATGTTGTATCCATATTCCATAGTATTCGAGTAATTCTTAGTTGGTGCAATGATTAACATGTCACTTTGTATTTAAACAAAGTGGAATAATAATGATAAAAATCGTGTTTCAGTCGTGACTTTTTTGAGTGTTATGAATAAGTTAATGAAAACTGGCAGCGTGATTGTTTTAATTTAATTTAAAACATAGACAGATCTGCACAAATTCAGAAACATTCTGTATAAATACTTACCTAAGGGAAAGTATGGCGAAGAAATGGCAGGCTATTAGCCTGGATGCTGATATGGAGCATTGGATGATTGCGGAGTAGAATGATAATGATGATACTCACAGCATAGCGCTTTATTTACTGAATCACAAGGGGCGTCTAGTGGGCATCTGGAGCAAGGCAGGCCGCTCGAATAAACAGATCTATTTCCAAGATTACCAGCAGGGGCAAAATTGCAAACGAGTCTGTAAATTGTCCTGTACTTTACATTTGCATCCTCTAGGCGTTCCTGTTCCACAAAAGTATAAAATAATATTAGGGGTAGTTACCTAATCAGTTTAAACATTTTTTGACTAAATAGGTCTAGAGATTAGTCGAAAATGCGCAGGAATGCACCTAGTTACGTAAACTATTATTAAATGGTCCTCCTCTTACTCTGTCCGTCTCATTCGACTGATTTTGTTCACTCTTCCTTTCATATACAGTCCATTCTTCTTTGGAATGCGCTTCCTCCCGAGATCAGGACGGCCACCAGTTGGTATGCATTCAAGCGGAAATTGCGGATTTACTTTCAAAACAACTAAGCAGAGTCTTCTTTTCTGTTACTTTATACATATATATATGTATTTATATATGTATATATTATTTTCAATATACATGTACGTTTATTTTACCTATTTTTGTGTGTTATATAATAACTGGTTTTATATTTATTATTAAACAATGCACCTGCCATGTTATCTCTTCACCTACGGTGGTGAAGAGATAGACTGGTTGACTGGTAGAGAATGCCTAAGGCATTAAGGCCTTTATACCTTTTGTGCATGAAGTCTAAATAAATAAATAAATGGTCATACTTTAAACTTGACTCCACCACAGCCGACTTGATTTGTCTCCTCCCAAACGAGTTGCGTAAAATAACCGTAATGTGGATTGCTAGTCTTAGATCTGTAATTTTCAATGCTGCCTTACAATCATCATCCTATGATCTATAGATTTATCTAACGAAAATTTTTGAGAATGACTGAATGATACTACAATACATTAAAGGATCGCATACGCTTTGACCAAATAACTGTCTCGTTGACCTGCTACACGGTCAACATAACTGAGCACCCGAAATGTCAATGCCACTCTGACGGTCGACTCTTGGTATTTGCTCAAATGCGAAAGCGGGGCGCCGCCGCCGCCGCCGCGCGGGTAGCCGGTTGTGGGCTCGTTTTACATTTTGGGTGCTCAGTTATCTTGATCTTGTTGTAGTCGTCACACGTGCAACTGCCGAGGGTAAGTGTATTCAATTATCATTTTAAAGTCTGGCAAAGTATTAATTGGTTCTTCTTTTTAGAATTTCATTGAGCCTGGACATTTGTGTCTGGTTGATGGACCTAATCATAACTGGCAAGACTTACTTCATGATATTATGTTATTTAATTTAAACTTCTGTTTTTGGGACAATCCCAACGCACTATTCCCAAATCACTGCAACTCCTGAAAGCCAGAATCAACAGTGTCCCGACGAAGTCCCGGTCAATGATTTTAACTGTCTTGGATCCCGCAACGAAATTAATCAGAAAAGAATAAAGGAGGAGTAGGAAAAAAATACAAATTGCCACTTTGTATTTTTTCCTACTCCTCCTTTATTCTTAATTTAAACTTACGGCTCATAACGTGACATTGTAGTAGAATTAAGATTCAGTAACTCCATGTACCACACATCGACGAGGGCCGACGGTGTGAGACCGGGCGCATCACCGTGTATTGTAGCAATGTTTTGACCCACGGATATTTTACCTGTAACAGGAATATAAAATTATAATATGTGCGTTCTATCCCCTTTGCCTCATTCACAGAGCAAATTAGCTCCCTAATATTTATTTTCAGACAGATACAGTGATCACAGCGGATCTTTGTGTCTCTGAAGTTGGCTCTGCGAACTATTGTGCAAGAAACAGTTTGTCATCGAGTATACTGCATACAGTAAGCGAGATAGGACGATGCGACAAACGTAAACGAGTAAAAAAGACAGTTATACAAAAATATGTGCGTTCCGATGGCGCGGCCACGGAGATATTAAAAAAAAATGTCTTGCTTTTGTAAAAAATTGTATAAGTTGATTCCCAAAACGATGCATTTGTCATAGTTATGGTTAAAAAGTTTTAAGGGTTTGAACGTGGCAGCGCCACAACAAACTTACTCATAGGTAGGTAATGCGAAACGTATCTACCCATAGCAGAATTTATATTGACGGTAGGTATGACTAATTTCGCATATCTACCTTATTATATTAATTAATCCTTTAGTCTTATTAATAACCTCGTAAGAATACTTTAATTGAGGCTCATCAGTAGCTGAACACCTATGTTATTTAGTTAAATTATTGTTCGTGTATTTTGCGACCTCAGTAAAATATTTAAATTATTTTATCTAAAGCACGTGAAAATCTCCACAACGAAGGGAATATACCAAAAAGGAATAAACATACAATTAAATAGAGTTTCCATTACTAAATGCAACGTTAATATGGCTTGGGTACCTTATACCCCTTTTTTTTTTTTTCTGTGGTAAATCATCCAATGACTTCTCCCGCTCTGGGTGAAGCGGGCGGGCGTGTCAGACTTTTACTGACTAAAACCCACCCGTGTTCCTTCAGTTGCTTTTGCCAAGGCCGCGGTAACTCTCTTTCAAATTTATCCGCGACTACCTTATACTCCTGAACTTGCTTACCCAAATCTCGACACGTGTCTTGAATATCCGGCACACGATGTCGAACACACTGATCGGCCCATCTTTGAGCTGAAATTTCCAATTCTTTGTTCCATTGCTGTAGTTAAAATGAATAATTAATTAGTCTTTAAGTATAGCCATATTTATTTAACACAAGCTTCGCCCGTGTGAAAAATTACACTGCTCAACAAGATTTTGTAACTAGGAAGGTGTTAGTAATTTTGAAAAACTTGTATATCCTCATTACCAAACTATTTTTGATTAGGTCTAGTTTTTGTGTTACAGCTACTACCGTTTACCATCGTTTTCACTGTAGATTGTTTAATTCAGGTTGTTTTATTTTTCAATAAAGTAGTTGTGTTATAAGTTTAATGAGTTAACTGATTCTTAAGTAATGTCGAAAAAGGGCTAAATTTACATATCCTGAAAAGACTTGTCAGGACCATTCCCTTGATAAAAAATATTCTATGTTCTATTCCAGACTATAATCTATCTCTGTACCAAATTTCATCCAGACGTGAAGAAGTAACAAAGATACAAACACACACACCCACACACTCACAAACTTTTGCCTTTATAATATTAGTGTGATATATAAAAGTTTAAAAAAACAAAAAAAAAACACACTTTATTAATTTATTTTTAAATTATTTTCTCTTTTACTGTATGGTTTTCTAACCATACAGTAAAGGAGAAAATAATTTTCAATAAATTTTAATTAAGAATATTGTGCATAATTTAAAAAAAAAAACGTGGGTTGTTTTTTAAGTTATTTTCAAAATAACTCTACTTTTACCAATATCTGTCAATAAAATATTATAACATTAGGCATGCCACGCTATTTTACATTTTTTTTTTTTGTTGAACTCACTATTCTTAATTTAAATTGATTGAAAATTACTTTCTACGTTTTAATTTGATTTTTTATTAAAGCGTATTTTATAGTTTTTATCAGGCTTTTATTTAACTTGCAAGTGTGTTCGGGTCAAATCTTGAAACTGAATTTGAAACTAAGTGTTCCAATATGGTAGACGGCCCAAGATGGCGGACTAGTTATTTTCTGTGCACTACCATAATATGACTACCAGCAGCTAAATAGACGGATCTCAAAGTCCTTGAAAAGCGACCTTCACCGCTTTAATACCGAAAGCATTAGGTCTTTACATATGAAATTGGCGTTTTGTAAGGGAGGAACATAAAGTCGTTTTTTTTTAATATATTTTTATTTATTTATTGATCCCTTTACTAAAAAAACCATTCGGACGGAAATCAATAAAATCTTTGAAGGCGCTTTGGACTGCCCCATCGGAGTTGAATTTTTTCCCTTGAAAGAAGTTATCCAAATTTCGAAAAAAAATGGTAATCTGTTGGAGCAAGGTCCGGGGAGTACGGTGGATGTCTTAGACATTCCAATTGAAGCTCCTCTAATTTGGTAGCCGTCTGTTGTGCAGTGTGTGATCTAGCGTAGCGTTGTCCTGAAGCAGCAGTGGCCTAGAGCGATTGACCAGCCTCGGCTGTTTAGCAGCTAGCTTTTCCATCATGAGACATCCACCATAATCGTCTGGCCAGATTTAATAAAGCTGTAGTGAACGACACCGGCACTAGTCCACCAAACGCTCACAAGTAATATTTTTTGAGTAAATTTTCGCTTGGGGCAGGATTTGGCTGGTTCGCCAGGGTTCAGCCATTGCGATGAGCATTTTCGGTTATTGTACTGGATCCACTTTTCATCACAGGTAATGATTCGATTTAAAATCCTTGCATTATTGTGCCGGTTGAGTAATGTAACGCAGAAGTCGACGCGCGTTTGTCGGTTTGCTGCACTCAATTCATGAGGTACCCACCTTTCAAGCTTTTTCACCTGCCCAATTTGCTTCTAGTGGATTAAAACAGTTTTATCACTAACACCGCAGCCTGCAGCTAACTCGGACGTGGTTTGCGATGGATCCGCTTCCACAATAGCCTTCAATTCTTCATTATCAACTTTGGTCTCCGGCCGTCCACGGGGCTTGTTCTGCAGGTTGAAATTTCCAGAACAAAACCTTGGAACCTAAAACGCACTGTGTTTTCTTTTCCGACACCGTCGCCATACAGATCATTAATACTTCGAGCCGTTTCTGCAGCACTGGTGCCACGATGGAACTCGTACTTGTAAATAACGCGATATTTCAAGTTTTCCATTTTGTAAACTGACTGGCGCAAAGAAAAAACCAAAAAGAGGAAAAAACAAATGAATTACGGTTTTTCTAACACAAAAGCATGAGTAAATAGCTGAGTAAATTTAAAATTGGAATTGCAAACCAAAGAGGAGATATTTGAGATCAAAGTGGCCAGTACGACAAAATGCCAATTTCATAGGTAAGGACCCAATATTAAAGACGCGCTCAACGGAATAAGGGATCCAAGGTCTTTGCAAGATATCTGACTATTGGGGAGAGCCAGCTCACGAAACTGATAACCGATGATGATCGATCGATACGATCGATCGTACTCGCCAAACCGCTCCGGTTTCCGGTTTCTGAGGGAGATGGAGAGGTTCTATGGGCAGTTGTACACGTAAACTAGTAAACCCGTCGCAAATTTAGCAAATGACCCTAGGCCTAGATTGACCCCACACTATACCGAAGACATTCCGGACGACAGCCTGTACGAGATTAGGATGGCTCTTAAACAGCTTAAGAACAACAAAGCACCTGGTGATAACGGAATTACGGCCGAACTCTTGAAGGCGGGTGGGAAACCAGTACTTAAGGTCCTTATTTAATTACTAAGCATTACCTTAATTAATGTTTTGTCGTGTCATAAAAAGTTAGACAAGAGGCGGCGGGAAGGTACCATTATGGTACTTTTTACTAGCTAGAAAAAACCGGCCAAGCGCGAGTCGGACTCGCGCACAAAGGGTTCCGTACCATTATCGCAAAAAAACGGCAAAAACATCGCGTTTGTTGTATTGGAGGCCCACTTAAATATATATTTTATTTTTAGTATTTGTTGTAATAGCGGCAACAGAAATACATTATGTGTGAAAATTTCAACTGTCTAGCTATCACGGTTCATGAGATACAGCCTGGTGACAGACATACAGACAAACAGACAGACGGACCGCGGAGTCTTAGTAATAGGGTCCCGTTTTTACCCTTTGGGTACGGAACCCTAAAAAAGTAAAACCAAAAGAACAGATTTATCAGAAAGAAAAAGGCATTACCAATTTCTGCATACTTCCAGCTGCTGGCAAAGATCTGATTTCACCGCCAGCTACTTTATTACGTCGACTGTTAATTTTGTCTAGAATCAGTCGTCTATCATGTTCACTCGAAATGGTTTTTTCATACGCGACACAGTGGCTGGCTGGTTCCAGGGACTGAAAAATTTTAACAATTGAATCAGTACCTCTCCCTGTTTGTAAAAAGGTAAGTACCTACCCACTGTAAGGCCCGCTTGCGGCCCTATAACTCCATTTGCGATAACATTAGACATTTAAATAAGCCCATTTTACTGTCCGTTCAACCGATTTTGACTTCTATTGCGTTGGTAATACGACAAATAGTAAGAATGTCATCCTTATGCTTACGGGATGGAACTCAAAATCAAACCGATTTTGAGTACGGACTGTAAAAAGATTTGTAAACATGTCTAATGTTATTTCAAATGGAGTTTTATGGTATCTTACTAACTCCGAGTTAATAGCAAACACAGCGGCATAATGAATATCATATTGGGTATTTAAGGTGCAGATACTCCTCAGTAACTGATTTTAAAATGACAACCACGTCTAAAAAACATTGAACTAATGTACAAGATATGCCTGGAAAACTATATAAATCAAAAATAAAAGAATATTCTAAGATCAGAGGTAGTACAATAACGTTTTGTACACATCTAAAAAAAACAAAAAATCTTTTTTTTATAAATTGTGTCTAATTTCAGTGTGCCTTTTGGCATAGGCCTCCCTAAAGTTTCCACTGTAGTCTGTCCTGAGCTACTTGTCTCCACCTTGGACCAGCAGTCATTTTAATTTCGTCCTCCCATCTCAGACAATCTTCCGCAGCTTCTTTGCCCATCTCTTGGGTACCCAGTCTGTCACTACCTTGCTCCATTTACCACTGTTATCGTTATGGAAGGATGCAGGTGTTGAAGGTTATTCTTTTAATTGTCATGCCCAGGTACTGTGATTTCATGGTTCCAGGCTCCTTCTGGGTAAGCTCACTCCATCGTCGACTTTGTCTCTGTCACCTCTGACCAAGAATCTCAAGGGCAAACACAAAATAAAAAAATAACAAAAAAAAGATCTCCTTGAGTGACCAGTATCTCTTCCATCCATTCACAATCCTTGTATTGATATCCTTTTTAGTTTGGTATTTTGGGGAAATGAGCTCACCGAGGTAGATATATTCTTCAACCAACTCTAGAGATTTTTTTTCACTCTGATGTCTACCTTTTTGGAGTTAGTCATTACTTTGGTCTTATCTATACTAATATTATAAAGAGGTAAAGTTTGTGAGTTTGTGAGTTTGTGACGTTGTAAGGGGTAATCTCTGGATCTACTGAACCGATTTTGAAAATTCTTGCACCGGTAGAAAGCTACATTATTCCTGAGTGTCATAGGCTATAAAATATTTTCAGAAAAAATAGAGATCCTTATGAAAATTGCAATAATGTAACCCAAGGTAGCAAAATGTTGTCTGTAAAATACATAATTTGGCGTGCGCTGAGAAAACTATTGATGATAGATACAAATTAGTAGGTAGGGTAGGTAGGATAGGCAGGTTAGGCAGGGTAGGCAGAGTAGGCAGGGTAGGCAGAGTAGGCAGGGTAAGCAGAGTAGGCAGGGTAAGCAGAGTAGGCAGGGTGGGCAGGGTAGGCAGGGTAGGCATGCTAAGCAGAGTAGGCAGGGTAGGCAGGGTAGGCAGGGTAGGCAGGGTAGGCAGGATAGGCAGGGTAGGCAGGGTAGGCAGGTTAGGCAGGGTAGGCAGGGTAAGCAGAGTAGGCAGGGTAGGCAAGATAGGCAGGGTAGGCAGGAAAGGCAGGGTAGGCAGGGTAGGCAGGGTAGGCAGGGTAGGCAAGGTAGGCAGGGTAGGCAGGGTAGGCAGGGTAGGCAGGATAGGCAGGGTAGGCAGGAAAGGCAGGGTAGGCCGGGTGGGTAGGGTAGGCAGGATAAGCAGAGTAGGCAAGGTAGGCAGGGTAGGCAAGATAGGCAGGGTAGGCAGGATAGGCAGGGTAGGCAGGAAAGGCAGGGTAGGTAGGGTAGGCTGGGTAGGCAGGGTAGGCTGGGTAGGCAGGGTAGGCAGGGTAGGCATGGTAAGCAGGGTAGGCAGGGTAGGCATGGTAAGCAGAGTAGGCAGGGTAGGAAGGGTAGGCAGGGTAGGCAGGGTAGGCAGGGTGGGCAGGATAGGCAGGGTAGGCAGGGTAGGCAGGAAAGGCAGGTTAGGCAGGGTAAGCAGAGTAGGCACGGTAGGCAGGGTAGGCAAGATAGGCAGGAAAGGCAGGGTATGCAGGGTAGGCAGGGTAGGCAGGATAGGCAGGGTAGGCAGGAAAGGCAGGGTAGGCAGGGTAGGCCGGGTAGGCAGGGTAGGCATGGCAAGCAGAGTAGGCAGGGTAGGCAAGATAGGCAGGGTAGGCAGGAAAGGCAGGAAAGGCAGGAAAGGCAGGGTAGGCAGGAAAGGCAGGATTGGCTGGGTAGGGAGGATAGGCAGGGTAGGCAGGAAAGGCAGGGTAGGCTGGGTAGGCAGGATAGGCAGGGTAGGCAGGAAAGGCAGGGTAGGCAGGATAGGTAGGGTAGGCAGGGTAGGCTGGGTAAGCAGAGTAGGCAGGGTAGGCAGGGTAGGCTGGATATGTAGGGTAGGCAGGAAAGGCAGGATAGGTAGGGTAGGCAGGGTAGGCAGGGTAGGTAGGCAGTTGACGGGAGCGAAGCCCCGAGGGTCAGCTAGTTGATAAATAAAGATACATACTTTGCCCTTATGTTTTTAGGGCTCCGTATACGAAGGGTCCAAACGGGGGCTCCGTTTGGACACGGAGACCCTTCTCTCTCTCTCTTAATGCTATCACTCATGTGTCTGTCTGTCCGTAGTCTGTAACACTATTTCGTTCCGAAGAATGTTTTAACTTCGCATTGACCTATGAACTTGAAATTTAGTGATAAATGTTTATCATTACGTATATTTTTACTAAAATCTGATTTTTCTTTGGTGCGGAACCCAAAATGCGCGAAGTCCGCCACGCAATTGGCTGGTTTTTCTTTATAGGGTTCCGTACCCAAAAGGTTCCAAACGGTTGGAGCTACAGTCTTGAAATTTTTACAGTATAAGCATCTTGTTGACCCAAAGCCATACAAATTGTCAAAAAATATTATTATTGTTTTTAAGGGGCCCCTATACAGCTAAACCCCATCGAGTGGGTTATCGCTGTTTAGAACTCGTTGAGTAGATAAATACTGTGTTTTAAGTTTATTTATTTTTTTAAACAATGGTATGAGAAGCCTCCAAAGTCAGTTTTTTTTAGTAAAATTTTGTGCAGAAGAATTTTGTAAGTAACTTCTCATTGAACTACGAACATGAAATTTGGTGATGTTTATTATTACGTAAATTTTACTAACAAACACCAATAATATTGATAAACCAGTTATTTTTTTAATTCCCTTATATTTTCTATTACTAAATATTACCACTATTGGCGTAGTGGTTGAGCGATTTGCTGCTGCGCTGCGTGTCGCGGGTTCGATTCCCACACGGAACAAATATTTGTATGGCCTACAGATAATTGTTCTGGATCTGGTTGTCTTGTGTATGTGAGTTTAAATGTTTGTAAACGCACCAACGATACAGGAAGAAATTCCTAGTGTGAGGCAACGTAGATTAAAAAAAAAGATATCGTCATATTTCAAACAAATTACCTAAAACAACAACAAATTGATTTGATTTGAAATTATACATTTTAACCTTCCTCATGAATCAGTCTGTATATTGGTAACAACCGCATGAAAGTCCGTTCAGTTGTTTTTGAGTTTGTCGCGAACAGACAGACAGACGCAGCGGGGGACTTTGTTTTACATTATGTAGTAGTGAGTAGTGATAGTGATTAACAATCTAACACTTACGTAAAACTTTGGCCAAACTGGGAATCACACCCAGAACTTCACGTTCAGCAGTCGCACTAGCATCTTCTAGAATACTAGATGTCTAGTCGATGAGATACGGAGATAGACTACGTATACAATCTTCAGAAATCACCTTAGATAATACCTCTATGTCTTTGACTTACCCTGTATTTACACAAAGTATGCTGTTTACTGTTATTGCAATAGTCAATGCTACAGTAATTTTTTGCTAAACATTTTGGTACAAATAGTAAAGAAACGGAAATAAATAATATATTAGTTAACGTCATCATAATGTAGATAAAAATATTGAAAATTAACATGTCCTTTCACTCCAGATGGCCTAGATTATTTTAAAATGTACATGGAACTTGCCTTTTCAACACCACGTAGGTACAAGGGCGGAATTTTGTGTAGGTACCGTGGAGATTCCATCACAGTACATACTTAGAAGCAAATCAAATTATCAGAGTAATTAAAATATATGAAAAAAATAACAGAAAAAAACTATTCACCGCTGCACTGGAGGAAGTCTTCAAGGTTCTGGACTGGAGAGGGCTAGGCATCAACGTCAACGGCGAGCATATTGTGCGCACGGTTGGCGTAGTGATTGAGCGATTGACTGCTGCGCTGCGTGTCGCGGGTTCAATTCCCGCACGGGACAAATATTTGTATGACCTACAAATAGTTGTTCCGGCTCTGGGTGTTTGTGTAAGTGAGTTTATATGTTTGTAAACCCACCCACGATACAGGAGAAATTCCTAGTGTGCGGCAATGATTTAAAAAATATCACTCATTTTCGGTTCGCCGATGATAAAGCTGTCATGGAGACCATGGAGGACTCCAATACAACGCTCGATGACCTCAGTAGAGCTTCCAAAAGAGTGGGTACAAAAATTAACATGGACAAAAACCAAGGTGATGTTGAACGCCCATGTCGCACCCACTCCTATCAAGGTCGGTTAATCCACTGCCGAAGCCGTGGACGACCATGCCTACCTGGGACAAACGGTCCAGCAAGGCAGGTCCAACCTGGGGGCTCGAATCGCTGTCGAGTCTAGCATGAAGTACCTAGGATTGGTTCTCGACAGCCGGTGGGATTTCGGTCCCCACTTTCGGCGGCTGGCGCCCAAGTCATTGGACGAGGCTGGGGCGCTGTCAACGCTGCTTCCCAATCTGGGGGGGCCCGAGGAATATAGGGATCGTGCAATCGATGGCCCTGTAAGGGGCCCCGATCTGGGCGGAAACCTGACGGCCGGCAGTATCGCTGTTCTGCGAAGGCCGCAGAGAGTGATGGCCGTCAGAGTCATCACGGGGTATCGCACGATCTCCTACGAGGCGGCTTGTGTACTGGCCGGATCGCAGCCCTGGGACCTGGAGGCGAAGGTACTCGCGTCACTGTACCTGTGGCGCGAGGGAGCGCGGGCGCGAGCGAAGGGCCGTTGCAGCGACATATGGAGTTGTGTCGGTCTCAGCTTCGCGAGGTCCTGGTGGCGGAATGGCGGGGTAGGCTTTTACGCCCTACCGTCCGCCTCGTTACCATCGAGGCGGTCCGGCCAGTGCTCGAGCGCTGGCTTGGGAGGGGGCACGGCTCCCTGTCGTTTCGGGTGACGCAGGTGTCTTTCCGGGCATGGTTGCTTTGGGAAGTACTTGTGTCACATAAACAGGGAGCAGGAAGTCTGTCCGTCGACTGCCGGGAGGACACGGCGCGGCATACGCTGGCAGAGTGTGCCGCTTGGGAGGAGCCACGCCGTGCCCTCATCTCTGAAGTAGGCAGTGACCTGTTGCTGCCGGCCGTAGTCGAGTCGATGGTCGGCAGCGAGGAGTCCTGGGACGCGGTGGTATCCTTATGCGAAAAGGTCGTCTCGCAGACGACTGTTTCGCAGAAGGAGGCTGCGGAGAGGGAGAGTGAGATTTCATCCGCTAACCCAATCCGCAGCAGACGCGCCGGGCGTCGGCGGAGGGCGGACAACGCCCTCTTCCAGCACCCCTAAATAGGTCCAGGGGCGACGGACTCGGGGACGTCTGTCGCCCTCCACACATCAGGACCCGAGGTGGCGGCGCATAGTGTTGCACGCGCGCCCCTCTTAGACGTCACGGGGGTAGCCCAACACCTCACTCCCCCCCAACGAGGTCGTGGTCGTGGCCCGCAGAGGCGGGCCGGCACTAGCCGGAAGCCGTTGCGGAAGTATCGTTGTTCCCGCGACCCCCGGTGTAGGTGTGAGACGGAACACCGGGGTGGTTTTTAGTCAGTACGAGTCTGACAGACCCCTTCGCCCCTCCAGGGCGGAAGACATCCAATGAGGATTTTCCAACGCGGAAAAAAAAAGCCAGGTGCAACCACGAGAAAGAAGTCAACCGTCGAATCCTACTCGGGCGGGCAGCATTCGGGAAGCTGCGCGGTATCTTCTCGTCCAACTTACCACAGTGTCTCAAGACGAAAGTGTATGACCAGTGTAACACACACTTATGACCTATGGCTCTGAGACGTGGTCGCTCACAATGGGCCTCATCAGAAAGCTTATAGTCACCCAAAGGGCAATGAAGAGGGCCAGGCTCCGAGTGTCCTTGTGTGATTGGATCAGCAATGTAGAGATCCGCAAGTTAACCCATGGTTTACGAAATAGCCCGAAGAATTGCCAAACTTAAGTGGCAGTGGGCAGGGCACATTGTTCGCAGAACAGATAGCCGATGGGGCAGAAAAGTATTGGAGTGACGACCGCGAACCGGAAGACGTTGCGTTGGAAGGTCTCCCACCAGGTGGACCAATGACCTGGTGAATGTTGCGGGGATCCGCTGGATGCGAGATGCACGGGACCAATCAATGCCGCGACGCTTGGGAGCGGCCTATGTCCAGCAGTGGAGGGCTTTCGGCTGATATGATGATGATGATGCACAGAAAGAACATGAGTGAAACTCTTAACTTTCATAAACCTTCCTATACATACTTGAACTTGTACAAATAAACATAAATTATGATACTTCAAGTTTATTTCTGACTGTTATTGTTATTTTTTGCCCGTCCGCCCCTTGTGCCCCTCCCAGAAAAAAATCCTGGATCCGCCCTTGCGTAGGTACATAATACAGGAAGGGTTAAATATTGCAAGTTGAAAAACAAGGGGCCATGGACATGGAACCCTCACCTTAATAATATATAATATAATCAACCTTTAAATGTTCCCATTACTGGGAAACAGGCCTCCACTGTGTGAGAGGAAATGGGCCATAATCCATCACGGGGGCCCTGGGTAGGTTGGTGTATGTCACATGCCTTCGGTTTTTTTGTTCTAAAACATGCCATGTTCTAAAACGGTGAAGGAAAACATCATGAGTAAACTTATGATGTTTTCCTTCACCGGTTTGAGAGCAGTGGTGATGAAATAATTTACGCAAAGTAAAGCGCCTGTCTGGGTTCGAACCCACGCCCTACGACAAGTTAATCGCGGCCGTTACCACTGGGTCTACACTACTCTTAGATTTTTTTGCTCTTTGAATTTTCACGTTATATTATTTTAATTAACAATTTGAGTGTTTTTCACTTGTCCTCATAGTTTCGGACTTGGCAATACACGCCCATTTGAAAAACTCACCTTGTATACAGCGCCGGAGCTAGTCAGATGAGTTGCCAGGAGACTGGGGTTGTGTATGCAAGACTGAGCGTGTAGCCGAACCCTTACCCTTGAACTTCAGATGGGCGCTCTTTGCAGACATACAAAGAAATAAAATAAACTTTCACTTATAATTAATAATAATTTTGTTTTTGCATAGCGTACAAACACGCCATATTAAAAACTACCGACATCATTACAATAAAACGTGAAGTATTATAAATATCATACTGTGTAATTTTATCTCTGCACCACCCTAAGGTCTACTGGTAGAAAATGCCCAAGGCATTAAGTCCGCCTTTGTACTTGTGCATAAAGTTTTATAAATAAATATATAAATGTACCCAAAGGCGGAACCAGGATTTTTCCTGGGAGGGGCACATGGGGCGGGCTGTATCATACTTCAAGTTTATTTCTAATATAGTTCATAGTTCAAGTATGTTTAAGAAAGTGTCAAAACAATAGAAAATTAAATGTTTATAAAATAAAGTTTTCTTTTATGTTGCCTGCTAAAGATGTCTAGAACTTCATTAGCGTCAATTTTTGCCGCAACGTCTTGATGGATATGCATTAAAGCCACTGACCCCTATTAAACAAGTAAGCCCCCCCCCCCCCCCTAAAATCCACCCTTGATTGTACCGTATTACGACGAAGTGTACCTATAGCTCTTGCCAAACCTTTTGGCCGCCCTCGAGTTGGCTTTCCGATGCGCAAAGCACGAAACGATGCTGCTGTTTATTTATGAGATTTACTACTGCGCAACGATTGTTCCAAATTTCAAAGCGGCCAAGAAGGTTCGGTTCGGTCGATTCTGTGACTAAACCAGAGGCGGCTCGTCCTAAAGAGCGCTGGTGCAGTGCACTCCCACAAAAATTGCATAATCTATATTTCCATAAAATCCTATACATATTATATTCTTTCTACAATGCCTATACAATACACTCATAATAGCAGTTTACTATAAACGTAGTAGAAAGTAACTATTACCTACGCGCACATTTGGCGTCAAGTTGTATGTGCCTAACGTGTGGAGTGGAGCGCCAGCGTTTTCGCTCCTATGAAACAAAATTCAGTACGATTTCTAGCACTGTATTCAATGAGTGCGAAAGAGAAACATCGACACAGTCCGACGCGTGAAACATAAGATTTTGTATGGGAAATTAGCCTAATCTGGAGCGCCGCTCACGCGCGACGTTGCCAAATCGCGCAAGGCGGCGCGGGAGACTTATGCCTGTGCGCCGTTGTCAATCTTATGTAAACAAACACTCGGGAGTCAGTTACTTTACGGTAGAATGTAGATTCTTCACAGTTTTTCTTTTAATTATGTATTAAATATAGTTTTGCGAGATATTTGTGTTAAAAATGGAAAATACAGTGTGTCTTTTATTAAAAATTATGAAAAGACTCTTGAAATGCGTCTCGAACTTAAAGCTAAGGGGCCACCACGTCCTGAAATTGCTCTTACTCAAAATTTAGTTATGTGAAGTTCAATTGGCATCTATCGGCCGACTAGATATTCGTAAAGCTCTCGATTCTGCGTATCGAAAATCTATTAGAGAGTTCAATGAACGCGTTGATGAAAATCGATATATTTTACGGCATTTAATAGATTGTGTGGTATTTTGTGGTGCATTTCAAGTTGCTTTACGGGGTTAGGATGAATCTACGGAATCCCGGCATCTATAGCGGTTTGGTTGATTTCGTGTCAGAGATCGATTTGGCTATGAAACAGCATTTATCCAGCAGTTCCGTTTTTAAAGGTACGTCTAAAACCATTCAGAATGACATTTTAGATGCTATTAATGTAGTTTGCAGAACAGAAATACTGAACAGAACAGATCAGAATGGATTGTCTATACATACAAAAAAATAAATGGTAAGCTCTAGTTTTACGTTTTTTTTAGTGAACTCCCATAAATAAATGTCACGAGCCGCCTCTGGACTAAACATGGATTTCTTGCTGTATTATTTCCGCGCGATTTTTTTACCGCAATGCGTCAGCTTCAAAAAATTCCATATGTCGCAGAATTAGCGGATTTTATACGCTAAGATTTTAAATGGTGCGGAAACAAACAAAAACAAAATAGTTCCTACTTTGTTGAGTTAACCTCTGTCAGTCATTGTGATTGTCAAACTAGTATATAGCAAAGACCTATTAAATAGTACCTAGCTCAATGGTATATAGTTATCTGTGATTGTCAATGTCAGCGTTGCCAGAACGTAACTTTTGTTACATTTTACGTAACTTTTGACCGTCTCACGTAACCTCCATGTAACATGACTCAAAATGTAACTTTCACGTAACTTTTAGGTCTTACTAAAAATATTAAAATAAAAATGCATCTAAAAAGCTTTTGTTCGTCATGTTGTCGCACCTAACTCACTCACTCACTTGTATTTCTAAATCATCCATCCCGCTTACTCCGGCGAGCGAGTGGGCATCGTGTTTTGTTTGCTAAAGTTTTAATATCTCTAAAGAAGAGTAAATAAATACGAAAGTTAATATCTGTGGATGTAATTTTATTTATTAAATTTATTCCGTCAATAATGTAATGATTGGTTTGTTTTCAACTTGTTTGTGCTAACAATACTTGGTTAGTAAATTTTATATTTATTGTAGTTTTAATTTAATAAATAATTATTTAGGGATTCAGTAAATCAACAACAAAGTCGTTTGTGCTAACAATACTTGGTTAGTAAATTTTATATTTATTGTAGTTTTAATTTAATAAATAATTATTTAGGGATTCAGTAAATCAACAACAAAGTCGTATTTGCAACTGAAGTAAGTTTATTTTTGTATCAATCGTCAACTAATCAAGATTATCAAGTCAAATAGCATAATATATGTGTGTCAAGCACTGCACTAGCTTCAAGAAGTTCGTGTAGCTATTTATTACTCATTGTTAAGTAACTTTGGTTTCGTTTACAAGAACTACAGTGGGCTGAGTACCTACCGGCCGGCGTAACCTGGATTTGATTTTGTTTATCGATCTTTTCGCTAATGCAACCAAGTAGGTACCTACCCATATAGTTGTTTCTCGTTGTAATTTGAAATTTCTAAACTAAATGCAATAGATTTACTCGTGGTAGTTGCGGGGGAGGGCCCGACCGCGCGAAAATTAGAATAGTGGGCGCGTTCCGCTACTTATATAGCAGAAAAAAATTATTACAATTGTATTTTTTTATTATTTTAGTGTCGTTTTCCATATAAAATAAGGTAATGTAACTTTTCTCACGAAAATGTAACTTTTCTCATGAAAATGGAACTTTTTGGGATGTCTCATGTAACATTTGACTGTCTGCCACTGGCAACACTGGTCAATGTCATGTCTATTCAAGTGTCACATTTATTTGAGTAGGTTAGGTTTGAGCTCCGGCTTCTTTGGGCTTCTTGTATTTGGCTTCTTCTTCTTTTTAATCAGTTGCGACTATTTAGAAAAAAAAATAAAATGAGTCGAAACCTAAAAGCAATGATTGGCCCTTCAATTTTGAACTCGGATTTATCAAGACTGTACGAAGAATCTCAAAAACTACTGGATAATGGTGCAGATTATTTACATTTGGATGTAATGGATGGTCACTTCGTCCCTAATTTAACTTTGGGCCACCCCGTCGTGAAATGCTTGCGCAACAAAATCAAAGATGTATTTTTTGAAACTCACATGATGGTCTCAAAACCTGAACAGGTTAGTTAAAATTGTTTTAAAAATATATCTAAGTTTCTGTTAGTTTTATTATGATTAAATAATGTAGGCTCGCGCACACTAAAGTAATATTTATTAAAACCATGATATTGCTAGCAGTTAGATCTAGCTCAACAGCCAGTTATCTATTAAGAAACAATTAGGCAGTGTTCTTTCTCAAGTGCACCTACCCGTTTTCTGTTTCAGTGGATTGTACCAATGGCAGATGCTGGAGTCAACCAATACACATTCCATATTGAACCAGTTGATAATGTTGCAGAAGTATGCAGAAAAATAAGGGAAAATGGAATGAAGGTACCTACTACATCACCTTCATACTTCTAAGGTCCATTGTTCTGAATGAGATCAGCACAATTCGATAATTATGCTGATATATTGCATGAACCATGAACTAACTATTGTAAGTTTATAGGTTCATTGAGTGTTGAATGTTCAGTGATATTGCCAATGTCAAGCTCTGTTTTCAACTAAGAATTCTGTCATATAACTATTGATTAGTTTTGTTTGAACACAGAACACACTTGAACATAGTTTAAATGTGCTAATCATATCCAGTTATTGGTGAAATGCACCCTAATTCTGCTGTATAAGATTTTTATAGGCCAGAAGATCTGTAAGCAGAACATACCATTATGTATGCTTGTGTACATATCTTTTATCAATAACAACCTACTGTAATCACTCTCAGATTAAAGTACTTATTATAATTTTACAAAAATGCTGTGTAAGTTTCATTTGTGACTAAAGATCCATTTAATCATTTACCTACTACACATTTCACAATAATATAATATTTACTGAGATATTTTTTTTTCAGGTGGGACTCGCAATTAAACCAGGTACACCAGTGTCTGAAGTGGAAAAATACATTTCCATATCTGACATGGTTCTCATAATGACAGTGGAACCAGGCTTTGGAGGCCAAAAGTTTATGGAAGACCAAATGACCAAAGTCAAATACTTGAGAGATCAGTATCCTCTGCTGGATATTGAAGTAGATGGAGGTGTAGGACCAGCAACCATAAGTTGCTGTGCCAATGTAAGTAAATGTATTATTTTTGATGCTGCAAGCAAAACTCATAAGTAAAATGATCTGCTAACTGTACAAAAATAAAAACTTTTGTTTTGATAAATTATTCAATTTTATTTTATAGGCTGGAGCTAACATGATTGTGTCAGGAACAGCTGTAATAGGGGCAGCTGATCAGGCAGCAACCATCAGGTCACTTCGAGATACTGTACAAGAAGCGATCAATAAGCAATAAAACATTCCAAATGTTAATCTAAAGCAAGTCTTCCAATGTTAATTATAAGAGTTAAAGAAACATAATTTTTTACAGAGGTTATTGAAATAAATCACTCAAATGTTTTTAGCTTTTTATTTATTAGTCAAATCTGCTTAATTCTAAGTTATTGTCAGTACCAGAATCTGATAATTCCACTTTCGAGGCAGGGAATGTCGAACTGACAGCTATACCAGTACCAGTGAAAGCCATTGGTTGATTTGTAGCCTTTAGTTTGGTTCTCAGACCTGATAGGGTAATGAGAACTGCTTCTTCAGTCCTGATTGTTCTAGAACCTTGAGTAGGCAAAACATTGATATAATGGTTGAATAGCAAACTAGCTTCATCTTCCTTTAATTGCTCATCACTCTCTAAAGCTGCTTCAATACCATGTAAACCTCCAAAAACGATCAGGGCATGATTGTATTTGATTTCTTTTTCTGGCAGGTCATCAATGGGAGTACCTCTGTCAGAAGTGCCGATGGTTAAATCATACCTGAAAATGGACACAATTATATATGTTATGTTTAGTGACATAAAAGAGAATGCTTTGATTGTTTGGTCATGGTTAGGATGAATGAACGGTACAAGGTGTAGGTAGGATTACAAGGTAATCATAGCAAAAGGAGTATGTAAGGATCATAGCAGATGGCATCCTATACCTAGTTTCTGCCTACCACCATGGGAAAAAGGAAAATTTATGTATCACTAATTTGCCAGCATGTTTTCTTATTCCAAGGGAACATTATACCGAAAAGAAAATAGTATCCTATGTGCTATTCCAGACTATAATCTATCGCTGTGCCAAATTTCATCCGGATCCATTCAGCCATTCTGGTGTGATTGAGTAACAAACATAATATCCATCCATTCATCTAAACTTCCACATTTATAATATAAGTAATAACTAAGAAGATTGCTTTGGTTTCCATAATCGCTATTTGCTTTAGCAATCATATTATAGCTATGTAATAACAATTTATTAAAACTACATAAACACCGAAAAGAACATACTGTGTTATGTTAAAGTAAAATAATGAAATAGTGAAATTTGCAAGCACAAAGACATTGATGAATTAATATAATTGCAATTTTACATACCCATCTTTGTAAGGGCTTTGAGTAAAGATTTGACTCAGGTTATTGGCTATCCTGACAGTATATCCCCAGTATACTCCTGTTTCAGCCCTTGGAGTGGTCAGGCTGACAATCTTTCCCTTGATCTTCTTACCTCCCTCTTGAGCAGGAAGCATTCTTACTGTTACTCTGATGCCAGGGTTCAGAAGCTTATCTGTGGATATATCTTGGAGAAGCCCAACATTGACCTGAGAACCTCGTCCTGGCTTGGTTTTTTTGTTCATAGTTATTCCTTCCCTGAAAATAATCAGAATATCTATCAAAATGTCTTTTTAGCAGGACAAGAGTTCATGAACATAAAATAACACAGATTATCAAACCTGAACTGAAAATCATTTGACATTCTTAGATGATGTGGTGCATCCAAAGGGTTGAGCAGACCAGCAAATTCCAAATCTTTGTGTAAAGGAAAGAAGTGCTTCCGCAAGTATTGGGGACACTCCAAATATTGTAAAATCCGTGCTAACTGTATGCAACTCTTGCGTGCTACTATAGCACCATCACCCTCGCCAAGCTTTGATTTTTTAGTATTCATCTTGTCTCCTACGTCATCGTAAACTATAACTTCGTCTATACAGAATACGCAAGCTGCTCTAGCTATCTGGCCTGCCAAATATGTGCGCAATTCTGCAGACTGAGCGTTCTCCAAAATAGAACCTGGTATAGCTATACTAACAGTAGAAATCTCAGCATTTTTCTTTTCCCTTGCAACCTCTGCCTGTACTTTAGTTTCAGCTTCTTGCTCCAGCGCGACCCTCTTCTCACGCTTAACAATTTTTTCTTCATTCCTTTGACGCTTTAAGGCTTTCCTTTCTTGATTTATTTCTCGCCAACTTTTGCCCGAAGGTTTAGTTACTGTTTGTTCCGACATTTCTCCACAATTTTATATCTAAACACAATTCAAAACTTAACCAAACTTTACACCCTCATGCTTTGTAATTGAAATTGACTTTGAAGTTTGAGATTTCTAGTGACAATGTGACTGTGACAGACAGACAAGTGCTGATCAACACTTTTTTATACGTTCAAAAACCACGTTCATGATAAAAAAAAAACTGCGTTTTGTAACCCAACTTATTTTATTTCATAAAATGAACTTACAGCTTAGCAAAAAAGAGTGTGAGAATAAATGAGGTCGCCACTATCGCACCTGTGGTAACCCGAAATACACTCAACAGTTTTTGATACTTGTTATTAATTTTTAGTTACTCTAACTTCTCTTAGTACTAATAGGTAATAATAGGGATGTGGCGACTTGCGCGCCACCTATTTATATACGTACTGGCCGATTGTAAATATTTTTTAAGTAAGATTTTAAAAATGTTATGTGTTTTGGATAGGTGTCATGAATTCGTTTGTTCTGAGAGTCTTCTGATAATTTTCTGTTCGAGTAATCCATGAGCGATAAAATATTAATACAAGTCCATTATTGTGCAGTTTATGTCTTACCATGTGAATACTGTAAATATACAAGAGTATTGAAGTTGTGCAGTTTTCCTTCTGGTATCACATTATCAAAACAAACTGAAAGGTATAAAATTCCTTCATTGGTGACCCCGACGTGATACCTGAGCACGTAAATACATCTTCATGGATACGTAAGAAACTTCAGCTCTAATTTTTAATGAACGAGGATAATCAAGGTAAAACGCGCCTAATAAAATATTTTTCTGAAGAATATAATCGCCATTCGCCGATAGACAATCTCCGAAACCTTTTCTTTCGCCAACTTGACCTGGTACTGATGCCAGTACCGTTGAACTTACCGGTACTTGGAGCGACTTCAGCGGCCCGTTCTCCGAGTTTTGTTGAATACAAGAAGGAGTAAAGTGTGTGTAAATAAATATAGTATGTTAAGTTGTAATATTATTTTGAAATTTATTTACAGTGTTTGGACCTGTAAAGGTGAGCGCACGCTGCATCATCCCCCATGATCTTTGGCACGGGATTTGCTCTGGTACCCAAATTAGTTAATTAAATTAAAATGACAGAAACCGAGGGTGATTCCGTCGAAGCAGAAGGTGGAAAGGTAGTAGTTAACCGCGTGACTATAAGAACGCCTCCTTTTTGTAAGGATCGCCCAGCATTATGGTTCGCGAGCCTTGAGGCGCAGTTTAGTATTAACGGTGTTGTTCAGCAGTTGACTAAATTTAATTATGCGTTGGCTCATTTAGACACGACCTGCACTCGGGAGGTTGAAGACATCATTCTCACTCCTCCTAAGGTGGATCCATATGATACCTTGAGGAATGCAATTATACATAGATTTTCGGTGTGCTAGCAGGCACAAGCTTCGAAGCTATTATGTTGCCTAGCTCATTAGTGATCTGCATTGCTAGGCTAGAGTAATTGGCAGCTACAGATGCTTTTAGCCAGGCATCCGATCCTGCTGTTGCCCACTCCTGAATAGCTTCTTCATCTCCTGATGACAATCCCTTTAGAAGGGCTTTCCTGTCCTTGTCAGAAGTCATGGGACCATTTATAGCTGCTTCCACAAACATGACATTATTGTCAATTTGATTGGCGAGTGGCTCATTGAGCATCTGCTTCTTTATATTTGGATGCTGGAGGGTGATCGTCTGTTCGAGATTGAACATATAACAAAATGCCTTTAGAGCACTCTCCTCTTGAGGCTGAGTCTTCCTAAGTAAAGCAGGCAATAGGCCATGTTGCATTATGAAGGGCATGGGATACTTGGCCTTTCCGCCGTTGTTAATGTTTGCCTGATTCTGTATGACTATGCAATTAGCTTTGCCAGGGATCTTGATCTGTTTAGCCACTGCCAATGTAATATGGGGAAAGCTAGCTGCCACACGACTGAGTGTGATATCCTTTGATGCCAGTATTACTCTCTCCTTTCTCCTTCTGGCAGCCGCATCCGCGTCATCATCGCTTTTTATGGAATAAGCAGCGATTTTATGACTAATGGCAACTTTAGCCTCCTTGCTAACTGTCTTCAATATTTTGAATAGGTTATTCCCCCTCACAAGGAACAACGTCACAAGCATTTGTATGTCTTGAGCCAGAGAACACTTCTTCGGCAGGAGATATTTAATCCCATCAGCCTCGAACTCAAAGCTTCCAGAATCATCCCGCAAGTCTGCTGCTGCCTTCGAAGCTAACTCGATTATAATCGTTTGGGGATTAAACCCATCATAAGCAACTGCTTTCGAAAACGAAGAGAGACTCTTGAAAATGTCCTCTGACACTTTCCCTTTGATGGCATCTATTGCGATCTTTTGATATGACTCCTTATCAACAAAGTCCTTAACGCTCTGGCTGATGGACTCAGAGATAGCGGGATCAATTTTAAGGTAGTTGTCCACTACTGTCCATTTGGCTGCTTTTGAGGCGCCAGCAGCTGGTGCTGGAGGGGACGTCATGATGATTGGTTCGGAGGATCTTCTTCTGCACTAAAGTAAAGGGAAGATGAAGAGCTCGTACTTTTAGCGTTGTCAAAGTTTAAGAAATATCAAAATTAACCAGATCTGGTTAATTTCGGTATTTAACATTATTATTATTTATTTATTTTATTTATTTAATTTTATACCTTTTAGTTTGTTTTGATAATGTGATAAAGTATCCGCAACCACGTTGTCAACGCCTTTAATATGGACAATATCCGTAGAAAATTGGCTAATGAACGACAATTGATTTAGTTGAGAGGGTGGCAGCTTTTCTCTCCGCTGAGAAAACACGTAAATTAACGGTTTATGATCCGTATCGATTGTCGCGTGCTGAGCTTCGAGAATATGCCTAAAGTGCTGAACACTCTCGTAAACGCCGAGAAGCTCCCTATAGTAAGCTGGCCATAGTGCCTGCTTGGAATTCAGCTTTTTGCTAAAGTACGCGATTAGCTGCCAATCATCCATCTCGCTTGATCGCTGTTGTAGGCAAGAACCAACATGAGTGCTCGATGCGTCAGTAAAAAGACCGAGAAATGCGCTACAGTCTGGGTGCGCGAGGATCCTCGCGGAAGTCAGACTTTTCTTACACATAATTTCCAAATAACGTATCGAAGCTGTTTCTTTGGAAGGTTAAAAAATAAAAAAATAACCTCAAGGTTCGCGAGCCTTGAGGCGCAGTTTAGTATTTACGGTGTTGTTCAGCAGTTGACTAAATTTAATTATGCGTTGGCTCATTTAGACACGACCTGCACTCGGGAGGTTGAAGACATCATTCTCACTCCTCCTAAGGTGGATCCATATGATACCTTGAGGAATGCGATTATACATAGATTTTCGGTGTGCTAGCAGGCACAAGCTTCGAAGCTATTATGTTGCCTAGCTCATTAGTGATCTGCATTGCTAGGCTAGAGTAATTGGCAGCTACAGATGCTTTTAGCCAGGCATCCGATCCTGCTGTTGCCCACTCCTGAATAGCTTCTTCATCTCCTGATGACAATCCCTTTAGGAGGGCTTTCCTGTCCTTGTCAGAAGTCATGGGACCATTTATAGCTGCTTCCACAAACTTGACACTATTGTCAATTTGATTGGCGAGTGGCTCATTGAGCATCTGCTTCTTTATATTTGGATGCTGGAGGGTGATCGTCTGTTCGAGATTGAACATATAACAAAATGCCTTTAGAGCACTCTCCTCTTGAGGCTGAGTCTTCCTAAGTAAAGCAGGCAATAGGCCATGTTGCATTATGAAGGGCATGGGATACTTGGCCTTTCCGCCGTTGTTAATGTTTGCCTGATTCTGTATGACTATGCAATTAGCTTTGCCAGGGATCTTGATCTGTTTAGCCACTGCCAATGTAATATGGGGAAAGCTAGCTGCCACACGACTGAGTGTGATATCCTTTGATGCCAGTATTACTCTCTCCTTTCTCCTTCTGGCAGCCGCATCCGCGTCATCATCGCTTTTTATGGAATAAGCAGCGATTTTATGACTAGGCAACTTTAGCCTCCTTGCTAACTGTCTTCAATGTTTTGAATAGGTTATTCCCCCTCACAAGGAACAACGTCACAAGCATTTGTATGTCTTGAGCCAGAGAACACTTCTTCGGCAGGAGATATTTAATCCCATCAGCCTCGAACTCAAAGCTTCCAGAATCATCCCGCAAGTCTGCTGCTGCCTTCGAAGCTAGCTCGATTATAATCGTTTGGGGATTAAACCCATCATAAGCAACTGCTTTCGAAAACGAAGAGAGACTCTTGAAAATGTCCTCTGACACTTTCCCTTTGATGGCATCTATTGCGATCTTTTGATATGACTCCTTATCAACAAAGTCCTTAACGCTCTGGCTGATGGACTCAGAGATAGCGGGATCAATTTTAAGGTAGTTGTCCACTACTGTCCATTTGGCTGCTTTTGAGGCGCCAGCAGCTGGTGCTGGAGGGGACGTCATGATGATTGGTTCGGAGGTATCTTCTTCTGCACTAAAGTAAAGGGAAGATGAAGAGCTCGTACTTTTAGCGTTGTCAAAGTTTAAGAAATATCAAAATTAACCAGATCTGGTTAATTTCGGTATTTAACATTATTATTATTTATTTATTTTATTTATTTTATTTATTTTATTTATTTTATTTATTTTATTTATTTTATTTATTTTATTTATTTTATTTATTTTATTTATTTTATTTATTTTATTTATTTTATTTATTTTATTTATTTTATTTATTTTATTTACTTTATTTATTTTATTTATTTTATTTATTTTATTTATTTTATTTATTTTATTTATTTTATTTATTTTATTTATTTTATTTATTTTATTTATTTTATTTATTTTATTTATTTATTTTATTTTATACCTTTTAGTTTGTTTTGATAATGTGATAAAGTATCCGCAACTACGTTGTCAACGCCTTTAATATGGACAATATCCGTAGAAAATTGGCTAATGAACGACAATTGATTTAGTTGAGAGGGTGGCAGCTTTTCTCTCCGCTGAGAAAACGCGTAAATTAACGGTTTATGATCCGTATAGGTTGTCGCGTGCTGAGCTTCGAGAATATGCCTAAAGTGCTGAACACTCGTAAACGCCGACAAGCTCCCTATAGTAAGCTGGCCATAGTGCCTGCTTGGAATTCAGCTTTTTGCTAAAGTACGCGATTGGCTGCCAATCATCCATCTCGCTTGATCGCTGTTGTAGGCAAGAACCAACATGAGTGCTCGATGCGTCAGTAAAAAGACCGAGAAATGCGCTACAGTCTGGGTGCGCGAGGATCCTCGCGGAAGTCAGACTTTTCTTACACATAATTTCCAAATAACGTATCGAAGCTGTTTCTTTGGAAGGTTAAAAAATAAAAAAATAACCTCAAGGTTCGCGAGCCTTGAGGCGCAGTTTAGTATTAACGGTGTTGTTCAGCAGTTGACTAAATTTAATTATGCGTTGGCTCATTTAGACACGACCTGCACTCGGGAGGTTGAAGACATCATTCTCACTCCTCCTAAGGTGGATCCATATGATACCTTGAGGAATGCGATTATACATAGATTTTCGGTTTCGCAAGAAGAAAAGGTTAGGTGTTTGCTTGAAAAAGAACAGATAGGCGACCGCAAGCCGTCGTCGTTTTACAGATACCTTAAGTCGCTAGCGGGACTTTCTTTTCCTGAGGATGTTTTGAAGACCATTTGGATGAGTCGGCTTCCCAGGTATCTTCAAACCGTGCTCACTGCACAGCGACTTCAAAGTTTGCCAGAACTTAGTGAGCTGGCTGACCAGTTGATGGAAATCAATGGTCAGCCATCTCAACATATGGGTTGCGCGTCGGTTGCGTCGAATTCTTCATTGGTTAGTAGCGATCCGCAGATAGCGGTGTTAAACAAAAAAGTTGAGGAACTTACTCGTGTTGTGGCATCTTTGGCCAAACTAAATAATGAACAGCGTGGTAGCTCGCGAGAACGTAATTACCGTGATTATCGCAACCGTTCACGTTCGCGAAATAAAAGTTTTTGTTTTTACCACAATCGTTTTAACACCAAGGCTAAAAAGTGTATTCAACCGTGTACATGGTCTGGCCCTCCTCCTTCTAGTGCTGGAAATGATGGCAATACTCCGGAAAACTAGTAGAGCGCCCGGTGCAGGTGACTACCGATCGCTCCATTTCCAGTCGCCGACTTTTCGTTACCGACCGGTATACGAATAGGAAATTTCTTATTGATACTGGGTCGGATCTTTGTTGCGTTCCAGTCGGCCACGTTAATAGGTTACGAAGACAGGTGCAGCCGTACGATTTAGTCGCAGCTAATGGCTCGAAAATTAAAACATATGGTTTAGTTACATTGTGCCTGAATTTAGGACTTAGGCGCAATTTCTCGTGGAATTTCGTTGTAGCGGATGTTGAGTCCGGGATAATTGGTTCAGATTTTTTGTCGCACTATAATTTATTACCAGACTGTGCTCATGGGAGACTTTTTGACGGGAAGACAGGACTGTTATCCATCGCAAAGCTTCATGATGCGAGCCAGTCTAGTGTGAAGGTGATTTCTGTTCCCGACTCGCCTTTTTCAGACATTCTGAAGAAATTTCCGAGTATTACACGTCCGCCAGGTGTACTTCAGGAGCCCAAGCACGCAACTATGCATTTCATTAAGACGACTGATGGCCCCCCGGTTT
The DNA here is from genome assembly GCA_964057195.1 of Orthosia cruda. Lineage (NCBI taxonomy): Eukaryota > Metazoa > Arthropoda > Insecta > Lepidoptera > Noctuidae > Orthosia > Orthosia cruda. The sequence goes on from OZ059830.1 coordinate 22,447,962, forward strand.
CGGCACGGCCGCGTCGTCTGGCTCCGTTGAAACTTCGCGCTGCCCAAAAGGAATTCGAGGACATGGTCAAGGCTGGGACAGCCAGGCCATCAAGCAGTCCTTGGTCTTCAGCGTTACACCTAGTGGAGAAAAAAGATTCAACGTGGCGCCCATGCGGTGACTATCGCGCTTTGAATGCTCGCACCATTCCGGACAGATATCCGGTTCGTTATATTGGGGATGTTGGTCAGAACCTAGCTGGGAGTACCATATTCAGTAAAATCGACCTGGTGAAGGCTTACCAACAAATCCCGGTAAATTCCGCTGATGTTTGCAAAACAGCAATAATTACACCTTTCGGATTATTCGAATTCCCATTTATGAGTTTTGGACTTAGAAATGCAGGCCAAACGTTTCAACGTTTTATTGACGAAGTTGTTCGGGGCCTTGAATTCTGCTATGCTTACGTTGATGACATTTTGGTTTACTCCAGCTCCAGCTCCTGTCATGCTAAACACCTGGAGATCCTATTCAGAAGGTTGCATGAGTATGGTGTAGTAATTAACACTTCCAAGAGCGTTTTTGGAGTGAAAGAGGTTACCTTTCTGGGGTATAGGATTAATGCAGAGGGTGTTCGGCCCCCTGATGACAGAATCCAAGCTCTAGTGGATTTTCCTCCCCCAAAAACTGTTGAAGGCATGCGTCGATTTCTTGGCATGGCCAATTTTTATCGTCGATTTATACCAGCAGCTGCCAAATACCAGGCTCCTTTAATTGAAGCAGTTGTTGCCATTCAAGGCAAGGGCGCCAAGCCTTTTATTTGGACGCCTGAGTTAATGGAGTGTTTCGAAGAGTGTAAGAAAAGTCTGGACTTCCGCGAGGATCCTCGCGCACCCAGACTTTAGCGCATTTCTCGGTCTTTTTACTGACGCATCGAGCACTAATGTTGGTTCTTGCCTACAACAGCGATCAAGCGAGATGGATGATTGGCAGCCAATCGCGTACTTTAGCAAAAAGCTGAAATCCAAGCAGGCACTATGGCCAGCTTACTATAGGGAGCTTCTCGGCGTTTACGAGAGTGTTCAGCACTTTAGGCATATTCTCGAAGCTCAGCACGCGACAATCTATACGGATCATAAACCGTTAATTTACGCGTTTTCTCAGCGGAGAGAAAAGCTGCCACCCTCTCAACTAAATCAATTGTCGTTCATTAGCCAATTTTCTACGGATATTGTCCATATTAAAGGCGTTGACAACGTGGTTGCGGATACTTTATCACGTATCGAAGCTGTTTCTTTGGAAGCGGACTTTACCGCTCTTGCTACTTCACAATTAGCTGATGAGGAATTAGCACATGCTCGCGTGAACTCTTCGCTTAAATTGGAAGAGGTTTTAATTCCTGGCACAAATGTGACCATCACTTGCGACATGTCTACGGGCAAGCCGCGTCCGTTCCTTACTCCTTCCTTTCGTAGAGCAGCTTTTGACAAATGCCATAACCTCAGCCATCCTGGTGCGCAGGCATCTGCACGCATGGTGACTGAGAGATATGTTTGGCCTGGTGTTATGATGTTATGATGGTGATATGGTGGCCGCGCTCCTGCTCTGAGTGCCAGCGTTGTAAAGTGACGAGGCACGTTAAATCACCACTAGGTGATTTTAGCAGACCATCTGGTAGGTTCAAGCATGTCCACATCGACATTATCGGACCACTTCCACATTCAAACGGTTTCAATTATTGTCTTACCGCGGTAGATAGGTTTACGCGGTGGCCGGAAGTTTGGCCAATGAGCTCCATCACCGCTGAAGAAGTGGCCGATACCTTTATAAATGGTTGGATTTCTCGCTTCGGTGTCCCAAATGTTATAACAACGGATCAGGGGCGTCAATTTGAATCATGCCTCTTTCAGCAATTAATGTGTGTTTGCGCAACGAAAAGGATTAGAACGACGAGCTATCATCCATGCGCGAACGGCATGGTCGAGCGTATGCATCGACAGCTCAAGGCGGCATTAATGTGCCATGCTGGGTTTTGGTCGAAGGCACTTCCATTGGTACTCCTAGGTATGAGGTCGGTTTTTAAAGAAGACATTAAAGCTTCTCCAGCTGAGCTCGTTTTTGGCGAGACATTGCGTTTGCCAGGAGAATTTATTGAGACTACAGACTTTTCTAGAAGCCCTGAGTCAGTTGTTGATTTCGTCTCGGACTTAAAGAGGCGAATGGAGGTGATTCGACCGGTAGAAGCTTCGCACCACGCGCGCCCTTCGTTATTTATTTTCAAAGACTTGGCGACGGCGTCAAATGTTTGGTTACGTGACGACACAGTGAAACGATCGTTGCAGCCACCGTACTCCGGTCCATTCCGAATAATTAGACGGGAGGATAAGACTTTAAAGTTAGAAGTTAAGGGACGTGAGGTTACAGTAAGTATAGATCGCGTAAAACCAGCTTTTATTGATGCTGATTCTTTAACGGGTAATAATGAGGTTGTAGATTCGCGAAGCTCGTTGTTAATAAATACTACAAATGCTCCGACGTCCTTTCCACCTCCTGCTTCGGTGGTGAGCAGATCGGGTCGTCAGATTAGGTTTAGGAACATTTTGGACTTATAATTGACATAGTTTTTTTTGTTACTCCCTTTCTAGGGGGGTTTTTCCTCTGCGTTGGGGGGTGATGTGGCGACTTGCGCGCCACCTATTTATATACGTACTGGCCGATTGTAAATATTTTATAAGTAAGATTTTAAAAATGTTATGTGTTTTGGATAGGTGTCATGAATTCGTTTGTTCTGAGAGTCTTCTGATAATTTTCTGTTCGAGTAATCCATGAGCGATAAAATATTAATACAAGTCCATTATTGTGCAGTTTATGTCTTACCATGTGAATACTGTAAATATACAAGAGTATTGAAGTTGTGCAGTTTTCCTTCTGGTATCACATTATCAAAACAAACTGAAAGGTATAAAATTCCTTCAGGCAAGTAATAGGCAGGTTATTTTAGTTAACTAGTTAGCTTTATTTTTAGTTCCACCTGTCACCGCATCAGACTCTTTTTTGCCAAGCTGTACTTGAGATGGTCAAACGGTTTCATTATATTAAAATCTTACGTATCATCAAATCAAATCGTTTAATGCAGGTTTGAATCAGTAATTCAGTACAGTGCACAAGGATTACAATTTCCGACGTATGTACGTACCATCCTACAGTTACGTACAGATTCGTGAGTATTATACATTGCGGGTATCTCTAAGTAGTCTGTGCATTGCGGTACAAGTCGGGATACCTGCCAGATACCCTAAAGATAAGGATTGAGGTGAAACCAATGATATTCAAATAAACAGATACGTTATACACTCACTAAACAATTGAAAAAAGTGTTCCGCGCAGCAGCAGCAGCACACATACACACTTTTCATTCATCTGACTTTTCACTAAAAGTCGAAAGGGATGGCTTGATAAAACCAACATGAAAAAAAGAGACAGCTAGTGTTTGTCACTTGCGTGTGAATGTAAACAAACATTATTCTGACCACCAATGTTGTTATCTTTTTCTAACCTACAAATATCAGAATATTAGGAAAAAAATGAAATAAATGAGTAAATTGAGGCGTATTGCGTACTTACATATGGTATGAGATCCCTTCTGTTTTATGTACTTTGATATCATAATTGGTACAATTTCTAAATACGCACGATGGCATTTGTTTATTTTGTTTTTGTTTCAACAAACCCTATCGCTCTTCGCCATGCGTGACATAAACTAGACTAAAGGTCACAATTGTGACCTATTCGAGTCTTCACAATGCGCGCACTCATAACATATCTGTTTATTTGAATATCTTTGGGTTTAAACCAAAAACGTACGGTGACTAGGTGTCTCGGGTCGAGGGACTGAGGGTATTTAGGTGATGTATTCCCGTTGTCCCCGTAATCTGTGTCCCCGTTACGGGGACAACGGAACGTCATAAAATTTCCTTCCCGTTGTCCCCGTTATGTATGTTCATAACGGGGACAACGGGAAGGAAATTTTATGACGTTCCGTTGTCCTCTTTATTTTTTTTTCTTTTTTAAACGTTAGTAATTTAGCACAGCAAGCCTTAAACTAAAATGAAAGATATTTTTATATGTTACTGTAAAAATCCGAACTACGGTCAATTCTAGGATTTACCGGCTCTTTACCCAGACTTACTGGTAAAAGTCTGAAATGGCATTCACAGTAACAATATATAATATATTTTAATTTAAAATATAGAAACAAATTAGAAATGTTTACACACAAAACAACTAGATTTTCTAATCTTAATCAATAAAATTTATATATTTTTTTAACGTTCACTTGAACTATATAGTAGTACCTACCCATACAGTAGATACTACGAGTAATAATGAAAAAAAAAGGAATTGAACTTTACTTTGAGTTCAAAAAAATACAATTTCAACTATATCAACAAAAATACTAGCAGATTTTTTCAAGAAAATAAATACCCTGTAGTTATTTGCGAGTTAACAAGTTGCATTTGGGACTCTGTAATAAATTCTTCCATGTCAATTGCATTCAGCGTGCGGCGTTTTTTTATTTTTTATTATATATTTTTTAATTGTTTATGTAAGCATTTGTAAATGCATACCTTATCATATCATAATATTCTCTCTATTATGCCAATCTCACTTATATAATTTTAACGCAACGGGGACAACGGGCATAATTTTAAAAGTATATATTATAATAAATTAACGGGGACAGCGTACGGGGACAACGGGAAGTAATTATTTTATTAAATTCCCGTTGTCCCCGTTAACGGGGACACAGATAACGGGGACAACGGGAATACATCATTTAGGTCTATGGGGTTTACATACATGGCGTAAAGTTGATATTATTATTATGTATATCCTGGCAACACCAACCAATAGTAAAAGGTTTTTGTCTATATTTTATTGTTTTTGTTTTCACCAAAGGTGACATTTCGTTTCAAGAGTTTTCGACTTTTTACCAAACTAGTTTTCTTTCTGAGGCAAGTATTACTATATTTATCTATATATGTCTACAAATAACATTAATATTAGTAGATAAGTAGAAAGTGGTCGTTCTCGATATTGAATCGCAATTTCAATGGTTCACAACATGTGACAATGTTAACAAATATAACCTCTGCGGCTCTCAAATTCTCTGCTCTGATGCTTTCATTAAACAAACTTTAAATTGTTAAGCCTGGCCTGCATAAGACTGCATGATAATTTCACTGTATAAAAGTCGTACACGGACTCTACTACCTATTAAAGATTGTAGCTGTACTGCGTTTATTACAGTCACCATTTTCTGAATTTAAAATACCGGCTCGAGCTTTTATAAAATTATCTGTGCTGGATTTGTTGCAGCAATCGCTGCTGCCCAAGCAGCGACTGCTCTCTTTTCATATTAGGGCTATAATATTCATGAAGCATAGTGTGAAAATACAACTAAGACTAAACCAAATGCTTCTGGTTAGTCCACCCGGAAACCCTATAACCAAAATATTTCTTTAGAATGCTTCAGCTGATTATTCATGATACAAAAAAAAACACTACAAACCGAAAAATAGGTGTCTTTTTTACCTACAATACTGACATTTTTCGACACCAACTTTGGAAAAGAAAGTTATTTTTTGCTTTGTAGTGTTTTGTTTTAGAAGTTGGTTTAATTTTTTTGTTGATAAGTTTTTATTTATCTCTTTTAGTTTTAGTAGGTACCTCTAATTACCATGAAAATCATTTATAGCGTAAATCTCATGATGATTCCAATAGCCCAAACACGACTAGGATACATCGTTTTGTTTCAGAGTTTCAGTACCAACCTTCCGGCTTCATCATTAGATCAGTTCGATGGTACCTTTTTCATCAGTGCCATTTATTTATAAGTATTTGCTTCATCATAGTCGGTTAACTATTTGATATTTCTTGTACCTGTGACATACTTAGCATTAAGGAGTTCCAGTGGCCATCTGTAGTCTTCTTCATCAGTTCCACTTCACCAAATAATACTTTCTGAGTGCAAATGATTGCATTAATGATGAAAATACCAAAATCGCTATATGTTAGCCTTTAATTTTTGAGGATTTTCCTCGATTTCTCTAGGATCCCATCTTCAGATCCTGATCTGATGACCAAGAGACTACTTGGGAAGTATCCCATTCAAACAAATAAGAATTTTCCAAATTGATCCAGGCGTCTTTGAGTAATCAGGGAACAAATAAATAAATAAGTTTCCTTTGAATTGAGAACCTCCTCCTTTTTTTGAAGTCGGTTAAAAATAAGTTCTTGAACAAAGACGGAACTTACAACTAATTACCAATTTGATACAGATTTAGAAATACAGCATCTAATTAATTTTTAGGCATTAATAGAACAATAGCAATACCTAAAGTAATAAACTTATACTAATTTAATCCAATAAATTGATTAGCAACTCAATTATATAAACAGCTATTCTATAGCTACTTTTGTTTTTTTTCTTATCAACTGATTACTTACACAATTAAAGACATCAACACATGCATGTTGCCTGAGGTCAAATGAATTACATATTACATATAAACTCTCACTTTCATGTAGATTTAGCCTACCCGCAGGCTAAATCTACAAAAACACACGCTACAAAAAAAAAATGTAATAAAAGCAATTAAATCTTTGGTTACAAAATAGGTAACTAAAAATAATAAAAAAAAACTGAAAATTTGAACTGTCTACCTATAACGGTTCATGATATACAGCCTGGTGACAAACAGACATGGACAATGGACTCTTAGTAATAGGGTCCCACTTTTACCTTTTGGGTACTGAACCCTATAAATGCAACAAAGTATCTTTGCCAGGTTTTTAAAATCTATGGCAGAATCTAATTTACATAAATTCCACCCTGCTATTACTTCAGCTACTTACTACACGGCCATCAAATTCAAAAGTCATGCTTACAAGTTGCTTGTTAACAAGTATTGTAGGTTGAACCAATAAACAATGGTATCCTTTATCCTCACATGTCAGTATTTCATCATCAGCCTATAGCAGTCCACTGCTGGATATAGGCATCTCCAATCGCACGCCATTGGTCTCGATTTTCGTTCGTGGGCTCTCATCCAACTGCTACCAGCCACCCTGCGATCATCGTCGCTCCACCTAGCCTGAGGGCGTCTCACGTTACGTTCACCCATTCGTGGTCTCCACTCAAGAACACGGTAATCCCAACGGTCATCGGTTGTACGGCTAATATGGCCGGCCCATTACTACCTCAGCTTGCTTGTTCTCTGAGCGATGTCGACAACTTTGGCTCTCTGCCGGATCACCTTGTTCCGGATTCGATCCATCCAAGAAACCCCAAGCATAACCTTTTCAATAGCTCGCTCAGCGACCTTATGCTGATGGACCAGCCGTACCGTGAGTGTCCACGTCTCGGCACCGTAAGTCATAACAAGTAGGACGCACTGATTGAAGACTCCTGTCTTTAGGCTCTGTCGAATTCTCGACGAAGTTTTCCAAATGCCGCCCAGCCCAGCTGTATTCTTCTGCTAGCCTCTCTCTCAAAGTTTTTTTTACCAAACTGCAGAGTTTGCCTGAGGTAAACGTACTCTTCAACAACCTTGAGAGCACCGCCATTTACACCAATCGGTCCCGGAGTGGCGTGCGAGTTGAACATAATCTCAGTTTTGTCCAAATTCATCCGAAGACCTACGCGTGCAGAAGAGTCAGCTAGGCCGTCCAGCATGTGCTGTAAGACATGCAGCGTTTTAGCCATTAGGACGACGTCATCTTTATAATCATGTCATTATTCAATTTTTCTGTAGTTTGTTTGTTGAAACTGACAACGCGTTTAAATTTTGGGCGTGATTCTGACTCGATCTTGGTCAGCTTTTTCCTGTTCAACTTTTTAGGGTTCCGTTCCTCAATAGGAAAAATGGAACTCGTTATCTATAGGATCACTTTTAGTGCAGGGGTGGCACAGTGGCAACGGCCGCGATTTACAAGTTGTAGGTTGTGGGTTCGAACCTAGGCAAGCGCTTTAGCTTTAGCGCTACACAAAGTAGTGTAAATTATTTCATCAAAACCGTGAAGAAACCGTCGTGAGTAATCGTTTCACATCATCGTGAAACATTAAAACGTTTTTGGCATGTTCTATAAACAAAAATTCGAGGGCATGTGACATACACCAACCCGCAAAGGGCCTGCGTGGTGGATTACAGCCCATTTCCTCTCACAGAGAAGAGGCCTGACAACGGGCCAAATGGGTGTCTAAGTGCGGAATTTTTTTTTCACAGATGGTGTATTTCTGTTGCAGCTATAACAACAAATACTAAAAACAGAATAAAATAAATATTGACGTGGGGCTCCCATACAACAAACGTGATTTCAATGCCGTTTTTGTGATAGTGGTACGGGTTTACGGAACCCTTCGTGCGCGAGTCCGACTCGCACTTGGCCAGTTTTTTTAACTACTTTTTTTATTTCTAATGCGTAGAGATATCAATTGAATTTAATATAATATACTCAAATCTGCAATCCCTTGGAGGCTTGGAGCTGTGTAAAAATAAAATTAGAGGTTTTATTTTTGTTAATGTTACCTAATTATTTTGTTCGGTGCGCGAGTCCGACTCGCACCTGGCCGATTTTTTTTACCATGACAAAAAAAAAACCGGCCAAGTGCTTTACACAAAGAAAGAAAAGAAAATAAAGAAAAATGTTTAATTGCCACAAAACGACAAAAAACAAGTTACATTTGAAAGAACAGTGCAAGAACAGTGGTAAAAGATTTCACTAGACATTTTTACTTTATTTGTACTAGACATTTTCTGGGTTTAATTCTATTAATGCTATAGTGGTGTTCCATGTTATAAATAAACTGGATTACCTACCTAATTTTGATATGGAATGTAGTACGGAATATTTATGACACTTATCACAATGTTTTTGTTGGAAAATATACGATAATTTATAATACATACGTAAGAACATTATTACAGAAAGATAGAGAAATCGAAAGTCAAAGATGTTTGTTCATTTTCAGCTGTTGTTGTCATAGAGCAATACCTCTAGTTATTTACATCACAATATTTCAAGTACGTTAGGGCTATCACTCTCAACCTCAACTCTGTCCTGTCATATCATATGTAATCTGTGGTTCTTTGAGTTGTGTTTGAGATTATGTTGTTTCCATGATACTAAGAATTGGGCTGTAGTCATCTGTAGATGGATAGACCTACCTAAATATTCACCTGAAAACGAGTCGCCTTTCAAGTTTTTGAAAAGGTGTTTTTGTAGGACTATGTACTCTTATATTAATATAAAATTATTAATTAAAAAAAACCTTTTTTAAACAAGCTTTTTTCGTATTCTTCTCAGCAAAACCTTTCATTTGATACCCATAATTAACATGGGCGTGCACAAAAAATAACTAGTCCGCCATCTTGGGCCGTCCGCCATATTGGATTTAAAATAACGTCACTAAACTAACCATGCATTGTCATTCAAGCTAAACGTGTATGCAATAACTGCTTTAAAATTCAGTTGCAAAATTTGACATGAATACACACATACATTGCAAGTTAAATAAAAGCTTGTAATTAAGGCAAATGAGTACTAAAATCCTTACCATAGCAGCTAAAAGAACTAACGTAAATCTGCAGCCTGGAATTGTAATAATGGGTGGTGAGCCTGCGTTTTGGCTCCTCCCTTTTCATGAAAGTTTTTCCGATCTAGCTAATCTAAACGAAGAATACAAAAATAAACAATAAAATCCTGCATCGTGCAAGCAAAATATTCACCAACAAACATTCCGACAACAACCGTTGCTGTTGCCCGGACCAGACAACACAATGTGACAGCCTTAAGTCACACATTTTTATCACAGTTGGAAGCAAAAAACGTGATAAAATGCGTGACTGCGCTCGTGCGTGCGGAGCTTTACCCCCTGTTTTGCATACCTCCATAATCATTATAGGCACCTACTTAATTACAATATTCATAGTAATTTGGTGCCTAATCTTATCAATGTATTCAACAATATACGTTATAAGATCAAATTTAATTTTGAGAGACAACCCTACTGCTCTGGTAAACAAGATTGTGTTGTTATCAGGAACCCCTGCGTAAGGTCACGGTACGTGGACGCTGAAGATATAAGCTCTCTGGGAATAATTATCACATTCTCGTCATTACAATAAAGTAATTCATAAGCAACGAACACACTCAAAATGGCTTCTAATGGAAAATTAGGTAAGTGACCCTCTTTATTATTCGTAAAAAAATATATTAAGTAGATATATTTTTGTTGAAAATACCTGTCATGTCAATATTTTCTTATTGCTCGAAGATTCATATGTTTAAATTTGGTTCTGATGGCGATTTATCATGAATCAATTATGTACATAATAATATTCTTCAATGGGAATGGGAGATACCAATAGGAGTCGGTGATATTTTGTTGCTACATTGAGAGGTCAATATCATTGTGACCATGACTTGCGTTCGCCACTTACGAGTTGATGGTCGTGCCCCGGTCGTATAAATCCAGTCAGTATGTCATTAGGGGGCGTTCATAAATTACGTCAGGCATTAATAATAATAATAAAACCGTGTTTATCCACTAAAGCATGCTAAACCCTGCATAATAATATTTATTACGGTTAACCGCAATCGAGGCCTCGAGGGGTTGGCTTATGCGAACGCCACAAATTAGCACAGTAGACCCTCGATTGTTTAGGCTTGTTGGTGGACCTAATAAATGAGTCCCCGTGGATTGAATTAGACTAGATATTCTTTAACGAATTTTATTAGTTCTTATAGTATTTTATTGTTAGATTTTCTCACTGTGATTCTAGACTACGTTCTGTATATTACGCAAATTATGTTTTTTTTTTTTATATTAAGCACAGATTTACGACGCACGTGTGACTGGGTGGTGTCGAGCAAAATCTCACGAGTCACGACGTCTCACTAAGGGGAGACGGGTCGCGAAATCGTCAAAATCACCTCTCGTTATTAATGGATGCTTCCTTATTAAATATTGTCCACAGCTCTTCTTAGCGTGTCTGACAAGACAGGCTTGCTTCCTTTGGCCAAATGCTTATCAGAAATTGGCTTGGGTCTCGTGGCTAGCGGTGGTACCGCCACAGCTATCCGCAATGCAGGACTTGCTGTCACCGAAGTATCGGACATCACTAAGGCACCTGAAATGCTCGGAGGACGGGTGAAGACTCTACATCCCGCCGTTCATGCTGGTATTTTGTCAAGGTAAATTTAAAGAGACCTAAATTACGAAGAATGTACTGCTAATCTTTCCTTGTTTTTTTTACTGCTACGTGTTTTAAGCTTGTGAAGAGTCTTAACCTAGTAAAAACATAGACGCATTTTGTTTTGATTGCCAGTAAAGCTTACCTAGAATACGTTATTCGCAAAGAGTTTTGACGCCATCAACTGACCAATCACATGCGAGATTAATGACGCGATGTGGATTTTCGTCTGTGTGATTGGTCGATTGATAGCGGTCAAACCCTTTGCGTTGCCGTATTCACTAACGCATTACGGCTGCTGGTCTATCATACAATCGATGTTTAATCCAATTTAGAGTAGAAGTCTAGTTGGTCAGTGGCTCCAGACAAGTGACATTCTATGAACGAAAGCGTCGCGATCATCATCAGCTTTTTTATGTTCGCACTGCTGGGACATAGGCCTCCTCTCTGTGAGAGGGAATGGGCCGTAATCCACCACGCGGGCCCAGCAAGGTTTGGTGGATGGCACATGTCTTTGAATTTTTGGTTCTAGGACATACCGGTTTCCTCACGATGTTTTCCTTCACCGTTTTGAGAGCAGTGGTGATGAAATAATTTACACAAAGTAAAGCGCCTGCCTGGATTCGAATCCGCGACATACAACTTGTGAGTCGTGGCCTTTACCACTGGGCCACTACTGCTCTCTAGCGTCGCGATAGCGATTAGAAAATGTCAAAAATCACTATTGCAATGCCACGTGATCATTCCCTATATTTTGGCATTTGACCATTGGCATCGCTGACATCGTATAACATTTGTCTAGAGCCTCTGGTCCTCTATCAGAACTGAGTGTTGTTAGACACATCTCAACGAATACATGACTTTCCAGGCTCACCCCCTCAGATCAGGAGGACATGAAACGTCAGAAGTTTGACATGATAAGCGTCGTCGTCTGCAATCTGTACCCGTTTGTACAAACAGTCTCAAAGCCCGGTGTGACGATCGCCGATGCCGTTGAAAACATCGACATTGGTGGCGTTACTTTACTCCGAGCGGCTGCGAAGAATCACGACAGAGTCACGATTATCTGCGACCCCAACGATTATGATACCGTTATGCAAGAACTCAAAGGAAGCAAGGACCATCAGACCTCTTTAGATACCAGGTAAAAGCATAAAAGTTCCAACAAAATCGTAGAACAAAACCGTTAGGTACAGGAACAAGTCTCTTATCGCAATCAACAGTGTCTAATTGTCCGTGTTGTAATTGTAACTGACGGTGACTTGTTTACTTCAATGTTTGAACCAGTGTTGAACCAAAAGTATGAGGGCGCACGGTTGGCGCAGTTGTTGAGCGATTGACAGCTGCGCTGCGTGTCGCGAGTTCGATTCCCGCACGGAACAAATATTTGTATGACCTACAGATAGTTGTTCCGGCTCTGGGTGTTGTGTATGTGAGTTTGTATGTTTGTAAACGCTCCCACGTTACAGGAAGAAATTCCTATACTTCATTAAAGATAGCTTGATCTCTGCGAGATATGTCAAACTGACGTATACGTTATTGTTAGCCTGTCAAGCACTATTGTTACTGTACTGACAGCTGTCGCAGAGATCAAGCTATCTTTTACGAAGTATAGTGTGGGGCAAGGTATCTTTAAAAAAAGGTATTTTTGGTATACCCTCAATATTTAATTAAGTACCTATATTGATCTACATATGTATTAACTCCTAATAATAATAATTAATCTATCTATTGTTATTTTTAATATTCACATGTAAGTGAATTATTATATTCTTAAGTGCAGTGGCGGGGCAAGACCTAAATTTCATGTGGGCAAGACAGATTTCGCGAGGCCCTGTTCTGTGGCGACCTGAAGACGGATTTTATAAAATAATAAACAAAACAATTAACACTGCCAAGTTTTTATTCATAAAAATACAAATTAGATTAATATTAATGAAAAATTACAAATCGTAAATATATAGGTGGAGATGACAAAACCAATAAATTAAATATCGGCTTTCAAAGGATGCTTCCAGTCCAAAAAACAATCAATTTAATTCAATTTTTTTTTAATTATGGCTCCGTAGTACTGAAGATGATTCTGCCAGTGATATTTATGCAATCAGGACAGCAGTCAGGATATAATTTAACATTTTAAATATTTTCTTCATGCTGTATAAGGCACCACCATAGGGGTCAATGATCTATGCATCGGTAAAATATCATGTTAACATATTTTAAAATATTGACAGTTTCTGATTTCTTGATTCAGTGATTATTTTTAAAGGGATATTGAGCCAAAGAATAATGTTCGTCACTTAAAACCGTGTTGTTGCTTAATTTTGTGTCTGATTATGGCTGAACTTGCTTGGAAAAAAAAAATATTTTTATTTTTAACTACATTTTTTAGCTATAAAGAACTTATATTTAATAGTGCAGTCAATGTTTGCATTTATTGTCGTATTGTCATCTCCACCTTGTATACATTTCTTAAAGTGAATATTTAAAATATTTATATTTCTGTATTACAGGAACAGAAATTTCCTGCTTTTAACTTTACTAAATTCCTTAATTATTGTATCGTAATTCAGCCTAGATGCCATATCTGATTCAATTGATAAAACAGCCAAAGCTGAAAGTCTTTCCTGGCTCATTGTGTTTCTTAAATATTTTTTTATTAATTTTAATTTTGAAAAACTCCTGTCAGCAGAGGTTGAAAACAAATAAAACAAGGGATTCCCTGCACTGGTCGGCGGCGGCAAGGATAACTCGCGATATAATAGTTACGCAACGTAAGCAAATGTTGCCAGACTAAAAAAACATATTTCACAACAAAATTAATTTATATCTTTTTTATTTTATTCTCGTTTTGAAGCAATGCATAAAAAAATTTGAGGCGCGAGGCCTCTTGTACCGCGAGACCGTAGGCGGTGGCCCACGTCGCCCACGCCTTACGCCGCCACTGCTTAAGTGAATAAAGATTTCTCAAACCTCAAATGATAAATTGCGCAATAAAATTGATCATTGTTATTTATAAACTTCGTGTTGTTAACAGGTCTAGCCTATAATATTGTAATCAGTGGGATTTCCAGGTAATCAACAGTTCAGTAGTATCTGACTGATAACGTAGAAGTCTGCCATAAGAAACTGTCTGGCACATTGTAGGTATTAATAAAATATGTTTTTGCAGGAAGCGATTGGCTCTGAAGGCATTCACACAGACATCGGAGTATGATCTCGCCATTTCTCACTATTTCCGTAGACAGTATTCTGCAGGAGAATCCCAACTAACTTTGAGATATGGTAAGAAACAAGAAAAAAAAATTGGTTCTATTAGTAAAATATTTGATATGCATTCCTACGTAAAGAATACCATAAGCTCTTAGAATAAGTTTATATACAGTGTGAAAAGGGGACAGATTTATCTGACTTGTATACAACTGTCTATTAGGCACAATGGAAATGACCTTACTCTAAGAGGTCATGGTACGGGCCCGGGTAGCCCATCTCAATGGAGACTAAACCAGCCAAGTACCTACGTAAGAAATATTGCACAGGTTAACAATTCCTTCAGTGTATAGGGCGATTGAACGAAAATCGGACACGACCAATGATCACAAATGAATGTGATATTGTTGGTTCCCTAGGCTCAAATTTGTACTTGTACAGTAACCAAAAAACTTATCCACCCAGGTATGAACCCTCATCAGAAGCCAGCTCAAGTATTCACAACCCGCGACAAGCTTCCATTGACTACTCTCAACGGTTCACCCGGGTTCATTAACCTCTGTGATGCTCTGAATGCGTGGCAGTTGGTGAAGGAGTTGAAGGAAGCCTTGGGGCTGCCTGCTGCCACCAGCTTCAAGCATGTGTCGCCCGCTGGGGCAGCTGTTGGCTTGCCTTTGGATAAGGAAGAGGTATGTTCAACATAAAAATCTTTAGCTATCTTTTATTTTATTTAACTGGCTATCGGCAGCGGCTTCGCCCGCGTCTTCTTTTACCAATATACTCTAAATCTACTGAACCGTTAAAATTTCAAAGTTAAATATGAAAAAAAATCGCACATCGTGCGATTGCAATAACACATTCGAACCGGCGGCGTAGCTCAAAAAAAGAATATGTTTTCATGCACATATAACACGTGGGTGTGCACGTGTAACATGTGGGAGTAACACATCAATATCTTCATAAATTATAGTCTTTATAAATTGTATTACTGTAAAGTTTCATCAAAATCCTTTCAGCCGTTTTTGTGTGACAGAGTAACAAACATCATCCATATTCCGTTTATAATATTAGTGGGGTTTTATGAAACAATCATTTCCAATATGTCTTGTCGTCATCCTAGGCCTCCGTATGCATGGTAGCGGACCTGCTCCCGCAGCTGACCCCACTAGCCTGCGCGTACGCACGAGCTCGCGGCGCCGACCGAATGAGTTCGTTCGGTGACTTCGTTGCCCTCTCGGACGAGTGCGACGCCATCACTGCTCGCATCATCTCCAGGGAAGTCTCCGACGGAATCGTCGCCCCGGGATACAGTGCTGAAGCTCTGGAAATATTGAAGAAGAAGAAGGGTGGCAATTACTGTGTTTTGCTGGTAAGTTTGAGTCCTGGCAACTTTTTGTTCATAGACCTAAAATGCAGTTTTCGCCATATTACTTTGTATTACACAATAATAGGGTAAACAACCCTATTGCTGGCTCCCCTCCAGTTATTGGTACTTCTGAGTTTATAGCTAAAAATAAGAAAACCATATTAAGCAATGTTGGAATTTCGGTGCCAGTAATAGGATTTTAGATAAGTTTGTTTTATAATTCAGTATTAAAATATGTATAATTACTATTTCACAAGATGAAACAATTCTTAAAATAAAGATTAGAATATTTCCTTCGATGTCATTATAATTTTTGTATGCTAGTGCACTTCAATATGATTTTCTGGGCATTTGTTTACGAGCTAAGGGAAGCAGTCTCTTCAAGTGCCAATAACTGAGTGTCTTACCCTAATAATGAAAGCATCTTTAATTTGCCACTGTTAACTTTGTAACTTATTTTTAATCAATGTATTCACAATTTTACAATAATAACAGTTAAGCATGGTTATCTCGTAAGTTGATGTGCTTTACATAAATAATTCCCTGCACCATCAATGTCATTATTTTTAGTATGTAGGTATAAACTAATGAACTAGAATAAACCTTAACTTTAGATGGACCCCAGCTACGACCCAGCCCTGATGGAACAGAAGACGATCTTCGGCCTCACCCTAGAACAAAAACGCAATGATGCAAAGATCACAGCGGATCTATTCAAGAATGTTGTAACAAGCAAGAATGCATTGCCTACCAACGCTGTGAGAGATCTCATTGTGGCGACTATTGCCTTGAAGTACACGCAAAGTAACTCTGTTTGCTTCGCCAGAGATGGACAGGTAAATAAATAGTTGATTTTCGTTTTTTAAAGTGTTAGCCCTTTTTTACCTTAGCACAGCGTGCAGTGCCATCAACATGCGCATATACATCTTTACAATAACTTTAAATACATATTATGTAAAGGAAAATAAAAAATGTACTTTCATGCTCAAGATGTTAATTCACTTTGCAATGTATGCTTTGAATATGGAATTTAAGTGTCTATGTCCAAGCACTTTTCAAATAATGCACTGATCGATATGTTATGGACCAAGTGATTAATACGGCTTTATTCATAATGCCAAATAAATATATAGAAAAATGCCAAATATGGGTAGGCAATAATGATAAAAACTATTGAAATAATTAAACTGACCGGGCTCTCTGAATAATGCCTATAACTTATTGAGCCAGATAATAAAAAGATTTTTTTTAAATTATTTTAATGTTGACATTGGTTTTAAAATATAGAATAGGTAAGTACCTTCAGCTCCCGTCATCTCCTTCGAACCTAACCTATCCGTGTCGGGGTGCCCTAAGCTCCTGAGCTCGCTTCGCTCGCTCTTGGACTAATTCATTGACGATACTTATCGAATTGCCCAAACGTTACGGTACGTAGCAATAATGTGATAAATATAGAAGTTTAAATCAGTATTCATTACATTGTCCGATTTGATATTCATGATGACCAGACAATGTGATAAATATAGAAGTTTAAATCAGTATTCATTACATTGTCCGATTTGATATTCATGATGACCAGATAATGTGATAAATATAGAAGTTTAAATCAGTATTCATTACATTGTCCGATTTGATATTCATGATGACCAGATAATGTGATAAATATAGAAGTTTAAATCAGTATTCATTACATTGTCCGATTTGATATTCATGATGACCAGATAATGTGATAAATATAGAAGTTTAAATCAGTATTCATTACATTGTCCGATTTGATATTCATGATGACCAGATAATGTGATAAATATAGAAGTTTAAATCAGTATTCATTACATTGTCCGATTTGACTTGACTAGGGCCATTCTTCGGGTAGGGTAAATGCTCGCAGAACGGATGGCGGTTAAGGTCGAAAAGTTCTAGAGTGGCGACCACGTTCCGGAAGACGCAGCTTTGGAAGGGTCTCCCTTTAGGTGAAGCGACGACCTGGTCAAGTCTGCGGGCGACAGGTGGATGCGAAACGCACAGGACCGATCAGTGTGACGACGCCTGGGGAAGGCCTATGTCCAGCAGTGGACGTCTTTCGGCTGAAATGATGATGATGTCTATGGACCGTGTCCGCCGGACCTCACACCTGCATGTTCGCATTTAGCCTGTTTAACGTAAAACCGTCTAGTGTATTGCCCGCTGTACTGTACCAGTGTTGGCGCAGTGGAGGTAGTGGTAATGGCTTACGTTTCGTAAGTCGTGGATGTTAACTTTGTGTAAATTATTGCGTCACCACTCCTCTAAAAACGGTGAAGTAAGGCATCGTTAGGAAACCGTCATAAATTCGAAGACATGTGACATCCAACAACCCGCACGGGCCCACACGGTAGATTAAGGACTATTAAAAGCCGGATTATGCTCTCTCTTCTCAGCTTTAGTTTTTAATTGCGTTTTAACATAACCAACAATGTTTTACTATTTATGTACATATACCCATATTCCTCACTATTTTTAATGGATACAAATTTATTTTATTTAAGTATACATACACACGTCTTAAAAATATAATATAAAGTTATAATATAGATTAAAACTGATTTACATCCGTCACCTCACACATCAGGTCCAGTTGAAAACCAGCGTCAGGCACTAGGTGTCTGGCATTTTTGCTGAACTGGGCCTCTTGGCGCAGCCTTAAGGCACACTTTCCTGTTAACTTCTTACGTCAGACTACACTTTTTTTTATCTATTTTATCTGATGTAAATAAATGTATTTTCTTTCTTTCTTTTTTTTAAATTATAAATTAATATTTCGTTGTGCAGGTTGTAGGCATCGGCGCTGGCCAACAGTCCCGCATCCATTGCACTCGCCTGGCGGGCGGCAAGGCGGCTCTGTGGTGGATGAGGCGCCACCCGCGAGTGCTCTCCATGCGCTTCAAGCAAGGCGTCACCCGGGCCGTGCAGTCCAACGCTATCGATAACTATGTCAATGGCACTATTGGTTAGTATTTGCATGTACAAGGCGGCTCTGTGGTGGATGAGGCGCCACCCGCGAGTGCTGTCCATGCGCTTCAAGCAAGGCGTCACCCGGGCCGTGCAGTCCAACGCTATCGATAACTATGTCAATGGCACTATTGGTTAGTATTTGCATGTACAAGGCGGCTCTGTGGTGGATGAGGCGCCACCCGCGAGTGCTCTCCATGCGCTTCAAGCAAGGCGTCACCCGGGCCGTGCAGTCCAACGCTATCGATAACTATGTCAATGGCACTATTGGTTAGTATTTGCATGTACAAGGCGGCTCTGTGGTGGATGAGGCGCCACCCGCGAGTGCTCTCCATGCGCTTCAAGCAAGGCGTCACCCGGGCCGTGCAGTCCAACGCTATCGATAACTATGTCAATGGCACTATTGGTTAGTATTTGCATGTACAAGGCGGCTCTGTGGTGGATGAGGCGCCACCCGCGAGTGCTCTCCATGCGCTTCAAGCAAGGCGTCACCCGGGCCGTGCAGTCGAACGCTATCGATAACTATGTCAATGGCACTATTGGTTAGTATTTGCATGTACAAGGCGGCTCTGTGGTGGATGAGGCGCCACCCGCGAGTGCTGTCCATGCGCTTCAAGCAAGGCGTCACCCGGGCCGTGCAGTCGAACGCTATCGATAACTATGTCAATGGCACTATTGGTTAGTATTTGCATGTACAAGGCGGCTCTGTGGTGGATGAGGCGCCACCCGCGAGTGCTGTCCATGCGCTTCAAGCAAGGCGTCACCCGGGCCGTGCAGTCGAACGCTATCGATAACTATGTCAATGGCACTATTGGTTAGTATTTGCATGTACAAGGCGGCTCTGTGGTGGATGAGGCGCCACCCGCGAGTGCTGTCCATGCGCTTCAAGCAAGGCGTCACCCGGGCCGTGCAGTCGAACGCTATCGATAACTATGTCAATGGCACTATTGGTTAGTATTTGCATGTACAAGGCGGCTCTGTGGTGGATGAGACGCCACCCGCGAGTGCTGTCCATGCGCTTCAAGCAAGGCGTCACCCGGGCCGTGCATTCGAACGCTATCGATAACTATGTCAATGGCACTATTGGTTAGTATTTGCATGTACAAGGCGGCTCTGTGGTGGATGAGGCGCCACCCGCGAGTGCTGTCCATGTGCTTCAAGCAAGGCGTCACCCGGGCCGTGCAGTCGAACGCTATCGATAACTATGTCAATGGCACTATTGGTTAGTATTTGCATGTACAAGGCGGCTCTGTGGTGGATGAGGCGCCACCCGCGAGTGCTCTCCATGCGCTTCAAGCAAGGCGTCACCCGGGCCGTGCAGTCGAACGCTATCGATAACTATGTCAATGGCACTATTGGTTAGTATTTGCATGTACAAGGCGGCTCTGTGGTGGATGAGGCGCCACCCGCGAGTGCTCTCCATGCGCTTCAAGCAAGGCGTCACCCGGGCCGTGCAGTCCAACGCTATCGATAACTATGTCAATGGCACTATTGGTTAGTATTTGCATGTACAAGGCGGCTCTGTGGTGGATGAGGCGCCACCCGCGAGTGCTCTCCATGCGCTTCAAGCAAGGCGTCACCCGGGCCGTGCAGTCCAACGCTATCGATAACTATGTCAATGGCACTATTGGTTAGTATTTGCATGTACAAGGCGGCTCTGTGGTGGATGAGGCGCCACCCGCGAGTGCTCTCCATGCGCTTCAAGCAAGGCGTCATCCGGGCCGTGCAGTCGAACGCTATCGATAACTATGTCAATGGCACTATTGGTTAGTATTTGCATGTACAAGGCGGCTCTGTGGTGGATGAGGCGCCACCCGCGAGTGCTGTCCATGCGCTTCAAGCAAGGCGTCACCCGGGCCGTGCAGTCGAACGCTTTCGATAACTATGTCAATGGCACTATTGGTTAGTATTTGCATGTACAAGGCGGCTCTGTGGTGGATGAGGCGCCACCCGCGAGTGCTGTCCATGCGCTTCAAGCAAGGCGTCACCCGGGCCGTGCAGTCGAACGCTTTCGATAACTATGTCAATGGCACTATTGGTTAGTATTTGCATGTACAAGGCGGCTCTGTGGTGGATGAGGCGCCACCCGCGAGTGCTCTCCATGCGCTTCAAGCAAGGCGTCACCCGGGCCGTGCAGTCCAACGCTATCGATAACTATGTCAATGGCACTATTGGTTAGTATTTGCATGTACAAGGCGGCTCTGTGGTGGATGAGACGCCACCCGCGAGTGCTGTCCATGCGCTTCAAGCAAGGCGTCACCCGGGCCGTGCAGTCGAACGCTATCGATAACTATGTCAATGGCACTATTGGTTAGTATTTGCATGTACAAGGCGGCTCTGTGGTGGATGAGGCGCCACCCGCGAGTGCTGTCCATGCGCTTCAAGCAAGGCGTCACCCGCAGGCTTATTACGTATGAAACAGCAATTAGCAATATTTGCGCAGAGATTGTACAATCATCGCGCGATTATCGCTTTACGTCAAAAAATTGGAAGACTTATTTTTGCGAATTAATTGCTCTTCAATCACGAATCCGCATTATATATGAGCTATAGCCACACCATAATAATTTTACGACAGCACTGCTAACAATAAAATTCTGCCAACTGAAATGTGCTATTATCGCAAGGTGATCGCGATCATTTCGTATTACGTATGGTTTTTGACAGCAGAGCGACAGCGATCGGCGAGCAAATGTGGCTGTCAAATTGCGATAACTTTTTCCCTTGTTGTTGGTCGATTGCCAATCGCTCGCTGATGGCTGAGTAGGTACAGAAGTTTTTGAGTATTTGACAGCTTTTTTCGTGTGTTATTTTGTGGCTACTTTAATTATCCGCAAATTAGAATAATAATATAAAAGTAAATATTGAAATAACAAATTCCTAGTGAATATTGTAATGACAAATTGGTGTTGTTTTGTGTCTGTAATGTCTACGCAACTGGACTATTTGTTGAATAATTGAAACAAATGTGATCACGGTAAAGTGGAGGATTTTTATATACTGTAGTGTTCGCTACCTCAGCGAAGCTTATATGTTTACCTACTAAATACTTACAAACACATAAGATTGTGATAAGTCCGCAATAAGTATCTTCTATTATATTCTTTTTTTACATGGCAAGCACCGTTGTCGACTATTCTGCCAATGTCTAAATGAAATTAGAAAAATCTATTTAACGTTTCATAGCTCAAACACGAGATAATGTAGTCTTTTAAGTGATGTCCTAATGCATTATCGATTCGATTTCTTATAACAATCAACAATTCGAAGAAATTTTAAACATTGACATTTTAGTCATCCAGTTTTTCAAATTAATTATTATATTATGTAAATAAAAAGAAAATAACCAATTTTCACTGCCATATTTACTTTACACAAATACTTTACATCTGCGCATATTAATTTACCGGAATATTGGAGATAAATAGTAATCAAATTAACTATTGTAAAAAAACAGCCTCCACGAAGTGTTGCTCTTTCTTAAGCTGGTTAATGCATCAAATGATACATTTTATAAATCATCAGACAGATAAAATAGCTTCTGTTAAAAGTGACTGTCAAAAAAAAGACTTGACTTAAAGGCCTCAGTAGCCAGGTCACTAAATTGATCGCGCAATAATTGTACAATTATTGCTGTTCCTTACGTAATAAGCCCGCCGGGCCGTGCAGTCGAACGCTATCGATAACTATGTCAATGGCACTATTGGTTAGTATTTGCATGTACAAGGCGGCTCTGTGGTGGATGAGGCGCCACCCGCGAGTGCTCTCCATGCGCTTCAAGCAAGGCGTCACCCGGGCCGTGCAGTCGAACGCTATCGATAACTATGTCAATGGCACTATTGGTTAGTATTTGCATGTACAAGGCGGCTCTGTGGTGGATGAGGCGCCACCCGCGAGTGCTCTCCATGCGCTTCAAGCAAGGCGTCACCCGGGCCGTGCAGTCGAACGCTATCGATAACTATGTCAATGGCACTATTGGTTAGTATTTGCATGTACAAGGCGGCTCTGTGGTGGATGAGGCGCCACCCGCGAGTGCTCTCCATGCGCTTCAAGCAAGGCGTCACCCGGGCCGTGCAGTCCAACGCTATCGATAACTATGTCAATGGCACTATTGGTTAGTATTTGCATGTACAAGGCGGCTCTGTGGTGGATGAGGCGCCACCCGCGAGTGCTCTCCATGCGCTTCAAGCAAGGCGTCACCCGGGCCGTGCAGTCCAACGCTATCGATAACTATGTCAATGGCACTATTGGTTAGTATTTGCATGTACAAGGCGGCTCTGTGGTGGATGAGGCGCCACCCGCGAGTGCTCTCCATGCGCTTCAAGCAAGGCGTCACCCGGGCCGTGCAGTCGAACGCTATCGATAACTATGTCAATGGCACTATTGGTTAGTATTTGCATGTACAAGGCGGCTCTGTGGTGGAAGAGGCGCCACCCGCGAGTGCTCTCCATGCGCTTCAAGCAAGGCGTCACCCGGGCCGTGCAGTCCAACGCTATCGATAACTATGTCAATGGCACTATTGGTTAGTATGTGCATGTCACTACATATATAAAGGTGCACTGCCGAGCAGAGCAGTTTCACAACACTGATGCTATGACACCGGAAATAAGATCTAAGGCCGCTTGTACACCTTAAGAAAATCACCTGGCCTACGCGCGAATATTTGTAGTTTTGTTGGACCTAGGCACTAATCTTGCCTAGCGTAGACAAGGTTTTTCTAATTTAGCATTGTGGCAGTGTACATACACAGCACGTGTGTAGAAACGACATGAATTCCTGCGTGGCCCCGGTGATTTTTCTTCAAGTATAAGCCGTTCTATCGCGGTGGCCTTGGTTTGTTCTATTTGTTTTGGTGGTTTGACGTTCGAATGGACTGACCTTTTTTCCGCGAATTTCCAGTGACGCGGAGCTGCCTTCTCGGAACAGCATCTTTAAAGAGGCGCTAATCAACATCTTCTTGCAAACTTTGTAGAACGATTACTCCACTGTTTGTCATCTTACAAACAGTGTACAGTTATCTTTACAGTACTCGCCAATCTTCTTGGCTGCTCTGAAATACAGCAGTAATATTTTTATCAATCTTTTTCTAATGATAAAGTGTGTACATACAGCACAAAAGTGTCTCCCAATTCGTATGTAGCTTTTCCCGCGGCTTTTTATTTTCCGTCCTAGGATCTCAACAAATACTTATTTGAAAAAAAATTGCCGAATTGGTCTAGCCATACTCGAGTTTATATTTGTTTTTTGCATAGCAACACTAATAACCATTTTTTTTTTAAATTAAGAAGGATTATTAGTATTCACTCGTTAATTTTTAAACAGTTGCAAAAAGTACTACTTTATTTAGACTGTTTTTAGTCTAAAAGTTTAGCTTAAACTAAGGCATTTTTTATTATAATTACACAGGTTCAGATCTTCCACTAGAACAATGGAACACACTCTTCGACGGCGAGGCCCCTGCCTTGCTGAGCGAGAAGGAACGTATCGAATGGGCCAGCAAGATGGACCGCGTTGCTCTCGCCTCGGATGCCTTCTTCCCATTCCGTGATAACATCGACAGGGCTGTCCAGGTCAGTACACTAAACACTGATAATTATAATTTGAAAAGGAAGTTCATAAATCATTTAGTTTGGCCAGAAAGTGTAAACCATATTTTTCATTTTTTAGTTGTCCCTAATTATTTATTTTTTATTTTATACTTTATTGTACACCACAAAAAACATACAGGACAAACATTCACAATAATAAGTGTAAAATGGGCGGTCTTATCGCACTAGGCAATCTCTTACAGACAACCTTTGGTTGGACTGAGCAATAGGAGAAGAATTTAGGGCTGTCAGTGTACAAATTAACATAAATAATACACTACTTAGACATAAAATACAAATATACAATATATATCAAATATAACAGAGACAGGAGAAGAATAAAAATTATAGTGAAAGGTAATGCTCCTTCACCATTTTCTTAAATATTGGCAGTGTTTGAGCACGTCTTATTTCAATAGGTAATGCATTCCACAACCGAGCTGCTTGAATCGTGAAAGATTTGTCAAAGAAGGAAGTGGAATGCATGCGGATACTTAATTTTAGATTTTCCGATGATTTCAAGGACCTAAAATGAGTGTCACAGAGGAACTGAAAGCGTTCTTTGAGATAAAAAGGAGTAAAAGGATTAAATAGCACATTATAAAGTATAGAAAGTATGTGGGCATTCCGGCGAAGGCGAATAGGAAGCCATTTGAGCTTAGTACGAAATTCAGAAACGTGATCATATTTACGCAAACCAAATATGAACCTGATACAGAGTAATAGGCAAGTTTTAAGTAAGGTACCTATAATACCAAATTAGATTACCCAAATATCATGAAACTTGAACATAACCGGTGAAATGAGAGTGTACCAAGGTGAACTGTACACATCTGCGTACCCCTTTAGAGCGTACTGGCGTGATGGTATGTTATGAAATGGTATAAACAATAAACAGAAATGCGATTGCAGCAATCCCGAGATATTTGTCATCATTTATTGAAGAGTTTTGTTGTTTATCTCCGAAGTTTTTCATTAGATCTTCACCAAAATAAAATGGGACCAATTTGGGAATATACACATACAAAAAAAAAGAAATCTACAATTTTGGAAACAATAATATGTAGAAATTTAATGTATTTTTATTAGATGATATTTAATTTTAAATAACGAGTAGATAGCTACGAAAAACGGCTAGCGCAGCGTTTTGCTCGGGGTATCGCCTTAAATCGCTGACTGCCTAGCCTACGCAAAAAATATGAATGTCGGCTAGATGGGAGGGTAACTTAATATCATTTAAAAGCAGCCTTAAGTTTAGGGTGTATATAATCCCAAATGTTAACGCATTGCAGCCCCCGTACACTGACGTGTCAAAACTATCATAGTTAGACTTTAAAAAAGGGAAACATTTATACAAGTCATAAATATTAGATATACATCTGTCCCTTTTGCACACTCAAAATAATCTTGCTCTAAGAGCTTATGGTCGTGCGTGGAGCCAGAATATCAATATTGAACCTCCTTTTGGAAAGTTTTTTTAGCAAAATATTCTCTGATTTATATATGCTATTTCAGTTATGAAGAAAATTCTAGCCATTACTTTTTCTGTGTAAAATATTTTTAAACATCCAAGTCGTTTTTGGAGGGGTACCTATTCAAAAGTAGTGAAAAAATATCGTGTTTTTAATTATTATTTAAAGCAGAACTATTAGTTATACACAAAAAAAAAACATGTTTCACAAATAATATACTTATTTATTTATAAAAAAAAAAAAATTAAAAAAAAAATTGTAGTTATCCTTACATTTCCAGGTAAAGACGCAAAAAAGAAACTTGCTTACATAATGTATGAACTTCTTCTGTAAAGCATACTCGTATCTTGAATGTGTATATAGCCTTAAAAAAATATATTTATAATCTTTCAGCCTAATCTTTCCCTCGCTATTTTTCGTCATAGTTTTCATGGAACATAACGGTTTCGTTTTTCGACTGTAAATTATTTATGTAAACTCAAGTGATATTCTTATTTCTACAGTGTGGCGTCGAATACATCGGCAGTCCATCAGGATCGAACAACGACCAGGAGGTGATCGAAGCTTGCAATGAACACAAGATTGTACTTGCGCACACCAACCTTAGGCTCTTCCATCATTAATAGAGCTTATGATCGAACCCTACAAGTGCGAAAAAAATACACTAGCAATAACTTCGAATAAGGAGAAGTAATCTCCATCCTTTATTTTAATGAAAGCTTTTGGTAGTGCTATGAAATATATACTGAATCCATATCTCATTGATATGAAATGTCTTGCTGCAATTTTATTTTGCAAGATTTTATTTAACTTTCAAATCTTGCAACTGAATTTTAAAGCTCTTATCCTCAACCGATTAAGATGAAATTTTGCATATACGTTTGGTTTGATGACAATGCACAGTGAGAGAAAAAGCATGTTTTAAACAAAAATAGAAAATATTTTTACATATTAGTAACTACGCTGTTAGCTAGATATTTGTTAAAAGTTTTTTCGTATTTACTATTTTATTGCGAAATATTTTACATATTATCTTTGTAGGATGTTGTTAATTTGTTACTTTTCTTATATTTTTTACAAACTAGAAATAATGTTAATGAGGTTGCTGTATGTTTAAGACAATTATTAGATTTAAAAATATAATGTAATATTATATGCCTTGATCACATTATAAAAGGTCAAACAATAGAGTGATATAATCATTCCATGATACATTTAAGCAAAAAAACCTATTTCTTGATGCGTAATGTATTTGTAATCATGTATTTTTAGAATAAATGCGTTTATCGTTAAATTAAAATGTATTTTATAACATTGTTAAATGTTTGTAACCTACCTCCTACCCATACCACAATATACCTCCTACACATACCCATATCACAATACCCAGCCCATACCACAATATCTTAATTTGTGACCTGCCGTATGAGACAGAACAATAACTGGTCTGTACCAGAGAATCAAAGCAACTTATACCTCTGGCGAAATACACACATATTGAGCAAAATACTGCTCGCAAACAAGAATACACATAAAAGAAGTTTTATTAACAAAAATTAATGTATTTAAAATTTTAATGGATTTTATAGAAACCTAGCTTTTCCTCCAAATAAAACCTATGAAATCCTACTAATGTGGAAGCTTGTAATTAGCAAATGTCCTTACTTACGCATGATATTCATGATTGTTATTAGTCTGTAAGCTTTCTTAAAATTATATAAATAAATAAATATTGTTATTATGTCCAGATCTCTAGCCGCACTCAGTTCTCGCTCTCAATTTAGTTTGAAAATGGCGGATTTCGTTCAAATGTCAATGGGAGCCAGTCAAAAGTGTGCTGTTTATGGCACAGTATTTGCATAATATGAAATCGGTCGCCTACTCTTATTTTATGGGATCAAAAAAAAAATGTCGGTTATTGGTTCTTGTCGATCATTGGTGCCACTAGTCCCTGGGGTGTTGATATGTGGTCTAATACTGGACGTTAATACAGTGATTGTTAAAGAAAGGGGATTATTAAAATTCATAGAATCGAGCATTGTAAGGGATGCCGAAAAAAAGGACCGTGCTGAAATAAAATCACTATCACCACACAACATAAATATTTTTTTATTACGTTGTGTATATTTTGTTTTGCTGACTGTACACTAGTACCTACCTACTCGAAGCGGGGCGCGGGATATTATAGGTAGGTACGTATGCCGGCTGGCCGCGTCCGCCCGCTCGATCGCAACTATTATTTTTGGTTTTTGAGTTTTATTCATTTATGAAACGGGTAATTTATAAAAACCGGGCAGAGCTTTGTTCAGATCTTGTATTCACAATGGAAAGAGAGAAATAATTGACAGGCAATCGCTTATATTAACACATCCCGTTGCTTGAAATGTCTTGACTAGAGGGGAAGCTTCAATATGACGGCTTGGCTTCGGCGGGCTCGGCGGGCATTGGTCGGTTGCACGTAGGCTGACGTCACATCCGTTACATTCGGCCATCCTGGAATCATTGCTCCCGCGATGGTAGCAAAACACATTCATTAGCTTTCAAATCATAGATTAGGTAATCTGCGTTTCAAATAAATGAATTAGGTAGGTATTCAGTGTCAGTACTATTGTTACTGTCCGTTATAGGTGCTTTACTTCTATATGGAGGTTATCTGTGGCCTGAGCGCATTTACCGACTATGCACCCGTGAGCTTTTGTCACCACGTAAACCTTTTATGTTTATAATCCAGTATCTCCTTTTGAGCGCCAAGCGGTACCGAATGCGATGTGTCCCCCAGCGCCAAGCTATAAATGTATAACGAATATATAGTCAAAAGTAGTGATGTGGGTAATTATAGTATCGATAAATGTTACTCACATGTTTTTTTAAAATAAATGTACCAGAAAAATTGAAATAATGACGTATTTCGATAAAACAATAAATAAAATAATGACACATTTCGATACTTTGTTTTATTAACAATAGTTGTGATAAGAAAAAGCAGAATACACTATAGATAATGACCAAACAGATACATAACTCAATTTAGCCATAAGAAGTTGGCTACATCCCTATTGTTTCTTGGCGTCATCCAGTAGTCTTCTAATCAAGACCGTGGCGTCCGGGGCACGTAAAATTTCAATTTTTATAGGGATGTGTATGTTCAATTTTCTTTTTTTTTTTTTGTATCGATGTTGGTGTTTATGCTAAGCACATATTAATATTATTATTATCGATTTTGCTTGGCCACGTTATGCGCTTAGTTTCTGGATTCGGCGTATCGCATTCAAAGTAAGAACGCAATTTTTGGTATGTTCTGTATTCTGAGATATCATACTAATTTCGAATGTAGGTACCTACTTACGCCAATCTATTTATTTATTTTATTTTTTTATATTTTTCTTACCGTTAAGTAATTTACACTACACTCAAAATCGTCGTCTGAGGTACTCTCGTATTTATCGGATTCAGCTTCCTAATCCACACCTTGTACGATTTTTAAAAGTTCCTCAGAACGTAATTCATTAGCTTCATAATTATTATTTTTATCGATAACGATCCATAACAGCGCTGCACTATCTCAAACTGACCTTGATGCACTTACGTCTATGACGTCACAGGTTGTCTTCTATTGATGTCCATGGCGCACGAGGCACCGATATCTATTAGTTTCGTAGTGGCGGGATCTTTTAATATCGGTATCAGTATTAACCAAAGTCCGGCTTTGTGTGTATTAAAAGATTTAAGTAAATATATGTGTCAGGGCTAGCAAAATTACGTACATTCTCCATAAGGATCGCATTTATTTCAAAACTCAACATTTTGATTCGAAATAAAAGTGTTTTTTTTTTAACTTTTGTGTATACGACACTTTAGAAACTTAATCAAGTAACCACAGCACTAGGCGTCTTCCTATAAAGACTACGGCGCCTGGGACACGGCAAAAATTTTGGCTGGAATTATTTTTCTGTTTTTTATATAAACAAAGACCACTATTGAAATAAAACATTAAGTTTAGGGTTTTAGGCAATAGTAGCATTACGCACAAAGCATTTGTTCATGTATTTTAATGTAATAAACGATAGGATTATATATTGTCTTCTAATAAAGACGTGGCGTGGGGGGCACGGAAACGGTTGTCTTCTATAGAAGACCGTGGCGCTCAAAAGGTTAATTTGCCACTAGGTTACATAATGTTTTTAATATAAATTTCAATATGGACCTGACAGATTCTTGCAAACCATTGTACCGCATTCAATGTAAATAAATTATGGCTATGATAAATACAACCAATGTACCGCATTCAATGTAAATAAATTATGGCTATGATAAATACGTTATGGCTATGGCTTTGACATTGACTTTAATTACTATATTATGACCTTAATAAAAGTCATCCAGTTTGTATTGACTCTAACTGCACTATTTGGGTTGTTGAATTAAAAAAAATACGATTTTTTAAATTTATTTTGTATCTTTACATATCATAAATTATATTGTCGTTGCAAAAATCTCTTAAATATTTTTTTAAAATTTATTATAAGCAATTGAAAATCGATAAAATTTTCAAAAGAACCACCTGTCTACGAACGGGCCATGATTGGTCGCCATGTTGGTGACGTCATAACGTTCAAGGAATTTTGTACTACGGTGTCAACTACACGTGAATTGGCTAAAATATCAGAAAATTTGTGCAAAAATATTATTTATAACAGCAAATTTTATTTAGTCATGTGTGATAAAGGATTCTTAAAGGTTGATTTCGACTTTTTATTTGACCTGATGGACGATTTGGCAGTTATGATCATAAATAAAGTAGTGGTAATGAATATTACGTGTTAGTGGACCGGTGTTTGTTATTGTTCTTTACCAGATACATTTAGAAACAGAATTGTCATAACGTAATCGTTTTCACATATGGGTAGGTGATATTGGTGTAAAATAAAAAGTAAACAAACACGATTGGCGCGAAACTTCGACTTTGGATATCAAATTTTTTTATTCTGTGCAGCCTTTATTTATATTTATTTGTTGCACAAAATCCTTAAAATGTTCGGTAATTACCATTATTTACATATCTCTTAATAATATTAAACACTATTATCTAAATACTATATTTACAAACACTAAAAAACTTTGTAGAACAAAAACGTGAAAATATTAACTTGGTAGATTTTTTTACACTAATTCTTCAGTAAATATCTCTTAAATGCGTTGAGCGATTTTCACAATTCAAACAGAAATATTAGTTTTACGCATAAATATCTATCATTTAAGAATAAAATAATGAATATATCTCCATAAACAAAAAATCATGTTTTCAAGTTACGTACTCAGACCAACAAAAAAAGATAGACGTAACGTCGCGAACATCATAAGTGAAGCCACAAAACTATGCTCCTCCAAGTAAATATACACTCTCACGCACACACCTGCACTAAAACTATGCTCATCGCTCTTAGTACGTTACGAGTCGTCGTCTAGTTAACATATATTAAAAAAAATAGAATTATGCCTTCCTGTGTAGTGAAAACTTGTAAAAACAATAGCAAAGCACATAAAAAGTCTCACGGAATCACATTTCACATGTAAGTACTTGAAATAACATCGTTTATTTATTAAATATACTATGAATTTTAGGTTCCTTGGAACAAAAAACGTCAACGAACGAAATCAGTGACATAAAGTGCGTGGGTTGCCATAATATGATTTCAAATTACCCCATTCGATAAAACAAATTTAATATGATTTCTTACTTCGAGTTATATTCCTGTTTTATTTTTTTATGTTATTTTAATATTTTAGATTTCCAAATAATAATGAAACAAAAAGAAAATGGATAGTAGCTATAGTAGAACTAAATATACTAATTTTAACTCATACAAACTATACACCCTCACACATTAGCGCACTCTCCCCTATACTCCCTCACATCACAAAAATACGCGCATTTTTTTCTCTGTATAACGCTCGTTCACATAAAGTTTGCTTTTTCTATTATTTAAAACTTATATATTTATATTTTTTTTTGCATTAAATTGCAAATTAATGGATATTGCTAAGCGGAAGGGTGAAGTCTCCTAACACAAGCAATGATTGCCTAAAAGGTGATCTCTAAATCATAAGCATGTAAAGCCACTTTCTAATTGTTTATTTTTAAATAGTTTTTGCAATGTAACAAAAAAAAATATTTCTTTTCGTGAGTTATAATTAATAATGTACCTTAATCGTTTACTTTTGAGGTTCAATACCATACTCAACAATATCTTACTCGAACAATATTATCCTACCCACACAATAATATTATTACCCATTTTATAAGGAAAAAAAACAACAAATGGCAACCCTTCCAAACACACATAGATAAAAATGTGGCTTCACTTTTGATGTTCGCGACGCTACGTCTATCTTTTTTTGTTGGTCTGAGGTTACGTAATTATACAACAATGTCAACTTTGCACGAAAGTTTCCATAAAAATGTACTAATCTCAGTCTGTAATGATCAAAGTAAGATATTAATACGAATCTAATACTAAATTAGAACAAGATAACATAATAATTAACACATTCTATTTGGAATCTAGTAAGAAATAGAATATTTCTCAAAAATTTAGTAGGTATAGATTGCTAGGTACTTGGCTATTGCGCGATTCACATATAATGTGGATTTTTTTATAGTATTTGTACATAATGGTATGAAGCAAGCACGATAACATTTAAGGATCAATATTTTTGATTTTCATCAATATATTGACGATAATAACAAGATTTAATCGGTTACAAGTGAAAAAACTGTATCAGCTATGTGCTACAATGAGTAAAAATGAACGTTGTGACGTCACACGGGCTCGGGTTTGTTCGGGAACTGTCGAGGTGTTTCCGGTACTGGATTCAAGAAAAACTTTTCAATTTGATATTACTTTGTAATTACAGCGAATAAAAAAAAACTCAAAATTGTTTTGTATGTAAACTTATGTATGATCTTTCGATTTTTAACAAAAAAAAAATTGGTTCAACAAACCAATTGTAGTCTTAAAAACAACCTTTTTGTACACATGATCACTCTTGCGTTATCTGAAGCTTTCTTTTTACATTCAATATTTGACATTCAAAGTGCCGCCTAGTGGCCTAATTGCAATTAGTTGGCGTTGCAAGGCGCTACTTTGGCGTTACTTGGCGTTGCATGGCATTGCATGGCGTTGCATGGCGTTACTAGGCATCACTAGGCGTCGCTAGGCCTTACTTGACTGCTTTTACTGAAAATCGTAAAGTCACATGGCCTTCCAGTACGAGCGAATATTAAATCTTAACGCTTCAAGGAAGTTGGTGTCATTAGTGGTGCTATTGATTCCCCAGATAATTAGTTATTTGCTAAGGCTTTACCTTAGTAATTATAGCCCGCAAAGCATTATGAATGGATTGATTTTTACGTTTAGGTCAACTAATCAGTAGCATATGGACAAGCAATATCATTTAATGTGTAACTAAACTGTTTACCAAACCTTTTAAAATGTTTGCTCGTGAAGGTCTTAATATGGTACCTCACCATGATTGGGAGAACCAAAAAGGCAAAATATATTTTTCAGTGTCCGAATCGTCACGATAGAATTGATAGTACGGAAGTGTTGACTCGGCAATAACAAATTTGGAAAACTCATTCGTCACTACAATCATTACCAACTGTACACAATCAATCTGCCTAGCCTTTTCCCAGTTATGTTGGGGTCGGCTTCCAGTCCTACCGGATTCAGCCGAGTACCAGTGTTTTACATAGAGCGACTGCCTATCTGACCTCCTCAACCCAGTAACTTGGAAACACGATACCTCTTGACAAGACTGGTGTCGGATCTCAAGCTTCCGACTACCCGGAACGACTGTCAAAGATCTTCTAAATGGTTTAGGAATAATATAAGCAATGGTTCAGATGGTTTAGGAATTTAGATGTAATGTTCGTTCTTTTATACATTAACTGCCCTAGGGCAGTTGCATATGGACAATGAAGACGTGTAGTCATGTATTTTCTAATGAATTGCGTAATTTTTGGTAACTAATACACTTATCTTATTAATCTCATGGTGGTGGTCACCATGATGCATTTGCACTATCTTATCTATCTACCCAAGCTCCGAGGCTCCTACCAGTCTACTCCCATTTAGGGTTTTTCTATAAAGCCTCTCGTCAACAATCAATTAATTGCTTATTATGTCCGGATCGGCGGTGTGGGTTTTTAGCAGGTTAATTAGTAAACTAAGCTTGTCGTCCTGGAATTGTAACGTATAGAACCAATCAGCGACTTAAGAGACGATATTTTTATTGTTAATGCATCGACTGGATTTCTGCCAAGCGCACCTACATGTTTCGTACGATGGCCCGGCCTATACTCAACACTAATGTCAAAATATTTTATCAAAAACTACTGTCCTGCAATGCGTGACCGTACCTTGGACCGCTGCACAATAGGGAACACAATATAACAACCTTTACATGACATATTTACCTATAAAATACACGCGAAATCTACGTAACGAGTCCAACTGTGAGGGTTTGAAGCTCGTAATAATGGTCCATGCTATCCTCACTTGTTGTAACACGATTGATCGCAATTAATTTTATTTTCAGTTTGTTTTTGCATCAATATCCGGTATATTACGACACCCAACTTACACGCATCCGTATGTACTTCTGTAGGAAGCGCGGGGTCATACAAAACGAACACAGGCTTAGAACACGAAATATTTTGAAATTCTTCAAAACTAATCCACTGAAGGGTACACAATCAACGCGGAATTTGAAATAAACTTCTTAAAATAACTGCACAATCTGATAAATGGACGTACCCACATGACACCCATTAATGAATCTCAATCTATATAGATTAGTCTATGAATGATACTTGAAACTGCCAACACGACTGTATGCCACTCGTGGCAATTTGACCTGACCATTTAAGCAATATGATTTTTCAAAACTAGTGTATTTACGAGTATTCATATTTAACTTTCGGTATTAAGTCCTTTTTTACCCGGCTGTTTGTTAGACATTTTATAAAATTATAACACTAGAATTTAAATCAGTTGAGGGTAGGAGTAAATCTTCTGGGCCATGTGACTTTACGATTTTCAGTAAAGTCAAGTAAGGCCTAGCGACGCCTAGTGATTCCTAGTAACGCCATGCATTGCCATGCAACGCCAAGTAACGCCAAAGTAGCGCCTTGCAACGCCAACTAATTGCAATTAGGCCACTAGGCGGCACTTTGAATGTCAAATATTGAATGTAAAAAGAAAGCTGCAGATAACGCAAGAGTGATCATGTGTACAAAAGGGTTGTTTTTAAGACTACAATTAGTGCAGTTAGAGTCAATACAAACTGGATGACTTTTATTAAGGTCATAATATAGGTAGTAATTAAAGTCAATGTCAAAGCCATAGCCATAACGTATTTATCATAGCCATAATTTATTTACATTGAATGCGGTACAATGGTTGTATTTATCATAGCCATAATTTATTTACATTGAATGCGGTACAATGGTTTGCAAGAATCTGTCAGGTCCATATTGAAAATGCATTACGTAACCTAGTGGCAAATTAAAGATACTGGATTATAAACATAAAAGGTTTACGTGGTGACAA
This sequence comes from Orthosia cruda, assembly GCA_964057195.1. NCBI lineage: Eukaryota > Metazoa > Arthropoda > Insecta > Lepidoptera > Noctuidae > Orthosia > Orthosia cruda. The sequence goes on from OZ059830.1 coordinate 22,483,437, forward strand.
AAGCTCACGGGTGCATAGTCGGTAAATGCGCTCAGGCCACAGATTATCCTCCATATAGAAGTAAAGCACCTATAACGGACAGTAACAATAGTACTGACACTGAATATCTACCTAATTCATTTATTTGAAAGCTAATGAATGTGTTTTGCTACCATCGCGGGAGCAATGATTCCAGGATGGCCGAATGTAACGGATGTGACGTCAGCCTACGTGCAACCGACCAATGCCCGCCGAGCCCGCCGAAGCCAAGCCGTCATATTGAAGCTTCCCCTCTAGTCAAGCCATTTCAAGCAACGGGATGTGTTAATATAAGCGATTGCCTGTCAATTATTACTCTCTTTCTATTGTGAATACAAGATCTGAACAAAGCTCTGCCCGGTTTTTATTTACCCGTTTCACTCAAAAGTGGTATACACAAAAAGTAAGCTTCGTTTTAATAATATATCCACGCCATGTGGCTGTGTTGATTACCGCGCTATAAATGTCACTGTAAAATGAAAGATTTCTGTTACCTTCTCAAATCAAATAAAAAGTCAAGATGGAACGTTGCAAACAACAAAGTGAAGCCGCACATAGGGTTATTTGACAAAAAAAAGCGGACAATATTATTTTATGCTCTTATCCTGTTTATTGATCAAAAATCACTATGTAGAATGTATTATTACTTATTTTATGATATTATTTTAGATAAAAAAAAGTCGTGAAAAAAAAAATCGATAGAAAAAATAAATAAATAAATAATAATAATAAATAAATAAATAATAATAAATAAATAAATAATAAATATAATAATAAAATAATAATAATAATAATAACAACAAGTTCGCCGTTCCCGCAAGGATCTGGCGACATGTTGGATAGATTACAAGAAGGCTTATGACTCAGTGCCACAATACATGGCTCATGAGGGTGCTGGAGTTGTATAAAATTGATGCAACTCTGCGCGCCTTCCTGACGTCATGTATGGGGCAGTGGAGGACGGTCCTTCACTATCCAGGATGTCGACAGATTCAGGAAAACAGCGAACCTATAAGGATCGAGCGCGGCATATTTCAGGGCGACAGTCTGAGTCCTCTGTGGTTTTGTTTAGCCCTGAACCCTCTCAGTACACTGCTGGAGGGTTCAGGTCTGGGCTATCGGTTGAGAAGAGGTGGTCAGGTCATATCACACCTCCTTTACATGGATGATCTGAAGCTCTTTGCCCCCAACAACTTGCAACTGATGAAGCTACTGAAGGTAACAGAAACCTTCAGTGACGCCATCCGTATGGAATTTGGTGTGGACAAATGTGCAGTCATGCATGTAAAGCGAGGGGAGATTATGGAATCCGTGGGAATACAACTCTCGGATTCCATACACCTTCGATCCCTTTCCTCAACCGAAACTTACAAGTATTTGGGTATGTCGGAAGCACTAGGCATCAATGCTACTGACGTGAAACAGTCGTTGAAGGAGCGCTTCTTTGGCCGCCTGAAAAGAGTACTAAATAGTCTTTTATCGGGCGGTAACAAGGTGCGCGCCTTTAACGGCTGGGTCATGCCGGTATTGATGTATTCTTTCGGCATACTCAAATGGACTCAGACTGAACTTGACGCCCTGGATAGGAGGATCCGCACGCTGCTTACCGCAAATCGTATGCATCACCCACGTTCATCGGTTATGAGACTGTATATCCCTCGGAAGTGCGGGGGTCGTGGCTTTTTAAATGCTAAGACCCTACACAACCGCGAGGTATGCAGTCTTAGGGAATACTTCCAGGCCGCTGACGTGGGTATGCATCGAGATGTGGTAGCGGTGGACAAGGGCCTTACCCCGCTCTCCTTGGCTAACGAGAACTGGCGCAAACCTATAGTATTAGATACTAATGACCGCAGGGAGGTATGGCAGAGCAAGGAGCTTCACGGACGCTTCTACCGGGTCCTACATGGGCCCGATGTAGATCTTTTAGCGTCCGTGGCCTGGCTGCGATTTGGTGACCTGTTCGGGGAAACCGAAGGTTTTGTCTTTGCGATTATGGACGAAGTTATGATGACGAACAACTACCGGAAATACATTGTGAAGGACGGCACGGTTGACATCTGTCGGGCATGTCACCGGCCGGGTGAATCAATCCGTCACATTATCTCCGGTTGTTCTAGTCTGGCTAACGGAGACTATTTGCATAGACACAACCTTGTAGCCAGGATTATCCATCAGCAACTTGCTCTTAAATACAATCTTGTGGAGTCGGAAGTGCCTTACTATAAGTATGTGCCCGACCCAGTTCTCGAAAATGGCAATGTAACGTTGTATTGGGATCGGTCTATCATCACTGACAGGACTATTGTTGCCAATAAGCCTGACATAGTGGTGATGGACCGACTAGAGCGTCGCGCAATGATTGTTGATATAGCGGTCCCACATGATGAGAACCTCGTGAAGGCTGAGAGAGATAAGAAAAGCAAGTATCTTGATCTGGCTCGCGAGGTTGTCGACATGTGGGACGTGAATACAGCTATCATTGTGCCGATAGTCGTTACGGCCAATGGCATAATAGCCAAGAGCCTCGACGAACATCTGAGGAGGCTCTCGTTAGGCAGCTGGATTAAGGGCTTGATCCAGAAAGCGGTACTTCTGGACACGGCGCGTATCGTTAGGAGGTTCCTCTCTCAGGAGCCCTGACCACCGGTAGCTTGGACCCTGTTCCCGATACCGGTGGGCTACTATTTTTGTATTTTTAAATGTTTTTTTTATTTTATTTTTATAGAATAATATTTAAAAATGTAAAAATATGTAATATAAAATGAATAAATGAAATAATAATAATATATATAATAATAATATATATAATAATAATATAATAATAAATCGATCGTGTAGATCCTCGGGTTGGACTTTTACTGATATCTTTGACCACTTTTGCAGCCTGTGGATAACCACATTCTCGAAGCTTCATTTGACTCGCATATAAGAGTTGTTGAGAGTCACCCTCATCTTTAAGGCTCTCAACTCTTCGCCTTTTACTGCGATCACATAAATCACTAAATGTTTTCGATGGACGACCCGAATTTCTACTTGATCCCGTAGGTATTTCTACGGTACCTTGAAGCCAACGGTGATTTTTTTTCAAGAAAACCTTTTCTGTCCTACTCGCAGCAACCCATCTGGTCTTCATTTCTGACTTAATGGCAGAAAATTTGTGCAGAAACTGTTGTTTTTGTTCCTCGGGGAAAGTCGGCTTACTTACAATATCTTTCTCCACAGAGTCCAATTTCTTTCCAAATTCTACTTCTGTACTTTTTTTCATCAATTTAAATAAGTATTCCCGCGTAATAACATTATTTCCAGAACTACCTGCTAAAGAAAAACTCGTGTATTGTCAAGTTTTCAATATCAAGTGAATAATATAACTTTGTTTTGTAAAAATAGTATTAACAAAATAATACGAAAAAAAATATGATAGGCAGATTTAGGCACCTAAATTTCTATGTTTTCAATAGTAGAATAGTTAATCTTGTTATAAAAAAAACAAGAAATGCCGTGAGACGCCCTGAGACATAACAAAAACACTATTATGTATATGTTTGTTGTAAAATCTTACTACGTTTTTATGCAGTCTAAAGAATTGTTCATATCTTTATGCAAACTAATACTACATCAAAACAAATAAAATAAAACGAATAATGAATACCTGCTTCATTAATATCCATAATGAATATCACTTCACAAGACTTTGTTTAGTTAATAACAACCAAAATTGCGCGATAAAAAATCGTTAAACTCAATGATTGTTACGTGACCGTTTGCAACCGTTCAATTGATAGGCAAAATAATGACACACAACATTTTTTTAAATTTTTAATGTGGGTATTTTTAGGTTCTTAATTTATCTAGGTACCCTCAAGTACATCCAATTTGCGAAGATACTGTACTTTGATCTTGTTGAATATTGTCCGCTTTTTTTTGTCAAATAACCCTATGTGAGCCGGTTCAAACTAAGCCTTGCCGTACAAATACACAATAACACGCACTCATGGACAACGAAATTACACCTAAGCTTGTCATTCGAGCTCATAGATCAAGTAATAAAGCTCGACTGACAAGCTAAGGGGTAGTTTCGTTGTCCGTGAGTGCGTGTGATTTCAAGCAACGTATAAATACGTTGCTTGAAATGGCTTGACTGGAGGGGAAGCTTCAATATGGCAGCTTAGCTTCGGCGGGCTCGGCGGGCATTGTTCGGTTTCACGTAGGCTGACGTCACATCCGTTACATTTATATATACTTAACGTGCATGAAAATGACAAAAATTTGCAATGTCGATTTTTCATGCATTTATGTTATTGATCAAGTGAACTCTAATGATTGTAATATTTTTTTGAAGCGTTTGTAGCTTGGGAAAGTAAAATAATTAAATATCTTAAAATTGCATGGCTATTCATTAATTTGGCACAAATTAATTGAATAGGCTAATGTAAGTGATCTGAGAAAGGAAATAGTTATTTCATTAATTGTATTTTTTTTTGCACTATTTTTACATAATGACCCTATGTCGGTTTGCAATGGTTGAATATGACACAAATTAGGTTTGCACACTCCGCAGACTATCCTAGATATGACACCATAATTATTTTAAACTTTAAATTAATTTTTCCAGTTTTGATTTGAATTAAAATAATCAACCACAAATCATCGAATTACTGAAAATGCAAGCAACACATGTGACACAAAACGCAATAATAAGCTTCATAGGTACGACTGTATCCACATGCAAGAAATAAGCAACTTTAGAATTTTTTAAACTTATGACATCAAAATAGCCTAGCGCTATCGGTCTATAATTTTGAGGCTAACAACTGAAGAAAAATGGTGTTTTACCGAAATTTGCAACCACCAACCATTTATCATTTATTGGTTAGCATATTTAACATAAGTTAACTACGGATAAAAAAAACTGGGCCTTTGTTGCTAACACGGAGTTAAATAACAAATCATCATCATCATAATTTCAGCCGAAAGACTGCTGAACATAGACCTCCCTGAAGCGCCGTCACATTTGGCCAGTCCCGTGCGTCTCTCATCCAGCGGATACCCGCAACCTACACCAGTCATCGGCCCATCTAGGGGGAGGTCTTCCATCGCAACTTCTTCCGGTTCGGTTCGGCATAACAAATAAGTCATAATATGTAATTAGCTGTGTTAGCTACTAACTCGGAGTTAGGAAGCTAACCCAGGGTGGTGTAAGTGAGCCTTATATTAATAGTTTAGGTTCAGATGGAGGCAGGTAGTACCACTTCAGCAGCCTGGATAATCTCAGTCCAGAACTGTTACAATTTTTGATATATTTACTTGGCCATCGGCTCCTAGAATTGATTGACATCACTATCCTTATCGTATTCGCATACTAAGAAAAATCAAGACCTTTTTGACCCTTAAATGTTGTGGCTGAACTAATCGCAGTTTACGTAAATAGATTAGGTAGAATAACCAAGGACTGAGTGAATTGATATAAATAATTGCTAGAGACTTTTTCTTTAATATATTTTAATAGGGAGTAGTTACGAATGAAGCTAGGTAAGCAGTAGTAGGTATACCCAGATGGCCAGGTCCCAGCCCTAATAGGATGACAATATTAGACCCTGTTAAATGTCAAAGACAACTCATAAATGTTACACCACCGCTCAGAATAGCTTGTACTCGACTCCTATAACATTGTCAGATATTAAATTGGTGAGTGTGATAGGATTTTTATTCCCTATCTTCTCCTGCTATGTTGACTCAACGTATACTACATACTCAGAATTGGTGTTTTTTATGAACAGTCTTTTATAATTTAGTTTAGTGAAAATGTTATACTTATTTGAGTCAGGATTTCGAGTTTTGTTGTACTTTCTTTTCTTATTTTCCCCAGAATCTGGTGGCTCCTCTCCACCACTGGTGATACATTTTTAGATGTTAATTAAGTGGTATTTCCGTACAATTATAAATTTATAAACTTTTTGCGAAATCTTAATTACCGTCTCGTTTGACTGCCCGCCAAAGAGTCCTAACGTCAGAGTTCCATTACAATGATACCAGCCTATAGAAATTACCCAGAAATAAGGGAAATTAAAGATGAGAACAAAAATCCCAACCCCAATCTCATCCAATCCAATATGATACTAATTGAGATCAATAATCACTGATTTTATATTTCGATTGAAAGGTAACATTGCAAATGTTAAAATAAAGTTTTTCTATACAAAAGGTTACTGTTACAATTTCTTAAAAGTTAATGCCCCATAAAACAAACGGTCGGTTCTCTTTCAAATTTAAGGCACGTGGGCACATTCGCAAGAAGTTTGCAGAATCATCACAGAATTGATTTGTTGGTTTCGGTTTCTCTATAGCATTGTTTTTGTATGTATGTATCTAAGTATAAATTTGTATATATGTTTTATTTTTCTCAATTTATCCTTTCATTTAGTTGCACCTGCCTTATTTTATCCCTGCACTACCCTAAGGTGGACTGGTAGAAAATGCCTACGGCATTAAGTCGGCCTTTGTACTTGTGCATAAAGTTTTAATAAATAAATAAAAACAATAAATGCTACAAGTAAAATTGTTGTTTAAATTATTTTAGGTTTCAACAAGACACTGTTAATATAGGTGATTTTTTACAGAATTTCAACTTTTTGGCCAAAGAGCGTAATATTCTAAAAAAAATACTGTCCGACCGAATCCACAACACAATTATACGCTCAAAACAGGCATCGCCGATGTTGGAGATAAGTCGTCGAGGCTAAAAGGGTTTGGGTGGGTCACATTTGCAGGATTCATGGGGATCACTAAAAAGTGAGCTGACGATCCGATTACTCGTTTCGGAGAAATGCGTGCACAAACATACACACACCGATTACTCGTTTCGGAGAAATGCGTGGACAAACATACACACACTTATGAAGCAACCATACTAGATGTATGTAACCTGTATACTACAAGCGCGCCACGCCACGCCTCGCAAGTGTGTTTCCGGCTTAAGGCAAGTTACAATAACTAAATGGGGAAAATACAGAACAGCATTGGGCAACATTTCAAATCCAATTCTGTCAAAGGTGTACTTGCTTCGGCAGTACATATACTACTAATTCTGTCAAAGGCAGAGTTGCTGTCGGCTGTCGCAGATATAAATATTCAATGCCCGATTCCGTGTCCGTGTATAGTTTTATTTTATGCGCCCGGCGCCGCGCTACTTATAGAGTAACTATTAAAAAGGCGCTTCTACATGAAAGGTTGCAAACAAATAATTGAAAAATTAAATAGAAGTTTCTACTGTAAATTGTGGCTAACATAGTTGTTATTGTAAAACGTTCTAGTTTTTGGATTTGACTGTGTTTGAGTGAACTCAACAGCAAAAATGTCTACGAGCGCTAGTAGTGACCACGATATCGATAATAATATGAGTGATTCTTCGAGCTCACCAATGCCTTACATCAGGTATTCTCCGCATAGTTTTACATCACAGCAAGTTCCTAAGCTCGCTACCGATCTCACTGAGTTATCTTGTGGCGACAACAGACCACAGTTTTTTAATCAAGGTAAGTGGACAGAAGTATGGAGAATTCACAGCACAGAGTACACTTAAATAGATAACTTTTCCTGGAACTCAGCTTTGATTAAAATGTAACTGCGGCGTAATAAAATAATAATCTCGGTACTCTATTGATGTAGAAATTGAATCAATACTTGAATTCAAATTGGAACAACATTTACAATGTTTTATAGAAAACATTTTCATTGACACGAACATAATTATTAAGATTTTTTCTACTCCAGCTGGTATTTATTTTTGCAAGGGAATGTACCTGCTGTACCTACTGTAATTTGGAACATTAAATAATAATGATGATGCAATTCAATCTGAGAAGTGGTCTAATTGTAATGTAAACTATTCTGAATGTAATGTGGTTTCCAAGAAGACATACACTTAATTAAGTGCTTCTTCTTATTTTCATATCGAAATATTTAAGTGGTCTCGGATTATGTTTCAGTGAATTTAATCAACTCCATAATACTTTTCCAAATAATAGAGGAGTGATAACCAATGATGATGAAATCTTTTGAATTACATGCATGTATTGTATTTTATCTATACTAATATTATAAGGATGAAAGATTTGTATTTTTGTTTGTAACAAGTAAACTTAAAACTACTTGACCTATTTCAAAAATTCTTTCACCGTTGGGAAGCTACACTATCCCCGGGTGACATAGACTACTTTTTATCCCTGTATTCCCACGGGAACAGAAAATATGCAGTTGAAACTGCAAGGCATCCATTAGTCAATATTTTTTTTTTTTTTCTCTTTATTTGTTTTGGGGTTTTTATTTAAACAAATATGTCAACCCCATCGTACCTTATACTATTGTAACATTATAACTTATAATTAACACATAAAATAAGCTAAACAATTAAACAATAACCAAAACACTTTGTGATAAAGACAGAAGTCACCGATGAAGAACTGTTATTAGATGACATAATTTTTTGGCACCTACTGAAGTTGGTTGGGATAAAATTGATTGTATTAATCTCACATTAAGCCTATTTAAGTCTAATTCGCTCAAAAGTGACTCCCTCTCACGCTTGTTGCGGACACAATCCATCAGCAAATGCTGCACGTCCTCAATCTGATTACATTCTCTGCAATTCGGTGAATCAGTTTTTTTCATAAGGAATGCAAACTTCGCTGATGGATAGTGTCCAGAGCGAAGTCTTAAAATTAATTTAACATAATTCCTACTTAGTTGATCGACATCGAACCAAGGCACACGCGAAGGCTCGCCTTGTATGCTCTTATACCATATACCTTTTTGCTGACTTATACTATCAAAGTGCTGTTTCCAGGCTTTATAACAAATTACTTTATATTTAGATATGTATTCCCAATAATCAGGTAAGTAGTCAATTGTTGTTCCCTCTAATGCTGCTAATTTAGACAATCGGTCAGCCTCCTCATTACCACGTAATAAATAAAATGAATTACAGTACTTATGATTAGCATAGCTTAAATAAACAGCCTATAATGTTCTCACTGTTGGAACACAGGCCTTCTCTCTGTTAGAGGGAGTGGGCTGTAATCCATCATGTGGGCCCTGTGCGGATTGATAGATGTCATATGTCTGATTTTTTTTATAGGATTATATGGAGAACAGTGGTGATAAAATGAATAAAGACGTGGATCCACGTGAGACACAATAGCTTTTCAATTATTTCGGTAATTATGGACACAACCGGTTAATTGAGTTTTCACCCGGTTTGTTGCCAATTTTTATTTTTGACACAAATTTTCAAGTTATCAGTCAAGTGTTTATCTGTTTATCAAAATGAATAAGGTTGATGATTGTATTGTATCTACACTGCAACTACACTTTGCGTGACATAATGATTATTCAGACCAATAGTATCCGCACTTTTAAGAGTCTTCTTAGTAATGTGTACCATAAAAAACTGTGTAAAGCTTCTAATTTGCTAAACAAAACACTTCTTTATTTAGGCTTCTCAAATAAATAATGATAAGCTTATAAGACATTGACATGAAAAATAAAGGCAACTGACCATGATAAACAGTTTATTCTGCTTATTATGAATACATTTAAAAGGAAATGATTGTTTCCTGTGCATTGATGGTTTACACAACTCTGCCTTATCTAATGTGACATAGAATACTACATCAGAATAAACTTTGTTCATATAGAAATAAATACTCTGTAATACCTGCCCTCTTATTTTATAATTTAAAGACAATGTGCCTATTAAAACTTTAACAAGAGCAGTTTCTCTCATGAGTTGTGAAAGCAAATCAAAGCAATAACATAATATCCAACAGTACAAAATAGGGCTATACGAGGGCGGCACTTAAAATTTCGGGAATCAAGGAAGTGACACAATATTACTATTTAAAAATCTAATTATTGCTTTTCGAAGTATTCGCCGCGAAATTTGACACATTTTTCCATACGATAGAACCAATCATTGAAGCAACCATTCCATTCGGAAGTTGGGGTCTCCAAAATGGCCGTTTTGTAGGCGTCCACAGCTTCTTCAGGTGATGAAAATCTCTGTGTGCATCAGAATGGCGGGTGTATGACTACAAATGGTCATGCTATATGCGTGAGAGCAATGTACGAGCAATGTACCGAATGTACGTAAAATTTGAAGCAATGTACTATTTTAAAACCACAGTTTTTAGAAAAAGTATTTGAGTCGCCAACCTGATATCAGAATGGCGGGTGTATTCAAGAACTGAACAAATAACTAACTATCTGACTGTGAAATGCCTACCATAGCAATGTACGAGCAATGTACGTTATCATATTAAAAGCATAACCAGATGCTATCAACGGTTAAAAAGTTATTATAAAAATAAAATTTCTCCACATTTAGAGCCTGTTTAATTTTATTAGCAACTAGTTATGCTTACGTTAAACGTTGCTATGTCTAAACTCAAGGGTTTTCTTGTGTGAAAAAATGGCCATATTGGCCATGCGATATGCGTGAGAGCAATGTACCGAATGTACGTAAAATTTGAAGCAATGTTCTATTTTAAAACCACAGTTTTAGAAAGTGTGTGAGCTCCAACCTGATGTCAGAATGGTATGGTATGGTGTATACAAAATCTGAACAATTTTCCAACTATCTGACTGTGAAATGCCTACCGTAGCAATTTAAGAGCAATGATCGTTATCATATTAAGAGCATAAACAGATGCTATTAACGGTTAAAGAGTAATTTCAATTAAAAAAATCCCCATTTAGAGCCTGTCCGATTTTATTAGCAACTAGGTGTGCGTACGTTATACGTTGCTATGTCTTAATTACTCGCCGTCAGTGCTGCCAACTCATCTAAGCAGAAACGCGCTGTTAGCTCTTTAAAAAAGAGCTAATTGGGCGCTAGTAAAAAAAAACAAATAAAATCGCTGTATTCGGCGCCACATTAAAAAAAGACGCCCAATAATTTGAGACTACTACAAACGTATTCTTTTTATTGAAATAAAGTATTTATTTATTATATACTTTATTGTACACCACAAAAACATACAGGACAAACATTTACAAAACAAGTGTACAATGGGCGGTCTTATCGCACAGGGCAATCTCTTGCAGACAATCTTAAAAACCAACCAACATAAAAGAGTTACATATATTATATTACTTGTTTTTTAATAATATAATAAAGTAACGTGTTAATATAATTATTTTATCTACTCTCATATCGTAATATTCGAATTATAAAATTCAAAACGAGTTTATATTGGCATACTTTATAAACACAATACCGAAATTTAAAAATAGAATCTTATTATAACACTATTTCTCTAATAAAATAATGCTATAAAACAATTTTATTCTATTACGATACAGTACAAATCCAAGAAGTTAATCACTACGGAGTTTCCATCAATATTTTTTTTGTAATGCCATTTTATAGTACCTATTATAAAAATATTTGATTCCAATTTTAAATTGTCTATGACAATGCCCGCTTTAGAATTAGCACGCACTGCGATTTTTATTTGGGCGAATTTTGTTTCCTTCTACCTGTTCATAGAGCTCAAAATATTTGGGCGAATAAAATTCGCGCCATGGTGCGGTGGATTCTGTGGCAAAACACGGATTTCTTGCGGTGTGGAAATAACCGCACGATTTCTTTACCGCAATGCGAACAACTTCATACAATTTCGTAGTTCGCAGAATGGGCGGCAAAAAATCGTGCGAATAAAGATCGCAGTGCGTGCTAAGCCTTAGCGCATGCGCGGTTAATGCGGTGATGTGCTGGGTTTTGGCGCCATTCATACGTTTTGCAAGTTTTGCTGTACTGAATTTCATGAGTTATTTAAATTATTGTTTAAAAATGTCTGTTATCAGTGAGTGTGAAGAAAATTTGACTCCGCCTGATATTTTAGATGCGGCGAAGGAAATTACTCTTAATTTATTACCAGCAAAGTCGATAAAAGTTTATGACAAATGCTATCACGATTTTATGGCATGGAAAATGCAAAAAGAGGTATTTAGTAGGTTCAATCCCAATTTATGAGTGTAGATAAAGTAGTGTATGAAACTGCACATAACTAGGTAATAAAACATTCGTATGAAAACTATTAAAAACCTCGCCTACGGCTCGGTTTTTAAACACACACTCATGTTTTAATACCCCTTATTATGCAACAGTTTCATAAACTACTATTATAAGATAAAGGCATTAAATTAATTCATCATCATCTGATTCTACTACATTGCTTCTGCCGCCGAATTATGGATGGTTTTGATCAGTTTTGGACTTAAAATTATATTTATCTGTGGATGAAATTTCCTGAACACGTCGTATAGAAGTTGATAGTTTACAGTTACTTTTTTTTAAAGGCATTCCAAAGTTTCAAAAAGCGCTAGATTTAGCGCTAGGCGCTAGAACGCGCTATTGAACAAAAAAAGCGTTAGATCTGGCGTTGAAAGCATTAAGTTGGCAGCACTGCTCGCCGTCCAGCCTGTCATTTTACATTTTGACAGCTCAAAAACTAATCATTTAGTGATGAACTAACGTGGTAACCGATTCGATTTCATATAACAATTGAATTTTTTAACACTTTTTCCATCAGTTTTTAATTTTTTTTGGTTACATCATTCTTCTTGAAATAATACATGTATGTGAGAACAATGTAAAAAGATGTGCACGTCAAGCTTCTATGGTAACAACGAATAAAAAAGTACAATAACAGGCCGAGGCAGCAAACTTATGACCAATCCCAACTGATGGCGCCCGTTCACGAATATGACGCATGGATCGGCACTACTCAGCTCAACCATCATGAAGGGAACCGAATGATCCAACACATGTGCCACCATCAGAGAGAAATTAGAAAGAACATGAAACACTCAACTGCCAGGGCACACATAAATCAACGAAACGACACATAGGTGCAGTGAATGGTAGATTTGCAGTCGAAACATAGTACTCACACATGTGCTGTGCAGTTATATAATACTAAAAGAAATTGAGTTTATACAATACAAATACATTAATACAGTCTTCAGCAGGACCAACAATACTTCTAAACTTTTCTGCCCATCACTTGTTCACCCAAATGGCGGCGGAGTATGTCCAGCATTGAGCCAAGCCTTTTTATCAGCTATGTAATCCCCCAACTTATAATATGCTTGCCTGCATAGTGTGCATTTTATACATTCCCTCTCATTCAGTTTTAAAATGTGGGGCGGTATTTTATTGTAACATTTTATACAGTACCCATAAAAGATGTTGCTACTTTAGCCAGCCTGAAACCTGGTTGAATTAATTGATCCCTATTTCTAGTGACATAATTATGTCTGTTGCCGTTTTTACTAAAAATATTTATATTCTTTGTAACGTACATGATGTTTTCATAAATATATTGACAAGGTAACGTCATGATGTTAATGTCCTTAAACAGTTGCCTTAGAGAATCGCGCCGGCGAAGATTTTATATCGCTCTGATGGCTCGTTTTTGCAGAATAAAAATAGACTCAATATCTGCAGCCCTTCCCCATACTAAGATACCGTAAGACATTATACTATGAAATTAACTAAAATAGACTAGCCTCGTGGTACCTACGTCTGTTTAGGTCGCTTCTTAAGCAGTCGGGATTTTTTTCTAAATAGGTACATTTAATCATATAAGTGTTATATATTATTGATCCCCCACACGAAGGGTTGGAAGAAAAATAATTTGGGACTCAACAATATGGCGCCAAAAATCAGTCGTTTTACTTTTTTCCAATTTTAATGTAGCCAGTGACACTCGCAAATGTTAAGACGAATCGATTGACGTAAGAATCATCACAATCGGCCAACGCGTTTGGTCTCTAGAACGCCACTAGGTATAAACATACATACATAGACTAATAAACACCTTATCCTCCATCAGCATTGGGTTAAAAATCGAAAATAAAAGCAAAAATAAAATAACTAAGTGTTTAATCGATTAAATTTTTTTTTTTGTTAAATTCAATTGATAATTGAAATCGAATCGGTTACCACATTAGTTCATCACTAAATGATATGTTTTTGAGCTGTCAAGTGTAAAATGACAGGTTAGACGAAGAGTAATTAAGACATAGCAACGTATAACGTAGGCATAACTAGTTGCTAATAAAATTGAACAGGCTCTAAATGTGGAGAAATTTTATTTTTATAATAACTTTTTAACCGTTGATAGCATCTGGTTATGCTTTTAATATGATAACGTACATTGCTCGTACATTGCTATGGTAGGCATTTCACAGTCAGATAGTTAGTTATTTGTTCAGTTTTTGAATACACCCGCCATTCTGATATCAGGTTGGCGACTCAAATACTTTTTCTAAAAACTGTGGTTTTAAAAAAGTACATTGCTTCAAATTTTATGTACATTCGGTACATTGCTCGTACATTGCTCTCACGCATGTAGCATGACCATTTGTAGTCATACACCCGCCATTCTGATGCACACAAATCTCTGACCACGCAATTTATTCTTTATTTTAGGGTAAGTATAGAAATCATTAGGGCTTAGGTCGGGGCTGTCCGGCGGATGGTCTAATAATTCTATGTTTTCTTGCTCTAAAAACTCTTTTGTTCTGTGCGCGGTGTGAGAACTGGCATTGCCGTGATGGAGGATGATGCGGCGGTTGCAGTTCTCTTTACGGAGTTCAGAAACGACCTGTGGCAAACAAATGCTAGCATACCATTCTGCATTAAGCGTTCTTTGTCCCTCAAGAGGAAAAGTCGCAACATGGCCGGTTTTGGAGACAAACGTGGCCACCATGTTTTTTTGTTGGCTTTAACTCATTTTCGAACACCCAAACTCGTGACTGGTTTTTTGTTTCGGGTTCGTAAGCGTATATCCAGGATTCGTCACCTGATACGATGTTGTATACAGCATTTGAGGATCCTGCGTGGAATCTTTCGAGAGTTCTGACGCACCAAGTAACGCGAGCCGCTTTTTGCTCTTCGCAGAGCGAATGCGGTATCCATCGGGAAAACAACTTTTTTACACCTAATTGTTCATGCAAGATTATTTGTAGGTATTTATTTATTTATTTAAACTTCATGCACAAAGGTACAAAGGCGGACTTAATGCCTTAGGCATTCTCTACCAGTCAACCAAGGGTGGTGAAGAGATAACATGGCAGGTGCATTTATATTTAAAACGTGGAATGCAAACAACAAAACAAAAAATAACATTAATAAGCCGTTTAAATACATATATTACAAATATATCTGATACATATTATAATACATACCTATATAAATATATATACATACATATATTAAAAAGTAACGAAAATAAGTTATAGAGATGACCCCTCTCCCCGCTGAATGTAAAACCGCAGTAACCGCTTGAAAGCATACCGACTGGTGGCTGTCCTGATTTTGAGAGGAAGCACGTTCCAGAGAAGAATAGACTGAATATGAAAGGAAGAATGAACAAAATCAGTAGTATGTGAAGGATAGAGTAGGAGAAGATTATTGGAGGAACGCAGATTTCTAGCGTGTGAAGAACTTAAATATTGAAAGTGAGACATAAGGTATTTGACTCATGCCAATGTCTAAAGTTGCCTGAATTTCGCGGTATTTCAAATGTCGATCTTC
Organism: Orthosia cruda; assembly: GCA_964057195.1. NCBI lineage: Eukaryota > Metazoa > Arthropoda > Insecta > Lepidoptera > Noctuidae > Orthosia > Orthosia cruda. The sequence continues at coordinate 22,499,059 of OZ059830.1, forward strand.
CTCAATCAGCTTACGCACAGCATCAACGTTTTCTTGGGTGATTGCAGTTTTTGGACGAGCTTGACGGGGATCATCACTGAGCTTGTCACGTCCACGTTGAAATTCAGCAAACCAGCGATAAATTGTGGTTTTGGATGGGGCTCGGGCTTTATCACCAAATGCAGAAATCATCCGGTCAACACACTGTTTTTGTGTTAAACCACTTCGAAAGTCATAATAAATCATCACTCTTGAATTTTCTCGAGTCAATTCCATTTTCTCAACGACTAAACAAGTTTGACAAAACCTTGTAACAAGACCGAGAATCTTTTTTAAAATAAATAAATGGTATTCGATTTTTAAAACCAAGGAGTTTTCAATTAAAAAGATTTTAATATGACAGAAACAGTGGAAATATTCCATTCCCGATACTTTTAGTGCAGCCCTCGTATATAAATAATAAAATATTGTAGTACAGTTCTTGTCAAACTTCTTGGCCACCCTGAATTTGGCTTTCCGATGGGTAAAGCACGGATCATTGCTGTTTTTGTATGTGATTTACTACTGTGCAGCCCTTAGATTAAGAACCTAGTGCAGCCATTGTAGCCAAATTCAAAGCGGCCAAGAAGTTTGGCGAGAACTAGGGTCTTGGTGTTTATCAATACATATAAGAAATCTGTAGAAAAATATTTTTGTACATCGATAACATTTCCAAAAAAAATTGCTAAGGAGAACCAACAGAACCTATTGCCAGCATTTTTTGATTTTTTGTCTGTTTATCTGTTTTTCAGTTTGTCTGATTATTTGTGCACGCATCACGTAAAATGTACGAAACTAATGTAGATAACCTTTATACATAAAAATTGTGCGTAACTAGAAGTATAACTTAGTTTTTGTTTCATCGCAATCGGATCAAGCTATCAAAAGTTAGATGAATTTAAAGTGTTCAAGATATTACTTGGTTTTGGTGGGGCCCAAAAAGTTCTAAAGTGTCGACCGCGAACCGAAAGACGTACCGTTGTAAGGCTTCCTGTTTGGTGGACCGATGACGTGGTTAAGGTTACGGGTAAACGCTGAATGCGGGACGCAAGGGACCGTTCAATGTGGCGACGCTTGGGGGAGGCCTATGTCCAGCAGTGGACGTCTTTCGGTTGAAATGATGATGATTCAAGGTTTTCTTAATCCATACTAAACATACGCAATTCAGATAGTCGGAATGTTGAACTCCATATTCGATAGATGGCGTTGTGCATTTCGTGTCATTTTCTGAAAGGCGGTGTTAAGATTTTCCGCGGCAGAATGACGATAGGAAAAAAATAGTACCTAGGTAGTTGGGGTCCTTAAAACCCGCCCGCCGCGTCTCCATGCGGTGAAGCAGCGAACCAGGGGGGTCAACTCTCTATGTCGAATCAACCATAATATTACCTTCAAGAGCTATTTGAAGTGTGGATAGAGTAAAAATAATAATTCGGGCCTAAAAAAATACGTTTTATGAGATTTTAGGTCCATAATCATACTACTAAACTAATGTCAATAAAGACGTTGACGTGCGTGCAATGTGTTCGTGGTTCGTAATATCGCTGCCGCTATTGCCCGTCCAAATAGTCTAATGATAAAAGTGGTGGCCTACTACACTTGGTTGCGAGTTCGAGTCCCAGCTTTCAGACTTTCCAAAAAGGAGGAGGTTCTATGTTCGACATAATGTTTTTTTTTTATGTTCACCGATATCTCCGTCAATTGTGGATCGATTTTGAAAATTCTTAGATCGATTTTTTTTTGTTTGAAAGAGTATTTTTCCAAATTGGACCCATTTTAATTTGGTGAAGATTTGATGTAGAACTTCGTAGATTTACAATAAAACTCTTCAATAAATTACGGCAAATCTCACGGGATTGCTGCAATCACATATCTGTTTATTGTTTGTACCATTTCATAACATAACATCACGCCAGTACGCTCTAAAGGGGTACGCAGATGTGTACAGTTCACCTTGGTACATTTCACAGGTTATGTTATGTTCAAGTTTCATGATATTCAGGTAATCTATTCTGGTACCTTACTAAAGAACTTGTCTATTAGGTACAACAAAAAAGTGAAAAATATAAAAACATTTTTTTTTAATGTAGATAGTGATACCGACTTCCAAATAAATTAAAAAGTGAAAAATTACTTTCTTTTTGGAAGTCGGTGTCTTTGGGACGTACCAATTTTTTTCGATGTCCATAACGGTTTTTTTATGTTTTCGTTTCGGTGTGGTGTTCTGGAGTGCTAGCTACTAGATAGCGGGCAGCAAATCTGTCCCTACTTTTTCATATGAAGTCGATATTCTTCTCCCTAGAGTTAATAGTATTCTGTGCAGCGAACGCGCGATTTAGGTAGGTAGAAAGGTAGGTAGGTCTAGGTAAGTAGGGTAGGTACAGGTAGGTAGATAAGTAGGGTAGGATATACAGTTAACGGGAGCGAAGCCGCGGGCACAGCTAGTACATAAATAAACTCTGCATCTTGCCAAAGAAATTAAGCATTCTGATTGAGTAATACCTACTTTGTTCACAGTCAACAAACCATGCCTGCGTATCACGGAACAACCCCAGAACCAATTCAGGTTCCGATATGTCAGCGAGATGGTTGGCACTCATGGATGTCTTCTGGGCAAGTCTGTAGGCCCTAACAAACCAAAGACCCATCCGACTGTAGAGGTGAGTTTTTGTCTGTTCGAATGTTTTCCTCTTAGACACAGAAACAGTTCTTTATACTCAATGAGTCATATCAGGATATCTTGTAAAATTAGAATTTTTTGTCAATAACATACCTATCTGTAGATGAATTTAGCCTTCAGACCATTATATTGGTGGGAACTAATATGACAATTAGTGGGTATTGGTCCACTGACCTCTAACATACAAGTAGGTACGCTGGACTTCATGCTATCGAAGACAACATTAGATTTTTGCCATTTTAGCTCTGATAGCACCCCGTGACTTAAAGTGAGCGTCCATGGAACTAATATTAGAGATGGGACACAGCCTTCGGTAAAAAATATTTTTATGGACTTTATCGATCGTGAGAATAATTTAATACAAGAAAAATAAAACAGTTATTTTTATTATGATTAATTTTTAAGTAATAGAATAATTGATGTAAAGGTTAACTGAAAAATATTTTCAGTGAGATTGCAAGCTATAAACTAGTGGATAGCGTGCTAGTAAAGTTATAGCGCATTACTGTCAGATCAGTGAGATTTAAATATGGGGATAGGCTAACAAACTAGTATATTTGAGCAAGTATCGCCTCGCTCACACTAGTTGGTTAATAGTTACAATAGTTCGGAATCACTTGGTTGGAGCCCATCGGATTCGTGAAGGGAACATTATTCATACAAATATTGTTAGATAATAATTTGTTGGATTTGTATAAACAAAGAGAATGTGTTCCCCCAAACATGAAAATTAAGTAATAAGATAATAAATTCGAGCGCCAGGGAGGTTCACACAGTACAAATACAATAAAGGTTGCTGGAAAGAACTAATCGGAAGAGTCTAACTTTTAATCTGCCGGTGGAGAGCTAAACAAAGAAAATAATACAACGTTTGTCTTTTCTCTATTTAATGGCCCGTAGCTTCACATGTATTAACCATTATAGTTAAAAAAAAAGAATCATCAAAATCGGTTAACCCAATAAAAAGTTCTGAGGCAACACACATAAAAAAATACAGTCGAATTGATAACCTCCTCCTTTATGCGAAGTCGGTTAAAATACAATAATTCAAATGTTAACTTTATTAAATTAATGGCTATATTACTACTTAGGGTGATATCTTGCACCATCTTGCACTAATTGAAGTATTAAAAATAGAAATAATCAAAAGGTCCTACCAGATTGCTGGCTTTACGTTTTAATACACCTCATTATGCAACAGTTTCATAAACTACTATTATCTACTCTCATATCGTAATATTCGAATTATAAAATTCAAAACGAGTTTATATTGGCATACTTTATAAACACAATACCGAAATTTAAAAATAGAATCTTATTATAACACTATTTCTCTAACAAAATAATGCTATAAAACATTTTTATCTACTCTCATATCGTAATATTCGAATTATAAAATTCAAAACGAGTTTATATTGGCATACTTTATAAACACAATACCGAAATTTAAAAATAAAATCTTATTATAACACTATTTCTCTAACAAAATAATGCTATAAAACAATTTTTTTTCTATTACGATACATGACAAATCCAAGAAGGTAATCACTAAGGAGTTTCCATCAATATTTTTTTTGTAATGCTATTTAATAGTACCTATTATAAAAAGATTTCATTCCAAAAAAAAAAAGATAAAAAAATAATCTTAATAATCTAAATAATCTTTTTATAAAAGATTTGATTTTGATTGAGAAATTGTCTATGACAATGCCCGCTTCAGACTTAGCACGCACTGCGATTTTTATTCGCGCGAATTTTGTTTCCTTCTACCAGTTCATAGAGCTCAAAATATAATGCCTTAGGTCGCAGAATGGGTGGAAAAAAAACGCGCGAATAAAGATCGCAGTGCGTGCTAAGCCTTCGCGCATGCGCGGTTAACGCGCTGATGTGCTGGTTTTTGGCGCCATTCATACGTTTTGAACGCTTTTGCTGTATTGAATTTCATAAGTTATTTAAATTATTGTTTAAAAATATCTGATATCAGTGAATGTGAAGAAAATTTGACTCCGCCCGATATTTTAGATGCGGCGAAGGAAATTACTTTTAATTTATTACCAGCAAAGTTGAGAAAAGTATAAGACAAATGCTATCACGATTTTATGGCATGGAAAATGAAAAAAGAGGTATTTAGTAGGTTCAATCCCAATTTATGAGTGTAGATAAAGTAGTGTATGAAACTGCACATAACTAACTAGGTATTAAAACATTCGTGTGAAAACTATTAAAAACCTCGCCTACGGCTCGGTTTTTAAACACACACTCATGTTTTAATACCCCTCATTATGCAACAGTTTCATAAACTACTATTTTTTCTATTACGATACAGGAAAAATCCAAGTAAGTCACTAAGGAGTTTCCATCAATATTTTTTTTGTAATGCCATTTTATAGTACCTATTATAAAAAGATTTGATTCCAATTTTAAATTGTCTATGACAATGCCCGCTTCAGACTTAGCACGCACTGCGATTTTTGTTTCCTTCTACCTGTTCATAGAGCTCAAAATATTCGGGCGAATAAAATTCGCGCCGTGGTGCGGTGGATTCTGTGGCAAAACACGGATTTCTTGCGGTATTATTTCCGCACGATTTCTTTACCGCAATGCGAACAACTTCATTCTAGCCAAGGGATATCGTGTTACCCAGTTACTGGGTTGTGGAGGTCAGATAGGCAGTCGCTCCATGTAAAACACTGGTATTCAGCTGAATCCGGTTAGACTGGAAGGCGACCCCAATGTAGTTGGGAAAAGGCTAGGCAGATTGAATGCGAACAACTTCACACAATTCCATAGGTCGCAGAATGGGCGAAAAAAATCGCGCGAATAAAGATCGCAGTGCGTGCTAAGCCTTCGCGCATGCGCGGTTAACGCGCTGATGTGCTGGGTTTTGGCGCCATTCATACGTTTTGAAAGTTTTGCTGTACTGAATTTCATGAGTTATTTAAATTATTGTTTAAAAATGTCTGATATCAGTGAATGTGAAGAAAATTTGATTCCGCCTGATATTTTAGATGCGGCGAAGAAAATTACTCTTAATTTATTACCAGCAAAGTCGAGAAAAGTATATGACAAATGCTATCACGATTTTATGGCATGGAAAATGCAAAAAGAGGTATTTAGTAGGTTTAATCCCAATTTATGAGTGCAGATAAAGAAGTGTGTGAAAACTATTAAAAACCTCGCCTACGGCTCGGTTTTTAAACACACTCATGTTTTAATACCCCGCATTATGCAACAGTTTCATAAACTAGTATTACGCATAAGTGCCGTTTTGTGCTGAAAGTTGACAAATTTGGGTATTGTCCCGTCTGTTACGAGGAAATCGGTCTGCCATGCGAGAAAATAAATGAGGATTAGTTCTTAAGAACATGGCATTTTCTAATATATATAGGCAAGACAATGTCAAAATTTTGTGTTTTAGAAAATAAGGCTTGCAGCTCGTTGTGGTTTTATACATCGACCGAATGCACCTCTTTTGAGTTTTGAAAACTACTTCCCTATCAGTCGAGTTACCCCAAAAGATGATGCCGTACCTTAAGATGGACTCCACTAGGCCGTAGTATGCGGTGAGCAAAGCATCAACACTAACTACTGCGGCGAGTGTATACAGAGCATATATTGAGGTACTTATTTTCCTACTGACAGTCTCGACATGTGCCTTCCAATTTAATTTTTTGTTAAGTCCTTAAAATGTTATTGTATTGTTATGTCAAGTTTATTTAAAAATGTCAAGGAACGTTGACTAAAGTGCATGATTTTAGTCTTAGTCAAATTTATTTTTAAGTTATTATTATTTAGCCATTCTATTATAGCAGTCAGTGAATTATTAATGTCATATTTATATGTCATACTATTTTTACACTCAATTGTCACTACACTATCATCGGCAAAGAGGCTCATCGGCTGCACTGTGGACTTTGGCAAGTCATTAATATATAATGTAAATAGGGGTGGTCCCAAAACACTTCCCTGAGGGACACCATACATAACTTAATGCTCTTGCTACCGATGTGACTCCTCCGATTTAGTAGTTATGTCTACCCTATTGACTTCCGTTATTTGCTTACTGTGCTTAAGATATGACTCGAAAAGTATTAGTACATTACCTCTAATGCCATATGCTTCGAGTTTTTTGAGTAAAATACTGTGTTGGACATAATCAAACGCCTGAGTCATATCACAGAATATACTGCAAACCGGTTTATTTTGATCCATATTCGTCATCACTGTATGTAAGAAATCATAAATTGCCATGTTAATAGTCTTTTTTTCTAAAACCCTTTTGTTCATCGCAGAGGATCTTATTGCTTTCTAAATAAGAATTAAGCTGTTTGGCTAAATATTTTTCAAAAATTTCGGAAATAATAGGGATGAACGATATCGGTCTATAATTTACCATTCAATCTTGCCTTTCATAAACAGAGGTTTGACGATAGATGTTTTTAGTGCTGTTGGATATATACCCGAATTAATACTCAAATTAATGATGTAACTTAAAGGTTTATGACGTTTGCCACAGCTTTAAGAATTTTTGTGGAAATGCCATCATAGCCTAATTTAGTTCCTGAGACGCTCGAGCGGGGCGCTCTGAATCAGCACGAAAACCAACTGTCATTTCATATAGTATACTAGCTGACCCGGCAAACTTTTTTTTGCCATAAAAACACCAAACATTTATCTACCTTACCTACCCTACCTACCCTACCCTACCTACCCTACCCTACCCTACCTACCCTACCCTACCTTACCTACCCTACCCTACCTACCCTACCTACCCTACCCTACCCTACCCTACCCTACCCTACCTACCTACCCTATCCTACCCTACCCTACCTACCCTACCCTACATACCCTACCCTACATACCCTACCCTACCTACCCTAACTAAAAATAGATGTTGGCCGTTTCTCAGACCTACTCAATATGCTCACAAAATTTCATGAGAATCGGTCAAGCCGTTTCGGAGGAGTACGGGAACGAACATTGTGACACGAGAATTTTATGTATAAGATTTAGTCCAACGTACTTGTGTAATAGGGGTCAGTGGTATTGGTCCCAATCAGTACAAAAAGTATTTACAAAGAGTGTTTGTATAAAAATATATAGTATGAAAAAAAAAACAAATAATGTTATTATCTCTTATTCCATGTTTAATAATTTTTCCTCGATAAAATAAATGATGTATATTTTTTGTCAACTAGTCATCAAATTTTTACGCATATTTTAATAGGATAGGTACTTACCTAATTTATAATGATAACTTAACAGTGTTCTTGGAACTTAATCACTGGATTCATTTTGATTGGCTTGTCACTATACTATGTTAATAATTCATTGAATAGGTAGGTTACATCTATTATTTATTTATTTATTTATATTCACATAATGGTAAGTAACTTATAAACTAAGTCCCACAAAACCGTAGTAATGGTTTGACTGTGGGGTCGGCGAGTCTCTATACACTCATTCTTAAATTTCATACATAAAGCTAATTATTAATTAAAGACACATTTCTATATATAATATTTTTTTAAACGATTTTTAAAGCTGTTTATATTCGTTTCACTCCTTATATCTGCCGGCAGACTGTTCAATAGATATGGTATTCGTTTTTCAAGTACCTACTTAAAATATTAAAGTATTTTTCTTTTTCTTTCTTTTACTTCTCATAACGCTTTATTAATACTCGTAGGTACCTAATGTTTTGTATTGATCTAATGTCAACTTTCCAGCTGCTACACTACAGTGGGAAGGCTCTTATCCGTTGCAGTTTGGCCCAAAAAGACAACCCCGAAGAACACCCTCATAAGTTGTTGGAAGATGAACAGCAGTCAGCAGACATTAGTTACCCGGTACCTGATCAGGGAAGCTACAAGGTCGGGTAAGTGGTTCACGACAAACGACTGTTTAATTTTAGTATCCATTTTTCAATCTCTATCTTTGTGGTGGATTACGGCCCATTCCATTTTTCACAGAGAGCTGGCCTGTGTCCCAGCAGTGAGTAGATAGATACATTAAAAGGCTGTTGATGATGATTGTTTGACTAACCGCATGCAGTTGGATTACCTGACCTGCCTACGTGACCTCCATAACCCAGTATCTGGTCACCCATCCATTGAGTAACCTAAGCAATCGTTGTTTAACCTTGAAGATCGACCTTTATGGCAGTTATTATTTAGCCACGTGCCCCTCTCCACAAAACTTATTTCAGTAGTTTAGTAAACATAATTTTTAAATAGTATAAAATAAAGTAGCTGTCCTATTTTTAACCGACTTCCGAAAAGGGAGGCGGTTCTATGTTCGATATTTATTTTTTGTATGTGTTCACCGATTTCTCCGTCAATTGTGGACCGATTTTGAAAATTCTTTTTTTTTTTGAAAATGTATGTTGCGAAATTGGTTCGGAGATATACAACATAAGTCTTCAATAAATAACGGCAAATCTCTCGGGATTGCTGCAATCGCATGTCTGTTTGTTGTTTATACCATTTCATAACATAATATCACGCCAGTACGCTTTTAAGGGGTACGCAGATCTCTCATTTCACCGGTTAGGTTCAAGTTTCATGAAATCTATTCAGGTGTTATAGGTACCTTAAGAACTTGCCTATTAGTTAGGTACAACCAAAAAGTGAAAAACAAAAAAAACTTTTTTGCAAAAAAAAATTGTCTTCCAAATACAAAACTACAATGTGAATATCATTTCTCCGCTAACTTCTTCAGACCATGCAACGGATTGTGATACGGTTTTCATTAATAGAAAGAACGAGAAGTTTTTGACTTTTTTGTTGAAAAAATTGTCTCCTGCGAAGCCGGGGCGGGTCGCTGGTAATTATTATAATCCAGAAGTCAAGGTCATAAAAAAATCGCTTATCACTTAAAGTCACCGCCAGATTAAAAAAATAAAAGTCTTTAGATGTTTACAAAAATGTTGGATACGTAATATTGTTACGGAAGGTTAAAGAAATGCTAAAAAGTGTGCTTGGTAAGGCAGCACTTAAATATAATGAAACTTAACCTAAAGATTTAATCAACATATTCGAAGATTTCCTGTCCACCAATATTTCAAAACGATACGAAAAAAAAGTGTTTGTGCAGTGTCGCTAACACGATCAAAACAAACGTATCGCGTTATGAACGATTTCCACCAACCGGGCGACGCAGGAGCGCAGCCCAGCGCGTCGCCAGTAGCAGACCGCGTCCGCCCGACGGCTACAATCTGCTGGAATACGGGCCCGTGTCTGTTACCTATAACACCAGAATAGATCACCCGAATATCATGAAACTTGAACATAACAGGTGAAATGAGAGATCTGCGTACCCCATAAGAGTGTACCTACTGGCGTGATGTTATGTTATGAAATGGTATAAACAATAAACAGACAGAGAAGAATTTTCATAAACGGTCCAAAATTGACGGAGATATGCGTGACATACACAAAAAAGAAAAAAAAAAAGATATGCGTGACATACAGAAAAATGAAAAAAAAAACAAACAATTTCGAACATCCTCCTCCTTTTTGCTAAGTCGGTTAAAAAGTCCATCTCAATAATTGACAATAGTTACCCAACATATATTATATATATATATTGAGCCTCCTATAACATACGACTTAAAATAACGGCAAAATGCGGGTGTACCATAATAATACGTGCAGCTCTACTTAACCATTCTGGGTATACAGGCGTGATGCTTTATGTTAACAGGTTCACTGTCCACATAGCAGACACAATAGTTAAACATTCACGTGAGTCATATATGACTCATTGGAAAGACAAGAGGTTAATTTAGTCACGATAACTATAAACATTGTACTTTTCACTAGGTTTGGCGGTATCGGTATTATACACACTGCTAAAAAGGATGTCGCCGCTGTTCTGTTCAAGAAGTACTCTGAACGATGTAAGAATACCAATGTGAACTTGAATGACGTAAGTGTACATATCCTATTAATGATATACACGTGAAAGAATGTATGTTTGTTAATCAATCAATCATAGCTCAACGCAACTGGTGAACGGATTTGGATGAAATTTATACCACTAGTAGTTATTACAGCATCGCCTGGATTAGGATATTATACAGTTTTATTTTAACGAATAAGTACTTTTTATTCCGGTATGACGTTCCCGTCGATAATTTACGTGATTTAGGCGGAGATAGCTGCTGGCAAAGCTATTAAAAAAAGTCTGTGTGGCTGTAACTCTGACTCTGTATAAGTTTAATGAAATAAATTGCTAAACCAAGAGATATCTGAAATTTTACCGTAACCGTAAATGTGTGAAATGAAGGATTTGAAATTTACACGGGAACTGTAGAGATCCCAAATCTGGTTTTGGTCAGCCAGCTCGCAAATACGTATCCTCCGACTGCACAGCATGATTTTCTTCTTGTTTACGTTTTTTTAGTTCGCTTTTTAAGCAGTCGGGTTTTTGATTTTTTGAATTAACTTCTTTTTTATGAAAGTTTATCTTACAGAACATTTCTACTCTTTTATCTACTCACCATTATATGCCTTATTCAAAATTCTTTTACGTTGATTGTCCTTTTTCATAATATTTATTACTGTTCTAAATTAATGTTTTAAATGTTAAAATGGCTGCCAATGCTGCCATTAACATGAAGTCAGCAACATGGCGACCATTAAATCACACACATATACTATGAAGTTATCGCTATCGGTATAGCCAATAGCATTCTGCCGATAGTAGCGTCAAACAATATTTTTGGAATTAAGCTGTCGCAGGCGGCAGGCCTGGTATAATCTAAGGCCTCTTACACATTATGCCGTAGCGGCAGCGGCACCGTCGCCACCGCGGCGCCGCACGGCGGGCTGAAATCAAGCTTTAATGGACTTAGGGATTCACGAAAATTGATGAGCAATTTAAAAAAAAATAAAGACGGCTTGGTGTTCTACCACTAAATATAAGAAATTTTTCTTCTGCGATTTTTGTATATACCTAATATTTTAAAAGTTATAACGATTTGAATTTATTTTTGTATGGAGAAATTTGATTGTATATGAATAACTTTTAATTCTCAAGAGTTCTCAAATAACCGCTTTCGGTATTCGATTGTGCTATTTTTTAGGCAAATTATCCGATATATCACTTGCTTCGATTTTCTTCGATTTTGGAGAAAATTGTTTTTCATTCCCTTTTCCACACCACCCTTGAGGTAGAGAACTAAGCGCGTTTTTTTATCAGTGGTGTCCCCAGGAGGCCTAATCCACTCATACGCATACTCACAAACTCACTCACAAACACACGCACTCACAAAATTATCACTTAGACAATTTCATCAGATTCAGATTCGTTCTCTAAATGTTCCACATTAACAAATAAAAAAAAAAAAATTACAAAATTACATATAACAAAAAATATTTGTATTAGTACATAAAATTCAAAAATACTCATTTGAATCCTTAAGTCCCCACTTGACGATTCCAGCCCACCGTGCGCCGCTGCGATAGTCTGCCTTAGATTTATATGGAGCTTTAGGCTTAGCACGCACTGCGATTTTTATTCGCGCGAATTTTTTTCCGCGCGTTCTGTGGCCTATGGAGTTGTATGAAGCTGCACGCACTGCGGAAAAAAAATCGCGCTCAAATAGTACTAAAAAATTCGCGCGGAAAGTAATTCGCGCGAATCAAAATCGCTGTGCGTGCTATGCCTTACATACGACGCCGCGGCGGCGACGGCGAGTCTAAGTCTAAGACATAGCACGCACAGCGATTTTCATTCGCGCGAATTTTTTAGTACTATTTGGGCGCGATTTTTTTTCCGCAGTGCGTGCAGCTTCATACATTTCCATAGGACACAGAAAGCGCGGAAAAAAATTCGCGCGAATAAAAATCGCAGTGCGTGCCATGCCTAAAAACGCTGCCGCCGCGGTGTCGTGTGAAAACACCCTAAGTCCTGCTGTGACACTGACACTAGTCTCGTCTGGTATACGCCGCCCGGCGACGGCGCCATAGACGCAAATGTTTATAGCGAACTTGTTATGATTAAATATGTTTAGTATGCATGCTTGCAAATATTTCTAGAAGTCAATCTTTAACGGATGTGTGTGTATGTTTGGTCATAATAGCGCATTGTTTTCAAAGCTGTAATAAATCCATTGTGTGCTCTCCATTATTTTATTAGGCTAATCAAATTTTTATTATAGGAAGGAATAAAAAAAAAAATTGTCTGTTTAGGCTCTAGTGTTGTCTTTTTATGGCAATGGTCAAATTGTGGCATGCGTCACAGCCACAGGTTAAAAAAATAATAAATACATACTATAAATATAAACTACGCTTCTGTCAGCGGCTTCGCCCGCGTGAAAGTCGAAAATTATCCCGAGGGAACATATTCCCGGATAAAAAGTATCATATGTGCTATTCCTAAGTATAATCTATCTCTTTGCCAATTTCATCCAGATCCGTGCAGCCATTCTGGCGTGATTGAGAAACAAACATACATCCATCCAAACTCTTACATTTATAATATTAGTAAGATGATCGAAAGTCACAATATGAGCCTTGTGTCCCACTGCAGGACACAGACCTCCCTTCCGTCTTTCCATATTTTTACTGCATCCTTTAGATAGAAGCCTCATCACGTCATCTCTTTCTGGACCTACCGCGTCTCATACTGATTCCGAAAGAATCAAAGTAAAGACGTCCTTCATTGATCTCTCAAAAAATCTATAGATTTTTCAACAGCGTCACTCATGTACAACAATCCGATAACACGGCACCTTTTTGTTATTAAAGGGTTCTTTGGAAGGCAGTTAGATGTCGCATCCTTTTCGTATAACACGCCGTATTACAAATAGGCGCGGCCAATTGAAAAACGTCGGTGTTTTGAAATGCGGCTGTTTTCGTTTAGCCGGATTTCAATTCAACTGAAATATAGTACGCCGCATTATGAGCTATTCGCGTTCGACAAATAGGCTTAGTAACTAGTAACGTGGCGCCCATACAAACGGGCGCATTTTCGATACGCCGCTTTGATATCTGACACGCGCTGCATGATCATAACAACAAAAACCGGCTAAGTGCGAGTCGGACTCGCGCACAAAGGGTTCCGTACCATTATAGCAAAAAAACGCCAAAAAAATCACGTTTGTTGTATGGGAGCCCCACTTAAATATTTAGTTTATTCTGTTTTTAGTATTTGTTGTTATAGCGGCAACAGAAATACATCATCTGTGAAAATTTCAACTCTCTAGCTATCACGGTTCTTGAGATACAGCCTGGTGACAGACAGACAGACAGACGGACCGCGGAGTCTTAGTAATAGGGTCCCGTTTTTACCCTTTGGGTACGGAACCCTAAAAATGGCGTCGCAATCGATAACGGTGTCACAACAAAGTGAAAATAATGTTGAATTCAGAAGTGCAAACGTTGATTCGAAATTGTACTTACCTTTTTTATTTTGGATAGTATTTAAACGAGTGAAAATAAATCCAAATTAATGGTGTAATAAAAAAACTTTTTTGCAAAAAAATACTACCGACTTCCAAATAAAAAACTACAAAGTGAAAAATAACTTTATTTTTGTAAGTCGGTGTCTTTCGTAGGTACCATTTTTTTGCGTTATGGACACCGACTTACAAAAATAAAGTTATTTTTCACTTTGTAGTTTTTTATTTGGAAGTCGGTAGTATTTTCTTGCAATTTTATTTTTTTTATTTTTCACTTTTTAGTTGTACCTACCTAATAGGCAAGTTAGTAAGGTAACTTTAACGCCAAAAAGATTTCATGAAACTTCAACATATCCGGTGAAATGAGAGATCTGCGTACCCCTTAAGAGCGTACTGGCGTGATGTTATGTTATGAAATGGTATAAACAATAAACAGAAATGCGATTGCAGCAATCCCGAGAGATTTGCCGTTATTTATTGAAGAGTTCTGTTGTATATCTCCGAAGTTCTTCATCAGATCTTCACCAAATTAAAATGGGACCAATTTCGGACCATACTTTTTCAAACAAAAAAAGAATTTTCAAAATCGGTCCACAATTGACGGAGTAATCGGTGAACATACACAAAAAAAAAAAAAAAAAACAAATATGAAGTCGAACATAGAACCTCCTCCTTTTTGGGAAGTCGGTTAATAAAATTTCAAAACAGCGAAGTTTTTCAATCGAGCGCGCCTATTTGTAATACGGCGTGTTATACAATATGACTGCGACATACACATGCGATAATGATGATTTCAAAGCTTAGAGAGCCAACATTCAGTCAATCGTACTTGTGAAGTGGACGAGATTAGTTCGCTGTTTTAGCTACTTTATCTTTATACGTAATCTTTAAGAAAAAGTTAACACAAAATATATTAAATTATTCTGGAATTGTGTGTTTAGTTTCGTTAGAAATAATGTACTTCTGTAACGAATGCGGTATGCATATTTGGTTTTGTTTGTTTTTTAGCTTAAGGAGCGATGCTGTAAGGTGGCTAAAACAATCAATCTGAACATTGTTCGGTTGAAGTTCAGCGCGCATGATCCTGTAACCGGCGAAGAGATCTGTCCGCCTGCTTTTTCCGAACCCGTTCACAATATGAGTAAGTGATTTTCCTCAAGCACGCAATACCCGTTTTTACCCTAAACTCGCGAACGTTCAGTTGTAAAAACGCCATCTTTCAAGTAGCGGAATGTTTTAGTTTGCGTAATCATTTAGTTGTTTATTGTTTACCAAATCTAGTAGGGGTTCGTTTAATCTATACTAATATTATAAAGAGGTAAAGTTTGTGAGTTTGTGAGTTTGTGACGTTGTAAGGGGTAATCTCTGGATCTACTGAACCGATTCTGAAAATTCTTGCACCGGTAGAAAGCTACATTATTCCTGAGTGTCATAGGCTATAAAATATTTTCAAAAAAAATAGAGATCCTTATGAAAATTGCAATAATGTAACCCAAGGTAGCAAAATGTTGTCTGTAAAATACATTATTTGGCGTGCGCTGAGAAAACTATTGATGATAGATACAAATTAGTAGGCAGGGTAGGTAGGATAGGCAGGTTAGGCAGAGTAGGCAGAGTAGGCAGGGTAGGCAGAGTAGGCAGGGTAGGCAGGGTAAGCAGAATAGGCAGGGTAGGCATGGTAAGCAGAGTAGGCAGGGTAGGCAGGATAGGCAGGATATGCAAAGGCAGGATAGGCAGGTTAGGCAGGGTAGGCAGAGTAAGCAGATTAGGCAGGGTAGGCAGGGTAGGCAGGGTAGGCAGGAAAGGCAGGAAAGGCAGGAAAGGCAGGGTAGGCCGGGTAGGCAGCGTAAGCAGATTAGGCAGGGTAGGCAAGATAGGCAGGGCAGGCAGGAAAGGCAGGAAAGGCAGGGTAGGCAGGCAAGGCAGGGTAGGCAGGGTAGGCAGGGTAGGCAGGATAGGCAGGGTAGGCAGGAAAGGCAGGGTAGGCAGGATAGGTAGGGTAGGCTGGGTAGGCAGGATAAGCAGAGTAGGCAGAGTAGGCAGGGTAGGCAAGATAGGCAGGGTAGGCAGGAAAGGCAGGGTAGGCAGGGTAGGCAGGGTAGGCAGGATAGGCAGGGAAGGCAGGAAAGGCAGGGTAGGCAGGATAGGTAGGGTAGGCAGGATAGGCTGGGTAGGCAGGGTAATCAGAGTAGGCAGAGTAGGCAGGTTAGGCAGGGTAGGCAGGAAAGGCAGGGTAGGCAGGAAAGGCAGGGTAGGCAGGGTAGGCAGGGTATGCAAGGTAGGCAGGATAGGCAGGGTAGGCAGGATAGGCAGGGTAGGCAGGATAGGCAGGGTAGGCAGGGTAGGCAGGGCAGGCAGGGTAGGCAAGATAGGCAGGGTAGGCAGGAAAGGCAGGAAAGGCAGGGTAGGCCGGGTAGGCAGCGTAAGCAGATTAGGCAGGGTAGGCAAGATAGGCAGGGCAGGCAGGAAAGGCAGGGTAGGCAGGAAAGGCAGGGTAGGCAGGGTAGGCAGGGTAGGCAGGATAGGCAGTGTAGGCAGGATAGGCAGGGTAGGCAGGAAAGGCAGGGTAGGCAGGATAGGTAGGGTAGGCTGGGTAGGCAGGGTAAGCAGAGTAGGCAGGGTAGGCAGGGTAGGCAAGATAGGCAGGGTAGGCAGGAAAGGCAGGGTAGGCAGGGTAGGCAGGATAGGCAGGGTAGGCAGGAAAGGCAGGGTAGGCAGGATAGGTAGGGTAGGCAGGATAGGCTGGGTAGGCAGGGTAGGCTGGGTAGGTAGGCAATTGACGGGAGCGAAGCCCCGAGGGTCAGCTAGTCTTATATATAAAATTCTAGTGTCACAATGTTCGTTCCCGTACTCCTCCGAAACGGCTTGACCAATTCTCATGAAATTTTGTGAGCATATTGAGTAGGTCTGAGAATCGGACGGTAGGGTAGGGTAGGTTAGGTAGGGTAGGGTAGGTTAGTTAGGGTAGGGTAGGTTGGGTAGGGTAGGGTAGGTGAATGTTTGGTGTTTTTATGGCAAAACAAAGTTTGCCGGGTCAGCTAGTAATTATGTAATATTATGTGGGTAATCGCAAAAACAAACACACATATGACACAATGTTTGAACTAATAATAGAATACGGCAAAGAACACCGTATACATCTGACATGCAAACAAGCATACACATACATGCAGCATGCAAGCAAGCATGCAACATGCTGCAGGCATGGTTTCTGTCACGGCTCCGGCACTGCGGGGCTCCGGCGGCGGCGGTCCCATGCGAGCTTATTCTCGCAGATGTGTTTCACGCTCACCACCGAGGCTTCGGCGGCGAGCGTTAAAACCGCCTACGCGATTTCAAATATCACTAGGGGTAGAGCAGACAAGACTACGTGGAGTCGGTTTTGCAGCGATTCGTTTCTGTCACGCCGCTCCCGCAGCACGCTTGCTTCACTCGTTTGCCTTCGCGCGTTAATGGTCATTGTTCTAAACGTCGTTCGACTAATAGTTGTTGGGCCTAGTGAAATGTTTGACAAATGATAAATGTCCCAAACGTTTTGTGCCATTATAATAATCAGCTTAACAATAATTCTACCAAATGAAACGTTGTTAGCGAAACGTTGGTTGGCAAGAGATAATCTGCCAAAAAATTTCGGCGAAAAGGCAGGATACCCTTTATAATATTAGTATAGATTGGTTTGCGCTTGACCACTATCTCACCTGATGGTAAGCGATGATGTGGTCGACGGTGTAGCACGCTTGCCTATTCACTCTTGACTTAAAGACCCCGAGATTTAAGCTGTCGGAAAACACAGACTCTGGGAGGGAATTCCATTCCTTAGCTGTATAATGAAAGTATTTCCAAAACGTTTAGTGCTTAACTATACATGGGGGACATACACTGACATACACACATGTATGTCAGTGTATGTCCCCCCATGTATAGTTCTCGCCCAACTTCTTGGCTGCCTTGAAGTTGGCTACAATGGCGGCGCAATAGTAAACTCATACAAAAACAGCACAGATACGTGCCTGGCGCATCAGAAAGCCAACTACAAGGCGGCCCAGAAGTTTGGCGAGTCGTATACCGATGTAGCATCTAGCAATATGTATGTGTATAACGACGATCGGCTATACAGGGTGTTTGGAAGGGAGCTGTACATACGCCTAGGGTAGAAACTAGGGATAGTCTGCTACCTACCCCCGCCCATTATATTGACCTTGGCCTCAAGGTTTTTTTTTAATTTATTTTTATTTTTTATTTGACTTTTTTGTGATTTTTTGACTAAAACTACCTGTAGCTCAAAATCTATCCATGGGACCGGTCGGCTAATGGTCTTGTTTTAATCGTTAGAGTCTTAGGGTCCTGCAAAAAATTATTTTACACCAGAAAATTGTGGAGAAGAAAAGTTATGGGGCCTGAAGTACCATAGTAAGGTAAAGAAATAATTTTAAGGGCAACTTTCTATGGGGTTTAAAAAAAACTAACAGGGTTGGAGTTCTTCTGATTTTTTTAAAACATCCTCAGTCCATGCCCTTTCTAACGATATGCTAAAAGTGTATTTATCACTTTTAGTTTTAAAGTTATTAATTAATTTCCGCAACTAGGGCACTTTTACCACCACGAGTCGACATTTGTAAGACAAATGTAATTTCCAGAATTTAAACCAGTTTGGCCTACAGTTGGCAAATTTGTTGTCTCACTCTTACACGAGAGTAACATGTAAGAGACAAAACATGTCATGTCATGTCTCTTTCGCTCTTGGGTCGACGGGGCCGGGCAGGTAACTCGTTGGGGTCTTTGTTAGTCAGTCGAGATTTACCCATCTTAGCTAACTTACGTACTTGCCGTTACGACGCTCCACTGTTTTCGTTAATTTTGTTGAGTTTGTTATTACTTCGTTTTTGTTAAGTTTTGTTATTTGTTACCTTGTTGTTGGCAAAATGGCTGGATTTACCAGTGAAGAGTACACCGACATGCTGGTGGTGTATGGAATGGCTGATTGCAATGGGCGCGAGGCACGGAGGATTAATCAAGAACGGTATCCTAACCGGCGAGTGCCTAACCACCAAACGTTTGGCTCAACTTATCGGCGTCTGCGAGAAACCGGAAATTTAAATTTCCGGGAACCAGCCGTGAACAGATTTCAACCAAATTTGGCTGCGGAAGAACGCATATTGGCTGAATTTGAGGAAGATCCGACCAGAAGCGTAAGAACCGTAGCCCGGACGCTTGGTCTAAGCGTGTGGAAAGTCTGGTCGGTTCTTCGCGAAAATGAACGTCATCCTTTCCACTACACCCCTGTTCAAGGTAATTTTTTACATAAAGTTTTTGTTTTTAGCTCTTATGTAATGAACTAGCATGTGAATTTCATAGGCAATTTTTAAATTAACATGAGCATGTGTGTGAGAGAGAGAGAAATGGAAAGACAGAGATAGCAATCAATGTTACATAGCTACTAATTCATAAGGAAACCGCTAACGTTGATATTTTTATTGTTTTAGGCTTAGAGGATAACGACTATGCAAGAAGGGTGGAGTTTTGCCGCCACTTGCTCCATACGGACGTGGAAGATATTAATTTTTTACGGAGTATTCTCTGGACTGACGAGTCCAAGTTTGACAAGGAAGGAATTGTAAATTACCACAATCTCCATCACTGGGCACCCAGAGATCAAAACCCGAGAGTCAAGAGGCACAGAGGTTTTCAACGAAGGTTCTCCGTGAACGTATGGGCAGGCGTCATCGGTAATCGGTTGATAGGGCCGCACTTTTTGCCAGACAACCTAAACGGGCAAAACTACTTAGATTTCCTCGAAAACGATTTGCCTGATTTAGCGGAAGAAGTGTTTGACGAAGATCGGCCCATAGTCTTCCAGCACGACGGCTGTCCTGCTCATTGGAGCCTAGCAGTGAGGGAGCTTCTGGACAACTGCTTTCCTAATTCTTGGATTGGTCGGGGTGGGCCAATTCCCTGGCCCCCAAGGTCGCCTGACCTTACCCCACTCGACTTCTACGTCTGGGGAAGGGCGAAAGAGTTGGTGTACGCAGAAGAAGTACCAACAAGGGAGGTTCTAATTAACAGGATCCACGCCGCATTCGATACAATGCGCGAGGAACTGCTGCTTAGAACGGTGACCGTGGAGATGAGGAAGAGGTGCCGAGCATGTTTACAGGTCAATGGTCATCAATTTGAACAAAATTTCTAATTAATTAAAATTAGTAATTAATTAAAATTTGTAATTTAATGACATTAGTCATTACCAAATTTTTTGTTTCATTTGCCATCCTTTTACGATCGAACACATTTAATTTTCATTAGTTGAAATTTTTGCTTGAAGTGCCCTAGTTGCGGAAATTAATTAATAACTTTAAAACTAAAAGTGATAATTACACTTTTAGCATATCGTTAGAAAGGGCATGGACTGAGGATGTTTTAAAAAAATCAGAAGAACTCCAACCCTGTTAGTTTTTTTTTAAACCCCATAGAAAGTTGCCCTTAAAATTATTTCTTTACCTTACTACGGTACTTCAGGCCCCATAACTTTTCTTCTCCACAATTTTCTGGTGTAAAATAATTTTTTGCAGGACCCTAAGACTCTAACGATTAAAACAAGACCATTAGCCGACCGGTCCCATGGATAGATTTTGAGCTACAGGTAGTTTTAGTCAAAAAATCATAAAAAAGTCAAATAAAAAATAATAATAAATTAAAAAAAAACCTTGAGGCCAAGGTCAATATAATGGGCGGGGGTAGGTAGCAGACTATCCCTAGTTTCTACCCTAGGCGTATGTACAGCTCCCTTCCAAACACCCTGTATAAAATACAACGACGATATTTGAAGTGACTTGAACGGTCCATGTCATGTTTTCAACGGTTTTTACCCGACTACGGCGAAGCAAAATGGAGGATTATGATTTTGATCAGTATGTGTGTATGTATGTATGTCCCTCATAACTTCTAAACTTCTTATTATAATTGGACTAATGAGGTGTCGTTGGGACGTTACATTAAATTGAATATATTATGGGGTTCGAAGCCAAGAACACAAATATTTCACCCCAACCCATCATGTGCAGTAACGTTGAACAGGGATTTTAAAATGAATACAGAGTTTGTTACATCATATTTTTGACAAGAGTACCGTTTGCGAGATAAATCCCGTCAAAGTCATGAAAACTATTTTTTTACCCGACTACGGCGCGGCGTCGCAGTGTTTGTTGATGAATTTATGTTCATTTGTTCCCACATAACTGAGTCTCTCAAATTTCGAATCCCACCTATGCATCTTTCGTTAGCTAACATTACTACACACACATAGCACATAAGTACCTGTCCTTTAGTGAATAGTATATAGAGTCCACTCTTGTAACTTATGCATTATCTAGATACAAGTAAAACAACAAGCCCTTAGCAGGAAAAATAATTAATCAATTGAGAATATTTTCTTGTTTCATACTTTTTAGAGCGTGATTTTTAACCGACTTCCCAAAAAGGAGGAGGTTCTATGTTCGACTTCAAGTTTGTATTTTTTTTTTTTTTGTTTATGTTCACCGATTACTCCGTCAATTGTGGACCGATTTTGAAAATTCTTTTTTTGTTTGAAAAAGTATGTTCCGAAATTGGTCCCATTTTAATTTGGTGAAGATCTGATGAAGAACTTCGGAGATATACAACAGAACTCTTCAATAAATAACGGCAAATCTCTCGGGATTGCTGCAATCGCATGTCTGTTTGTTGTTTATAACATTTCATAACATAACATCACGCCAGTTCGCTCTTAAGGGGTAAGCAGACCTCTCATTTCACCGGTTATGTTCAAGTTTCATGAAATCTATTCTGGCGAAATAGTTCCCTTACTAACTTGCCTATTAGGTGCGTACAACTAAAAAGTGAAAAATAAAAAACTTTTTGCAAAAAAATACTACCGACTTCCAAATACAACTTAATTTTTTGAAGTCGGTGTCCATAACGCAAAAAAATGGTACCTACGAAAGACAACGACTTCAAAAAATTAAGTTATTTTTCACTTTGTAGTTTTGTATTTGGAAGTCGGTAGTATTTTTTTGCAAAAAGTTTTTTTTTCATTAATCGCGTTTTAGTAATTGAATTTATTTTTGGCTGTATGTATTTAGTGTTAAGCCGAACTAAACATCTTATGCCATTTTTTTTAACACTACCTACTGGCATAATAATTAAATTGTGTTTCTTTAGAGACTGCAGCAACTAACAACTTGAAGATATGCCGTATAAGTCTGGCCTCCGGAAGGGCCTCTGGTGGGGATGATGTCCTCATATTTGTAGAAAAAGTCAAAAAAGGTAAGTTACTAAAAGCTCTTCTTGTATTTAATTTATTGTATTTTTGACAACATGTTTTCCTTCACCGTTGTCAGTGTTGTTCAAGATAAACTTAGAATGTACATACTTACATACCTATGCATCGAAAAACTCACATTAGTATTTGCTCGGATTTGAATCGACGACCTCAACGCACGATAGGCTAAGTCTTAGGCACCACGTGCCTACTAAGCCTTCGTGAGGTAACCTGGACTAATACTTTTAATTATAAGTGTGAAATCACCAAGCAGTCTTGAGCAAGCTCGTGATCAATGCTCGTGCCTGCTCTGTATGAGAATAGGCATTTGCCCTGCAGTGGGTCAGTAACAGACTGGTATTATTATTAGACAACATTGGTCATAACATAACTCACTCCAACACCGATGAGATGCCGAAAAAGTTGCTAATGCGAATAGTCGAATACCGATTAATCGCCATTCCCTATGGCGAATGTCGAATACTCGCCACTATAACTCGACATAAAAAAGTAGTTTTTATAAATAATAATGTTAAATTTATATTAGTCTCTGGAACTTACTAGGTAAGTTTTCTGGGCCAAAATCTGCCCCGTTTTGGGATATAAATATCAATTTAAAAAGCCTAACTAATTAACTTCTTCATGACTGATTTTTGCCTATCTTTTTATATTAATGATAATAATACTAAATGAAATTAAATAAAGGACATAATACTAAATACTAGGGGTTAAAGTATGAAATTGCCGATTTGTACTGAAAAATTTAAATAGTTTTTTTTTTTATTTAATATATTTATTTAATCAAAATAATTAGCATTATTATCTATACATTGCTGCCATCTAATAGGAAGGTCATTAATGCCTTTGCGATAGAACTCTGGTGATCTAGATTCGATAAACTGTGTGGAAGCATTTTGTACTGCCTCCTGAGAAGAAAACTTTTTGTCACGAAGAAAATTGTCCAAATCACGAAAAAAATGGTAGTCCGTTGGAGCAAGGTCTGGCGAATACGGACGGTGACGAATGGTTTCTAATTGCAGTTCCTGTAGAGTTAAAACGGTTTCTCGTGCTGTACTAGGTCTCGTGTTATCATGGAGCAATAATGGTGAAGATCTATTCATGAATCGGGGCTGTTTCACTGCTAATTTTGCTATCATTGTTCGGAGTTCGACACAGTAGACATCTGCCTTTATTGCTTGACCAGATCGGAGAAAGCTATAGTGAATAACATCATGTTGAGGCCACTAAACATTTTGGACAGTTTGTTTTGCTTTAGGACACTGCTGCGGCGTTTGACCTGGGGTCAGTCATTGCCTATTTCACTTACGGTTATCGTAAAGAATCCACTTTTCATCACATGTCACAATTCGATCCAATATTCCTTCATTTCTGTATCGATTCAACAAGTTTCAACAACCGTTTCTTTCTGCAGATCAGTCAAATCATGAGGCACCTATTTTTCATAATTTTTTTATTTTATTGATTTGGCGCAAATGAGTCAATATTGTTGTATTGTTTAAACCATGCCGCTAATTCCTGGGCAGTTTGGCTCGTATCGGCTTCTACCATCTCTTTCAATTCATTGTTTATTCATCTGTGTGGGCGGTATTCAGTGAACGGAAATAAACATGGAAGCATTACTTCAAAGGAAATAAACGCGCATCTTGACACAAAATCCCAAACAAACTCACACATCGAAACCCCGCCGCTGACTCGCCAAACTAGCCAAGGCACACAAACAATAATTATTACAACTCATGATGCACAGTTAAAAATAGACCTTATTAACTGATAGTTTGGGTTTAAATTACCGTCTAATGTATAGGCCGCTAATGACATTTCTACGACGCCACTGCGTCTGACATTCGCATCGCCCGGGATGTTTTATGCAATATGTTGCAACGCAATTATTAATTATGATAGTGATGGTATTAAAATATAGAATTATGATAAAACATGTATGTTTTAGCAACATATGTTGTTCTCAGTTTAGTTTAGGGAGTAATAGGTATATTATAGTAGGTAGTATAGTAGATATACTAATAGGTATATGCTAAAATTATAAGGTTTTTATGTCTGGTCTATTTTTTTATTCACAATTAAGGTATCATTTTCACATTAATAATCAGTTTTTATAGGTGTTATTTCGTAATATATTGCCAAATAACATTAGATCACTGCTTATTATTGCTGTGTTATCAAGGCCCAGTTTTTTATCCCTAGTTAACTCAATCAATGGTTAAATATATTAACTAATGGATAAAAATTTCGGTAAACATGTTTTTCATCAATTGTTAGCCTATAAAATGGTCAAATAAGTTGGACAGTAAATTAATTGACCATTTATTAGAATAAAAATTAAAGAATAAACGCGTTTTACTGAAATTTTAAACGATAAGTTAGCATATTTAACCGTTGATTGAGTAAGGTAGGGATAAAAAAACTGGGCCTTATAATAACGTGAATCGCAATGTTATTGCTATTGTTAACCACTATTCTCGTTCTTGAAATGTAATGTTTGTATGTCGTTTTGTGGCAATTAAATATTTTTTCTTTCTTTCTTTCTTTCTTCAATGATAAAATACTGTCTTTGAAATTTGACTATTACCTAAGTTACGTGCCTCGGAAAATTGTAAGTTTATTCAATTTCTTCCGTGATGAGTGCAGTAGAATCATTTTATGCAATATAATTTTAAGAAATTCTTCAATAATGCTTTTGATAAACGGTATGTCGTGGGGTGGGATATCAGTAGAGTGCTTTTTAAATAAGTTAAATATGTCATTACAGCTGGTCACATATTGAAAGCATTTGCATTTTATTACAGTCAGGTTATGCTTGCTGGTTAGACATTTTCCTGATTGAACTTTCATAATATTTCGTTGGACACACTCAGAACGGTAGCACACTTTAAACATAGTTACTGAGGGATAAGCCAATCCATCAAAGTATTTGAGACATATTAATTGGTGAAAATACAGTTTTTCGCTTGCAAATAAACGTTCCATGCATTCTTCGCAATTGATTTTAGAATGTTGCTTTTTGCTACGAACCCGGCAATATATCCAATTATTTGCTTAATCGTATCTGGCAATTGCGTATTTGAATCTAGCATTGTTGAAAAAAATGACGCGTATTGTATCTTAGATAGTAATTAAAATTATAAAATTTGTCATAATTGTCAGGTAGAAAAGTAAATTGTTTGGTTAGCATAACATCATCCCCATAGATTTCGTGGTGTATTTAATTTTAATAGAAATATAATGAATTGTGATGTACTTACCCATGAAAACTAATTCCAACATTCTTATTATGCAAATGTGATTTATTTATGCACCATCACTTCACTGCACAAGAAGGCATTTTTATATATTTAACACGCGAAAACCGGTATAAATATTAGTCTACCACCGCTTTTGTCAACTGCGGACTAGTAGTGTTCAAAGTAGCTATATGATAATAACTTGCTTAATGCTTTATATTTCAAGCGCGTTATTTTACGCTTTATTATAACGCGCTTTTTTATAAAGCACGGGCGCGGGGCGGGCACGAATAAAGCAAGCGCGGTGACTGTTAACTCGCAGCTCCTACCCTAGCGTTGGACTCGTTGGACAGACAGCATGCTTAAAATATTACATCGCTTTTATGAATGTATTACGATAAAATGGAGCAGTAAAAATAAACAATGAACTTTCGTTCATACTTTCAGTTCTACATCACTAATTTAAGTTCCATATTGGTAAATCACCATTTCTTTTAGACATTTTCGTCTGCTATACATACACAAAAACAAAAGATTAAACAACAACACAATCTCTTAATCAATCTTCCTTACTTACAAAATATTATACTCAGTCAATATTACGTGTCCTATCACTGTTTACAATAAAAAGCACGAAGAAAAATAGCGTAGGTATATTACGTGAGCCGCGCGGGATCTAAAATTACGCGCGCGACCGATAAAAATCGCTAGCATGCAACGACTGACCGCCGCGCCAGCCCGGCGCCCCAAGCTTATTGCTTTATCTACGTTATTGCGTTGCGCGCGATTCGCGCGATACTGCGTTTTATCGAATTAAGCAAATAGCGCATAGCGCCAAGTGAGTTCCACGATAGCGTTTGCTTTGTGCTATTTATAATAAGCACGCTGCTTTAAGTTGCTTTACGTTATATTAACCACCACTACTGCGGACGAACTAAAATCGTGAGCGGCACGATCGGTAAGCCCCGCCCACCGAGGCACAATGTGCGTTGCGTCATTTTTTGACGCTAGGAATGCTTCCATGTTTATTTCCGTTCACTGGCGGTATTCCACGTGGTTCGTTCTTCAAATCAAAGTTTCCATCACGAAAGCGTTTAAAACAAAATCGCACGGTGCGTTCATTAGCAGTCCCCTCTCCAAACGCAACATTGATATTGCGAGCTGTTTCTGCCGCGTTATTTCCGCGTCGGAAGTCGTATTCAACAATCACTCGAATTTTCGTATACGACTATCCATCTTTCTTGTCTAAGCTGAATAAAAAAAACAACTGAATGTCGATAACCGAATGTTGCACATTTTTTAAAAGAAGAACTTCATAGGTACCATGTGAAAAAAGTTTCACTCAAAAATCTCAAAACATGAAGGTTCTATGTCAATTCGAAGTACCTATTACAATAAAACGGCAATTTCATACTTTAACCCCTATTACATAAAAAGAAATAATACTAAGAGTGTTTTGTTTTTAAAGATAATTTTTATGTCTATAGTTATTCTGTTCATTAAGTTTTATTTAGATAATTATTCGACGAATGTCGTATAATAAACACAATTATTCGAATTCGACGAATACCTACCTAAAAAAAATCGAGTCATGCGGAATACCGCATAATAGCGAGTATTCGCGGCAACAAGTTTTTTTTAAGTAGGAGCAAGCGAAGAAACATAATCAAGGAGAAGGTTTTGAAACCTTGACGTGGTCACGAACTGCCCCCAGCAGTGGGGAAACGACGCGAGGAAGAGAGATCTACCTTTTTAGAACACCTAGATTTTTAAACAAATCTAGGTGTTCTAAAGAGGTAAAGGTCCAATGTTATAGACAAAGGGCTAACCCATTGCATTTGCTATTATATAAGTCCTATAATTTGTAAAAACCTATCACGTACCTAATGGTTAGTAATGGCCGTAGAATCTCGTCAAAAACCTTTTTCTTTTTTTAACCGACTTCGCAAAAACGAGGAGGTTTTCAATTCGGCAGTTTTTTATATTTTTTTTTGATGAATCATTTTTCATTTGAAAGCTGGTCCTTGTCATGTGGTCCCATTTAAATTTTATCAAGCTCTGATGAAGAACTTCGGCGATATACATCCGAACTCTTCAATAAATGACGGCGAATCACTCGAGATAGCTGCAATCGGATGTATGTTTATTGTTTACATCATTTCATAACATAACATCACTTTAGCACGCTAAAGGGGTACGCAGGTGTGAACAGTTCACCCTGTTATACTCTAATTCCACCGGTTTTGTTTAAGTTGCATGTTTCTGGGTTAATCTATTCAGGCTTCACTTTGGAGAAATGGTCCATTATGTACCACAACTAAAAAGTGAAAAATAAAAAAAACTTTTTAACAAAAAATAAGTCAAAAAACGAAGAAACCAAAACAAGAACACCGACTTCCGAAATTGTAGTTATTTTTCACTTTGTAGTGTTTTTATTTTGAAGTCGGTTTTATTTATTGTTATTGGCAAATATTTTTAGTTTCAGGCTGCAGAAAAATATATAATACGTTAATCTTATCTATATTTCTGTGAACAAATGAACGACAACTAACCTCACACTTTGACCTTCTAAAATATTATCTGTAAATTTTATACCTACGAGTATTACTGGCCAACGTACATCGGTAATATTTATAACAATAAAATATCAAATCACACCACCCCATATATATACTAGCTGACCCGGCAAACTTTGTTTTGCCATAAAAACACCAAACATTCATCTACCCTACCTAACACTATCTACCCAACTCTACCTACCCTACCCTACCTACCCTACTCTACCTACCCTACCCTACCTACCCTACCTACCCTACCCTACCTACCCTACCCTACCTACCCTACCCTACCTACCCTACCCTACCTACCCTACCTACCCTACCCTACCCTACCTACCCTACCCTACCCTACCTACCCTACCCTATCTACCCTACCTACCCTACCTACCCTACCCTACCCTACCTACCCTACCCTACCTACCCTACCCTACCTACCCTACCCTACCTACCCTACCCTACCTACCCTACCTACCCTACCCTACCTACCCTACCCTACCTAGCCTACCCTACCTACCCTACCCTACCTACCCTACCCTACCTACCCTACCCTACCTACCCTACCCTACCTACCCTACCCTACCTACCCTACCTACCCTACCCTACCTACCCTACCCTACCTACCCTACCCTACCTACCTACCCTACCCTACCTACCCTACCCTACCTACCCTACCCTACTTAACCTATAAACCTCACGGAGCCCGAGACCTTTCCAACGAATGCAAAACCGTGGAAATCGGTTCGTGCGTTCTGGAGTTATAGCGTCAGGTTATTGTGACTGTCAAATAATAACAGACAAATAATTAGCAATAAATTAAAATTGCGACTATAATTTGAGATTTAAACTATCCTATCTCTCAAGTTGGATCGAACTGCACATGGTGTGCGAATTTTATTATAATCGGTTAAGTGGTTTAGGAGTCCATTGAGGACAAACATTGTGACACGAGATTTATATATATTAAGATATACCCGATACATATCAAATAGTTTGTACATAACAATCGTTTGTACATAAATTTCAGATGAGAATACTAATGACATTCGCCTTCGGCTCGCGTCGAAATTGGCTACATCGCTCGTGTTAAAATCTCAACTTTTTATGCTATCGTATCCGTGCCACCAGAGATTCCTTTCATAATTAATAAACAAATTTAATAATAACAAATTATTAGCACCTAAATATAATCCGTGATATTGCATTCTGCAAAAACGTGAATACTGTATTTGACTTTATTTTTAGGCGTGGTTGAAATATTTTTATTACCTTGTAATGGTTCGCATAGGCGTCATTTGAATAAAGTTTATCAACATTATTACTTTCTTCTGTAACCTTGCCAAAAGTAGAACGCTCTCTGCGGCCCGCTAGACTAGTGGTGGGCGATACAAACCATATAATATAGTTACAAAACCTATACAGGGTGAGTTATACAAGTGGGCGTGGGTGGCCAAATCTGAAACTATGAGGAATAGCAAAAAACACTCAAAGAAGTCACGAGGTCGATTTTGATGAAAACTAAAACTGCATCATTGGTTTTAAAAAAACATGCTGTATTATTACACAATTCGATAGAGTCGCTAATTAGCATCAAATTCTGTGAAGTAATTGGCTTACGGCAAACTTATGGAAATAGCTCATTTTTAACAAAATAACTCGTGACTCCTTTGAGTGTTTTTCGCTATTCTTCATAGTTTCGGATTTGGCCATCCACGCCCACTTGAAAAACTCATTTTTTATATTGGTACAATATCTACAAACCGCTTACGGGCTGGCACATTCGACATCTATGTATTACAAAATCTAGGGAATTCACGTATCTCTCGCTCTGCATCGACTTAACACAATAAAAATATTTCATTTTGAACCTACTCATCATAATTTTAAGATTTTACGACATTATTAATTACATAACTTTAATTGTAGTAGTTAAATTTAACTTAATGATTTTAAAGTTTATACTACGAGTACAGTAACAGCATTAGCTACAAATGATTTTCTTCTTGTTTACATATTTTTAGTTCGCTTTTTATGCAGTCGGGTCTTTTGATTTTTTTTATCCCTGTATTTCCACGGGAACGGGAAAACCCGGGTGAAACCGCGAGGCATCCGCTAGTATTATATAAATCTACAATACCGATTCTCTCAAATACCGTCGCATCCAAATTCAACAGTATATCGGATCAGAGTTTAAAAATATATATGCGTAAGGACTAAATCTAGATATTGAATTAAATAGTTTTGATATCAGATATTGAAACTTGTAATCCGCTTCGGATACGATTCTCAGAAAAACCGATACTACCCAGGCCTACGCTAGACTTTCCAACTGTTGACTCTATCCATCTAAGGCTTGTTTATGGAAGGGCTCTGCCACAGACCACTTGAAACTAATTACGTTAGCTGCAATCGAAGGATTTAAAAAAAAACAAAAATTTATTTTAAAATAAAAGAATTACATTAATTATCGCTAAAATTAGCCTAAGTGCATATTCGAAGTATGAATATGGAATGGAATTTTACAGAGTTACAATAATTGGCTAAACTAGGTCCGTGCATCACAAAGTGCTAGCTCAGCTCGGCGTTTCCGTCGTTTGTTAAATTTGCAGCGTATGATTCTATACTAAAAGTGTTGAGTGCTGAGTTGGCGATTCCCCTTATGCAGCTGCGTGTAACAAACTGTTACCTGTGAACTACTCTCAAATTCCTTGTTTCCATACACGTTATATCCAACTTAAAATATGAACTTTACCATTGCGTAAATTAAGTTGATTTCAGAATGCCTGAAACCATTAGATACTTTGTAGTAGTATTTTTTCTGAAACCATTGTGAATGCAGTTTTTATTTAATATTACCGTAACGAATATGTATGAAAAATCTTGTCATGATAATGTATCTTTTCTCAGATGACATAATGATTCGCTTCTTCGAGTTGGACGAACGTCGTAAAGAAGTCTGGCAATGTCAAGCCAAATTCATGCAGAAGGATGTCCATCATCAATATGCCATCGCGTTTCGGTAAGTACCACGCAAACTGGATCTAAATATTGTCCGACCGAACGTTCGGTTTCGGTTTCGGTCGAGTTTCGGCAACAAAAAGGAGCTTCGGTTTAGTTGCGGTTTCGGCGGCAAACCTGCCGAAACTACGACCGAAACAGAAACTGAATTCTGGTGTTCTCGCGCTGTAATCGGTCATGTTCGGCGCGTTAAATTCCATCCAAGCGAGTTTTTTTTTTGAGAATAGTTTTTTTCTTAAATGGTTGTTATGTTGATTTTCATACCAATAAATGAAAATGTCGAAGACTGCATAGCTATGTGATTTAAAAATAAACCGATCAAGTGCGAGTCGAACTCGTGCGCCGAGGGTTTCGTATCTACCCTAGCTAGTCCTTTAAATTGTATGAGCGCCCATATAACTCAGAGGACTATATTTATTGGCGTCAACTATGTATGTATGGAGACACGCGTTAATTTTCAACTTTTTTTATTTTTTTGTAATTTTTCCTTTATTTGTGCTAACCCAAAACCTATAGGGTTCTTCCGGTTGATCTAGAACTGTAAATTTTGGTTAAAAACAAGGTCTTAAAGCACAAATAACGGGAAAATTCTGAAAAATAAAAAAAGGGTGGAAATTAAGGTCAATTTTGGTATTTACAAGTTTTCGCGAAAATCTAAATTTGACCATATCTTTTTATCGTGTTGACTCAGGACCTCATATGATGATTTTACTATTATACACCTACTTATTATACACCTAATAGGGACTACAGACCTCAGTATAGGTATAGTATAAATTTCAAATTTCAAGGTCCATCCGTTCCTGAGAAAATCGGTGGTGGCTCACGGACAGACAGACAAGAGAGTAATCTTATAAGGGTTCCCTTTTTACCTTTTAAGGTACGGAACCCGGGATTATAATAACGTTTTCTTTATTTTTCCCTCAAAGCATGGTCCTTGGAAAGAAGTTTCGGTTTCGGCCAAAACTGAAACTGTCGCCGAAATTCGTTTTCGGTTTCGGTCTTTAAAACCAGTTTCGGTCGGACACTAGATCTAAAATATCATCATCTTCCTGCCCTTGACCCATGTTGCTTGGGCGGTGCAACACGTTTTCTTCTACCATACCGTCTTGTCAACCGTCACTCTATTACTGACTCCCGTTTCTTTCATGTCATCCACACACAATCCATTCATATTTTCTTTGGCTTTCTCCTCCCCCTCGCTCAAACTGGATCTAAATATAACAAGATATTAAAAAGTTTGTGATTTTCCTGGCCATTGGAGGATGTTAATTGATGGGCACCAATAGTTAATTGTTATGCGCACCCAATAGTGGTACAACAAGTAATGCCAATTTACTGCGAAATGCTTTGTGTAATATTCAGGGTGGAAAAAAAACTACTACCTACATTGAAAGATTCATTATTGTCAACTGATAAGCGTAAAATATTATCTCTATATTCCTGCGCGAAATTACAACTTGGTATAATACTCACAGTGGATCTTTGTGTCTCAGAAGTTGGTTCTGTCAAATAATACGCAAGAAACAGTTTAACTGCATAGAGTAAGCGAGATAGGATGATGCGACAAATGTAAGCGAGTGAAAGAGACAGTTATACAATGATAACTTCACTTTTAATATTGACACAAAAATTGCTACTGCGCAGGCTCTTGCAGCCAATTCAGAGACACAAAGATCCGTTGTGAGTATTATATCCCTCTGTAATAATAAAAAACCGGCCAAGTGCGAGTGAGACTCGCGCACGAAGGGTTCTGTACTTGGTAAATTGCGGTTTACGATTTATAACGTATTAAAAAAAAACTACTTTCTAGATCTCGTTCAAACCAATTTACGGTGGAAGTTTACATGGTAATGTACATCATATATTCTTTTTAGTTTTATCATTCTCTGATTTTAGAAGTAACAGCGGGCGGGGACACACATTTTAACACTTTGGAAGTGTCTCTCGCGCAAATTGTTCAGTTTAGAAAAAAAGTGATATTAGAAACCTCAATATCATTTTTGAAGACCTATCCTCTATGGATAACCCACACGTATAGGTTTTATAAAAAAAAAATGTGTTTCAGTTCTAAGTATGGGAAGCCCCCAAACTTTATTGTTTTTTTTTCTATTTTTTTGTATCTTATCGCGGTTTACAGAATACATCTACTTACCAAGTTTCAACAGCATAGTTCTTATAGTTTCGAAAAAAAGTGGCTATGACATACGGACGGACAGACAGACAAGACGAATCCATAAGGGTTCTGTTTTTTGCCATTTTGCTACGGAACCCTAAAAATCATAATAAATAAAGCAATTTGGCATAATTTAAAGTTGTTATTATTGAAAAAGGATTTATTCTACGAATTATGTTGTAATTTCGAACACTGGGCGCCAATAACTATTATAATATTATCTTCCATTTTTTTGGTCCAGTCATAAACTTGATTTACAGCCGTTTGTACCTTTTCTACTGCTTCTTCGTGGCTGTTTCCTACAGCCATTTTGGCAGTATCGTCAGCAAAGGCCCCAATCGTGATTTGCTCTAATTCAGGAATACCACAAGTGTATAGTAGGTACAGGACCGAACCTAACACGCTGCCTTGCGGTACGCCAGCTTTAATTTCTTTCAGTTCGGAGTAGGCGTCTTCTTGTCTTATTCTAAAGACTAAGTTCATAATGATTTAATCTTCCCTCACAGGACACCTCCATACAAAAAAACAGATACGCCAGTGGACGTGCATGTCTTCATAGAACTGGTGCGACCCTCGGACGGCCGCACCAGTGAAGCCAAGGAGTTCAAGTACAAAGCTAACCCAGTCTACAAACAAATCAAGAAAAGGAAAGCGGGGTCCCCGTATTGCCCCATTGGCAGTTCATCTAGTAAGTACATGCAGTTGTAATATAATGCATTAGATATAATACTCTTTATTGTAAACAAGGGCTGTCCAAAGCACGGCCCGCGGCAAATTTTTGTGCGGCTCTCGACATTTAGTAATAGTTAATTTTGTAATAATCTGTCACAATTACGCAAAATTTCCTTTAGTATTTTTGGGTAAAATTACATTATTTTATTATTATGATATCCCTAGTAAATGAATTATAATGTTTTATAATAGTTAATTACACTTCACATTAATGAACCTAATTGACGAAGATTTCCGTATTTATTTCTTTGTACGCCCGGTTCAAAAGACTCGTATTCAGTGCCGTAAGTAATTAAATAAATAAAATATTTGTTCGTATGACAACATTGGCAACAGTTTTCTGCCGCTCACTGGGGAATTCCCGAACTGTGTTTGTTAGGTAGGTATAGTCATCGGCACGTAACTTGGCAAGAGTCGTTAGATGCGCAGAAGTCGTTTTTTAGGTCTCCTTGTTAGTGAAGCGGGACGCGGGGTACAAGGACGCGCCGATCCGAGCGCGCGATTGATGGCTCAGTCGACCCTTGCCTCCCGCACCACGTCCTCTTTCCGTTCGATCCCGAATACACTTGCGTGCACGAAAGTTGTACCCTCTGTTTTTGTTGAGTTTTTGTTAAGATTTTGTTAAGTTAGTTTTTGTTAGGAGTAGTTATTGTTTTGAATTTAGTCTTTATTACGAATATTAATGTTTTATTTTGATAACAATGCCATAATTTTTACTATCTTTTTCATTTTTTTTATAACTTGTTACTGTTTATATTTTATTTAAAACACCTAATAAACTTCACGAATTCCCCTCCTTTATTTAACTTTCTTCTAAACATACATGTTTAAAAATAAATGATGGCCATAACCATTGAAAAATTACAAAAAATAAAAGTGACCACTTTTTGTGGCAATAAGTGTACGATGCGCGAACTTGCCCCCACTACGCCAAAACCTTGCCAAGTTACGTGCCGATGACTATACTAAGTAGCCAAATTGACGTCATCTTTCATTTGTGATTTGTTTGCCACCCGATAGACGTTTGAGAAATTTGATGACGTTTTGCTGTATTTTGTTGCACATAAATAATTATTAACCAAAATAACAAACATTCTGACTGCGAGGAAGCAAAAAGTAAGAAATGAAAATCCTGCACTTAACGAGAAACGGGCATTATACTATTTTATCTAAAAAACCACTGTGAGTATTTATAACAACAAAATTCAGTGTAAGATTTGTATGCAAATGCAGGTTTGTCTGTGAATAAATACAATGTGTAAAGTCGGTTAAAAAGTATATCTGTCAATCAAGAAAAATATTGTGGTCTAGTTGAAAAACTAATTATTCACCAATCAAGTAGGTATGTTTTCGAAAGTAAGTTCTGACCTCAGATCAAATAAAAAGTCAAGATGGAACGTTGCAAACAACAAAGTGAAGCCGGTTCAAACTAAGCCTTGCCGTACAAATACACAATTACACGCACTCATGGACAACGAAATTACGCCTAAGCTTGTCACTCGAGCTCATAGATCAATTAATAAAGCTCGACTGACAAGCTAAGAGGTAGTTTAGATGTCCGTGAGTGCGTGTAATTGTGTATTTGTACGGCAAGGCTTAGTTTGAACCGGCTTCACTTTGTTGTTTGCAACGTTCCATCTTGACTTTTTATTTGATCTGAGGTTCTGACAGTGAACAGAGTTTGCTTCATATTATGAAGTTTCGTTGCAATTAGCCAAAGCAAAAATACCATTTAGCGTTGGAATTTTTAAAAGCGCTGTTGCTATGGCTGGACTATTATATAATATCTTCTTATATATAAAATTCTCGTGTCACAATGTTCGTTCCCGTACTCCTCCGAAACGGCTTTACCGATTCTCATGAAATTTTGTGAGCATATTGAGTAGGTCTGAGAATCGGCCAACATCTATTTTTAGTTAGGGTAGGTAGGGTAGGGTAGGTAGGGTAGATAAATGTTTGGTGTTTTTAAGGCAAAAAAAAGTTTGCCGGGTCAGCTAGTCTAAATATATATACCAAAGTTACCGACATAGCCCGAAGAATTAATGGGGCAGAATAATTAAATGGCAGTGGGCAGGGCACATTGCCGAAAAGTTCTGAAGTGGTGACCGCGAACCGGAAGACGATGCGTTGGTTAAGGTTGCGGGAAGTCGCTGGATGCGATTCGCACGGGATCTGTCAATGTGGCGACGCCTGGGGGAGGCCTATGTCCAGCAGTGGATGTCTTTCGGCTGAAATGATGATGAAATATGTATAGGTCTTCATTGACTGATAATATGATAATTGACTTACAAAATTATGTATTCGTTGTGAAGAGATACCTCTTTGAAAGATCCTCTTTTAAATTGGGTCCTCTAAAAAAATAAGAAATAGTTTTTTTATGAATTTAATACTTAATCGATTTGTTCTAGGAGGAACATTGACAAGTGGCAGTGGTGGTATTCCCTTATCAGTTGTTAATCATGTAAGTTTTTTTTCGCCATGTTTGATTCGTTAACGTTGTATCTCGGCTCATTCCTCAAATTGGAGAACAGTTTGTGTTCTCTGAGAGTTATTCATATAACATTCTTTATTTTCTGTCAAAAACAGTACCTATATCTATAATGTGACATCTGCAGGTTTTCAATGAAAAAAGTCTTGAAAAGTATAAAAAGTGGACAGTTTTTATGCCACAAAAGAATTTAGTTACAAACATCTTTTTTTCGACCAAGCCCCTTTACGCGACATCAGAGCACATTCTCTAAGTGTATCAAGTGGTATTCTTAGGGCGAGTTTCTGAAGTCGACGTCACATCTCAAATCAGCTGACAATTTGTCACAAATTAACCAGCCGTCAGTTGTCAGTGAGTTTCTCAACTCTGCATCATCGAGAAATTACGTAATCGCTTGTTACATTTAATAATTTATTTCGGTTGGCTACCCTAGCTAGTATTCATTCAATTCCAGCGTTGCCAGAACGTAACTTTTGTTACATTTTACGTAACTTTTGACCGTCTCATGTAACCTCCATGTAACACGACTCAAAATGTAACTTTTACGTAACTTTTAGAATTTACTAAAAATATTAAAATATTTGCACGCAAACAAAAAATAAAGGTGAAACGGAACGCATCTAAGAAAGCTTTTGTTCGTCTTGTAGTCAGTAAATCAACAACAAAGTCGTCTTGCAACTGAAATAAGTTTATTTTTGTATCAATCGTCAACTAAATATCAAGATTATCAAGTAGCACGATATATGTGTCCCATGCACTGCACATAACTTCAAGAAGTTCATTTGGATATTTATTACTCATTATAAGTAACTTTGGTTTCGTTTACAAGAACTAGAGTGGGATGAAAATCTATCGGCCGGCGTAACCTACTCGTAGATTTTATTTTATTTATCGATCTTTTCGTTAATGCGACCAAATA
The DNA here is from genome assembly GCA_964057195.1 of Orthosia cruda. Lineage (NCBI taxonomy): Eukaryota > Metazoa > Arthropoda > Insecta > Lepidoptera > Noctuidae > Orthosia > Orthosia cruda. Next base: position 22,536,602 of record OZ059830.1, read on the forward strand.
AGTACCTAGCTACATAGTTGTTTCTAGTTGTAATTTGAATGTTCTAAAATAAATGCCACGGATTTACCCGTGGTAGTCGCGGGGGAGGACCCACCCGCGCGAAAATTTGTATAGTGGGCGCGTTCCGCTACCTAAATAGTAGAAAAAAAAACAAATAATGTAACATTTCTCACGAAAATTTAACTTTTTTAGATGTCTCATGTAACATTTGACTATCTGCCACTGGCAACACTGTTCAATTCCTTCACTATTATAACGTAATAGTATTTTATCTTGAGCGGCTGGGTTGGTGTAGCCCGCAAGTTAAGCAAACCTTACCAGGGACGATTTTTGGATGGGTAACCACGTTTTTTTTTGGTTTGCTTTTTTTTGGATAGGTGACCCCACACAGGTTAAGCAACACTTACCAAGGTTTTTTTTGGATGGGTGACCGCTTTTTTTTGGTTCGTTTGTTTTGGATGGCTGACCCCGCCAGGGTAAGCAACACTTACCAAGGTCAGTGTTTGGATGGGTGACCACTTTTTTTGGGTTCGCTTGTTTTTGGATGGGTGACCATGCCAGGGTAAGCAACACTTACCAAGGTCAGTGTTTGGATGGGTGACCACTTTTTTTGGGTTCGCTTGTTTTTGGTTGGGTGACCTTGGTAATGTTAATTAATAATTAAATTTTTGTGGTGATGGTCACCCATCCAAACACTGACCTTGGTTAGTGTTGCTTACCCTGGCGGAGTCACCTATCCATAAACAAGCGATCCAAAAAAAAAGTGGTCACCCATCCCAAGACTGACCTTGGCAAGTGTTGCTTACCCTGGCGCGGTCACCACACCAGCTGCTTCAAGCTAAACACAAATCTATCCAGAAACTGACCTCGATAAGTACTAAGTACAGGGTACAGTTAAAATTAATGCGCGTGAGGAAGGTTCGATTCCCAGGTCAGTAATTTATTTTATTTTATTTTTATTTACCTAAATACAAAATAACTATTTTTGATAATTGTGTCAAGTTTTTATAATGTAATTTATTTAAAAAGTTTGTAACATCCTATTTTTTAAAATGTTGCTAATTAATAATTGATCTAAATTAACATATTTTTTATAACTCAACCCATACCACAGTTTTCGACGACCCCTATTATCTTTTTTATCGTAATATAAGCCTTTAAAATCATAATATTAATTTTAATCTGCGAATAATCGACCAATTTCCAACAATTATAAATTAGGCTCGTTGACAAGAGATTAACATTGAAAATGGTTCTCAGAAACCCAAAACTGCTGTAACATGTGGTTAATTCGAGATTTTTCTGAAATGTGACAAATTGTTAAACGCTTGTCACAGTTGGGTGTTGAGAAACTGAAAGTAGAATTAACAGGCGATTAATCGTCGATTACGTTAACAGCCCAATAATTGAGACGTGGGAAACTGGCAGTTACTCTCAATGAAGTTTTGACAGTTAAATTTTTATATACGACTCTTTCAAAAGCCCGCCCGTTCCACTTGAGATTGCAAACCTTTCCTAACTCTAACAAAAAGTAAATCACTAATTTGTGCAGTTACTAATATTTTATGTATTCAAAGTCGCAACGAAACTCCCTGAATGTTATGTTATTTGATAATAATTAAAATTATAATAATTTTAGCAAGAAGAACAGCCAATGGAACCCGTTCCAGACCAGTCGTATATCTTACCCCAGGTTAGTAGAAAGAATATCTCTCTTTAAGGCTTGCTAGTTCCGGCGAAGTAGGTATTTAACGCGCCACTGTTACCTGTTAAGTCACAGTAAAGGTGTGTAGGACGGTTTATTTTACTATTGCTTTTAAAATTTACTAAAATACGAGAGTTACAATGCGTGGTAAATAAATAATAACTTATAGTATGTATAGTTTTAAAAAATGGCATTTAATAAATCGTATTTTATTTGTTCAATTATTTGACTATCTAACTATTTATGTTATTGAAAACATAAACGGACGGACTAAATAGAAACAAATATATATATTTACTGTTGTTTAATCAAAAGCCAAGATGGCACCGATCGAAATTCCCATAATTTTAGTCGTGGTCAATTATTTTGAATCTCAATCCAAGATGATGCCGACCCTTATTTTTGAAACGTTCGTCATGGGTGTCATTTTCATAGTTTTCGGGGTGGGTAATTGTGAATACTTGGTAAAATGAAAATATAAGATGACGCCAACCGAAATTTCTAAAGGTTTCGTCATGGGTGTCATTTTCAGGATTTTCGGGGTCTTCTCTGATTAATTTCGTTGCGGGATCCAAGACAGTTAAATTCATTCTCCGGGACTTCGTCGAGCTTCATTGCCTCGGCGCTTTTCTGGTGGTCGCCACTGTTGATTCTGGCTTTCAGGAGTTGCAGTGGTTTGGGAATAGTGCGGTGGGATTGTCCCAATTTAAAAAAATTTCGGTGTCGCTAATTGTGAATTTTTGGTGTAAATAAAATTCCAAGATGGCGCCGACCGAATGTTTTAAACTTTCGTCATGGGTGTCATTTTCGGGGTTTTCGGAGTCGCTAATTGCGAATTTGTGGTCAAAACGAAATTCCAAGATGGCGCGCCGACGGAAATTTTTAAACTTTTGTCATGGGTATCATTTTCAGAGTTTTTAGGGGTCGCTAAAGGTAGTGAACCTTTTATAATCATCCAGAAAAATAAGAAAATGATCAATAAAACATCGGTTTAGAGGCCTTTTCAGATTTTTTTTGATCGAGCGAAGTTTTCGATATCATGCTTTGAATCTCAGATATAAAAAGTACATGTAGTCAACTACAATATATATATATTTTTGCATTTAAACTATCACTATTTGTATGTTTAATAATGAATCAAAGAGATGTAAAAGTGAGATTACCTGGCGTTAACTTGTGTTTTACTGTATAAGTAGATCTCTTACTTTAGTGACGGCCTGATTTAAACTTTATCACAAAAACCTCGACACTATTATATTCAAATTTTTACTACTACTATGGCACATTCTATATTCAATTTTTTAATAGATAATTTGAATAAAGAATCTCATAATCAGTTGCATACCTATATTTGAACACAAATTCGCATTTAGCGACCCCAAAATCCATGAAAATGACTACCATTACGAAAATTTTGGCAATTTCGATTGGTGCCATCTTGGATTTTGATTCAACAACAGTAAAAAATTTTTTTTACATGAATGTGTCTATTTAATCCGTCCGTTTATGTTTTCAAAAACATAAATAGTTAGATAGTCAAATAATTCAATAAATAAAATACGATTTAAAGCAGTTTTAAAAACTTTAAGTACACACTATAAGTTATTATTTATTTACTACGCATTGTAACTCTCGTATTTTATTAACTTTTAAAAGCAATAGTAGAATAAACCTTCTCTACACACCTTTACTGTGTCATTTTTGTCGGCTTTACGCACACGCAAGCGCGACGCACACTTCGCGGTAACAGAGGCGCGTTAAATACCTACTTCGCCGGAACAAGAAAGCCTTAAAGACCCCAAGGTTGTATCTACCAGGAAACAAAGACTCTGGCAGGGAATTCTAATCCTTAGCTGTGCGCACAATAAAATTATTAGCAAAACGCTTTGTGCGTATGGGTGGTATGTCCACCATGTTACGTATTCAATTATTTTTTGGACAGTAAATATTACAGTGGTGATAAAAGTACGACAGTTTTTTTTTTATCTGTGTTTATGGCACTGGATAATTGCAAACACCGTAACTTTATAATAAATCGCGTTATATTGTAAACTCTTTCTTCTCAATAAGCCACATGGAGACATAAGACACTGGTATAATTATATTTCAAGCGGTGGGGTGGATTTGAAAATTATCTGTTCACAATATTTGAATTTATAATTTCTCAAGATTGAACAGAATTACGGTGTCTGCAAAAATCCGGTGACACATCTAAAAGGTATTTAAAATTAGGAAGACAATAATTTTCTTTTCTCAAACATGCTTGGAAATTTGAGCATTATTTCGACAACCTTCTTCGAGATAAATCGAAATTGCTGCACTGGCCAAATACATGCGAGCAGCGGCCGGCAAAAGTTGTGTGGAAATCCATATCTGTCGCGTCTAGCGGCCAAATAAATTACATAATAAACTCATATCTGTCGTGTTATTTAAAAATGGAACGATCTTTTTCTCCGAAGCATGGCCACCAAGGAGTTAACTTATCAAAGGTTTTATTTAAATTTCGAACTGGCTTGCAAATAGAACGCTGTTTATTGAAAAAAAAAACAAATGAACACTAACGCGGGAACAATTATTGTTGTTCGTCATTGATTTTGACAAAATTAGTTCTAGGTACTACTTAGTTTAAACCGCGCATATTTGAGAAAAGTACTATACAAGCCTTGGCCACAACTAGGCATTGATGGACTTATATGACATTTACGGCTTCGCCTCGGCCCACATTTACACGTTCGTCCAACAATGCCTCTTTTGCTGGCCGCTGCAGTAATGTACTATTACACAGATGCACGGTCCAATTCCATGCAACCAATGTGACTTGGAAGGCGCCTTAATCTCTGCATCGGGCTCTGACATGAGCCACACCCCATTGTCCAGCCTCATGTCGAGCAGCAACAGTCCAAATTGTATGTTGATGCCAGAGCTACCCATCGCAGAACTGCACCTTGACTCTACTGAGATGGAGCAGTTAACTTTACCTAACTGCGCGCCTGGGAATCCTCTGCCACAAGAAATTCATGCGTTTTGCAATGGTAAGTTATTATTTGTTTCACACAGAATATCCCTTTCGCAGAGAGAGATTTCTTTGGTTAGACATAAGCATCACCTATTTTTAACCCCCGCCGGAAAAAGAGGAGTGTTATAAGTTTGACGTGTGTTGCTGTGTATCTATGTGTCTGTCTGTGGCATCATAGCGTCCAAATGTTGTTGAATTTTCTTTAAAAGGTGCCTTAATCGAAAGTGTTCTTAGCTATGTCTGAATAAAATCGGTTTAGCCGTGCAAAAGTTATGGGCGTTTGACTGTTTGAATCGGGGTGTTTTCGCAAGATGTCGTGTCATAATTACGTGTTCAATAGATTGCCTATCGAAGCGTGTCTACTATAATACTAGATAAATTATGTAGCATGTAATAAAAATGGGTCGGGGGTTTTTTAAATATTGAAATTTTACTTGTTCTGTACTTTCTTCTTGTCAGTTTAATATGTGTGTTTACATGAATCAACCAATATATATTGTTTTGGTCAGCCAGCTCGCGAATATGTTACCTCCGACTGCACAGCAAGATTTTCTTCTTGTTTACATCTTTTTAGTTCTCTTTTTAAGCAGTCGGGTTTTTTTTATTTTATTAACTTTTATTATTTACAACATTTTAGTAATACTTTTTTTTTCAAATGACTAAACATTTAAATGGTATATATTTTTGTAATCACCTATTAATAACCCTTCATTTTGATACCCTACTCGATGGGTATCGAAGAAAAAAAAATTGCAACCCTTACAATATGGCGCCTAAAATAATCGCCATGTTTCTTTTTTATAACGGCACTTATCTAAGAACACTTGGGCGGCCAAGACCTATATAACGATGTTTGTTTTAATTATAAAAGCCGTCAAGTGGTTTGAAAATACGAGGTAATAAAGAATATTACATACAAAACATAACCCTTTCCTTGCAGCCGGGTAAAAATAGCCAGGTTGTTAAAGGATTACCAACAGAACCTTTTTCCAGCATTTTTGGAATTTATGTCTGATTGTCTATTTTGTTGTGCACGCATCACGTAAAATGTACGAAACCAATTGAGATAACTTACATATACATGAAAATTGTGCGTTTTTTCATCGCAATCGGTCTACTCTATCAAAAGTTAGGTTAGAATTTAAAGTGTACAAGAAGTTAAATATCACAACACAAGCAATTCAGATATTCGAACCTGCTGTTCGATTTAAACTCCATATTCGATAGATGGTGTTGTGCATTTGACGTCATTTTCTGAATGGCGGTGTTAAGATTCTCCGCGGAAGAATGATCCTGGTAGGTAGGTAGGGTAGGTAGCAAGGTAAGTAAAGTAGAGTAGTTAGGTAAGGTCTAGGTATATATAAAAAGTACTCTGTGGGTCTAGGTAAGTAGCGTAGCTAGGTAAAATAGGTACGTAGGTCTAAATATATATAAAAAGTACTCTGTTGATCTAGGTGAGTAGGGTAGGCTAGGCAGTTGACGGAAGCGAAGCCGCGGGCACAGCTAGTTGTTAAATAAATAAACAAGTCTGTTTATCTATTCTGTCTGTTTAACTCGAAGGGAAGTGTAGCAAACCCGCATTTCGCCAGTTGTATTGAAGTCCCATGATTATAATGAAGCTTTGAAATTATCCAATTCTACATTTGATTTATTCGTCTATTTAAACTAACTAACTGAAGGCAGGTTTTCAGAAATAGATCGATTTAGAAGTAAACTAGGCCTCCCACAATTAACAGTACTTTAATAAAACACAAATTTACAAGTTGATGGTTATCAGACTAATTTTCAAATAATAATTGACGCGCGCAGCTCGTGTGCGTCCTTTTATAATCCTGTGTCGGACGGGAAGCGTTGGGGCAGTGCTGCCAACTCGTCTAAGCAAAAAGGCGCTGTTAGCTCTTTAAAAACGCGCTAGAAAGCGCTAAATGGTCACTGTAAAAAAAACGCTTTTTTCGGCGCCAAATACAAGCAAAACGCCCAATAATTTGAGACAGGGACGTTTAAACGTATTTTTTTATTGAATAAAAATATGTCTTATACAAGAGTTAATACATTATAGTACTTGTTTAGTGATAATAAAATAAAATAATAACGTGTTAATCTAATTATTTCAAAATATAAAGGAAATAAATTAATTCACCGTCTGATTCTACTATAATTGCTTCTACCGCCAAATTATATGGTTGATCAGGTTGGTCTTGATCAGTTTTGGACTTGAGTTTATATGTATCTGTGGATGAAATTTGCCTCAACATGTCGTTTAGATGTAGATAGTTTGCGAAATTACTTGTTTTTGAAAGAAAGTCCAAAGTTTCAAAAAGCGCTAGATTTAGCGCTAGGCGCTAGAACGCGCTATTGAACAAAAAAAGCGCTAGATCTGGCGCTGAAAGCGCTAAGTTGGCAGCACTGCGTTGGGGATTCAAGTATGCTGCCACTCTCGTCCGGTAGGGGCGCTGCATAGCTGCTACCGGTCGTAGTGTTGCCAAAAGTAAAAAGGATAGTAAAATAAATATAGCCGGGATAAAAAGTAACCTATGTGCTACGCCAGGCTATAATCTAGCTATAATGTATCTCTGTGCCAAATTTCATCCATTGCTGTTCAGCCGTTCTGGCTTGATTGAGTAATAAACATTCATCCATCCAAACTTTCACATTTATAAATTAGTAAAGGTGCTCCCACACCGCAGTTTAAAAATGTTTACAAACATTTCCCTAACATTTGTTAGTAAATTAGGAAATGTATTAGTGTAAGAAAATGTTTATAAACATTTTTAAACAGCAGTGGGAGCACCATAAGATATTAGTACAATCTAATTAATAAAATATAAAATGCAAATAATTTCTGTTTTTCTTTCAGAATACTTGAGCATTTATGGCGAAACTTTGCCCGATGTAAGTTTAAACATGCATCTTTATCAACGACTTACAACTACTTTGAGTTATTTTTAATGTTTTTTTTTTTTGTTTACAGCAATTTAGCGTGGATTTCGTCTCGCTTGTTCCTGACTCAGGCCGGGCACAGGTTAGTGTAATTATTTTGTATACTAATTTGTTTTTATGTCTTGTATTTTTGATGTTGGGGTTCTTATTTTTTTACTTCAACCCATCGACCACATAGCCACTAGACGCCTAATGCTTGATCTAATACATCAAAACAATTCTGTCAACTAGCTGAGGTATGAGGAACGGGACGACTGCGCCCTGATTGGTCCTTTACCAAGGTCATATGTCTCATTAAGGAGGGGACAGGTTTAAATAAAATCAGACAGGTATCGATATTTTTAGATAAATAATATTTGTACTTATTTTTTTTATTTATTTTACCTTTTTTATTATTAATTATACGGCGTTTTAACATTATAGTAATAACATAAAATGTTAAAACTAAAAAAAAATATCAAAATTCTAAAGGTAACATACTTTTTTCGGTTGTTGGTTCTTAAATATAGTAATATTAAATATTAGTAAAAAAACGTAATCAAAAATTGTTTCACAATTAACAATCTATTCAATTTAATGTCTTTATTTGTAAGGTTTCTAGTTCTATCGATAACAGATTTGGTCATAGGATATGGGTCATCACTAGTTGTGTTTACGAAATTATAGAGGAGAAGAGATAGCGAAAAAAATACTTTAAAAAGAAAGAGACGCACACATGCGGTGGGCGTTTTCACTTACAAACGTGACCAGTATAATATGAACTCCGATAAATAATATCAGAAAATAAATCTAATTATGTTTATATGTAACTATTAACTTATCAATGAAATGTTATGCCATTTTTCCGGAAATTCGAAGTCTGGCTGTTGTTACCATACCAACGTATTGTACAAGAGGCCATTATAATATTTATTTCATCAATTTTTTATTGACTGACGCGGAACTGTTTACGGCTCACAGAAGTGGTCGGTACTAATTCGAAATTGTCGAGTGGCGAGCTGTATTACCTGTATATGATCTTTTTAGTCATATGTGTTGACAGACATCGCTCGCCTTTTATGAGGCGTCTAGGGGCTGTGTGGTCGCAGCTTCAATCAAACCAAAATATTTTTAGGCCTAATTGCAACACAACTAAAATGCATGTATTAAGCGCGTATCCAATTTAAATCATCTTTCTGTTTCTGTCAATCGGTCGAAGACGAAGAAAGAATGATGTTTTAAATAGGTACGTTTATAGTTAAATGCTTTTAATGATTTATGGTGTGAGTGCCCCCTCCCCCCCGTTTTAGTCACTGATTTTTTGATCTATCGAGGTATATTCCAGGGCGATAGTTTGAGTCCACTTTGGTTTTGCCTAGCCTTGAATCCTCTAAGCATGCTGCTGGAGAACTCAGGGCTAGGCTATCGGTTGAAGAGAGTTGGTCAGGTTATATCTCACCTCCTTTAAATGGATGACCTGAAGCTCTTTGCCCCCAACAATCTTCAACTGATGGAGCTACTGAAGGTAACTGAAACTTTTAGTAGCGCTATCAGGATGGAGTTTGGTGTGGACAAATGTGCGGTCATGCATGTGAAGCGAGGGGAGATTGTTGAATCCGTAGGAATTCAACTCGCGAATTCCATAAACCTGAGACACCTCTCTCCAAACCAAAAAAGCACTGTAATCAAAAGGGTGTTTCAATATTATATAAATAAATGATATTTTTGAATCCAATAGTATTTCCTTTAATTATTACATTAAGAATTTTTTCGTTTGACAGTACTGTTTTTGGCTTGAACAATAGATTATTTTTATTCATTTATGGGTGGGACGAGTCGCCGGAAGAAAAATATTAAAATAAATGTATCCGGCGGCGGCAACTCATGCCGCGGGATCAGTCGCCGGAGCCCTCTTTGACCAATGTTCATTTCTTTTGCAGCCGCAACCGAACCAGATCCGTTTACAAGGAGATCGAGCAATCACCAATCAGAACAAAGAAACAGACATTAAACCGACAAAGGCCGACTATTCCGCGTTTTACAAAACTCAAAACGGCATGGAAGTTAAGAAGGTAAATCTTTTTCACTTACCTGCCACAAAGTATTGACGTATTGTATTGGTTAGGTTCACTGACCTCTATCATACAAGTACGCTGGACTTCATATTATCGATAACAAAATGAAGACATTTGATATTCGCCATTTTGGCGCTGATAGCAACGTGACTTAACGTGAGAGTCCGTGGAACTAATATTAGAGATGGGACACAGCCTCCGGTAAAAATACTTTTATGGGCTTTATCGATCGTGAGAATAATTTTATACGTAAGAGAAAAAATACCCAGATTAATTGCTGTAAAGGTTAACTGAAAAATATTTTCAGTCAGATTGCAAGATATAAACTAGTGGATAGCGTGCTAGTAAAGTTATAGCGCATTATTATCAGATCAGTGAGATTTATATAAGGGGATAGGCTAACAACTTATCCTTAAAACTAGTATATTTGAGAAAGTATCTCCTCGCTCAAGTACACTAGTTAGTTAATATTTACAATCGTTCGGACCGAGTGGGTTGGCGCCCATCGGATTCGTGAAGGGAACATCATTTATACAATAATAATAATAAATGATATGGATAATCATTTATAACGGACATATTTCTCGCTCTCATCGCTGACATCCAGTCTCTGTAGTGTTAAAATTAAGAAAGGTGCAAATAAGAGTGACATCGCATTCCAGCAAGGTGAAGACTTATATCAGTTTTCAACTCTGTTTCAGATGCAGATAATAAATTGTTTGACTTCAAAACATTTGTTAAAAAAATTATAATTATCATTATATTATTCCAGAATTAATTCTAGGCTCAGGAACGTGGTGATAGGTACAAGAGAGAGGTCTGTGCTCAGCAGTGGGCGAAGTCGGCTGTGGATCATCATGATGATGATGCCAGAATTTAGTATTACACATTGCTTTTGAACATATTATTACTGATTATTAGGCATTCATATAACATTCATCACCAATAACAGTATGAGATATTTAGTTCCAACATACCAAGAGAAGTCAATACAGTAGGATGAGTGATACGCCTTGCCAAGTATACTATTTTGATATTAGTGTAATTAAAAAATATCACTAATACTGATATATTAGTTACAATATTATAATATTTCTAGGTGAAAACCTAGTATTACCTAATCTTGCGAAATATCGGTATTAACCTATCACTAAATGTGTCAATTTTAGTTCCTGAGAACCTCGAGCGGGGCGCTTTGAATCAGCACAAAAATTAACTGTCATTTCGTATATTATGTTTAGTCCAGCGTACTTGTATAATAGAGGTCAGTGGTTAGGTTAGTTTAGAAAAAGGAATAATGATATGTTTTCATTAAAACCAAGAGTATTTTTTTCTATGATTAAATCTATCTGAACCGATGACAGCTGTTTTCCTGTCCATATTTTTGAGTTCATACAAAAATCCTATTGAAAAATAGCACTTGCTATTTTGCCAAAATTTTCTGGCATTTTTTGCCCGTAATAATATTTGGACAATTTCTATATCCGACAGGGCTTGGCTTATATCCCTCATTCTCATCATCATCCTCACCCACACTGGTAATTTTCTTCAAAACCAATTGGTAATTTTCTCTTTCATTTATTAATCGACAAAAGATTTTCTATATTTTGTTCCTACAAGCACCTTCCTTTGAAGCCATTCCAGTAATAACAACCATTTAATTATAAATCTTATATGGTAATTTTTAATGTTTGCAGCTTGTCAAGGATCTATGTGAAATGATAAGAAAAGGAAAATGCTTCAAAAAGTCAGAAGTTCGAAGCCGCTTGGAAAGGCTGTTTGAAATAAGACTGTCAAATGGAGATACGTAAGTGTTATTATTCAAATAATTTTCTATTAAAACAGAAATTTTACGTAAAAGTAGAGCATTTTGATTTTTATTCGTTCGATAAGTAATCGCCGTTCATTGTAATTTAAATTTTATGCTAACAACATAGATGTTACATGATGCGAGCTTGTGATTTGCTAAGACTCTTTATAGAGGTGCATATTTTCTATTCGGTCATAGGTTAAGGCTAAGATCGATAGTACAGGCTAAAGAAAAAAAAAACAGGCCAAGTGAGAGTCGGACTCGCGCACGAAGGGTTCCGTACCATTATCGCAAAAACGGCAAAATAAAACACGTTTGTTGTATGGTAGCCCCACTTAAATATTTATTTTATTCTGTTTTTAGTATTTGTTGTTATAGCGGCAACAGAAGTACCACCATATGTGAACAGATAGTCAGACGGACAGTGGAGTCTTAGTAAAAGGGTCCCGTTTTTACCCTTTGGGTACGGAACCCTAAAACAGAATGTCGTTTTTGTATATTTGAACCATAAAATCTGACACCAGTTTTATAATTTTTCGGAATAAAAAGTATCCTATGTTACTCCTTATAACATCAGCTATGTACCAGTGAAGATCCCGTCTAAATCAGTCCTGCCGTTGCAGAAATTACCCGGCAAAAGAGACAGACAAAAAAAAATGGGTTATTAGTACCATATATACTTTCACATGCATTCAATAAAAAGTTGTTATGTTGATATTATATACAGACACTTAAATTTTATTATTTACTAGCGGACGCCTCGCGGTTTCACCCGCGTAGTTCCCGTTCCCGTGGAAATACAGGGATAAAAAGTATATATGGATAGTGTAGCTTCCCAACGGTCAAAGAATTTTTGAAATCGGTCCAGTAGTTTTTAAGTTTTTTCGTTACATACAAAAATTCAAAAGTACAAATCTTACCTCTTTATAATATTAGTATAGGAAATTTATATTTGTATAGATTGCGAACACTGCTTTAACCTTGAATTATTATTTCAGATTCCTCCACATGACTTTATGCAGAAACCATCCCAGCCTGGAATACATTGTGAAGATAATCCATAGCGTGAAAGCTACGCATCTGCTTGATTGTACCAACGACAGACAACAGACCACCCTACATCTTGCTGTCCTCAATAACATGCCCAGAATGGTGTCCTTGTTTATTGCTAAAGGTAAGGAAAGGAAGAACGTGTAATTTTACAATTTACATATTTAGCCGGGATAAAAAACGCGAAGTTACAGTGAAACTACTATCAAGAAAGATCTTTAGTGTGCATTATATAAGAACAAAGTAAAATAAAAAAACCGGCAAAGTGCGAGTCGGACTCGCGCACGAAGTGTTCCGTACCATTATCGCAAAAAACGGCAAAAAAATCACGTTTTTTGTATGGGAGCCCACCTTAAATATTAATGTTATTTTGTTTTTAGTATTTGTTGTTATAGCGGCAACAGACATACATCATCTGTGAAAATTTCATCTGTCTAGCTATCACGGTTCATGAGATACAGCCTGGTGACAGACAGACAGACAGACGGACCGCGCAGTCTCAGTAATAGGGTCCCGTTTTTACCCTTTGGGTACGGAACCCTAAAAAGCAACATTAGTCTACTAAACATTGCTTTACGTACCCAGTGACTTTCTTGACTAAATAGTGAAAATAGGGAAGTTCAGGCAACTTTGCGCATCGCAAAGCTACGAGTACTAGTGGCTGTGAAATAATGAATCATTGATTAGAAATAGCTCTGTACAGTGAAAATTCTACAAAACATAACCTAAAAACAATAAACCGAAAAATATAATAAAATCGCCGAAGTCATCGTACACTAACGCCATCTATTGGCGTGTAGCGGTAATAAAAGGGCGCAACGAGTACCAAAACAAAGCAGTCACTATGGAGGAAATTATGAATGCCATACAAAATATTCAAAAAGAACGGAACGAACAAAAAATAGAAATTCAGAAATGTGGTGAAAAGGTAACAGAACAAGTAACACTAAACATAACTAACAAATTAGAAGAAAAATTTACCGTATTGGAAGGAAAACATCAAACCCTGAAAGAAAAAGTTGAACAGCAAGAAAAAGAATTCATCTTATGGAAAAACAAGCAAGACAAAGAAATATAATTTTCTTCGGTATTGAAGAGGGTGACACATCCTACAATAACTTGGAGAACAATATAATACAATTCATAAGTGAAAAACTGTCCTTAAATTTGGATTGTAGAGATATCCAGGAAGTAAAGAGAGTGGGGAGAAAAGGTGATAAGCCGCAACCAAAAATTGTAACTTTTTCTACCCTTGTTGTAAAGATCAGCATTCTCAAGCGAAAAAGATTATTGAAAGACACACAATATTATTTGAAGGAAGATTACCCTAAATACATATTAGAAAAAAGGAAAGAACTACAAGAAGAAGCATATAGAAAGCACGAGAAAGGAAATAAAGTCACGATAAAATACGATAAACTTGTTATGTTCAAATCAAACAACAAAAGAAGACTACCGACTTCACCAGAGTCAGATCCCAACCCTCAAGCACTAGGTGGTAATAGTACAACAAGAACCATCAAGAAAAACAATCAAACCCATCAATACCCAGATCAAACAGTGTCTCAGAAGGTGTTCAAAAACCAAGCATTCTAAGCTACCTAGTAAATAAAAACGTCAACACACTGCATAACCAAACTAAAGACAATACAAACAATAACATACATACATAGCAACCAACGCTCCCCTCCCTCAGCGATGCAACATTATATCAATTACAACTAAACGAAAATCATCTTCCAATTCGGCTGGTCATCGTGGAAGATCAAGATCAAAACCCTCTAAAGATGATATCTCAAACTTCTTCAATAATACAAAAAGAGACACAAACACAAGAAAAACCTAACTCAACAAATAAGAAGAAAGATCAGCTCTACATAATAACTTACAACGTCAGAACTTTATCTACTTACGAACGCCTAATCGAACTTAGCGAAGCACTCAAAGGAGTCAAATACGACATAATTGGAATGTGTGAAATAAGGCGGATGGGCACCACCCGCATAGAAGAATATAGTACATTACTGCAGCGGCCAGCAAAAGAGGCATTGATGGACGAACGTGTAAATGTGGGCCGAGGCGAAGCCGAGGCACACATACGTAAGTCCATCAATGCCTAGTTGTGGCCAAGGCTTGTATAGTGCTTTTCTCAAATAATGCGCGGTAATTAAAACTAAGTAGTAACTAGAACTCATTTTGTCAAATTCAATTACTTTTCAAAATCAATGACGATCAACGAACAACAATAATTATTCCCGCGTTAGGCTTAGCACGCACTGCGATTTTTATACGCGCGATTTTTTTTTCGTCCATTCTGCGGCCTATGGAATTGTATGAAGCCGCAAGCATTGCGATAAAAAAATCACGCGGGAATAATACTACAAAATCCGCGCAAATAAAAATCCCAGTGCGTCCTAAGCCTTAAGTTTTCATTTGTTTTTTTTTTCAATAAACAGCTTTCTATTTGCAAGCCAGTTCGAAATTTAAATAAAACCTTTGATAAGTTACCTCTTTGGTTACCATGATTCGGAGTAAAAGTTCGTTCCATTTTTAAATTACACGACAGATATGAATTTACTAAGTAATTTATTTGGCCGCTACAAGCGACAGATATGGATTTTCATACAACTTTTGCCGGCCGCTGCTCGCATGTATTTGGCCAGTACTGCAATTTCGATTTATCTCGAAGAAGGTTGTCAAAATAATGCTCAAATTTCCAAGCATGTTTGCGAAATAATAATTTCATACTATGTCACACGGGACACACACCTGGTAAATATGAAGTCGGTTACATAATAAATAAAACTTGCAAAAACTGGATTGAAAGTTTCATAGGCATTAATGATAGAATAGCATCTCGTCTAGGCAACTGGGCTTATCCCAGTTGTAAATGACCCTTTGTGCCTATTAGTCTTGTTTGTTCCGTCTCCTGCTTGATATGGAGGGAAGTGGAAATTTGTATTTTTCTTACTCCTCCATTATTCTTTTCTGATTAATTTCGTTGCGGGATCCAAGACAGTTAAATTCATTCTCCGGGACTTCGTCGAGCTTCATTGCCTTGGCGCTTTTCTGGTGGTCGCCACTGTTGATTCTGGCTTTCAGGAGTTGCAGTGGTTTGGGAATAGTGCGGTGGGATTGTCCCAAAAAGAAGAGTAGCATTATTGAACTTAAACATACAAGGACTGTCCATGTCAATTATACAAATATATGCACCGACTAAAGCAGCGTGTGAAAAGGAGATTAACACCTTCTACTCGAATGTCAATAGAGCCCTAGAACAAGCTTACAAGAACTATATAATAATGGCTGATTTTAACGCGAAAACAGGATAACCAAGAAAATATGAACTTCTAACAATGAAACCAAACGGGTATGGTGAAAGAAACCAGAGAGGTCAGAGGCTAATTGATTTCGCCCTCGAACTCAAACTTGCCATCTTAAATACTTTCTTTCATAAAACACCCAACCAAAGATGGACCTGGCGATTTCCGAATGGTAAATATAAAAATGAAATAGATTACGTACTGTCAAATCAACCAAACATCTTGCAAAATATAGAAGTTCTTAATCTTAACAACCCGTCGGACCACAGAGCAATCAGAGCAACACTGTCCATCACAAAGCAGAAGAAAAAACGCACAGCGTACAAAATCATTCGATATTCAGCACTGAAAACTGAACAAGAAATAATATGTTATAAACAAAACATTACATCTCTTTAGATATAAATAAATGCCAAGTTAAAACATCATTACAGGCTTATTATAACACATTAATCAAGGCTATAACCCAAAGCTTACAAGACGCTCGAGTACCTAACGAAATATCAAAAGGTAACCACAACGTTCTAAAAGAGCGCACACTGGCACTTATCAATGAAGACAACACACAAGACTCATTAGAACAACCAGTGCGTCTACTTATTATACACCTCTAAATTTCGTTGGAAAGACTGGTACATCTATCCATTTTACACCCCTAAAGACTCAAGATTTTGATCCAATAAACAATGAGCTCAAACCTACTCAACTACCACTACTTAAGCGCGACATCATGAACACACACACACACACAGCGACACATCATTCTAAATAAGAGTCCAAATGCACCTATAAAGTATCAACCGAAGCTGATTCAAAATACTCGACATGAAGACTTAAAGATTTCTTTCCTCAAATTCAGAAAAAGTAGAAGAACTGAGCCACAACTTATCTACTCCGAGGATACTAGTTTTAGCTGATCAACAAGTCCGGGAATTTGCTCAAGAAATAGCAACACAAAGAAATAATTATAAATGGAACAACATTTACTCGGTATCGGTAATCTCAAAACCATATGCAACGAGTACACAAGTCCTGTGCAACATTGACAAATTATCAGAAGGACTACAAAGTGACGACATTATCGTATTAGGTATTGGAAGTAACGATAAAAATCCCTACTTACTTTTAGCAGAGTTATGTTCTTCACTGCATAAACTAAAAAATAACAAAGTGTTTTCATCCTAAGCGTTCTAAATAATCGCTACTTAAGAGCGCGGCGAAGCATCAATTGTCCATACAAACATAATATCAAAATCATTTGTGATTTTAGCATATTTCCACCATATTATGATGATATTCGGATTAAGAAAGTATTTATCTAGGTCCCTACGTAAATACTTTCTTAATCCTAATTTCTTTTAAAATTCTTTTTTTCTAAATACTTACCTAAAATGAAGTTTTAGCGAATTCCATTTTGTATATTTTTACAGCGCAAATGACATGTTTTCTTTTTGATATTTCTGTATTATAAAAAACAATATCTTTATTAATCTCGTAGCAGGAACATAGCTCATATTATCAAATTACAAATCATCGAACAAAAAATTTCAAAAACATTAAGTTTTCATTCATAATTTTTGGTATTACGGAACACATCAAATTAATCACACATTTCCAATAGCTAGTATTGCTGTCGCGTCAAGCAAATGTCAAAGTGTGCGTGGTCGCACTGCTCACGGTTGTGTATCGTTCGTACGGCGTGGGGTTTGTTCGGGGCACTTCGGGTGTGCTTCGGGTGTGTTTCACTGTTTTTTGTTCTACTGTTCTGTGGATTGTTTGTTGTCATTATTAGATGATTACTTTACTATGCTTTATGTGCGCGTTTATTTATTTTATAAATTGTACTTATTTTAATATTTCTGACACTATTGAATAATGCTTTGAACTTGGATTTAGATTTGCCTTGTGATTTGAACTTTGGTATTGAGTAATCTACTTTTTCACGAACTTTGCGTTGTTTACGGACTTTGTTATTATTTACTATATGGTTCGGTCGCCGACATGGTCTCCGAACGTTGGGATGTTTCTCACAGGAAGTACCTATTTCCCAATGACATAATACAATAAGTTAAATTAATAGGTACCTTAGTATATCTATACTAATATTATCAAGCTGAAGAGTTTGTTTGTTTGTTTGAACGCACTAATCTCAGGAACTACTGGTTGGAATTGAAAAAATATTTTTGCGTTGGATAGTCCATTTATTGAGGAAGGCTTATAGGTTATATACTTCACGTTACAACCAGTAGGAGCGGAGCATAAATGTAAAATGTTGCAAAAACGGGCAAAATATTCCTTTTTGAGAGCTTTTGTTGCGTGCGTTGCGTACGATCATGTATGTAGTATAGATTAGGTATGTAGATAGGGTAGGGTAGTTAGGTAGATATGTAGATTAGGTTAGGTAGCCAGTTGGCGGGAGCGAAGCCGCGGCGGACAGCTAGTTTTGTATAAATTAGTATTTACCTACCTACCTATCCATCAACTTACGAAGCTTTGTTTTTTTTATTTGTCTATTCATGTCATGAGACAAAGCGGGCGTAGGTAATTATCTCAAGGACACCGCTAAGACTAACCTACATTGCTCCTCTATACTTACTGTTACGTTACGGCTCACCCAGGGTAGGGTGACCATGCGATTGGACTTGCATGCACAAGCGCGGTTTTATGCCCTCCGTCCAGTTTTTGCTGGACTTTTTTGTAAAATTCCTGTTACAAAAAACTAAAAATCCAAATTCGTTCTAGTTTATTTAATTATTCTGGGATTTTTTTCTGGACTTCGGTGACCCTTACCCTGGAGAGGATCTAATAAACTTTGGTAACTGGCTGGCTAATCGACTTCATAATAAACTGCAAAAATAATTTCAGAGCCACGACGATCAAGGAAAAAACGCCTTTGGCCATCAGTTTTCAGAAAGAAACACTAGAAAGAAAGAAAATAAGCGTGTTTAGTGTGGATCTTTGACACTATGTTTTCTGATTACCATTATTGTATTTTGTTTTTCGTTCAGTCGATAATATAATTATGGTCACCCTACACGACTTTATCAAGTTTCGATTTATATTTTTTAAACAGATGAATGATGATCTATAAAGTAAGAACATAACAAAATAATATTTTTTTATTCAAAATCCTTGTTTTTATTTTGAATATACTTAGCTCAGAGCTTATTTATCTGTACTTATATGCGTAAATAGGCATACATTATTGGAATATTTGTCTTTTACTTGTAATATATTACTTGCATTCATTATTTATTATAACAAAACATATTTGATAAGTAGAAGGAATACCTACATAAATAAAAAAAGTTAATTTAAAAATCAAAAACCCGACTGCGAACTAAAAAGATGTAAACAAGTAGGAAAACATGCTGTGCAGTCGGAGGATCAGGTGGTCAGCCAGCTCGCGAATATGTATCCTCCGACTGCAGAGCATGATTTTCTACTTGTTTAATCTTTTTAGTTCGCAGTCGGGTTTTTGATTTTTAAATTAACTTTTTTTATTTACAACTTTTTAGTTACCTATTTTTTTTTTTTGAATCGCATTAAAACATATAAGTGGTATATATTTTTGTAATCACCTTTAAAAATCCTTCATTTTGATACCCCACTCGATGGGTTTCGAAGAAAAAAAATATTGAGTCGCCCCCAATATGGCGCACAAAAGCCGCCATTTTTGTTTATCTTTAACGTCACTTATCTAAGAACACGTGGGCGGCCAAGCCCTATCTAACGATGTATTAATTATAAAAATCCATCTAGCGGTTTGGAAGATATGTGGTAATAAAGAATATTACATACATACATACATACTTACAAGATACGCGCGAAAAACATAACCCTTTCCTTGCAGCCGGGTAAAAAGACAAAAGAACGCGGGCGCCATTCGCGTCGGCCGGCTTTCGAGTCGATAGGATGATTAGGTAGCGATATCTATCTGCTCACACAATGATGAAAAAATATAGAGTCGCCCCCAATATGGCGCACAAAAGCCGCCATTTTTGTTTATTTTTAACGTCACTTATCTAAGAACACTTGGGCGGCCAAGCCCTATCTAACGATGTATTAATTATAAAAATCCATCTAGCGGTTTGGAAGATATGAGGTAATAAAGAATATTACATACATACAAACATACATACATACAAGATACGCGCGAAAAACATAACCCTTTCCTTGCAGCCGGGTAAAAAGACAAAAGAACGCGGGCGCCATTCGCGTCGGCCGGCTTTCGAGTCGATAGGATGATTAGGTAGCGATATCTATCTGCTCACACACACATGGCTACGTACTGCGCACCGCGTGTGCGTGCAAACAGAGATAGCAATACTCCAAACGAATTTTTCGCTCGCCTCGAATTGCATTTGCGAGCTTTGTTCGCCGCGCCCTTAAATACTTATCTAATAAACACATACAACTGATTGTGAAAAACTATCCAAACTGCCAATTCATTGATACATCTGATGTTATGATGAGCGCTAATAACTATAATTTTGTATCGAAGCGCTTTATGTGTTTTAAAATAAATATAGAAATCGACAACATAAACTACCAGAAATTAGTAACTTCACAATTGAAATCTAGACGTGCCAACAAAGATGTGCAACATAAGTATTATATTAACAATGTTAAGAAAACAAATATGCACAAAAAAGGAACTATCCCATATTATTTAAAAAAACAGCCTATCACCACTAATCGTAATTCTAAACCTGTAATATTAAGCAGCAGTGAAAACACTAGCCAACCGATGTTTTTTCGAGGTTAGACGCAAATGTTCTCTTCTACATCAAAATATAGCTGATGTATTGAGTAAAAAAGACCTTCTAGAATTAACATTAACGGAACTAGAAAAAACTTATATGTGTATTGATATTGTTTGTCTCAGTGAAACATTTATACGACAAGGAGCAGAATCCAATCTGGCTATGAAAAACCATTAAGGTAGTGTCAGCCTTTTCAAGACCTTGACTGCAAACCTATAAGTAATTTTTCTCAAAAATGGTATGTAATATTGCCATAACATCTCTAAAAAGTCTCCAGAAAGTGAATTCTACCGGACACTTATTCACAACTGTCCAGTAAGAAGCGAGATTTTAAATTTGGAATCTCCCACTGTCCAGTAAGTAAGTATGTAATTTACTTACTGGACAGTAGTAGGGATAGGTCCGATATATCAAAACGTAACTTATATCGGATATGTGTTAGATATCATATCATATTGATATCTATATCAAAATAACCGATATTACAAAAACTATATCTAATATAACTGCAATACTAATACCGTTAACTGAAAACCGAACCAAACCATTTACTTTCCAAAATCGATGAACAACGAACAAAAATAATTATGCCTGCGTTAGGCCTTTTTATTCGCGCGATTTTTCGCGCATTCTGCGGCCTAAGGAATTGTATGAGGCTGCTCTCACTGCGGTAAAAAACTACATAAATCCGCGCAAATAAAATCGCAGTGCCTGCTAAGCCTTAAAGTGTTCATTTGTTTTTTTTTTTCAATACACATCTTTCTATTAGCAAGCCAGTTCGAAATTTAAATAAAACCTTTGATAAGTTACCTCCTTGGTTGCCATGTTTCGGTGAAAAAGATCGTTCCATTTTTAAATTACACGACAGATATGAGTTTACTATGTAATTTATTTGGCCGCTACACACGGCAGATATGGATTTTCATACAACTTTTGTCGGCCGCTGCTCTCATGTGTCATTTGGTCAGTACTGCAATTTCGATTTTTCTCGAAGAAGGTTGTCAAAATAATTTTCAAATTTCCAAGCATGTTTAATAAAATATAAATAAATGCCCCCGGTAAATCGATCACAATATCTATCAGTAATTGCCCTAATATGAATGCAACCTAAAATATTAATAAAACGAATTTGTTGTTAAACTTTCTTTCATTTTTGAGAAAAGCATTATACAAGCCTCAACCAGTAAGAAAGACATCCTGGCCTCGTATATAACCGGACCTCACCTGCGGTTCGGTCCGGTTAACTCATACTTGGCCAGGAAGTCTTACTTACTGGATTCTGCAGTAATGTACTATAATTGAGCCCAACTTTTATTATTTCGAATACTGTGCAATTGAAATTACAACCTTAAAACTTAAAACCTTAAAACATTTACCGCACACCAAACTCAGACATTAAATTATTTTTAGGAAATTTTAACCTCCTCTTAAGAAAAATTATGAATGAAATAATAAAAGCATCATATTATGTGGTGACTGGAACATAGGCGTTATAAAAGCAGATAAACATTTCAAAGAGCTAGAATCTATTTTAAAAACTATAACATAAATAATCATATTACCAATCTAACAAGAAAACTCTCTTGCATCGACTTAATTACGAGTAATATACCGAATGTCAAGACTCAAATACACTACCTAGCTCTGATCACGAAACAGGGCAATCTATATGTTTTGAGGTAACGGTAGACATTGCAAATATTAAAAGACCATTTTATTTTAAAGAAAGACGCGGTTTTAATCAAGATAACATAGATAAGTTTGTAAACTGTCTATCTTCATTGTCTTTCTCAGATATTTACCAGACTGAAGATACTGAAATTGAATTTAATTATTTCCATGACATTTTACTATTATTTTATAATTTATGTTTCCCCCAAATCAGGTTTAAAATAACTATTAAGCCCTTAAAACATAATTGGATGATAAAAGGCATAAAAAATGTTGTATAAACAAACGGCGTCTATATCTAAAACATCGTCTCTCAACAGCAAATAAAAACGTCATAAAGACACCTACTGTAAATATACTGGTATTCTAAACAGATGCATGTTGCAGACACAAAAATGCGAGAACACACGTTTTTTGTCCCAATCCAGCAACAAATGTAACACTGCCTGGAAAGTAATAAAAAGTACTACCAGCTAAAAACAAAATTCTCATGACATAAATAAACTTCAAATAGATAATCAAAGTTACACTCAACCTGAGAAGATAGCTGACATTTTTCATTTTTAACAATTTTTTTATTGATATTACTAATAATACTATTGACCCATCTATTGACTACACACCACCGATGACTTATCTCCCAAATACTATGTATTTGACCCCAACTGATGATACCAATGTATATAAGATAATAAACTATTTAAAATCGACCAACTCTACAGGCTACGATGACATTAACACAAAAATTCTTAAATTATGCTCTACATTTTTATCGACTCATATTAGCCATATTATTAATTTGTCATTTATGCAAGGTTTATTCCCTTTACGGTTAAAATTCTCAATAGTTAAACCAATCAACAAGAAAGGTGATAGAAGTGATATGAATAATTACCGCCCCATAACACTCATTCCAATTTTATCAAAGATCTTTGAATAGGTTATGCATGAAAAACTCTCCGGTTTTTTATCCAAATACAAAATTCTAAGTGAAGATCAATTTGGTTTCACAAAAAATAAATCGACCACAACAGCTTGTTTTGCTCTATTAAAATTGATAACGAAAAGCCTTAATGAAAAACTACCAATTGTTTCCATTTTTCTAGATATGTCCAAGGCTTTTGATTTCGTGAACTAAAAACTGTTAATTTATAAATTAGACCGATATGGCATAAGGGGAAACGCGATGAAATGGTCGAAAGCTACCTTACACATCGACAGCAATGTGTTGAGATTTCAAAAGCTCGCATATAGGTCTCAGTATCGCGAAAATAACTGCGGTTTTCGTCAAGGGACCATACTGGGGCCGCCTTTATTCGTGCTATATGTTAACGACTTGCCTAGTGTAACTGCCCACATTTGCATACTATACGCTGAAGATACGACCCTCAATATTATAAAAGAAAATGACGACATTGTTGAGTACCAAAATGAAATAAACATGACATTAAATAAAATTATTACATGGCTTGAACACAATAATCTTCATATTAATATTAAGAAAACAAAAATGATACAATTCCAGACATATAACAGTGCGCGTCCACGGCTTAAAATACAATATGGAAATGAGACAATAGAAGAGGTTCATTACGCAAAATTCTTGGGGATAGCAATTGACAAAAACTGTAAATGGAAATCTCATATTGATGATCTATGTAAGAAGATAGATAGATTTGTATTTGTTTCATATAGACTAACACGTGTGGCTAGTGTTAATGCGGCACTGTGTGCATACCATGGCTATGTCTCATCAGTTTTGCGCTACGGCATTATAATATGGGGTAATTCTGTTGATCTTAATAGAGTGTTTCGAGCTCATAAAAAATGTGTACGTTTCACTGGACAGTTGTGTTCCACTATTTAAACAACTTAAAATACTGTCACTTCTGGCACTATACATTTTCGAAATTTGTATCTTTGTACACCCAAACAGAAATGAATATGACTTGCATAACGATGTTATATCCAGACCCAGCCGCAAAGTGCAAATGCTTAATGTTCCTAGGCGTAGAATTAAGTTGTTTTCTAATGGTGTATACTGCATGTCTATTACTGTTTATAACAAATTACCTGATGGCTTCAAAACTCTCAGCCTCAGAACATTTGAATTATTTAACTTTCTTTTAAGCAAATGCTATTACTCAACTGAAGATTTTATTAATGACAAATTTACCTAAATATTTGACATTATTACCTATAAATCATATTTTATCTCCTTGACATCATTGAATTTTGACTTATATAATTAATCTCTTTTACTATTGTTTAATTTATTTAAATTATATGTAATTCTAATGATTAATGACTTAATTTTAATGTAATGAATGAAACCCATAATTTTACAAACCATATTTGTACGCCGGAAACGGCAGAATATTATGATCGTAATATATAATTCACATAACAGCTTTGTACTATTTTCTCTCAAATAAATGCATTCTATTCTATGACGTCCTCTGCTTACTGACTTTCTTTAAAATTTATCTGCGATCCAGACAGGCATCGACCGTAGCGGACCCCATCAGTTATTGCTTACATCTCTTTGAGACGCGCGTGAAAAACTACGCGCTGTCGACTCGGGCCTGCTCCTTATCGGACGGCGAGCTACCATTTACTCGCCGTCAGCAAGCTCACACTCGCAGTCAGCTTGCAACTCCCGACGCCCAGGGCCTCTCCTGCGGTGGCTGGGGTAGTGAGGGCGTCTCCGTTGCGTCTCTCTCAAGCGTTCCGCCTTCAAGGAGGTGGCGGCACCCCATGCCACCTGCTACGATCCATACATACTCCTCTTGCTTCATTTACTGATTCATGACATTTATGGCCGATTTCACCAATGAAACTACCAACAAAATTAATGCTATTACAGCGTTCTGATTGGTTGAGACCGCTGAGAAACTACCAATCAGAACGCTGAATTTACATGAACTTTGTTTAGTTGAACTACTCTCCTTTAAATAATATTATGTAAATTTTATATTGTAGGTTCAAACCCAATGATAAAGGACGACAAAGACTTGAACGTGATCCACTACGCTGTGAAGTACAGGTCCTGTCTGGCGGTCCTCCTCGATGCCATGAAGAAGTCTGATGCGCCTTACGATTTGGACGATTACAATGACGGTAAGTCTTATTAAATAATTTAATTCTACCACAACTACTAGAAAGAAAAGAAGAAAAAAAAAAGTAAAAAAAAAATAAGAACGGAAAAAAAAGAAATAGTAAAGTGAAGAAAAGTGTTTATTATCTTAGAAATTGACACGCTTAAACATAAATTGAAAAGGTCATTGGACATAATCGGACCCGGTTTGTGAAAAATTGCGTACAAAAGCCAAACAAGATTTAAATTATATGTTGAATACCTGCCTGCGGATCACAAAGCCAAGAGGCAACACTGGGGTCCATGAGCAATGCTGCGGCTCTTGGATCCTACAAGGTCTATACACACAAAACCGCGATACGCGGCAGCGGTAGCTAGGGGTCTGTTTTTTGGAATACCAATCCCCGTATAGGTGGAAAGTGATAAAAGCATGCACAATTTACATTTGTCCCCGTAGTGGTCTTCTGGTCTCTTTCAATCCAGTTTCAGGTCGGGGGTTATAGTGGGAAATATATATAATAAAGAAGGGACAACCGACGTGATCTGGTGGTATTCCCGCCAGACAGCTAGACGCGTTTCCGACAAAAATACTTCGCTGCGCGCGAAATACATACACAAACAAATGCACGGGGCGACACACAGTACCTCTCGCGGATTGCGAACACAATTTCGGATAAAGATTGGCTGGTTATTTATCAATTACATCAAAACCAGATCAAGACCAACATTTTTCCGTCTCGCGCTATCAATGACATTCTTACAAGTGTCAACTGTCAACTTCAACCCAACCAAAACTGTCAACATCGATGACAGCGAGCTGACACAGCGTTGCATCAAAATAAGAACAAAAAAAAGAACATTATACTATAGTTTTAATTTCTTGTACTACTTAGTTTTTTTTTCACTTTCTCACTTATTTTTTTTGCACATGCAACCCGACTATTGTTAACTAAAATTAATCTGTCTATTCCACCCAATTTTGTTTATTTATGTACAGCGTGGGTAAAGTTTCCATATGGTGCCCAATGACCTTGGCTGCTCTTCCGAAACATTTTCTAATCGAATGCTAATCACCGTCTTTGTTTGCGATTTTTGACGTCATTGAGACGTGGAAACAATAGTATTCATCTATAAAACAGTAGTAAAATGTTCTATAATTATGTCACGAATACGATTAGGTTTAAACGAGTCAAAGTTCTATTGAATTTTAGCCATTGTTTTTCGGTTAATCCCGCGGCCACTCACATGACGTACTTTGTACGTTCATTTAAATCTATACTAATATTATAAAGCTGAAGAGTTTGTTTGTTTGAACGCGCTAATCTCAGGAACTACCGGTTTAAATTGAAAAAATATTTTCGTGTTGGATAGTCCATTTATCGAGGAAGGTTATAAGCTATATAACATCGCGCTACGACCAATAAGAGCGTAGCATAAATGAAAAATGTTGCAAAAATGCCAAAATTATTCCTTTTTGAGAGCTTCCGTAAACGGTTTAAGTTATGCAACAATCATGTACCCAGATGGGTAGGTAAATAGCCAGTTGACGGGAGCGAAGCCGCGTGGGACAGAGCGTTCATAATAAATCGATTGCTAATGTCGCGTTACACTTGTGAGGTCACATATTGGTTTGAATATGATGTATCGGCACTTTTTGAACTCCATCGTGACATGACCAGCGGCTCTGGACAAGTAATATTCTTTCAACGTAAGCTACGCCATGCGATCGATTTACATTATGGCATTTTGGCCATAGTCATCGCTGAGAATGACACTGTGTCTAAAGCCTCTAGTCAACGTTGCGAGCATCCACCGATTGCAAGAAGCATGGGACCAATCGATGAGGCATCATTTTCTGTAGAAGTCGATGGTTGAAATAATAGAATACCTACAATAGAATCATCTTTATTCAAGTTTTAAAATATTTTAAAATGATTAGTAAGTGCGGTTATTCTACATCCGATCCATGTCCGTGAAGTACCCGTAGTATAAGAAGTACGGAAGTAGGGTACCTTACGCTCTACATCCGAACTCTATCCGTCATAATTCAGAACATTTTGAACTCAGAACTCAAATCACGGACACGGATCGGATGCAGTGCGTAGCCGCCCAAAGACTTACAGTAAAAAACTGACATTCACAAAAAAAACAACAAAAGCAAACAATATACAAATAGCAGAGGATCACCGTTGCGGCAACCCATGTGAGATGGCACAATAGCGACCCACGAAAACAATCTAGCTAGACATTCGATATCAAGCTTACGATAGTGTTGGAGCTGCCCACATCCTGTGCACCATGGAAGCGCACCTTTTGCGCATGGTTTGTACGCTTTTTGGTTGTGTAGAAACAAGCTCCACTGGCATCCTAAACGCTAGAGATGTGTTCCTCACTCATGAGGTGCCTCATTTGAGGTACTCGTGATCGCAAATTGAAAGAGTTGCTCGATTGAACCACCTCACTCGTTCACGCGTCCTCACTTAAAAATTGACATTGACATTGTATTCAGGCGCGTACTTGCGAGTGAGTATTGAGTGATTGAGTGAGTTTAGTTTATTAGGTACTCAAAACGAATTAAAGAGAAAATATTTTTATAACTGCTATTACTATGAACTCTAAACTTTAACTATAAACTCTAAAAACATTGGCATTAGATTGGTATTCAATTGTCAATGATTGTTTAATTTGGCGGTCTAAAATTTATGAGCGAAAGAAAATTATGTGAGTGAGGGAGACGTAAAAATCGGAATCGTGAGTACTCGTGAGTCGACTCGCCTCTTCGCCTCGCTTGCCGCTGTCTCTGACAATCGGCTGAGTTCGGCTCGGGCTCGGCTCATGAGGTGAATACCGGACATACGATGCCTCGCCTCAAATGAGGGGCACCTCGTATGTACCTCGCGAGGTAAAATGAGGTGCTCCCTCAACCTCATATAAAAATGACGAGTTACCCATCACTACTAAACGCTAACTTATGGTATTTTCGCAACAGATAAACAAACAGCCCTACACATGGCTGTAGTATCGGGCTGGCAGGAGGGAACTCGCTTGCTGCTAGAATACGGCGCGAAGTACAGTGTGTGCGACGCGCAAGGACGCACACCTCTACATCTCGCCGCTTACGACGGCAAACTGGCCGCCGTAAAGTTACTGGCCGAGGCTACACCATCCGTGAGTATAAGCACAGTAAAAATATACAAACAGTATGGAAACTACCTACAAACGCTCGAAACGGCACACTCACACAAATATACGCACCGACGAGACCATTAAGGCACTTCTGCAGTGCTGTCAGTAGTGCGAGCCGCTTTGGGTCTCGTCGATGAGCAATGGCAACCCCCTAGTTTACCTATCAAATGTTGAATACAGGCCTGCGGATCACCAAGCCAAGAGACAACACTGGGGCCCATCAGCAACGCTGCGATTATTGGATCCTGCAAGGTCTATACCCGCGAAACCGCGAGACGCAGCAGCGGCAACTAGGCTTTTGTTGTGTGAGTGTGCCGTTTCGAGAGTTTGTAGGTAGTTTGCATACTGTTTGTATATTTATTCTGTGGTATAAGTACATTTTTTTATTGTAGACTAGCTGTGCTCGCGGCTTCCCCTCTCCTCCCTCTTCCCTTACCCTACATACTTTATCCTTCCTACTCTATCTACTTACCCTACCTACCCACTAGTTTTTTTTTTTTCATTTCGTGATGAATAAAATCGGTAAAGTCGTTCTCAACTTATGGCGTGACAAAGGAAAAATAGGGATTCTATACGCAAAGATCAAAATAGTCATTAAGTTTTCTGAAATTTTCTAATTTTCTGCGCAATTTTTTTATTTTTCTTTCCGTAAGAACCTTCAACAAAGTATGAGAATAGTTAAAAAAAAAGATGAATGAAATCGCCAAAGCTGTTCTCAAGTTATAACGTGACCAATGGAAATAGAGATTCAGTTTATTGGATAGGCTCGCGCTTGACCACTATCTCACCTGGTGGTAAGCGACGATGTGGTCGTCGGTGAAGCGCGCTTGCCTAGAAGCAACCTATGTACTCTTGACCTAAGGACCCCCTAGGTCAGGGATGGCGAACCTATGACACGCGTGCCTGTGGTGGCACACGACAAAATATTTCGGGCACGCTAAAATGAGGTTATTTAGCATCTAGCTAATCTGCAACAGCAGAAATGACACCAACACCTAATTTTATTTAAATACAACATAAAACTGTAAATAAATATTAGGATTGCTGTAAGAATCTCTGGGTGCAATTAAAGAATTGATTAATTCATAGCATTTAGAGTTTTGTTTTTTGTCAATTAAGACAATGTCAAAATTCTTTGGTGGCACTTCATTGTCACATAAAAAAATATATCATTTAAATGGCACGTTTTCTAATAAAGGTTCGCCATCCCTGCCCTAGGTGTTGTACGTTGTGTGTTGTTGTTTTGTAAAAACTTCCAGTTCGTCTAGTGGTCGCAAGCGCTTCCGATGAGCATGGGTTAGGGGGCAAAGTGTTATTGGTATTTCCATCTGGAATTTCTCAGTAGCAGGCCAGATACTGGATCTGTTACAGGTTGATGCTTGTCTCCTATTACATATTTATCGAAATGTGGGTGGGTATACTGTGGTATCCTAATAAACGTCACAGCACAATTGGTTACGTCTACGCAGTATTAAGTTGTCACACACAGCGGTGACAGGACGTTCCCATTCAGTGCTATGAGCTTACTGATAAATCTGGTTGTTTTACTATAAACCCCAACCCCTAACTAGTTTAACTAGTGAACACCACATATACCATAAATAAGTGAACCTTCGCCATAGGCTTGCGCACACTGGCGGACGTGACGGCAAAAATCAATTCAGTTTAATAGTTATCCAATCGAAATCTTATATATAAAATTCTCGTGTCACAATGTTCGTTCCCGTACTCCTCCGAAACGGCTTGACCGATTCTCATGAAATTTTGTGAGCATATTGAGTAGGTCTGTGAATCGGCCAACATCTATTTTTAGTTAGGGTAGGTAGGGTAGGGTAGGTAGGGTAGGGTAGATAAATGTTTGGTGTTTTTATGGCAAAAAAAAGTTTGCCGGGTCAGCTAGAAAGTTATATATTTCAATGCTCGGTGCTTCAGAGATAAATGCGTCGCGATGCTCTGAGGTTGATCAGTTCATATGTTTTATTCTTTATTCAGGACGAAATTGACTTCATGGACGCCGCTGGCAACACAGCCCTGCAAATTGTCTGTGGTGTGACGACCATGGAAAACGCTGTCGAAATCGCACGCATTTTACTCGAAAAGAAGGTACGCTTCGTCTATTCATAAAAATACAAGTAAAAAAGTTAATTTAAAGACAAAACCCAGAATGCAAAATGATATATAGTTTTGGTCAGCCAGCTCGCAAATATGTTTTCTCCGACTGCACATCATGATTTCCGTCTTGTTAAGTACATCTTTTTGGTTCAATTCTTAAGCAGTCTGGTTTGTTGTGTATTTAAATTAACTTTTGATACGAAAAAAAAAATGATTATGAATTATGAAAATCTTTTTAGTTATAGTTTTATTTTTTTTTACAAATTACTTTTTATATTTTTTTTTTAAACAAACGTTTACACATTGCAGTATAAATTAAAAAGAAATATAACAAAACAGTGTGTGTATGTACAACCAACGAAGTTTACCACAGAATATTTATGAATCTTACAAAACTAATACGACGTGCGCTAACAATTCATATCATATTTAAATCAAAAAGTACATTATTATCAAGTAAAGTAAAAACGGCATGCATAAAAGAAAGAAAAGTAAGAAGTTATATAAAAAAACAAAACAATTATTATTATGTCAATATTAATATTAAATTATTAGGTATACAAAAAAAAAATAACAATTTCGAATAACAAAATAAAACTCAAGATGTCAGAAAAATGTCAAACAATAAAAAAAAAACATCGATTAAATTATTATTATTAAGTCACTATCAATATTATTATTATGAATTATTAAAAAAGCTACAAACGGAAAACCTAAACAGAATTAATTGTCTCACAAGCAAGGCGTTTAAATTGTCCTGCGTCAACAGCGAAGATATCAATATTGACAAAGAAACTATTATATTGATCTGCAAGTCGACGTAAGGGTGCTCGCAAACCTGCATTCGTACGACTAAAAGATACGGCAAAAAGGGGTCGTACGCGCACCCCACGACTAATGATTGTTCTAGGTACTACATAATTTATCTTATTAACAATGTCAGTACAGTCAAATTTAGTATTGCATAGGTTAAATAAGAAAATTGTCTCCAAAAAAATAAGTCTGTCTTTAAGATTTAGAACTGCTGTAGAACGGACTCCACACTGCAACAGCATACTCTAACTGAGACCTGATTAACGTTTTAAAAAGGTATAAATATGTATATGGGCGTACGAATTCCCTGGCTGATCTCATGACAAAACCGTACTTGCGGAAATCATTATTAATAATTTTACCAATATGAGCGTCAAGGTGTAGATTGTCATCCAACTGAACTCCAAGGTCACGAACCAGTGTTTCTCTTTTTAAGAATATGCCGCTTAACGCGTAAGGATATTTTACAATACTTTTATTTTTTGTAAAACTGATGCAGCAACATTTGGATATACTAAGTTGGAGTTTATTGTTTGAACAATACGTAGTGAACCCATCTAGATCCTCTTTTAAGAGAAGACAGTCGCGAAGATTTCTGACTGGCCTAAAAAATTTGAGATCTTCTGCGTATAGTAACAATTTCGAATATAGAAAACACTTATTGATGTCATTAATAAAAATTATAAACATAAGTGGGCCCAAAATGGAACCCTGAGGCACACCGGACGTAACACTTAAAGTGCAGGAAATGAAACCGTTTACCACCACTCTCTGAGTCCTATTCGATACGTAAGAAGAGAACCATCTCAAAAGATCGCCACGAATACCATTAAATGCAATCTTGTTTAACAGCAGCTGATGGTCAACCTTGTCAAAGGCTTTCCGAAAATCAGTGTATATAGCGTCCACTTGTACACGTGAGTCCATGTTGATAAATAGGTAGTCCACAAAAGTAACCAGGTTAGTTGTAGTTGATTTGCGATTCATTTTCCATCTAACCCAGGCCTTAGCCTTATTTTTATAAATATGTATAAGAGGCTTTGAGAACCAGGGCCGGATTTAGAGGTGTGGAGGCCCTGGGGCAACAAGGGAGTGACAAAACAAAGAACAAGACCCCTAATTATTTTATAAATAGGTTAAATAATATCTTTCTTGCGAGTATTTCAATAATTTATTTATATAATCGTATGGCACAAAAAGATAGAACAGGCAATCACAAATCAAGTCACACAATAAGTAAATAATCTTTAATTTAAAGCCTCTCATGGATCCAACCTCACATTTCTAGTTCTAGTGCGAGATTGTACGTACTGGTCATTACTTGATATTCCTTTAGCAGCTTCTGCGTAATTGTCAAACTCGTCTCTTTTGGATTCAACAAATTTTTGTTGGAATTATAAGTTCAAAAAAAAGGAAATCGTGATTGCCTAAAAACTGCATTTATTGTGTTGTGACATTCTCGTTGCTGATGTGCGATATGCTGGTAAGAGCTTCTTTGATTTCAGAATAATCGTTGACAATAGCTTTTGTGGCGTCAGATCGTCAAGACCAGTGTACATTCGCTAAGCCTTATCAACACGTAGAACTGTTTGTTTGTTTTGTCCGATAATTTTACAGTTAGAATTCGGTATCTTTCAATGTGAAAAATGTATATAAATTCTGAACGAAACTAAATAATTGAACAGCCGATGTGCAAGTATTAGCAGCAGCCTTTCCAACTAAATTAAGAGAATGACCACAACATGGTACAAAAGCTGATAAAGGAAAATCAGAACTTGCAGGCCTTTGTATTTGCCGCTTATATTTGCAGCATTATCGTATTGTTACAAGATAGGCCAACGCCATCTAGTAACGAGAGGAATAACTAGGTAGTAACTAGTGGCGCCATCTAGTATTGAATAGCGGAACTAATGTTCTCGAAAGCTCGTGTCGAATGGAATTTTCCAGAAGGTTCGAACCGAACATTCTGGAAGTTTCTAGTCGCTTCGGGAACAATGAGTTCGAAAGTCGATTGTTCTGGAAGTTTCTCGAATTATCTGGAACAGTGTGGAACGTTCTAGAAACTTCCTCCGTGCTTTATAAAGAGCGGTCGGGTTCGTCGTGGAGCAGTTTTCGATTGAGAAGCGATACAGAGCGATCAAAGCGGAAAATAGTGCGAGGTAATAGAATTGTTTAAGAAGTGTTTTTGTAATAAACAGTGTTTAATTGAAGTCTGCTGTTTAAATAATTTATCCCTGAACCCCAGCACGTAACAAATTGGTGTCAGAAGTGGGATCTGGAGGTGGAAAAGCTGGTTCGGAAGGCTTACCAGTCGTCATCTGTGCTGATCGACGGGAACCTCGTACAGGCGTTCACGGATGGGATCCGCGACCTGGAGGTTAGGGCTGCAGTAAGGCTAGGTCATTTCAAGGACCTCAAGGATGCTCTAGCCTACGCTTTGGAGGTGGAAGCTGTACGACGGGACGACCGAGCTCACCGCATAAGGCAGGTTATGACTTCACCCCGGTGCTATAGCTGTGGAGAGAGAGGCCACATCCGGTTGAGCTGCCCAAAGCAAAGGGGTCCCCATTGCGGAAGTCAGTCACCAGTAGCAGGAAAACCAGTAGACGCCAGGAGTAAGTGGCAGTTAGTGGCAGGTGATGAAAGAGTCCCAAGAAACTCGATTGCACAAATTGTGTGTGAGTCACAATCATGGGACGGGAACAGAACACCACACAGTAATGCAGATGCTCTCTCACGTAGGTCATGTTCCGATCAATGTAAGCCCTGTGCCAGGCAAAAGGCTAAGCAGACGACATTTGTGAGAATGTTGAGGACGGATCTTAGCGAAGATTGGAAGGGAATCTTGCAGAGTGCTCAGCAAGATGACGAAGACATAAACCCGATCCTCGAATGGAAGAAATCAGGAGCTCCGAGGCCTCAGTGGAGTGATGTTGCAGCACTGAGCTCTATCACTAAGAGTTATTGGGCACAGTGGGAAAGCTTGGTTATCCAGGATGGAGTTCTGTGCCGGAAATGGGAGAATGCTCGCGGTGACCAGTGTCAGCTACAAATGGTCGTACCTAAAGTTAAGGTGCCGGAGGTCCTACAGCTCTATCACAATGGAAGTTCAGGGGGTCACATGGGAGTTAAGAAGACTTTAATCAAGATCCGAGAACGATTTTACTGGATCCATTGTCGAGAAGACGTTAAGGAATGGTGCCGCAAATGCACAAGTTGTGTGGGTGCGGCGGTGAATGGACCACACATTCGTAGTAGTGGTGCATCAAAGATTTATGAGCGCATGAGACAGACAGGTCAACAGATGTCTGAGAGGATGAAGACCCGCTACGATCGGAAAGCGAACAATAAGGGCTTCGATGAAGGATCTGTTGTATGGTTACATAAACCGGCACGGAGCAAAGGAAAATCGCCTAAACAACAAGCAAAATGGGATGGACCTTATCGCGTAGTTACCAAGATCAATGACGTCACCTACCGAATTCAAAAGGGACCCCAAGATGCATCAAAGGTCGTTCATGTGGATCGGTTGGCCCGTTATCATTGGTCTAACAATGCTCGGGACGAGCATGTCTAAGAGGGAGGCAATGTTACAAGATAGGCCAACGCCATCTAGTAACGAGAGGAATAACTAGGTAGTAACTAGTGGCGCCATCTAGTATTGAATAGCGGAACTAATGTTCTCGAAAGCTCGTGTCGAATGGAATTTTCCAGAAGGTTCGAACCGAACATTCTGGAAGTTTCTAGTCGCTTCGGGAACAATGAGTTCGAAAGTCGATTGTTCTGGAAGTTTCTCGAATTATCTGGAACAGTGTGGAACGTTCTAGAAACTTCCTCCGTGCTTTATAAAGAGCGGTCGGGTTCGTCGTGGAGCAGTTTTCGATTGAGAAGCGATACAGAGCGATCAAAGCGGAAAATAGTGCGAGGTAATAGAATTGTTTAAGAAGTGTTTTTGTAATAAACAGTGTTTAATTGAAGTCTGCTGTTTAAATAATTTATCCCTGAACCCCAGCACGTAACAGTATGATTGGCGACAATCGAAAATGTTAATTGGATGGTCGCCTAAAAATTTTAGTAAAGCGTTTGCTGTGGCTTCACTAGTATGGCCAGCCACAATTTGGTAAGAAGGTCAGAAATCTTTCCTTTGGCATCGATCCTCCAATATAAGTTGTGTAAGTTTTTTTTTAATGAATACAATTTATGTGGGGGTCCCTCTCTTGTGGAGGCCCCGGGCGGTCGCTCCGATTGCTCTGCCTTAAATCCGGCCCTGTTGAGAACCACACAGGAAACTTAAAAGATCTGCAGTCAGTCAAGGGTACGTGTTTTTTAATAATACCAAAAATTATGCTATAAAACGTATCAAGAAATGAGTCAACAGATTGGTAACTTAAGGCTTCTTTCCAATTTATTTCCTTCAAGTCGTCATTAATTATGTCATAATTTGCCTTAAAATAATTATATTATCTTTTATCATATAAGTGGTATATATTTTTGTAATCACCTCTAAAAACCTCATTCATTTAGAATTTTAGATAGCCTACTCGGGTGGGGATGGGTTTGGAAGAAAAAAAAACTTGCTACTTCTCACAATATGGCGCCCAAATGCCGTCATGTTTGTTTTTTTAAAGTCACTTATTGAAACCCTTGGGCGGTCAAGCTGTATCTAACGATGTAATATATAAAATATATAATTATATAAATCCGTCTAGCAGTTTCAGAAATATGAGGTAATGAATAATATTACATACATACAACCATACATACAAGATACGCGCTAAAAACATAAACATTTTCTTGCAGTCAGGTAAAAAGTCTTGTTTACAAGTTTTTTATAAAAAGCCAGAGATATTTGAATGTATTCAATCTGTGTTGCCAGTGATAACCTATGCTACCGAGACGTGGTCGCTCACAATGAGCCTTATGAGAAGGTTTAAAGTCACCCAAAGGGAAATGGAGAGGGCTGTGCTCGGAGTTTGACTGCGTGATCGAATCAGAAATGACGATATCTCTGATAATGGTCGATGGGGCCGAAAAGTTTTGGATTGGCCACAGCGAACCGGAAGACGTAACGTTAGAATGTCTCCTAAGTGGACCGACGAACTGGTTAAGACTGCGGGAATCCGTTGGATGCGAGACGCACATGGCAGATCAGTGTGGCGACGATTGGGGGAGGCCTACGTCCAGCAGTGGACGTTATTCGGCTGAAATCATGACGATTCAATCATTATCAGCCTTTTCATGTTCCCACGGCTGGGACACAGGCCTTACCACTGTGAGAGAGGGAATGGGCCTTAATCCACCTTGCGGGACCAGTGCGGGTTGTTGGATGTCACATTTCTTAGAATTCTTAGTTCTAGGACATGTCATGACACGTGTCCACACGATGTTTACCTTCAACGTTTTTAGAGCAGTTGTGATGAAATAATTTACACAAAGTTAAGCGCCTGCCTGGGTTCGAACCCATGTATTCAATAATAATGGGTTATTATTATGTATTGTTATTTTTAGGCGTACCCTCTGAAACACGAGGATAGCAACGAATCAGCGTGGAATCTTGTGAAGGCGAAGCCTGAACTCAAGGAGCTGATGAAAGCTTTCGTCACTGTGGGGTCCATGGATGAAGATGACATCAAGTCTGAATCAGAAGACGACTTCGAATCGGCTGACGAAGGCGTAAGTATTCATCCCTACGTAAGACATCATACATACACAAACTGACACCTTTTTCCCATGGGGGTAGGCAGAAACTACAGAACCCCACCTGCTACAATCCTTACATACTCTTTATGGTTCATTTACGTTCATCATCATCATCATCGGCCTTTTAATATGCCCACTGCTGGGACACAGGCCTCCTCTCATAGAGAAAAACGAGGATACTCCTCTCATACCAGCGACCACACAGCCCCTAGACGCCTCATAACAGGCGAGCGATGTCTGTCAACACAGATGACTAAAAAGATCATATACAGGTAATACAGGTCGCCACTCGACAATTTCGAATTAGTAGCGACCACTTCTGTGAGCCGTAAACACTTCCGCGTCAGTCAATAAAAAATTGACGAAATAAATATTATAATGGCCTCTTGTAAAATCCGTTGGTATGGTAACAACAGCCAGACTTCGAGTTTACGGAAAAATGGCATAACATTTCATTGATAAGTTAATAGTTACATATAAACATAATTAGATTTATTTTCTGATATTATTTATCGAAGTTCATATTATACTGGTCATGTTTGTAGGTGAAAACGCCCACCGCATGTTTGCGTCTCTTTCTTTTTAAAGTATTTTTTTCGCTATCTCTTCTCCTCTATAATTTCGTAAACACAACTAGTGATGCACCATATCCTATGACCAAATCTGTTATCGATACCCCGGGCGCCTTTAGCACCATGGCAGTTTCCTCATACGCCATTCCATAGAATACACGTAGACTTCCTAGGACCGCTGAATAATCAAGACGTTTTGGTGGTGGTAGATGCGCACACGAAATGGTTAGAATTATATGACGTAAGAACATCTACCACCTCGGCGACCGTTATTGAAAAGCTCCATGATTTCATGTCTAAGTACGGATTACCACACACAATTGTTAGCGATAACGGCACTGTGTTTACATCCGCAAATGCATTGAATGGAATTGAACATCTCACATCACTAACCAACAATGTCAAACAAAAACAGTGCTCACAAATTAATTGCTACGGTGGCAACAATAAACAAGAACTAAAGCCGGGCGATGAGATTATGTATAAAAAAATTCTAAACAACAGCAAGTATCAGTGGTACAAAGGAACCGTAATAAAAAGACTGGGAAAAGTGTTGTATTTAATAAAATCTTCATTGGACGTCAAAAAACATAAAAATCAAATAGTATTAAATAAAGGTACGTCGACGACCCACATCGACGATTTTATGTTGGACAGCGTTCCAATTCAAAACGAAGACAGCGGTTCTCAACCGCTTGACAATGAGGGAGGGGAAAGGAATAAGGTGGAATTGTCATCCTCACCTTCACCCCAGAATTCAAGATGTGCCGGCAGACTGCTGTGGGACATATCCAGGGTTGATTATAAACAGTTCTTTTAAAAATATAAATGTTGTTTTCTATTATGTTAAATAGGGGGAGGAACTGTTTTGTATGCGTGTGCTAGCATTTCTATGTGTGCGCGCTATGTGTTTAAGAGTTAATAAAGCAGTGTGTCTATAGCTGTCACGTCTTTCACTTGTCTCCCCGAACCTAACAGTTAAGTTTATCTTTGATGTAAAAAAACAAAATTTATTTATGCAATAATTTTGATGTATGTAGTGATAGAAAGCGATATTTTGGAATATACAATTAGAAATTCATGTCCACATAAGTTGCATGAGTGTACTGAGAACAGATAAATTTCAATCTATAATTCAACTTTCTTTCATTTAGATGAATATTAAATAGTATTTCAGAAATTATAAAATTCGTGTTATTGGAAGTATTCAAAAAGTTAATAACACCGAGTTGATTCATTTCTCCTGGGTTTTTATCATTAAGGCCGCCCAAAACAATCACCAAGTCGTTTTTATTCAATAAATTTATTTCTGTTTTTCTATGCCTTAAACCTCGATGCTCCTGGTTTCCAAAAACATCGAACTAAAAATTCTTTACCGAACAGCTTTTGCAGACTTCTCTGAATAAATCGCCCCTGTTGATCCGCAATAATTATATCTTTCTTCATATTTATGTCAATATTATCTGAATTTGATAATAATTTTGGTGGTTGCAGCGCTTCGGCCTGAACGTTGCTGTTGCACATCGTTTCTTTTATTTCAGTTTCATGGTCATCGTTACAATTTATTATACCTGTATTTATTACAAGTAAAATTTAAAAATTTAATAAACCCCCGACACATTTATCTTGCGAAAACATCCCGATTCAAACAGTAAAACGCCCATAACTTTTGAACGGCTGAACCGTTTTTTTTTAAACATAGCTAAGAACACTCTCGACACAATCACCTTTCCAACAAAAAAAACTAAATCAAAATCGGTTCATCCGTTGAGGCGCTATGATGCCACAGACAGACACACAGATACACAGATACACAGATACACAGATACACAGACACACAGATACACAGATACACAGATACACAGATACACAGATACACAGCAACACACCTCAAACTTATAACACCCCTCTTTTTCCGTCGGGGGTTAAAAATATTTGTCTCTGCGTTTTGATGTGTTACCTTTGGATATTATGTTTGTTTGAATGTCATTGTGGTGAGAGGCCGAATTTGATTCTATTAATTCAATATCTGAATTGGTGGTTCTTTCAGAGATATTATGATATTTGTATTTTTAACCATTTTTGTTGGAGTAGTTTTATTTTCTTTGGCCTGTTTGTAACATTTTGTTTTCTGTGCCAATGTGATTGATTGCTTTTTATCTGTAGCAGTGTTATAGGACGTCCCCACTCAAGTCTGTCTTGTATATACTTTGTGCTAGTTGCCTTTCATTCATCCTTTCAAAATCATCAAACTATTTAAACATGCTCTCTTGTACATAGTTCATTACTTAGTAACCACTTTAAAATAAATTACAACGGCACGGTATGTTAAGATGATCACCTATCCACGGACCGAGCGTAACCTCTGCAAGCTTTGCTTAACCTTGAACTTGATCGATTGTTTTTGTTATAACAGCTATCTGAACAACCTAAAAATGTCTTATTCCTACTTATACATACGTAACGATTTCTAATACAGTCTATTCTAAGAACAAAGTTGTTTGCCAGGACTATCCGGAGGATGGTCTTTATGATATGAACCTGTACGCGCGAGAAGTGTCGGTCCTGGTGGACCAGGCTGATGCATGGCGCGTGCTGGCCGAGCGACTGCGGCTCGACGCTCTGCTCGAGTGGTACTCCGCTCAGCCCAGCCCTACACTTACAATGCTTAAGCACCTCAAGGTAAATATACTTTCCTATCCTAATCTTATATATAAAATTCTCGTGTCACAATGTTCGTTCCCGTACTACTCCGAAACGGCTTGACCGATTCTCATGAAAGAGTGTGAGCATATTGAGTAGGTCTGAGAATCGGCTACTATCTATTTTTAGGTAGGGTAGGGTAGGTAGGGTAGGGTAGGGTAGATAGGGTAGGGTAGGTAGGGTAGATAAATGTTTGGTTTTTTATGGCAAAAAAAAGTTTGCCGGGTCAGCTAGTCATGTTATAAATTTGAAAGTTTGGATGAATGTTTGTTACTCAATCATGCTAGAACGGCTGAACGGATCTGGTTGAAATTTAGCACAGAGATAAACTATAGTCTCGAATAGCACATAGACTATACTTTTTGTCCCGGTGTAATGTGCCCTAATCCCTACATAGTATAAAACAAAGTCGCTTTCCGCTGTCTGTCCCTA
Organism: Orthosia cruda; assembly: GCA_964057195.1. NCBI lineage: Eukaryota > Metazoa > Arthropoda > Insecta > Lepidoptera > Noctuidae > Orthosia > Orthosia cruda. The sequence goes on from OZ059830.1 coordinate 22,577,552, forward strand.
TGTATGCTTAGATCTTTAAAACTACGCAACGGATTTTAATGCGGTTTTTTTAATAGATAGATTGAGTCAAGAGGAAGGTTTTTATGTATATTACACGCAGGCGAAGCCGCTGGCAGAAGCTAGTGTATAATAAAACACTTTTCACGCAGGCCAAGCCGCGGGTAGGCTAGTGATGTTATAAATGTAATTTTTCTATGTTTGTGTTTCAATTACGCAAAAACGACTGAACGGATTTGGATGTAATTTTGCACACAGTTAGTTTATAATATGGATTAAGACATAGGATATTTTGTATCGCATAAAGTCGGTATAATGATCCCTTGGGGTAATAAATGTGAAATTTTTGTTGTGAGTGAGTGTTGATGAATGGGTGTTTGTCACTCTTTCACGCAAAAACTACTAAAGATTTTTGTTGTTACTTTACACTCCTAATAGATATTCATCAATAATAACTAATAACACTTAGGACATAGATATTTGTGGAAGTACCAGTTCCACACGTATCTTGGTCCTCCATTTTATGTTAATTTGTGGCCATGTCTAATAAGCTTAATAAATGCAATGTTCATGACATATATCATTTACACTTCGCCCGCGACTTCGTTCGCGTGATCCGTAGTTTATCCTACAGATGACTTTTTAATTCACCCCCTTAAAGGTTGAATTTCCAAAAATCCTTTTCAGTGCTCCCCTACATCATAAAAAGAAGCTCAGAGTACAGTAAAATTCTTCAGAAAACTTTAATACCCCCTAAAATTACCCCTTTTAGGAGTAATTTTGAAAACTAACAATGAAAACCTTTACTATATACTAAGGTTAGTATATATCTATCATCATTTCAGCCGAAAGACGTCCACTGCTGGACATAGGCCTCCCACAGGCGTCGCCACATTGACCGACCCTGTGCGTCTCGCATCCAGCGCCTTCCCGCAACCTTAACCAGGTCATCGGTCCACCTAGTGGGAGGCCTTCCAACGCATCGTCTTCCGGTTCGCGGTCGCCATTCCATAACTTTTCGGCCCCATCGGCCATCCGTTCTGCAAGCAATGTGCCCTGCCCACGTCCACTAAGTTTGGCAATTCTTTGTATATACCAAGTTTAAAATATATAAGCCCAACTTTCAACTTTTCACCTCCTTAGGGGTAGACTTATCAAAAACCAATAAATACATGATTTTTTCTATCAACCAAAAGCGTAAATCTTTAATTTCACGTGTCACACTTAAAAGCGTAGAAATTTCACACAAACTTTCAACCCTCTTTTTACCTCCTTAGGGGTAAAATTTACAAAAACCAATAAATACATGAATTATTCTTATCAACCAAGAGTATAAATCTAAAAGTTCAGGTGTCCAATTTACAAACTGTAAAAATTTCATACAAACATTCAATCCTTTTTTTACCTCTTTAGGGGTGGAATTGCCAAAAACCACCAATAAATAAATACAGAAATTCTTTTTATCAACCAACAGCGTAAATCTAAAATATCACGTGTCCTATTTACAAACTAGAAATTTCATACATACTTTCAACCCCCTTACGGGTGGAATTTCCAAAAAACAATAAATCCATGAATTCTTTTTATCAATCAAGAGCGTAAATGTAAAATTTCATGTGTCCAATTAACAAATTGTAAAAATATCATACAAACTTTCGACCCCCCTTTTACTGGGGTTAAGGATGGAATTTCCAAAAATCCTTTCTTAGCGCGCAGTTACTTACTTCACTTGAGGAATCTCCCTGCCAAATTTTATATTTATAAGTCAAGCGATTTTCGATATTTCGTGATAGGAGAATGAGTGACATTTCGCTTTTATATATATATTGACCCCATTGAATACAAACAATTTAGCTTGATCTAGACTAGACCATACTAAACTTCTAAAAACCGACGGATTATGGTGCACGTGGTTCTGAGTGGCGGATAAGCAAGATGATACAGTAATGACGACATTTTTATTTTCAGGATTCCCGAGATGACGTATCGTCAAAGGATTTGGCAATGATTTTGGAAGATATGGGCCAAACCGAAGCGGCGAATGCTATCAAGAGGTGCATCGATTGACAGGAAACCAACTCGGACGATTGTGTAGTATACTAATGTTACTACAGTCAAAGTAAGAATAGGTGACTATTCATTGTGCTGTATTCAAAAAGGTCTATCCACACATATCAGGGCCTTGCCAGGGACGTGGACGGACCGTGCCCCGTCACGGGCTCAAAAAAAATAAAGGCAAAAAATATAGGTGTGTACATTTTATATGAACTCGTTCACACACGTCCGTGCACGGGCTAGTGAAGAATCTTCAATGCCTGGGCCCGGCCCTGTCACGTTTCGGGTACGACCCTGATTTGTGTGGATAGACCTTTATACGGACTAATCGAATTTATTTTTTTACTTCATAAGAGTATAAAATAAAAATAATGAACAAAATTTATAATGTTGCCAACATACATTTGATATCAGGTGCTTAAAAATTACACCAAAAATTTGACAAAGATCTATTTGTAACTTTACTTTTACGCAAAATACGCGCTTGGTCGTGGAGTTGCGGAAACAGCCCGTCGAAACTAAACTAAACTAACTGTACTTTTAACTAAAAAATAGTCTATTGACTCTAACTAAAGGCTATATAAATACTAATGTAAACTATTGACATTTTCCATGATGCTTAATAAATATTAATACTTTATTCTTTGTAAAACTAATACTTTTATAAAAGACATAAATATCTAGGAAACCCAGAAAAAAGTTATCATGACTTTCAAAACAAGTGTATGCAGCTCAGGTTGAATAAACCAGTAAATTAAGGCGCTATATACGCCCCAATGTTAACGCAGTACTGGCCGTGCGCCCGCTCGATGTCAAAATATCAATATTGAACCTCCTTTTGAACAGTTTTGTTTGCAAAATATTATTTGATTTACATATGCTATGTTAGTTATGAACAAAATTCCAGCCATCAATTTTTCTGTGTAAAAATATGTTTAAATATCCAAGTCGTTTTGGAGGAGTTTCCAAAAGTTGCGCAAAAATATCGTATAGTATTTTTTTTTAAAGCATTATTATTAGTTACACGAAAAATTATGTTCATGAATCAATAATAAATATATATTTTTTTCAAACCTTTTATCCTAGCTGTTACTAAGGAGCATGCTTTAGAAAGTTACAGTTTTACGGCACTAAAGGGTATGTAGGCCCTTAAATATACGACACTTGGCGGTGCCCTTTGTTCATCAGTGGACGTCTTTCGGCCAAAATTTTGTCGATGATGAGTAAATTTAGATTTCTGATTCATACAAAATCAGAATTAATTGTTTAAAATTTACATGTATGTAAAACTGAATTTAAGCTATCGTTATAATATTATGTTCACAATGTTCAAGATTATACGTAGTGTTTAACCTTAAAAACATACTGCAATACTCTTTTCAATGCAATCAATAGAATGCATAACCTCTCTTCGTTTGAAATCGGTTAAATGTGTTATTAATTGGCAATCAAACAATTCTTGCATGTAAGACCCTTTATTACTCCAATGTGAGAGAGAGATGAAGCTATATAAGACAAATAACGTCATCCCTTTTTTGCAACCGAACAGGGGTTTTATTTTCTTCCTTTCTTATAATGTCACCAAAGTGTCTTCACAGAATTATTACATAGTAATTTTTATAAGCGTGTTTAGTGCATGTTATTGAAAATAAGCAATTTTATAAAGAAAGTAATTTTAAGTTAAAATCGACAAAGGATAATTCTAGTTGTTAATTAAAATATTATGTATTTTTAATATTAGGTTACATAAAGATTTTATGTGTTGTTTTTAATTGGGTTCTTTTCTTCATGATCGTCTTTAGCGATTTTTTCGGGATATCTCAAAAAGTAGTACGTAGAGTTGCTAGTTGCTATAATGTCATTATGATTACCAAAAAAGGGACGATCGTGAAACGATTCACGTTTACATGATTTATGATCTATGATATTTGTTACATGATTATTGATCTCCACAAAGCAGGAATTCTCTCTAATTGTGAACATGGATGCCATGATTGCCATGACACTCTCTCTCTTCTTCTTTAGCCTAGCATAGACAAGATTCTTCTTATTTAGCATTGTGGCAGTGTACACAGTACGTGTGTAGAAACGACACGAATTCTTGGGTAGCCCCGGTGATTTTGCTTAGCAAGTATAAGCCGTTCTATCGCAGTGGCCTTGGTTTATCCTGTTTGTTTTGGTGGTTTTAATTTCAAGTGACGCATAGCTGCCTTCTCGGAACAGCACCTTTAAAGAGGAACTAATCAACATCTTCGTACAAACGTTGTAGAATGATTACTCCACTGTTTGTCATCTTACAAACAAAGTTACGAATGTGTTACGTGACTTAGAAAAGTGTTACATCGAATAACACGTCCCCGTAAGTTTACTAATACGAAACACTTAACAACGAATGCACGCTACCACGAAAAACTTAACACCGTAGCCATTCGATCTCGAATAACGAAATCTCTAATTTCACCAATTCGAATCACTTAACAACAAATGCGCGCTTCTACGAAAAACGTATCGCCGAAGCCACGTGACCACGCTTAACCAAACCTCTAACGAAAAGACACCAATTTAATTTAAGGAAATCCATATAAAAACCACTTCTTAATAAAAAATATTTATTCATTTAACAATCAACAAAATCAAACATTTGAGAAAAAAATACAAAATATATTAATATGCGTTCAGTCATCGTTATAAATAGCACAAGTATGCAAGATCATCTAAAAATGTGGTTAGGTCTATTGATTCCTTTTTCCCAAATGTTTTCTTCTCTATTTTCTTTCTTTTTTGCTCTTTTGGTTTCATGAGACTGAATTTAATTTTCTACCGTCTATTCTGTATGTTTTTGTTCCTTATTAATTTCTTCAATTCAACTTAAAAAAATCTATTTCTTTCTGCCCAATAGGCTGTTCCAGCGGTGATGCCATGATTCCACCTCATTTTGTGTAATTGGAACAGTAGTCCCTATTGAGCTATTTATCGATCAGATGTTAGGCGGAGACAACAGAGGCACTTTTTGCAAATTTGTCTTTAATTTTTTTACAGATTTTGAGTAGTCCTCTTTTTATAAGTTCCATTGATATAATATCTGGAAAACCAATCAGTGACAATGCGATTGTCTTTTATTCTTTTTAGATAATATAAATTGTAAGTGCGCCATCAACACTGATCGCAAATTCCGGGAACAATTATTGTAATAACGCGTATTATACAACACTATCATGCATAATATGTTTATAATATATGAGACAAAATTGACACATACAAATGACAAATTACTTCTTTTAGAGATTACTAGCTTCTGCCAGCGGCTTCGCCTGCGTGTATTATACATATAAACCTACCTCTTGAATCACTCTATCTATTAAAAAAAACCGCATTAAAATCCGTTGCGTAGGGTTAAAGATCTAAGCATACATAGGGACAGACAGCGGAAAGCGACTTTGTAAGGAAGGATAAGGCCTCCTGGGCTATGCTATATAAATTGTTGTAGTTTTAAATACTGTAGTCGGTCTAAAAGGAGTTATATATATCACACAAAAAATAAAATAAATAAATACCTCAGGAGGTCTAATAAGCCTTAAATAAGTAATTTGACATTCGCATGTATACATTTTGGGTTATTGGATTGTATCAGAGATAAATAAACTGTTTCAGGTAATATTTTGCCCATGTAGTACCCTCGAAAGGAAAAATATAATTATTTGTAATAATTTCGCCTTTTCTTTGAAAAATTTGCGCTCTTAATCTAAAAGTCTTTCGTTAGAGGTTTGGTTAAGCGTGGTCGCGTGGCTTCGGCGATAAGATTTTCGTAGAAGCGCGCATTTGTTGTTAAGTGATTCGAATTGGTGAAATTAGAGATTTCGTTATTCGAGATCGAATGGCTACGGTGTTAAGTTTTTCGTGGTAGCGTGCATTCGTTGTTAAGTGTTTCGTATTAGTAAACTTACGGGGACGTGTTATTCGATGTAACACTTTTCTAAGTCACGTAACACACTCCAAAGTTACAGTACTCCCCAAACTTCTTGGTGAACCTGAAGCTGGCTTCAATGGCTGCGCAGTAGTAAATCTCATACTAAAACAGCAGCGCGCCATGCCATGCGCGTCGGAAACCCAATTTCAGAGCGGCCAAGAAGATTTGGGAGTACTGTAAGATTGTTATCGATCTGTCTCGCTTTATCGATGCCTGTACATTATGCAACAGAGAAGTCTCACCCCTAGAAATGTATCGAAAGCGACATCTATGGACAGGAGGATATACTACGATGTTTACGTGCGCCGCGTGCGCGCCATCTCTGTGATATCAATGAAACTGCTAAGATATTCAAACTAGAAATAAAAAAAACTGACGGCGCTCATGCAAGTGACCGCTAGGTATCCATCCATCCATTATCATATCCATCGCATCCTACCTATTGATATTTTTAAACTTCCATATGTATTTATCAAGCATTATACTTTTTTATAGATTTCTAAAAACACAACAGAATTTTAAAATTTTATAAAAACGTTAGGCCAAAGCAAGATTCTAACTTGGACCCACTTCACGAGTCAAGCTGTTATACCTCCGCGCCATTTTGACACTTATAGCCTAAAGACGGACACAAACTTACGTGTCGTGACGTAGCGTGGCGCCTGCTGGCGCAGTTTGCTTACAAAATTAGCGTAATGGTGAAATTCATCGCTATGTTTATAAATCATCCATCACATTATTCATGTCGCCCGTGACGTTTATAAAATATTATAAAAAATCGATTATGAAGAAGATTGAGGGTAAACTTATAATTTTGTTAAAAAACATGGCATAGCGTCATAGCATAATTACTCGTCTGCTTGTGTTGTTCGAATAACGACTTATAACATGTTGTATCGATTGAGTAACTGTTTAAAAGTGAAAATAATCGTCCTTTTGGAACTAAATCAAATTTTAAAGAGTATTGCTCCAGAATTAAATGTCGACGTAAGTGTAATCTAATCTATAATCAATTTATATTTTATTTTGTTTCCATTAGAAGTCAAACTTTTTAATTTACTTATTTATAAAGAAACACAGTTCGTTTATGGGTGCGACGGTATCAGGAAACTGGTGAAGTGAAGTGTAACAGCCAAGGGCCACGTCCGATTGATTACACAAATCAATCCAGCCGTCATCGTGATATTGTGAACAGCCAAACCACGAATTATTTTACAACCACCCGATCGGGAGCTAAAAGACATGGCATTTCGCTTACCACTGTCCGAAGACATTTACATGCAACTGGGATCTATAATTATAAACCTGCCCAAAAATATGAACTAACTAAAGCCCATCGTCAGGCCAGGATAAGATTTGCAACCATTGCAATTTATTTTAATAATATGGTAAATGGAGTGAGATCAAGATTAGAAGTTATAGAAAATAAAGTTTACCCTCTCCGTTATAAGTATCCCACAAGCTACAGTTAAGTTTTTTTATAGTTAATAGTTTTCTGTAAACAGTATTGAAATATTTCAAGAGATGTAAATTGTTGTTCTGTTTGTTTCAAACGTGAGTAACATGTTGTTTTATATTTTAAATGTTTTCTTTCTTGTTTTTTATACGAATATTTAAAAATTTAACAAATAAAAATATAATACTACGTATATAAGTGAATGTCCTTTATTTTGAAAGACCGCCTTTTAATCACCTTCAGGTGATTAAAAGGCGGTCTTTATAATTTTGAATTTATAATTTTTTAAATAAATAATAAATAGTATATACCAATAAATATTTATTTTTATTATACCTACTTCCTCTCAACCCGCAACACTAGCTCTAGCCATACAGGGCTGTCTAAATATGCTTATATTTATTTATTTATTTAAACTTCATGTACAATTATAGTGGTACATAGGCGGACTTAATGCCACAAGGCATTCTCTACCAGTCAACCTTTCCTTTTTGATATTGGTTAGCGCATGACAATTTGTATCAATAACGTAGACAATTATTGTTAAATTGGTATCTTGCACGCTTACTTGTAGAATGGATGTCAATAACTACAGAAAACTAACTTCATTGTGGTCACAGAGATGGCGCGCACGCGGCACGCGTACACGTAAAAGTAGTAGTATATCCTCCTGCCCATAGATATCCCTTTTTATACATTTCTAGGGGTGAAGTTTCTCTGGTGTTTTGTGTACGTAAACAGAATATATTTAATACTAGCTTCTGCTTGCGGCTTCGCCCGCGTAAAAAGTGTTTTATCATCCCAAGGGAATACAAACTAATAATAATAATAGAAGAATCTGTGGCTCGACTTGACAGACGGTTGACAAAAAATTTTCTCTACTCAATTTCTTCCAAAATATTAACTAAATGAATATTCTGAATAACCACAAGACAAAATCAAACGAAGAAAAAAATATAAACATAAATAATATAGAAATATGATCCAAGAAATGCAATTTTTATAACAAGGAATGAAAAAATCGAAAATGTCATGTTTACAAGAGCCGCAGCAGCTAAGCAAGCACGCCCACCACCTCCGGCCTCGTCGCCCAGCTCCGCCTCGCCGCCGCCGGAATCCAGCCCCACCGTGAGTGCTGTGTCACCGGCCGTGGCAGATGCGTCGAGCTCGAGCGACGAGTACTTCTCGCCGCCGACGACACCACCACCTGCGCGTCGACGGGGAGGACGCCGGCCGCCGGACCGCTTAGGACCTCGAGGCCTACCGGTCTCTGATAGGGTCCCAGCACCCGGTGGAAGTGTGCTGCGCATGAGATGGACACCATCCATCAATGAAAATGTCATACGCGCATACTTTGGGGCTACAGAGAGAGGAAACAATCTGACCGCGTACCGTGTCTGGATGCTCTCTTTGTTTCAGGAGCTTGAGCCAGCCGTCAACGTTTCGGCCCAACAACTTTCGGATCAGGTGCGGGTCATCCAGCGTAATCGTATGTTGGATGATACTGTACTTGATCGCCTCCGAACGGAAATGGGTAACCGTGTCACTGCCCCGTCGTCGCAGACTGTGGTGCTACCACAGTCCCAAGGGCGGATCCAGGATTTTTTTCTGGGAGGGGCACAAGGGGCGGACGGTCAAAAAAATAAACAATAACTGTCAGAAATAAACTTGAAGTATCATACTTCATGTTTATTTCTACAAGTTCAAGTTTGTATAGGAAGGTTTATGAAAGACAAGATTTTCACTCATGTTCTTTCTGTTCATCATCATCATCATATCAGCCGAAAGACGTCCACTGATGGACATAAGCCACCCCCAAGCGTCGCCACATTGATCGGTCCCGTGCGTCCCGTACTGGATACGGATCCCCGCAACCTTCAACAGGTCATTGGTCCACGTGGTGGGAGGCCTTCCAAACTTCCAACGCAACGTCTTCCAGTTCGCGGTCGCCCCTCCAAAACTTTTCTGCCCCATCGGCCATCTGTTCTGCGAGCAATGTGCCTTGCCCACTGCTACTTAAGTTTGGCAATTCTTCGGGCTATGTCGGTAACTCGACTCGATAATCATCAAATCCGGTAACCTGCTCTATTGCCGAGAGGGTGACCGGCAATCCCAAGGTGGTGTCGGGTTTATCGTCCACAAGTCCCTTGTGAACAACGTGTTGAAGATCAAGAGTGTGTCGACCAGGGTGGCGTACCTTATACTCAGAATATCCTCGAGATATTCGCTAAAGGTCAAACAGGTCTACGCCCCGACCTCGGCACACCCCGACGACGAGGTAGAGACGATGTATGTGGATATCTCTATAGCCATGCATGGTTTCAAAACTCACTTCACCGTTGTCATGGGGGACTTCAACGCAAAACTAGGCAAACGAGACGAGGATGAGCTGCAAGTGGGGCAATTTGGAGTTGGACGTCGGAACCACCGGGGTCATCTACTGGCCAGTTTTATGGAGAAGGAGAGCCACTATATGATTAACTCCTTCTTGGGAAAGCGTGAGTACAGGAAGTGGACCTGACAAAGCCCCCGATGGTGCCACTAAAAACGAGATCGACTTCATCATGTCGATCAAGAAGCAAATGTTCAATGAATGTCTCTGTGATCAATTCGGTAGAAACCGGGAGCGATCACCGCATAGTAAGGGCACATTGAACATTAATATTAAGCTTGAAAGGTCTCGACTGATGAAGTCCACGCTCCGTCCAGCACAGATCCAGGTCCAAAACCCCAAGAGCTTTCAGCTCGAACTCCAGAATCGTTTCGAGTGCCTAGGGAGCTCCGTGGATGAATACAGCAACGGGTTCGTGGAAGCTGTCCATAGGGTCGGGTCTAAGTTTTTCAAGACCCGTCGTACAGATAGAAACAAAAAGCTCTCTGATCCTACCCTCAAGCTTATAAAGGAGAGGCGTGAGATGATCCTGCAGTCTTCAGATGAGGTGTGCAAATACCGGCAGCTCAATACACAGATGTCTAAATCCTTGAAAAGAGACTTCCGCCGCTTTAATAACGAGCGTATTAAAGACGCGATCGAGCGAAATAAAGGCTCCAAGGTCTTTGCAAGAGATCTGACTATTGGGCAGAGCCAGTTCACGAAACTAAAGACCGACGATGGCAGGATCGTATCTGTCAAACCGGAGCTTCTGAGGGAGATCGAGACATTATATAGGCAGTTGTACACGTCAACCAGTACACCCGTCGCGAATCTAGTAAAAGACCCTAGAGTTAGATTGACCCGTCACTATACCGAAGACATTCCGGACGTCAGCCTGTGCGAGATTAGGTTGGCTCTTAAACAGCTTAAGAACAACAACGCACCAGGTGATGACGGAATCACGGCCGAACTCCTGAAGGCGCGTGGAAAACCAATACTTAAGGCCCTTCAGAAGCTGTTTGGTTCCAAGTCATACTCGAAGGAAAAAGGCCGCAGGCATGGTGTGGGGGTGTGGTGGTGCTCTTCTTCTAGAAGGGTGACAATGCCCTATTGAAGACCCATCTCACTTCTTAGCCATGTCTACAAGAGGTTTTCAAGAGTCATCACGAACAAGTCGGATTCCGCAGAGGCTTTAACACCGTGGACCACATACATACGCTGCAGCAGGTTATACAGAAGACCGAAGAGTACAACCTGCCTCTCTGCTTAGGGTTTGTGGACTAGGAGAAAGCCTTCGATTCAGTCGAGACTTGGGCTGTACTGCAGTCTCTCCAACGGCACCAAATCGACTACCGGTACATCGAGGTGTTGAAGTATTTGTACAAAAACGCCACCATGTCAGTTCGACTTCAGGATCAGGCCTCGAAACCTATCCTTCTGCAGCGAGGTGTGAGACACCGAGACGTCAAATCTCCGAATATGTTCACCGCTGTACTGGAGTATGTCTTCAAGGTTCTGGACTGGAGAGGGCTAGGCATCAATGTCAATGGCGAGTACACCAGTCACCTTCGGTTTGCCGACGATATAGCGGCAGCGTTCAGGAAGTTGTGAAGTATCTTCTCGTCCAACTTACCACAGTGTCTCGAGACGAAAGTCTACGACCAATGTGACACACCCTGGTCTTTCTGTTATTTCATTCATATATTTTAACCACTCTAATAATTGGATTTGCTTCTAAGTATGTACAGTGATATCCACATTACACAAAATACCGTCTGGGGGGGGCACGTGCCCCCGTGCCCCCCCCCCCTAAATCCGCCCTTGCACAGTCCAACCACGCTGACGAGGAGAGTAGTGACAGGGTTACAAACGTAAGTACCCAGTGCAATGAGGAATTGAGGAGTGCTTTGGAGTGTGCTATTCGGGAGTACCGCAACATGCCACCCGAACTTAGGCCACGATTACCTCGTTTGCCCATGCATAACAAGAATAGGGCGCTGGTGCCCTGCCACTTAAGTTTGGCAATTCTTTGGGCTATGTCAGTAACTTTGGTTCTCCTGCGGATATCATCATTTCTGACGTGATCACGCAAGGAAATGCCGAGCATAGCCCTCTCCATTGCCCTTTGGGTGACTTTAAGCTTTCTGATAAGGCCCATTGTAAGCGACCACGTCTCGGTCCCATAGGTAACTGGCAACACACACTGGTCATATACTTTTGTCTTGAGACACTGTGGTAAATTGGACGAGAAGATACCACGCAACTTCCCGAACGCCGCCCAGCTGAGTCGTATTCGACGGTTGACTTCTTAATTGAAGTTGGACCTACCCAACTGGACCGTTTGTCCCAGGTAGACTTCTATGTTCTATGTTAGGGAGGTTTGGTTTCCGCACTTAGTCCCTTAATGGACCTTTGTACCTGGGCCATGGCGGCCATTGGGTGGTCATTCCAACCAGTCCACTTCCCTCCAGAAGTCAATTAGAGCTCCTGGTTTCCTCCAAACATCCGTGTAAGATCTGGGTGACCCGAGGGTTCGTGTTCTTATCTGTGTGCACTCAAAGAGAACATGCGTGACGGTTTCCTCGGCCTCCATGCATGCCCTGCATAGAGGACTGTCCGTTATGCCTATTGTGTGGAAGTGTTTGTAGAGTGAGCAGTGTCCCGTGATGATCCCCGTCACCAGGCGCAGGCCATTCCTGTCCAGGCGTAAAAGACGCCTGGTGAGCCTACTGTCCAAGGATGGCAGAGCTTCTTTGGATTGCCTTCAGCCCGGTGCCGAGGCCCACCAGTTCTCCGCCTGTGTCTGGGTGAATTCCTGTAGCCACCTGCGTATTTGGTTGAATGGGATGGGTACAACAGGCTCGGGTCCATAGACCGCAGAGCTGGATCCGCGTCTCGCAAGCTCGTCAGCCGCGTCGTTACCCAGCGATCCGCTGTGTCCTTTTATCCATTGTAGTGTCACCGTGTTACGGCTAGATACAGTTATCTGTTCTAGTGCGTTGTGACATTCTAGTACTAGTTTTGATGTTATGTATTTTTTTGTAAGGATTGGAGGACTGATGCGCTGTTGGAGAGTATCCGTATGTGGGTGTCCGTAACCTTCCTGGCTTCTAGGGCATGGACCGCTTGTATGATGCCCACACACTCCGCCTGATAGAAGGTATTGAACCCTCCTAGCGGTCTGGATATCTTTATACTGAAATCGTGTGAGAAGACTCCGACTCCGGTACCGGAGTCAGTTTTCGATCCGTCGGTGTATATTCTCATCTCTTTCGGGCCAGAGTAGTCAAATCTTTCCTCTGTGAGTGTTATGTTGTAGTGCCTATGAAAGTGGTATGTTTTTGGGCCTTTGTCGCATGGTGATGCTAGCATCGGTTTACGCTTGATCGCATCTTCTTTTATGCGTGTGTGCTTAATTCCGGAGTCTTTATTTAGGGAACCTGTTAGGTGGAGTCTAAAGGTGCCCAGGGCTGCCTCCTCCCGCACAATTAGGTGTAGAGGTGGCAGTCCTAACATTGCCTGTAGGGCGGCAGTGGGTGTGGTTCTCATACTACTGGTGATTGCAACGCAGGCGAACCGCTGTAGTTTTTCGAGATTTCTCTGGGCTGTGCTGAGGTCTGTCCTGGGCCACCAGACCAGCGAGCCATATGTTATGATTGGTCGGATGACTGTAGTATATAGCCAGTAGGTGACCATGGGGCTGATCCCCCAATTCCTGCCTAGCAGTCGTTTGCACTGCCACAGCGATATGCTGGCTTTTGTGTTGATTTGGTTCATGTGTTTTGCCCAATTCAATTGTTAGTCCAAATAAATGCCCAGGTACTTGGTTTCGTTTGAAAGGCTGGGTTTGAGGGTTGTTCCGAAGAAACGCGGTAGTTGCAGTGTCATCGGTTTTCTCTTTTTTGTGAAGAGAATTAGTTCAGTTTTTGTGGGGTTCACTGAGAGTTGGTGCTCGTTGCACCATTCCTCTACTATTTTGAGGGCTTGACGCATGAGATTGCATAGGGTGTTTTCTTGTATCCCGTTTATTATTATTGTTATGTCATCCGTGTTTTGATGAGGCTGTCAGCCACCAGGTTCCACAGAAGTGGCGAAAGGACGCCCCCCTGCGGACAGCACTTCGCGACGATGGCCCTTGTGGTGTCGTTTACCGTGACTTCAACCGCTCTCAGTTTGAGCATATTGGTGATCCAGCCTCCAAGGGTCGGGTCTATGCCGTGTCTGTCGAGGGCCGTGTTTATGCTGTTGAACATAGTCTTATCGAAGGCGCCCTCGATGTCAATGAAGGCAGCCAGTGCTGAGCATTTGTGGTCCACTGCGCATTCAATTTTAGAAACCACGTTGTGCAACGCGGATTCTGTTGATTTGCCTGTGGAGTACGTATGTTGTTGTTTGTGCAGCGGTTTATCCCGCAGAGGCCCATCACGGATGTGCCTGTCACAGAGTCTTTCGAGTGTTTTCAGTAAAAAGGATGTGAGGCTTATAGGACTATATGCCTTGGGGTGTGTGTAATCAGGTTTTCCAGGTAGACTTGGTTTTGTCCATGTTCATTTTAAGACCTACTCTTTCGGATGCTCTATCGGAAGCTACTGAGTTTATCGAGCATTTTACTGAGGCTCTCTATGGTCTCAGCCATGACCACTATGTCGTCGGCAAACCGAAGGTGAGTGATGTACTCGCCATTAACGTTGATTCCAACTCCAGTCCAGAACCTTGAAGACATCCTCCAGTGCAGCAGTGAACAGTTTCGGAGAAATAACGTCTCCCTGTCTCACGCCGCGCTGGAGAACGTTAATTGGTACCGATTGGTAATTTCGGTCGGTGCCATCTTGGATTTTCATTTTGGCCCCATATGCACAATGAGCCACCCACAAAACCATGAAACTGACACCAATGATGAAAGTTTCAAAAATTTCGGTCGGCGCCATCTTGGATTTTTATTTTGACCGCATATTCGCATTTAGCGACCCCAAAAACCATGAAAATGACAACCATGACGAAAATTTCAAAAATTTCAATCAGCGCCCTCTTGTATTTTCATTTTGACCCCATATTGGCATTTAACGACCCTAAAAACCAAGAAACTTACACCCATGACGAAAATTACAGAAATTTCCGTCGAAGCCATCTTGTATTTTCAATTTGACCCCATATTAGGATTTGGTGACCCCAAAAACTATGAAAATGACACCCATGACGAAATTTTCAGTCGGCGCCATCTTGTATTTTCATTTTGACACCATATTAGCATTTGGCGACCCCTAAAACCACGAAATATTATATATTCTATATGAGGGTAGGCGCTAGTGTGCAAGTGTTTAATATCGGCTCCGTAAACATTATAAGTCAATTAATATTAAAACTCCATAAAAATACTTCAAAATCGCATAGATTGCAGCTAGTTGAATGTGTCGAAGGATGTACTGTGGACAGAGAAATACATGAACTGTGAACGTCTTAAAGGAGTGATAAACAATGGGTGACAGTAAAACAGTTTCAGTGGCGGTACAGTGATTAAAAACAATCAAATCCCTGTGAAAATTGCGAAGAACATTATAGTGACCATTTTACTAACAATCTGGAGTGTTTATAGATATCTAATGAAATGTCTTAACCTGAAAACTGCAAATTATCGAAACAAAAGAACTCGAACAACCAGGTGGCAACTAGTGACATCTATTGGGATCGATAAGAACTAGTTAGAACGCACGGTAACTAGGAGCAACAAGACCGCCAACGTAGATAATAATTGCGCATTTCGATCATAGAGGGAGTAACCAGTACCAAAACAAAAGATGGATGAGTTAAAAACATTAATTTTAGATATGAAAAAAAACTTTTTGCAAAAAAATACTACCGACTTCCAAACACAAAACTACAAAGTGAAAAATAACTTAATTTTTTGAAGTCGGTGTCTTTCGTAGGTACCATTTTTTTGCGTTATGGACACCGACTTCAAAAAATTAAGTTATTTTTCACTTTGTAGTTTTGTATTTGGAAGTCAGTAGTATTTTTTTGCAAAAAGTTTTTTTATTTTTCACTTTTTAGTTGTACGTACCTAATAGGCAAGTTAGTAAGGGAACTATTTCGCCAGAATAGATTTCATGAAACTTGAACATAACCGGTGAAATGAAAGAAAGAAAGAAAGAAGAAAGAAAACTAGTTTATTTGGCACACACAGATACACACAATGTAGGTACAAATAAAACTTAATTTTACAACATTTACATACATAGTGTGCCCCGCGGCTGCGCCAAAAAGGTCCAGTTCAGCAAAATGCCAGACAACTGGGAGTTGCCTGACGCTGGTTTTCAACTGAACCTTACGTTGAAGTGTACGGATGTGAATCAGTTTTACGGTGTTAAATATGTACAGGTAAATAAATATAAGTTAGTGTGTTATAAACTATACAGGTATGTATAATAATTTGGTGCGAAACATTATGCCATGAGCAGCAGAGCGAAATAGACGGATTGCAAGTAACTTTTAATATTAAAAGTTGTTTTTATATTCGGGTAGTTTGAAAAATATTGCGATCAATATGTACATCATTTTTAAAATTTTGTCAGAGCGGCGAAACAAAGTGAAATAAGGACGTTGGCAGAAGGATAGAAAGTAAGTGTCTGATAGAAGCCAAGTGTGTGTAATCCATCAATAATATTAACCATTTAGAATTTAAAATATTAAGCAACATATTCATGAGAGGTCTGCTTACCCCTTAAGGGCGAACTGGCGTGATGTTATGTTATGAAATGTTATAAACAACAAACAGACATGCGATTGCAGCAATCCCGAGAGATTTGCCGTTATTTATGAAGAGTTCTGTTGTATATCTCCGAAGTTCTTCATCAGATCTTCACCAAATTAAAATGGGACCAATTTCGGAACATACTTTTTCAAACAAAAAAAGAATTTTCAAAATCGGTCCACAATTGACGGAGTAATCGGTGAACATACACAAAAAAAAAAAAAAAAACTTGAAGTCGAACATAGAACCTCCTCCTTTTTGGGAAGTCGGTTAAAAATAATATCGACCAAAGGTTTACGTCAATAGAATCGCAAATATTACAGACAGAAGATCAAATTACCAGTAAAATTCAAACGATGATAGACCAGAAGTTTGAATATCTGAACGAAGATTTTGAAAAAATGCGTACACAACTAACGGACCAAGAAAAGAGACTATATCAACTGGAAAGGAATAGCGTACAGAGAAATCTTGTATTCTTTGGTGTCACAGAAAATGAGAAGTCCTATTTTGATTTGGAAGAAATAATATTAAATATTATAAATAAAGATATACAGGTTTCATCGGGGGCATTGGATATACAGTCAATAAGAAGACTCGGTAAAAAAGGGAGTAAACCTCGACCTATTTCTGTAGTATTTAGCACACTGGGCGTAAAAATTAAATGTTTACAAAACAAACATAATTTAAATGGAACTAATACATACATAACAGAAGAATTTCCAGAAAATATTTTGAAAGTAAGAAAAGATCTGAAAGCCCAACTACAACAGGAAAAAGAAAAAGGGAATATTGCCTACATAAAATACGATAGACTTATAATTAAAGAGAAAACAAATTATAACAGCAACAAGAAAAGACCTCTATCTCAATCACCACCTTTAGCTATCCGCCCCTACCCCAAACCAAATGAATATTGCACATGAAAATATCAATGTTCCTCACAATAGAGATACCTGGCGGAATAATCAAGCAAATAAAAAATATAAGGCGAATAAAAACACAATGACAGCATATATTACACGCACCAGAGAAGAATGAAAATTAAAGGCCCCCTCCACCAAACAGGACTTTAACTTAGTACAAAATAAAATTAAAACCGCTCTCCCATCACGGGTGGTCGCCGTGGGAGAAAGAGACCAAAACCCTCCATCTACAGCAGGAAACAAAAACAAAACACAAAGCTTATATATACTTACGTACAACGTCCGATCACTTGTAGACAGTACTAGAATAATACAATTAGAACACAGTTTAAAAAAGATAAAGTGGGACATAATAGGACTGGCAGAAATTAAAAAACCTGGTCAAAATATAGAAGAAAATGTGGAATACATACTACTCTCTAATGGGGAAAAAAATTGAAGAAATGGTGTTGGATTCATGGTGAAAAAACAATTTAAAAATAATATACAAAATTTTATTACCTACACAGAGTTGTACGATTAGACATGAAATTTAACAACCATCAATTAATAATAATTCAAGTTTACGCTCCACCTGAAAAAGCAGACATACAGGAAATTTAATCATTCTACAGCAACCTAAGACAAGCTGTACAAAACACATGCAGAAATACGTTCATTATTGGCGACTTTAACGCTAAAATTGGTATACCTCAAAAACACGAAGACTTAATCTCGGGCAAATATGGGTATGGAAAGAGAAACGAAAGAGGGCAAAAGTTAATAGATTTTTGTTGTGAAAATAAACTCGTCATAACAAACACAAAATTTAAAAAACACCCAAGCAATAAATGGACCTGGCAATCTCCCAACGGCAAAACTAAAAACGAAATAGATTTTATTCTGGCAAAAAATATGAGAATTGTTAAAGATGTTACCGTTGTAAATACCACATACTCATCGGATCACCGGCCAGTTAGATGTGAAATAAAATTAGACGGAGTGTCCAAACCCAGTCGGAAAAACCTGACCAAACCCAAAACTACCCTTTTCACACCCATAGAAAAAGTATGTCTAAAAAATACTTTAGAAAAAGAAGAAATTGAAGTCAGTAATAACTTAGAAGAATCATACAGCAACTTAGTAAACACAATAAATAAATGTGTTAGAAAACTCCCAAACCGAGATGCAAAAAAGAAAAATGCTTCACACTTGTTCACCGAAGACATATTAGAACTGATTAAGGAACGAGATCATCTTAAGAAATTACCTAATAGAACATTTGAACAAAGAAAGCGACTACGAATACTCTACAAACAAATAAAAAATAAACTAAAGAACAGGCAAAAACAATACAGAATAAATACACTACGAGCTGAATTAGAACTGACAGGGTCAAGCAAAAGGGCATATAAAAAATTGAACAACTCAAATAAATGGATTATGGATTTGAAACAAACAAACAATAAATCAGTAACATCAAGACAAGAAATACTGGAAGAAGCCACAAAATTTTATAGAGAGCTTTACAAAAATATTGATACAAAAACTACCCCCGAACCTCTTGACTTGGCGTATGACAAAGACCCTATACCACCCTTCATACAGTCAGAAGTAAGAACTGCCATAAATAAAATGAAGACAAACAAGAGCCCAGGAAAAGACCATATCACAAACGATATTATTAAAGCTTTCGATGATGCAATAGTACCCATTCTTAACATCATCCATTCTCATTCTCTTTAACCAAATTATGATACAACAACACATACCCACGCCATGGAAAACATGTAAAATCTCTCTTATATACAAAAAAGGAGACCCAAAGAATATAAATAACTATAGACCTATAAGCCTTCTCTCAAGCTTATACAAAACATTTACAACAGTACTCTTAAACAGAATATCAAAGCAAATAGATGAAAACCAATCTAGAGAACAAGCGGGCTTCAAGAAGAATTATTCAACTATTGACCATATATTCACACTTACTCAAATAATGGAAAAATAAGTGGAATACGGGAAAACAATATATATAGCATTCATCGATTATAGTAAAGCCTTCGACTCCATAAAACATGAATCCCTCTGGACTGCTCCAGCTGAACAAGGAATCAACCAAAACTATTTAACTATAATATATAAAATCTACAAGGAATGCAATGCTCGAGTTAAATTGGAAAAAGAAGGCGAGGTATTCTATATTGAGAAAGGTGTAAGACAAGGTGACACTATATCGCCCAAAATATTTATATCTCTACTGGAACACATATTTAAAAAACTAACGTGGGACAAAAGTGGTATCAACATAAATGGCGAATATCTGTCACACTTACGATTTGCAGACGATATAATCATACTTTCAGAAAGCCATTTAGAATTACAAGAAATGATAACAGACCTAAATATAGAGAGTATGAAATGTGGACTGAAAATGAACTACGAAAAAACGAAAGCAATGACGAACGGAGAAGAAATACCACTAATTATTGATAACCAACTCGTCGAATACGTAGATAGCTATATCTATTTGGGACAAAATATATGTTTTACCGATAGGACTTTAAAAGAAATAAAACGAAGGATAACTATTGCATGGAAAAAATACTGGTCACTTAAAGAAATATTTAAAGGAAATTTCTCAAACAGCATCAAGCAGAAACTATTTGACTCAAATATACTGCCAACTCTTTTATACGGGTGCCAAACTTGGACTACAACAGATGTAATGAAACAGAAATTAAGATCATTTCAACGAGCTGTAGAAAGAAGCATGCTTGGCTTGAAAATAAGCGATCGTATAAAGAGCAGCGTCATTAGGGCAAAGACCAAAGTTACTGATGTTTTGTATATGGCCGAGAAACTGAAGTGGAACTGGGCGGGCCACATTGCGAGGACCACAGACAACAGGTGGAGCGAGCGCGTCCTGCACTGGTACCCACGAAACGGAAACAGACGCCGCGGCAGACCATTGCAACGATGGCGAGATGAGATCGTAGCACTGGCGGGGATAGAGTGGACCAGAACGGCCCAGAGTAGACTTAGATGGAAACAGATGGAGGAGGCCTTCGTCCAGAAATGGGTGACCCCTTAATAGGTTAAATTAAAATATATGTATTTAATTGTAAATTATAAGGAAATAAAGGCTATTTTTATTTTTTATTTTATTTTTTTATTTTATTTAAAACCATGAAAATTACACCCATGACGAAAGTTTCACAAATCTCAGTCGGCGCCATCTTGGAATTTAATTTTGACCCCAAATTCGTATATAGCGACCCCAAAAACCATGAAGGTCAAAAGTAACGTAAAATGTAACAAAAGTTACATTCTGGCAACGCTGGACTGAAGAGCCGGACGGTCACAGATTACATTGAAATATATGAGACGTGCGTTCGGTGGCCGCTGTGTTATATATAATTTTAATATTAAACCAATTAAACTACTTTATAAATTCTACCCTGAGAATAAAGTTCTAGTTGATATGTGTTTTAGGTAGTAAATCTTTCATAATCTTCTAGAAAAATAAGAAAATTATCAAAAAGACATCGTTTTAGATTCCTATTCAGATTTTTTTTTGATCGAGCGAAGTTTTCGATATCATGTTTTAAATCTCAGAAATGAAAAGTACATTTAGTAAACTACAATATATATATATATATATATTGCATTTAAACTATCACTATTTGTTTGTTTAATAATGAAACAAAAATTTAAAAGTCAGACTACCTGCCCTTAAAGACGCGATTGAGCGAAATAAAGGCTCCAAGGTTTTTTCAAGGGGTCTGGCTATTGGGCAGCTCACGAAACTGAAGACCGGATGGCAGGATCGTATTCGCCAAACCGGAGCTTCTGAGGGAGATCGAGACATTCAATGGGCAGTTGTACACATCAATCAGCAAGCCCGTTGCGAGTCCAGCAAACGACCCAAGAGCTAGATTAACCCGAAACTATACCGAAGATATCCCGGACGTCAGCCTGTACGAGATTAGGATGGCTCTGAAACAGCTTAAAAACAACAAGGCGCCGGGTGATGACGGAATCACGGCTCCTGAAGGCGGGTGGAAAACCGGTCCTTAAGGCTCTTCAAAAGCTGTTTGATTCCGTCATACTCGAGGGCAAAACGCCACAGGCATGGTTAGTGATGGGTCGAGAGAATATTCTCTTACGGAGAAAATTCTCCGATCGAGAATGTTCTGCAATGTTCCTTTCGACGGAGAATTTATGAGAATTTAAAATTGGAAGTAAGATTGCTCAATTTTAATACACTATATTTGATTTCATGATCGACATCAAGTCAACTTCTTTTGTTGTTATATCATACTTAACTCGAAAAAACGTTACTCTATGAGGTTGCAGAGTGGAAATTGCTAATGTAATCTATCTAATACCTTTAAACGAGCAATTCTTGTATATATATAATCTGAATCTCGGAAACGGCTCCAACGATTTTCGTGAAATTTAGTTTGCAGGGGTTTTCGGGGCGATTAATTGATGTAGCTAGGTTTCATTTTTAGAAAACGTCGTTTTCTCTATTTTCACCCGAGCAGAGCTCGATCGCCCAGGTACTACATTTTAGTTAAGAAATATTGAAAAACATAGACGGATGGGACTTAGGAGTTTATTCTTAACTTGACTGAAGTTTATTCTTAACTTGTATATATATACAAGGACACAGTATTTCAGTTCAACAACTGTTCGAAGAAGTGTCTGAACGTAAATGCGGCACTGGTTTATGGAGCAAAGATTATATTTAGGAAACAGCAAAAAATGTCAAGCTAGTTGCGTGGTGGCAAACTTTATATTCAAAAACTGAATTAGGAGCAGTTGCTCTGAAAATTTTGACTGCCTCAGCAACTTCTGTTTCTGTGGAACGCTCGTTTTCCTTATTTCCCAACATGCATACTAACAACACCTTCAATATGGGTATCAAATGTAAGAGTTTGACCAGTAGAATGAAAAATTCCAAATCTAATATGGCCGCCGGTAAAAAATGGCGGATTTCATATATTAAGTCATCATCATCATTATCATTTCAGCTGAAAGACGTCCACTGCTAAACATAGGCCTCCCCAAGCGTCGCCACATTGACCGATTCCGTGTGTCTCGCATTCAGCGCATTCCCACAACCTTAACCAGGTCATCGGTTCCATCATCATCATCATTTCGGTTCGGTTCGGTCATCTTCCAATTCGCGGTCGCCACTCCAGTACTTTTCGGCCCCATCGACCATCATCGAGTTCTGCGAGCAATGTGCCCTGCCCATTCCCACTTATGTTTTGCAATTCTTCGGGCTATGTCAGTAACATTGGTTCTCCTGCGGATATCCTCATTTATGATGCGATCCCACACGAAAACTCCGAGCATAGCCCTCTCCATCGTCCTTTGGGTGACTTTAAATCCTTCTGATGAGGCCCATTGTGAGCAACCACGTTTCAGTCGCTTAGGTTATCACTGGCAACACACACTAGTTGTGAGACAATGTGGTATATTAGACGAGAAGATATCACGCAACTTCCCGAACACTGCCCAGTCGAGTCGGATTCGCCGGTTGACCTCTCCCTCGAAGTTAGACCTACCTAACTGGACCTTTTTGTTCCAGATAAATTGATTTGAATTGCATTGTACCGTATGGTTTCGAACGTAAAGTATAGCACCAGCCCATATCTCCCACGGGAGTCATAAGAGATGACTTAAGTGACTCACCAGAGAATGGTCAACTGCATTCTCTATGCACTATATGTATCGCCGTTCAATTATGGCTAAACCCCTATGAAACACGACAAGGAAAAAAATGGCCTCTATTGCCCGGCAGTCTGTCTACCCTTGACTATGGTAGGACCTGGCAACATACATCACGCGTACACTCCGGACCGACGAGAAGATCAACGAACTCGAAGAGGAATTGAGCAGAAAATATTTTAATTTTTTTGGCGACCATATTGGATTATCATTTTAAAATTTTTCATATTGAAAGGATTGTGTAAAAATAATATGTATGCCGCTATTTAGTAGCGGCGGCCAACTTAGATTTACAATGTTTAAATGAATAATATATTACATTCTATTGTCTTCGGAACTAAAGGTATAAAGTATACCAAAAAACAGGGCTAGCTAAATAAAACCGTTTAAAAAAAAAGGCAAAAGAGCAGTTAAAATTTGTCTGATTGCTCACAATTGGAAATTTATGAGCGAACCAAAATCATTAAACAAAAAGTCCAAAAAAATATATTTTGTAACACACCTTAAGAAATTTATGAGAATTTTCTCGGGAATATTCTCGAGAATGTTCTCGCTCAGGAGAATTTACTGAGAATTTAAGTTGTCGAGTAGATTAGTTTGGCGTTAACTTCGTAAAACGTTCAAATGCACTGAAAGCTACTACTCCAAAAATGAATCGATACAATAGCGTCATCCAATTTTTTAATTCTCGTAAATTCCCTTCCAAAAGAATATTCTCGAGAACTTAACAGCAAAGTTCTCGCAAGGAGAATATTCTCGGGAATTTACCATCACTAGGCATGGTGCAGGTAGGGCTTGCAATATCCGTTCATTTTTACTATCCGGATAATACGGATTCTATAATTTCACTAGTCGGAGTATCCGGATAATGCGGTAAATACGGATATGTTTTTTGTTCTTTTAATAAATTAAGCTAATAAGCTTTTAATCAGTCTCTCAAGCAAAATGAAAAAGAAATAATAAACCATACCAATATTTCACGTAATAATCACATGAAAAACTAGTTCACTTTCTAAAATGATACAATAAAACACCGTACCGCAGAAATAATTTGTATCTATTCTTCTCATACTAAAAACAATTAAAAATGACAGCTTACATTTATCACAAAACACAAAATCCCAATCAAATAAAACTATTTTTTAAATAATAAATAAGTAAAAATATCACTTTCCCTGGCAAATCAACTCAATTATTAAACGACAATAGTATATATCAAAATAATCAAATAACCCTCTATAATATAATAATACGTAATTCTTTAATTATTTTTTATCCAAAATCTGGTATGATTTTAAAAAGCTTAAACTATCTAATGAATCTTCTTTCATGAAAGTTACAAAAATCATTTCGTAACGGACATAAATATCCTGTAGCAGAGAACATTCTGCTTCAACGCTGGTCAGTGGTATTGATAAAAGTAGATTGTAAACCCTTACTAAATTCCTGCTTCTCTGACCATTCTCATCAAATAATGCGATCTCTACTTGAATTGTAGTGTCTAAATAATTTTTTGAAGAAGTCGGTCGCTGCGCAGAAGATGGCTGTCTCATAACCGGATGATTTCTTCTCGTATACGATACGCTTACAGTTGAAGAAGAGCAACCTTCTGTATCTTGTGTATTGTCCGCTGAAGTTATGACTGTTTGATCTGGTTGTTGTGTGTCAAAAAATGTAGAAATAATTTTAATAATCATTAGCCTCACAGATTTTTTAGAAGATTTTCAAAAGGGCAGTGTAAATATGTCATTGTACCGATTATTTCTGGAGCTCATCGTTGTAATATACTTCTTTTGAGTGATACTAGAAGTTCATTACTGAGTATGCTATCTTTTTGCGATAGTTTATGAATCATGAATCTTAACCCTGTGTCAGCAGTCAGTAAGTTTGCATCTTCTTCACAGATCGCTTCTACCTTAGCCTTAATTATATTAAGGGACTAGCTTTTGCCAGCGGCTTCACCTGCGTGAATGTCGAAAGTTATTCCAAGGGAACATATTCCCGAGAAAAGTATCTTATGTGCTATTCCAGACTATAATCTATCTCTGAGCCAAATTTCATTCAGATCCGTCCAGCCGTTTGAGCGTGAAGAAGTTACAAACATACAAACACACACACACTCACTCACAAACTCCCGCCTTTATAGTATTAGTGTTATTTAAAAGAGAAATACAAATATCCGTAACATCCGAAAAAGCCGGATGGCGAAGCAAGTAAAATCCGGATTCAAAAATCGGCGGATATCCGGATAATACGGTTATCTGGATATCCGGATTGCAAGCCCTAGGTGCAGGGGTGTGGCTCTTCTTTTTATCTACCATTTTTTACTTTTTTCTGATGATAAAGTGGGTACTTACAGCACAAAAATGACTTCGAATTTGTGTTTGTATTTCTTGCCCGCGGCTTTTTATTTTCCGTCCAACAAATATTTGAAAAAAAAAAATGTCGAATTGGTCTAGCCATACCTACTCAGATTATGCGCATAGCAACACATTTGACCATTCATTTTTATTTCGATAGATTATTTATTAGTATTTACTCGTTTATTTTTAACCAGTTGCAAAAACTACTATGGTAGCCCCCTTATGGACTAGAGATTAACAGCTCGGCTTTTTTAGGGTTCCGTACAAAAGGGTAAAAACGGGACCCTATTACTAAGACTCCACTGTCCGTCTGTCTGTCACCAGGCTGTATCTCGTGAACCGTGATAGCTAGACGGTTGAAATTTTCACAGATGATGTATTTCTGTTGCCACTATAACAACAAATAATAAAATCAGATTAAAATAAATATTTAAGTGGGGCTCCCATACAACAAACATTATTTTTTGCCATTTTTGCGATAATGGTACGGACCCTTCGTGCGCGAGTCCGTCTCGCAATTGGCCAGTTTTTTCTTTTTCATTTTAATGTGCAACCGTTTGTGATCGTATGCACTTTAACCGCCACAAAATTTGGTCGGTTGACCGAGGACCACTTCGCGGCTGGCCGCCATCTTAATCCCACTGGCGGTTAATGGGAGTTTAGGCGCTCAGCTTAAACTAAGGCATTTTTTATTATAATTTTACAGGTTCAGATCTTCCACTAGAACAATGGAACACGTTCTTCGACGGCGAGGTCCCCGCCTTGCTGAGCGAGAAGGAACGTATCGAATGGGCCGGCAGGATGGACTCCTCTCTCTCTCTCGCCTCGGACGCCTTCTTCCCATTCCGTAATAACATCAACAGGGCAGTTCAGGTCAGTACACTCAAATTCAAATAGCCTTTATTAACAAACTTAAACTAATATTCACATAATTTCTGAGAATATCAAACATCGGTTTGTTTGTCTTGCCCACTAGCATAGGCCTCTCCCAGACCCTTCAACAGTACACGATCTTGTGCTTTTCCCCTCCACGCAGCGCCTGCTGTCGATCTGAGATCATCCTCCCATCTACGCACTGGTCTTCCCCGTTTCCGCATCCCCTCTCTCGGGTACTATTCAGTAACATCTTTGGCCCACTTCTCTATTCTACTTCGGAGTGTGTGACCTGCCCACTGCAACTTTAGTTTTTTAATTGTGTGTGTCACGTCCATAATATTAGTTTTTTTCCGTATGAATTTTAATTTGACTTTATCTTTTCTCTTCAGCTTTAATACGCTGCGTTCCATGTTATGTTGGCATGTTGCTAGTTTGTTTATGTTTTCGTTAGTAAAAGGCCAGGTTTGGCAGCCATACGTCATAACAGGCAGGATGCAGGCGTTGGACATATGTCTTTTTAGCTTTAGAGGTATAGATGGATTTTCAAAATTTCTTTTAATGACCAATACCTTTTCCGTGAAGACTTAATCCTATTTTGTATTTCTTTGGTGGTGAGTTGAGTTGGGGAGATAATTTGTCCTAGGTATACATACTCTTCAACATATTCGATGTTTCTGTTGTTTATCGAAATTGGTGCTTTTATGTGATTGGTCATTAATTTAGTTTTAAGCGTGTTCAACTGAAGTCCAACTTTCGTGCTCACTGCTACTAGCTGTTCCAGAATTTCTTGTAAATGTTTAGGGTTATCCGTAATGAGAATGAGATCGTCAGCAAAGCGTAGATGATTGAATGTTGCTCCGTTTAGTTTAATTCCATAGCCGTCACAGTCCAGATTTCTAAATGCCTGTTCTAGAGTGGCAGAGAAGAGTTTCGGTGACAGTGGATCCACTTGTCTCACACCCCTCTTTATTGCGAATTTTTCTCCTACTCTTTCTGTTTTTACTCTAGCTGTCATATTTGTGTAGATTTCCTTAATTATTCTGATGTATTTCTTGTGTACACCTTGACTCAACAGCGCTTCCCAGATACATAGGTGTTTTAGAGAATAAAATGCCTTGTTTTAGTCTGCGAATGCAAGGTAATACGTCATTTGATACTCGTTGTATTTCGCAATAACCTGTTTTATCGTATGTATGTGGTCCACTGTTGAGAAGCCGCTGCGGAATCCTGCTTGTTCTTTATGTTGGTTCTCATCTAAAATCTTTGTTATTCGGTCCAGAATTACCTTAGCGAATATCTTATACAAGTTCCACATCAAACTTATCGGTCGGTAGTTACCGATATCGTCCCTGCTACCCTTCTTGTGGATTAAGATAATCGTTGAAGTTGACCACTGAGGAGGTATTTCTTCTTTATCCAGTATTTTGTTAAACAGTCCCGTAGAGCCTCCATTATGATGTGAGTTGAGCCTTTCAAGAGTTCGTTTGAGATACCATCCTCTCCAGGTGATTTCCCGCTCTTTTGAGATTGAATCGCTTTACACACTTCAGCATCCAAGATTGGAGGAACTTCTTCATCGTCGTGCTTGTCTATTAGGCTGGGTATTTGACTTGGGCTTCTGTTATTCTCGCTGTAGAGGTATCTGTAGAAGTTGGTCGCTACCTTCAGTATGTCAATTCTCTTTGTCTTGTATTAATTGCTTCTTTTATCTTGTAGTTTTGGTATCCAATCTATAGATTCTTGTAATTCTTTCCAAGCTTTTTTCACTCCTCCTGTGGTTTTTATATGGCATATTATTCTTTCAGTTCTTGTGTCTTGTCTATGTTTCCTTATACATTCTTTAATTCTCTTGCTTATGTTTCCTTTCTGTCTCTTGGTATTTATTGTTGTAAGGTTTGGCGTTTTAATAATAGTTCTCTTGCTTTTTCACCTACTTTGTCTTTATTAGTTTTGATTTATGCTACTCTTCTCTCTGTTTCTTGTAACTCTTTTTCCAGGATGTCATATTTTTCGCGTATGCTTCGAGTTTCTTTTAAGTTTTGCAGTGCTTCTTCGAGATGGACCAAAACGTTGTCTGGTAGCGGCAGGTGTAATTGTTCATTTGAGCGCCTTATGTTCTTCCTTGTTGGTTTTTGTTGACTGCCATGGATTTTTCCGCGTACCATACGGTGATCGGTGTAGAAATTGAGCTTTTTAATGACATTAACGTCCATGAAAAGTGTTCGTTTATTAGTCATTATTAGGTCAATCTCGTTTTTCACAATGCCATTAGGCGAAATCCATGTCCATCTTTTATGTGGTTTTTTATTGAAGAAGCTGTACATTATATATAAGTCATGTTCTTGAATATAATCAATCAATGTTTGGCCGTTTTTGTTGCGTTTGTTTTAACTTTCGGTATTAGTTCTTTTGCCTAATTGACTGTTAAGATCACCTATTAAAATAACTGTGCTGTTTAAATTCTCCATCGTCAGTGTAAGTTCTTGGTAAAAAAGCGTCTTTTATTTATTCTTTGGTGATCAGTACACTAAACACTGATAATTATAATTTGAAAAGGAAGTTCATAGGCATCTTTTAGTTTACCTTTTAATCTTTTAGTAAGACCGCGAACCGGGAGATGATGCGTTGGAAGGCTTCCCACTAGGTGGACCGATGACCTGATTAAGGTTGCGGGAATGGGCTGGATGCGAGACGCACGGAATCGGTCAATGTGGGGAGGCCTATATCCAGCAGTGGACGGTGAAAGAGTGGTTCGGCTGAAATTATGATAATGACCCAGAAAGTGTAAACAAAAAAATGGGTTATGCAAATACAGCAGCCTAATTGCGGAAGTGAATTCGGCAAGGCAAATGGATTTGACCCCATCAAAGAGTATGACAAATTCGTTTGTGCGCATTATGTCCAATTCGCAAAATGTCCAATGGGCTCAAAATGTCCAATTCGCAAACTGTCCAGTTCGCAAGTTGTCCAATTCGCAATTTGTCCAATTTGCAATTTGTCCAAATCGCAATTTGTCCAAATAGCAAATGGTCCAGTAAGCAAATTGACCAATTCAAATTGTAGACGTTAATTAGGTATAGATATCCTTGTTAGGTATTTTAATTCTCCTAAATCTCTTATACGCAGAGAATATTGAGCTTTAGAACCGCATCGTAGTAGAATAGTTCAAGGCATTAAAAAACATTATTTACGGAGTTTAGTAGATAGATCATACGTTTCTGTTTCCTTTAATTTCGTATTTTTTTTTAGTTTTCTGATATTTTTATAAACAACAAACGTATGTATTAATAAGATACTATTTATCAATAATTACTATTATTACTTTTCAATTATATTCTGTTCTCTACACATACATACACTAACCGTGTGGTGAGGGGTGGGCTCCTCACCACACGGCCAGTTACCTCATTTCCAGTAACTAAACGTAGTCATTTTTATGTATTTTTTGAGTGACATTTGAGTTATGATGATTTATCAGGCTTAATTATATGCATTTTTATTTCGAGTCGGATCTCACCCAACCTCACGTGGGGGTCGTCTAAATACGCCTCTCGTAATCAAGGACGCCTGGACTAATTGCGAATTGGACTAATTGCAAACTGGACCAGTTGCGAAATGGACCTATTGCAAATTAGACCAAATGCGAACTGGACCAATTGCGAATTAGACAGCTGCACATTTTGCGAATTGGACATAATGCGCCCAAACAGACAAACGTTTTCTCTTTAAATAATTAGGTATTGCCTGCATGTAAACCATACTCGTTTCGTGAATGTGTAGATAACCTTAGAAAATGCACTTATAATATTTCAGCCCAATCTATCCCTCGCTATTTTTCGTCATAGTTTTCATGGAACATAACGTTTTCGTTTTCCGACTGTAAATTATTTATGTAAACTCAAGTGATATTCTCATTTCTACAGTGTGGCGTCGAATACATCGGCAGTCCATCAGGATCGAACAACGACGAGGAGGTGATCGAAGCTTGCAATGAACACAAGATTGTAATAGAGCTTATGATCGAACCCTATAAGTGCGAAAAAAATACACTAGTAATAACTTCGTGTAAGGAGAAGTAATCTGCATCCTTTATTTTAATGAAAGCTTTTGTTAGTGCTATGAAATATACTGAATCCAAATGATATGATATTGTCATACTGCAAGTTTATTTTAGAAGCTTTTATTTAACTTGCAATGTATGTATGTATGTTCGGGTCAAATCTTGCAACTGAATTTTAAAGCAGTTATCGTCAGCCGATTAAGATGAAATTTTACATATATACGTTTGGTTTGATGACAATGCACAGTAAGCTAAAAAGCATGTTTAAACAAAATTAATAGAAACTATTTTTACCTAAAAATTACTACACTATTAGGTATTTGTTAATAGTAGTTTATGCAATGGTCATATATAATACTCACAACGGATCTTTGTGTCTCTGAATTGGCTGCAAGAGCCTGCGCAGTAGCTATTTTTGTGACAATATTTAAAGTGAAGTTATCATTGTATAACTGTCTCTTTCACTCGCATAAGTTTGTCGCATCATCCTATCTCGCTTAATCTTTGCAGTTATACTGTTTCTTGCGCATTAACCTTTTGAGCGCCAAGAGGTACCGAACGCGATGTGTCCCCCAGCGCCAAGCTATAAATGTATAACGAATATATGGTAAAAAGTAGTGATGAGGGTAATTGTAGTATCGATAAATGTTACGTACATGTTTTTTTGTACCAGTAAAATAGAATTAATGACGTATTTCGATATCTCAATAAATAAAATAATGACAAATTTCGATATCTTCTTTTATTAACAATAGTTGTGATAAGAAAAAGCAGAATACACTACAGAAAATGACCAAGCAGATACATAACTCAATTCAGCCATAAGAAGTTGGCTACATCCCTATTTTCTTTTGGCGTCATCTAGTTGTCTTCTTATCAAGACCGTGGCGCCCGTAGCACGTAAAATTTCATTTTTCATAAGGGATGGGTATGTTCAATTTTCTTAATTTATTTTTTGTTTGTGTTTATCTTAAACACACATTAATATTATTATTATAGATTTTGCTTGGCCACGTTACGCGCTTCGTTTCTGGATACGGCGTAGCGCATTCAAAGTAAGAACGCAATTTTTGGTATGTTCTGTATTCTGAGATATACTAATTTCGAATGTAGGTACCTACTTACGCCAATCTAATTAGGTTATTGAACGAAAATATTTTATTTGTTTTTTCATACCATTAAGTAATTTACACTAACTCAAAATGTTCGTCTGATGTTACTTTCGTATGTATCGGATTCAGCTTCCTAGTCCACACCTTGTAGGATTTTTAAGTTCTTCAGGACCTCGTAATTCATTAGCTTCACTCATTTTTTTTTATATCGATATCAATCCATAACAGCGCTGCACTATCTCACACTGACCTTAATTCACTTATGTCTAAGACGTCACAGGTTGTCTTCTATTGATGTCCATGGCGCACGAGGCACCGATATCTATTAGTATCGTAGTGACGGAATCTTTAAATATCGATATCAGTATAAACCGAAGTCCGGCTTTGTGTGTATTAAAAGATTTGAGTAAATATATGTGTAAGGGCTAGCAAAATTACGTACATTCTCCATAAGGAACGCATTTATTTCAACAACAAACATTTTGATTCGAAATAAAAGTGTTTTTTTTTTTCTTTTGTGTATTTCGACACTTTAGAAACTTAATCAAGTAACCACAGCATTAGGCGTCTTCCTATAAAGACTACGGCGCCTGGGACACAGCAAAAAATTTGGCTGGTATTATTTTTCTGTTTTTTATATAAACAAAGACCACTTTTGAAATAAAACATTTAGTTTAGGGTTTTAGGCAATAGTAGCAATACGCACAAAGCATTTGTTCATGTATTTTAATGTAATAAACGATAAGATTATATATTGTCTTCTAATAAAGACGTGGCGTGGGGGGCACGGATACGGTTGTCTTCTATAGAAGACCGTGGCGCTCAAAAGGTTAATTGACAGAACCAACTTCAGACACACAAAGATCCTCTGTGAATATTATCATAGGGGTTATCAAAACACGAGCGTGGGTTATATGCCGTTGCATACACTACTTTATCTTCACTTATACAGTTGAAATAAAACAAAAGTGGAAACGGAAAAAAATGTGGTATGGCGGGCAATTTAGATTCTCATTGCTCATGACTGCGCAGCGCGCGCATCCATAGACAATGACACTACTTTTCTACGTTAAGTCAATGAGCCCATAAGCGCCAATAAATTAAAAAAAACCGGCCAAGTGCGAGTAGGACTCGCACACGAAGGGTTCCGTACCATTATCGCAAAAATCGGCAAAAAAAGTGTGGTGTATGAGACCCCACTTAAATATTTATTTTATTCTGTTTTTAGTATTTGTTGTTATAGCGGCAACAGAAATACATCATCTGTGAAAATTTCAACTGTCTAGCTATCACGGTTCATGAGATACAGCCTGGTGACAGACAGACGGACCGCGGAGTCTTAGTAATAGGGTCCCGTTTTTACCCTTTGGGTACGGAACCCTAAAAAAGTGTGCTATAAAAATTAAAAAGTTATTTTTCAACACACTTGCTCATAAAGTGGCTCTAATTTCACCGCAATTAGGCACACAATGACAGCTGTAATCAAACTGTGACTTTTTCATTACTATTATTCACACGTGACTTATAGAGTTTTTTTAATTTATTAGTTGAGTTGCTTTGTTCTTAAAAAAGTTTCGATACAAAAAAGATCGTGCTCAATAGTACAAATAAATTAATGTACCTATCGCTTGCTCATTTCATGCAACTTCGTATTTAAATGTGTAATTTTAACTTGTACGTGTTTAATAAATCAAACTTTCACTCAAATATAACTTTTGCTTTTCTCTGTAATAAAGCAAACTTGAAATACCCCATTTAGTACGTGGCTAATAAATAAACCTCATTATTTTAGTCTATGGCCGATCGCCATTGTTAGATGCGCGCGCATAGGAAATCTTATTAATTTTTGCCACCATTACTAAAAAAAATTCACAACTCGTTTTCACTGTCGAAAAGGTTCTTTTTTTGTATTATTTTCTCCACAAGTGTGTTGAAAAAAGTCGTATGATACACGAGTGTATTGATGATTACCGTCCTCGGCTCTCTTAAGACCCTCACCTGACGGCTCGTGTCTCACTCAATGGCGCCTCAGCGGTAATCACCAACATTACACACTTGTACCATAATGTACTATTATGATGCAGTTGTTTGAAAATCTAAGGATAATATTGCACTGTAATGGTTTTTATTTTTTTATTTTACCTATCCACGAATATAAAGTACGTGTTTATACAATATTTTTTGAATTCATATTTGGAACATTACGTTCCAACATTACGTTGAGTGTACAAGTTTTTTCGTATTTTTTTATTATATTGTGAAATATTTTACATATTATATATTTTACACATCTGTTTAGGATGTGGTTCATTTGTTATTTTTCTTATATCTTTACTAGAAATAAGGATAATAAGGTTGCTGTTTATTTAAGACAATAATTAGAATAAAAAATATGCTGTAATATTATATGCCTTGATCACATTTTAAAAGATCAAACAATAGAGATAATCATTCCATGATTCATATAAGCAAAAAGAAATTTGGTTCTTGATGCGTAATGTATTTAAAATCATGTATTTTAGAAAATAAAGATTCGTTAAAAAAAATGTGTATAACATTGTTAAATGTTTGTAACCTACCTCCTGTAATACCATACTACAATATTTGTGTTTTTGCTGCGAAAATTCGATTCATACAGTTGTTCTATCTCACGACGGCGCGGCGGGTTGGTCTTAGGCATGTGTGTAGATGCACATGGACATTGTTTATGTGTGCGTGAGCGATACTGAGGGCTCCCGAATAGAGGTGGGCAAAGTGTATAATTTTTGCGATTGGAACATTTGCATCTCGATCACTAAATATTCATAAATAGCTGTCCCACGCAGCTTCGCTCCCGTCAACTGGCTACCTAACTATCCATCCACCCTACCTATCCTACACTACCTATCCTACACTACCTATCCTACACTACCTATCCTACACTACCTATCCTGCACTACCTACCCTACATACATGATTGTTGCGTAACTTAAACCGTTTACGCAGCGCACGCAACTGAAGCTCTCAAAAAGGTTTTTTTTTTATGCTCCGCTCCTATTGGTCGTACCGTGATTTTATATAGCCTATAACCTTCCTCGATAAATGGACTATCCAACACAAAAATATTTTTCCAATTCCCATCAGTAGTTCCTGAGATTAGCGCGTTCAAACAAACAAACTCTTCAGATTTATAATATTAGTATAGATTAGGGAATATTTTATATTAAATATATACAAATTATACAATGGAATCAAAGAGTATGTAACACTACGTTTAATGGAATATTCTAAAAAACAAGATACAAATACAAAAGTGAGACGGAAAAGAGCACACAAATGAAATGTTCATTTCACTGATAAAATCCGAAACACTGATATGTTTCATTTGTATCATTGGCTCTCAAGCTATAAAATACAGAATGTTACGTATACTTACGTTGCGTCGCGGGCGTTTACTACTGAGTCAAAGAAATGTCACAAAATTCTCACGTAAGAAAGTAAGTCGTAATAATAACTACGCAAACAAATCATAGACAGAACTTTAATGCTTTGCTTGTCTAAATTGTAAACATGCGACTCAATATTTCGTGGGTGCTCCATAGACCAATTGAAATTTGATCAGTTGGTCTATGAGGAAAATTACATGTTTCCATCGTCCAATTATCAACTGGGCTATGGAGAATTGAGAAATGTTCCACTGCCCAGTTTAATAGTATAGTAAAGCCTTGTCATAAGTATTTAATATATCATAAACTATTTTTGAAACCGTTTAATACTCATTCTCAGGGTGTCTCAGTCTCCCTCTCTCGCTCGATCACTGCTCAGTCGCGTCGCGCGGAATGAGCACTGAGCAAAGTTATGTTTCAGATCCAAATGATGCGCAAATGTATTTTTTTTTTTGCAACGTTGTTAAGTAATGTTTATAGTTTTTGTTGATCAAAGGCTTCTTTGAACCCAATGTATAGGAAGCTGGTGTGAACTCAGTGTTATAATGGAACATAGTTTTGGTTTACATCCAGTGTTCTCCATAGCCCAGTTGGTATTTGGACGATGGAAACATTTAATTTGGCCCATATACCAATTGGTCAAATTTCAATTGGTCCACGGAGCACCGACGCAATATTTAAGTAGGTATCTCAGTGTGTCTCAGTCTCCCTCTCTTGCTCGATCACTGCTCAGTTGCTTCGCGCGGAATGAGCACTGAGCAAAGCAATGTTTCAGATCCAAATGATGCGCAAATGTTGAGAAACGTTGTTACTGAACCAATCTTTGGATAAACTTTCCATTATGGGCCGTCGATTTTTGGCGCGGGGAGGGTGGGGGTGGAAGGGGGGGAGGTTTAGCTGCCCCCCTGTACCATCCCCACCACTCGGAGCCCCATGGTTATGGAGATATCCATGGTTAAAGTTTTCAGGTTAGAGTAAAAATTTCCATTTTACTAAAATAGAATTATTAGTGAGGTAAAAAAATGAGAATTAGTCCAAGAGCGAGCGAAGCGGTTACTTTAGACCATCGACCACATAGCCACGGCTGTGTGGTCGCTGCTTTAGACAGAAATAGGAGCCCCGCGCAGCGGGGCTCCGTCGACTTTGTTGCTTAAATAGTAATTGTAAAAACTTTAACCTTGGATATCTCCATAACCATGGGGTTCCGTGGGGTGGGGATGGTACAGTGGGGTAGCCCCCTATCCCCTTTCCCTCCCCCTTTCAATGATCCGGAGTCGTTTCCGTAAATAGTTACACACGCCTACTCCCAAACTTACGCACACAAACAATTTGCATGTGCATCTACACACACGACTAAGACCAACCCGCCGTCGTGAGTGTAGTACCAGAGAATCAAAGCAACTTATACCTCTGGAAAAATACACACATATTGAGTAAAATACTGCTCGGAAACAAGAATACTCATAGAAGAAGTTTTAGCAACAAAAAAACAATGTAAGTACCAATTTATTTTTAATGGATTTCTAGACGCCTAGCTTTTCCCTAAACATACCCAATGGCAGTCGTAAAGAACGAGTATTTCTTTCTGTGAAAGTTGTTTTTATTTCAATCTGTACAAACGACTTACTGTAGGTACTCTTACAAAACATGAACAATCAAATAATTTAAAGCCGCGTACAGGCATCGCAAGTCGCGAGGCATGCGCAGCGCACGGCGCTCTGTATTTAAGTGTATAGTCTATGCGCCATGCGGCGCTCATCGAATGCTTCGCAATGTGTGGACGTTCATATTCTTGGTGGGACAACTCAAAGCAAAAGGCGAGTGTTGCGAAGGCATGCGTTGCAAGGCGTGCGCGTCGCATGCCTCGCGATGTCTGTACGCGGCTTTACCTAATTAGGCCCATTTGCTCTACTCAGAGCTAGTTGCTAACACGGTGTTAAATAGGTAACAAATCATCATCAGCCAGTATCATTTCAGGCCTCCCTCGAGCTTCGCTACATTGACCGGTCCCTTGCGTCTCGCCATAATCCAGCGGATCCCCGCAACTTACACCAAGTTCATCGGCCCACCTAGGGGGAGATCTTTCACATATGTCATAATACGTAATTAGCCGTGTTAGCAACTAACTCGAAGTTAGGAAGCTAACCCAGGGTGGTGTAAGCGGGCCTTAAATTATTAGTTTAGGTTCAAATGGCAGCAGGCTGCCCCACTTCAGCAGCCTGGATAATCTCAGTCCGAACTGTTCCAATTTTTGATATTTACTTGGCCATCGGCGCCTAGAATTTATTGACATCACTATCCTTACCGTATTCGCATACCAAGAAAAAAACAAGACCTTTTTGACCCTAAAATTGATAAAGCCGGATGTTGTGCCTAAAACTAACCGCAGTTTACGTAAATAGATTAGATAGAATAACCAAGGACTTGAATTAATATAAAAAGTTAATTATAAAAATCAAAAAACCCGACTGCGTAGCGAACTAAAAAGACGTAAACAAGAGGAAAATCATGCTGTGCAGTCGGAGGATACATATTCGCGAGCTGGTTGACCAAAACCAGATGGAAATCACCTCTTAAAACCCTTTATTTTGATACCCCACACAATGGGTTTGAAAGTTTTTTTTTTTACCTCCTCAAAACGGCGCCCAAAATCCGCCATTTTTCTTTTCCGATTTTTATGTAGCCAGTGACACTCGCAGGGTTAAGACGAATCGATTGACGTAAGAATCATCAAAATTGGCCTACGCGTTTGGTCTCTAGAACGCCACATAGGAACAAACATGCATACATACATACTTAAATACATAGACTGATAAACACATTACCCTCCTTCGGCAGTCGGGTAAAAATAATTGCTAGAGACTTTTTTCTCTAATATATTTCAATAGGGAGTAGTTACGTATGAAGCGAGGTAAGCAGTAGTAGGTATATCCAGGTGGCCAGGTCCCAGCCCTAATAGGATGAAAATATTAGTTAGGTGCCAAAGACAACTCAAAAACACTGCCTGCGCCTGCGCCGCTTTTATCCGACCACGTGCATTATGTAAGTGTAAGGTTCGTATAGTTTAGTTCTCGCCAAACTTTTTGGCCGCTCTGAAGTTGGCTACAGTGACTGCGCTGTATTAAATCTCATACAAAAACAGCACCGACCCGTGCCTTGCGCATCGGAAAGCCAACTTTAGGGTGGCCCAGAAGTTTGACGAGGACTTTAGAAAGTCATTTCTAATTTGTTAAATTGGTTAGTTTCTACGGACACACAGGACATATGAAAAACTATATTAATGCTGATCCTGATCGATTCTATTCTAATATTCTCAATAATATCTGCCACAAATGTATTGCTGTATAGTCCAACAAATGTAAGAACATGCAACCGCTTAACCGCCATCTATATATATATAACATAGATTAACGTCGAACAGTCAATAGCTACGTGTGGCGTTCCTGTATGACTTATATACATCATCTTATTATTATATAGAGTGCGTACTCGGGGCTTTTTGTGACTCACCCAACTGGTTCTTCCCCGGTTTGGTAACGTCAGAGTTACAGTACAATGATACCAGCCTATAGAAATTACCCAGAAATATGGGAAACTAAAGTTCAGAACAAAAAAAAATTGATTACATGACACAATTTCACCCAATGTGTTAATAATTACTAATTCAGATCATTAATTACTGATTTATAAAATGTAACATTGTAAACGTTAAAATAAAGTGTTTTCTATACAAAAGGTTACTGTTACAATTTCTTAAAGTTAATGCTCCATAAAAGTAATAAATGCTACAAGTAAAATTAATATGTAAAGTAAAATTGTTTTTTTTTTTAATTATTTTAATTATCAAAAGTACAGTGAATATAGGTAGATTTTTATAGTATTTCAACTTTTTGGCCAAAGAGCAAAGGAGCGTAATATTCTACAAATTTTACTGACCGAACGAATCCGCAACACAATTATACACTCAAAGACAGGCAACGCCGATGTTGGAGATAAGGCAGCGAGGCTAAAATGGGTTTGAGTGGGTCACATTTGCAGGATTCATGGGGATTAAGATTACAGATAGGTCAGGATCGCCACAAAGAGGGTGCCTGAAGACGGACCTCGTAACCGAGGCAGGGCTAAAAAATGCTGGTGTGACAATTTGGACTCGTTCCTGCTTGATTAGCCGGAGGAGGCACCAGATAAAATTCGCTGGAAAGATATGGGGGAAGCAGTGGGATAGCAATTAGCATAGGTTCACTGTGTGAGTACCTTAGTGCAATAATATTACGAAAATTTTTGTGAAAATGATTTTAATTTTCTCTTTATGTTTTGGTACACCATCACTAAAAAGTGAGCAAGTTCTATAGTAATATAGTAGGTTCCTAAAGGATTGATAAAATACTCATGGTAACTCAATTTGCACATTCGTGCTGTTTGTCGTTCAGAAGTTCGATCTATGTTCGAAGTATGGTCGAACTAATTTTGATGAAACTTGCACGATTACAGTGATTATAATAAAAAATCACGAGGCGATTACAAATTTTGGAAAAAAGCGTAGTAAAACATACATACACTTATGGAATTTGGCACACACGTTTTGGAAGCCCACATAGAGTAACATCCGTAAATAATAAAATATATAATACCTACCCTGCAATGCCATCAATATTACATACATACGTAGTGAATTGATCACCTCCTATTTTTTAAGTCGGTTAATACCTCCTTTTTAAGTCGCTAAAAAATACAAGTTTCGAGTATAGGCGGAACCACACTTAAGGTCAGACCGCACTAGGCGTAACTGCGCGTGGTGCGGTTTATCTTATACAATATCATACAATGAATATTTGGTCATGTCGTGGCGCACTCTGACGCTATTTCTGAACAGTATACATCAAGCCTTTATAACGTGTAGAATTCAATAATGTGTACTTCTGATTTGGATGATGATTTCGATGAAGACCTACAATTTATTTGTATGCACCTGCCATATTATATGTCCACTACCCTTGGTTATCTGATTGAGAATATATCATGCTTTA
Source organism: Orthosia cruda (assembly GCA_964057195.1). Taxonomy (NCBI): domain Eukaryota; kingdom Metazoa; phylum Arthropoda; class Insecta; order Lepidoptera; family Noctuidae; genus Orthosia; species Orthosia cruda. The sequence continues at coordinate 22,617,659 of OZ059830.1, forward strand.
AAGCCATCTATGTATGTACCTTTGTGTTGTAGGCAGTTTTAATAAATAAATTTCTCCTTGCAATGAAACTCCATGAGAGCAAAATAAAAAAAAAGAAGGTAAGCAAGAAGGCAACATTTCAGTACCCTAATTGCGAATCGGTTAAGACATCACGAAGCACACTCCTTCCCCTTCATTTTGACAACTCAGCAGTATTCATTGCATGTTTTACGCTGTAGACAGATTTTTGAATATATTTATGAAGCAATGAATGCAAGGAAAGCATTTCTTGCAATATTCTTTGAACTTACACAATTAGGGAACTTATCAAAATAATCCTTATACTCTCCAGACTGTCTTTCATACAAAACTAAACGTTGACGTACAAGTTCAATAAGCTCGTCGAGTCGTCGGTCATTTTAAACACGCGCACACAAGCATCCGCTAGGAGTCCGCGTCGTTGAATGACGCTCCACGACTCCACGAGCCTGCTGCCTGGCGTGTCGTGTCGTGTCATAACCCACCAACCGCTCTGGCGTAATCGGTCGCGAGCAATCCGCGCCACGCTGCGCCACGACACTCAAATGTGCCTCTAACCATACTAAATGTATGAAACCGATATACTACTGGCGCGCCACGCCACGCCACGCATTTTCTTAATAAGATCATACATACATACATAAACTCACGCCTTTTTTCCATGGGGGTAGGCAGAAACTACTGAACGCCACCTGTTACGATCCTTACATACTTCATTTGCTTCACTCACATTCCTACACACTAGTCACACACACACGCCGGTTATGAGTACAGCGCCAGGTGTGCCTTTTTTATATTCGGATAATTAAATGTAATTAATTTGTAAAGTTATGTATAACTTGGACACATTTGCGTTGCGATTGTCGTTTGACAATCGCAACAAAACCGCCGGACGTATTTTAATGAAATTGGTGACAATTTCCAAAGACAATTTAATTATCTACTTTTTGAACCGAGGTTTTTTTTAAAGTCTTAGAATAATAAGGAAAGTACTAAAAACTACTGAATATTGGGCCGCGTGGGTGTGAAATGTGTGCGCGCTTTTTTCTCTCAAGGTCGTTGGCGACTGTCGTCGTCTTAAGGCAAGTTACAATAACTAAATCGGGAAAATACAGAACAGCATTGGGCAACATTTGAATTCTGTCAAACGCACGCAGAGTCGCAGATAATAAACATTCAATGCCGTGTATAGTTTTATGCGCCGCGTTTCTACATGAAAGATTGCAAACAAATAATTGAAAATTAAATATAACTTTCTACTGTAAATTGTGGCTAACATAGTGTGTTATTGTAAAACGTTCTAGTTTGTGGATTTGACTGTGGTTGAGTGATCTCAAAAGCAAAAATGTCTACGAGCGCTAGTAGTGACCCCGATATCGATATGAGCGATTCTTCGAGCTCACCAATATCTTACATCAGATATTCCCCGCATAGTTCTCCATCACAGCAAGTTCCTCAGCTCGCTACCGATCTCACTGAGTTATCTTGTGGCGACAACAGACAACAGTTTTTTAATCAAGGTAAGTGCAAATTTTTCGTACCTACTTTATTGCAATGACATAAGTATGGAGAATGCACAGCACAGAGTACACTTAAATAGATAACTTTTCCTGGAACTTAGCTTTGATTAAATCGACTCATTAAAATGTAACTGCAGTGTAATAAAATGATAATCTCAGTAGGTACTCTATTGATGTAGAAATTGAATCAATGTAAGAATTCAAATTGGAACAACATTTGCATTGTTTTATAGAAAAACATTTTCACTGACACTAGGATTTCATCTATTCCAGTGCATATTTTCCCAAGGGAATGTACCTACTGTAATTTAGAACATTAAATAATAATGATGCAATCCGAGAAGTGGTCTAATTGTAATGTAAACTATTTAATTTTGAATGTAATGTGGTTTCCAAGAAGACATACACTTTATTTAAGTGCTTCTTCTTAATTTCATATCAATATATTTATGTGCTATCAGAGTGTTTTCCAGTGAATTTAACTTCATAATACAAGTACTCCTCACTCGTATTACAATACCACTGAAATCTTTTGACTTACATGTATTGTATTGTACCTATTGTTCTCACTATTGGAACACAGGCCTTCTCTGTGAGAGGGAGTGGGCTGTGATCCATCATGCGGGCCCAGTGTGGATTGATAGATGTCATGTCTTTGAATTTTTTATAGGTTTATATGGAGAGCAGTGGTGATAAAATGAATTACAGACAGTAAAGCATTTTATTGGCTTTTAAGCCATTAATCTTTTATGTGTTTAAGACGTGTATCCACGCAAGACACATTTCTATTGTTTCGGTAATTACGGACACAACCGTTTAATTGAGTTTTAACCCGATTGGTTGCCAATTTCTATTTACGACACAAATTTTCAAGTTATCAGTCAAGTGTTTATCTGTTTATCAAAATTAATAAGGTTAGTGATTGCATTGTCACTACACTGCAACTGCACTTTGCTACTGTTTCATATGTTTATTTAGACCAATAGTATACAGACTTTTAGGAGAGACATTCACATCTTAGTAGTGTGTACCGTAAATAACCGTGTCAAACTTCTAATTTGGAAAAAATATATTTCCTTATTTAGCTTCTCAAATAAATAATGATAAGCTTATAAGACGTTGACCTGAAAAATAAAGGCAACTGACTGTGATAAAGAGTTTATTCTGTTTATTGTAAACACATAAAGGAAATTATTGTTTCCTGTACATTGATGGTTTACACAACTCTGCCTTATCTAATGTGACGTAGAATACTACTTCAGAATCAACTTTGTTAATAGATATAAATGCTAAAATTATTAAGCGGGTATTATCCGCTTAATTATTTTATAATTTAAAGACAATAAAATAAGCCTATTAAAAGTTTAACAAGAGCAGTTTCTTTCATAAATTGTGAAAGCAAAACAAAGCAATAACATATCCAACAGTACAAAAGAGGGCCAAAATCTTGTAGTATAGTTCTTGTCAAACTTCTTGGCCGCCCTGAAGTTGGCTTTTCGATGCGCAAAGCATGGATCGGTGCTGTTTTTATATGAGATTTACTACTGTGCAGCCATTGTAGCCAACTTCAGAGTGACCAAAGTTTGGCAAGAACATAACTAAACTCTGTATTTGCCAAAGAAATTGAGTATTGTGATTGAGTAATACTTTGTTCACAGTCAACAAACCATGCCTGCGAATCACAGAACAACCTCAGAACCACTTCAGGTTCCGATATGTCAGCGAGATGGTTGGCACTCATGGATGTCTTCTGGGCAAGTCTGTAGGCCCTAACAAACAAAAGACCCATCCGACTGTAGAGGTGAGTTTATGTCTGTAACCTTGGAATGCTTTTCCTCTTAGGCACAGAAACATTTCTTTATACTCACTGAGTCATATCAGGATGTCTTGTAAAATTTGAATTTTTAGACAATAACATACCTATCTGTAGATGAATTTAGCCTTCAGACTATTATATTTGTGGGAACTAGTAGGATAATTTGTGGGTATTGGTCTCAAACAGTGCAAAAAGTATTTACAATGAGTGTTTGTAAAAAAATAAATAGGTACCATGAAAAAAACAAATAATTTTATTATCTGTTGTTCCATGTTTAATAAATTCCCCTGTATCAAATAAATAAGGTATATTTTTTTTCAAGTAATCTTCAAATTGTTACGCATATTTTAATAGGATAGGTACTTACCTACTTTATAATAATGATAACAGTGTTCTTGGAACTTACTCACTGGATTCATTTTGGTGGGCTTGTCACAATATCACAATACTATGTTAGTAATTTATTAAGTAGGTAGGTTACATCTATAACAAGTACCTAATACTTAGAACGCTTTATTAATAGGTACCTGATGTTTTGTATTAATCTGATATCAACTTTCCAGCTGCTACACTACAGTGGGAAGGCTCTTATCCGTTGCCGTTTGGCCCAACACAACAACCCAGACGAACACCCTCATAAGTTGTTGGAAGATGACCAGCAGTCAGCAGACATGAGTTACCTGGTACCTGATCAGGGAAGCTACAAGGTCGGGTAAGTGGTTCACGACAAACGACTATTTAATTTTAGTAGTCTTTAGTATCCAGTTTTCAATCTGCTTTGGCTTTGCCAACCGGTACTGTGCCAGCCTGGTGGATTACATCCCATTCCCTCTCACAGAGAGGTCTGTGTTCCAGCAGTGAGATCATTAAAAGGCTGATGATGATGATGATGCTTGTCTGTTTAACCGGATGCTGTTGGAATTCAGTATTTTACATAGAGCTATAGCCTACCTGACCTCCATATAGGGTTGCCACTGCCAGATTGGCAGACAAAAATATATGGAGAAAATTTGAAAATGTCGGGATTATGGGGTTGCTGTCGGGAGGAAATTATAAATAAAAAGTTTATTTTTTGAATTAATAGGCTACAAAAAGACTAAATATTATTTAAACACAACTAATTTAAGTATTTTAGGTTACCACATGATTGTATTTGGCATCTTAAGTTTACTGAGTCGCATCAATTTGCAATCTTTAAAGTAGTATTCTTAAAACATTTTAAAATCTAGAAATTTACTTCAAAGTTCAGTCTAAATAATATTATTTTGTAGTACTTAAAGAACTTTCCGAGAGGATGTTTGTCTGAAAATTTTGAGTTTTGTCGGGAGTTTGGAGATCATTTCAAATGTCGGGAGAATCCAGAGGAATCCCGACCATCTGGCAACCCTACCTTCATAACCCAGTATCTGGTCACCCATCCATTGACCAACTTAGGCAATCGTTGTTTAACCTTGAAGATCGACCCTTATGCCAGTTATTATTTAGCCACGTGTCCCTGTCCACAATAGTGTCCGTTTGAAAACCTATAAAATTAATAGTTACCTTACTTCAGTAGTTTTGTAAACATCATAGAATCTGTAAATAGTAGGTAACTATGACACAAAGTAGCTGCACAGTAGCTCTCCTATTTTGTCGACGTCATTTCTGTTTCGAGGAGAACTTCTTCAGACTATGTATTTATTTATTTATTTATTTATTATTAGGCTTCTCAACACTGAGTACACTGTTACTTTATAAATTTGTACATTTCAAACTTAAGTCTAAGTGCCTCATCACTTATAGAAAAGCACAGCATGCGCTAAATTATGCGGAGATAAATACAGAATATATTCATTAAAAACAATAACAACAACTATTAAAAGCTAAATTGATTGCAGTACATTAAATTAAATAACCTAGATTAAATTAAATTAGAACAGATTAAATTAAATTAGAATAAATTAAATTAGAACAGATTAAATTAAATTAGAATAGATTAAATTAGAATGGATTAAATTAGTATACATTTTATTATTTATAATTATTTATTTATATATATATTAGATTAGGTACTAGAGTTACCCATTAAATGGTAAGCGCGACTTTTTTTAGAGCAGGTACAGACGAGTTAAATATGTCAATATCGCCTTCATGCTCTTTGTATGCAGCATACATTCTTGAAAGTGGACAGTATTGCCTCAAGTTGGTGTGACATCTTGGCATGCAGAAAAGTCTCCTATTAGAACTTCTTGGCAGATTACGTGGCACTTGGAATAATACCTTGCTAAGTAAATCCGGGCAGTTCAGAGAGCCTGATACTAATTTCTTAAGGAAAACTAAATCCAACATATGCCTGCGTTTCTCCAGCGACACCATCCCAAAATATTTCAGCCTATCTTGGTACGAGTTGAGCTTTTTACCCATATTATTGGTATAGGCAAGATGCCATAAGAACCGTTTCTGCAGCCGTTCAATGCGCTTGATGTGGACCTTATACTCAGGGGACCAGACCACACTGCAATACTCGAGATGGCTTCTAACTAGCGAGTTGTACATAATTTTTTTAATATTGGGCTTTTTGAAACTTTTACACTCTCTAATAACGAAGCCAAGCATCTTAGATGATTTTAATACAGTTTTGTCAATATGCTCGACAAACCTTAGCTTTTTATCGAGCTGAACACCTAGGTCACGTATAGTCTCAACTTCCACAAGCCGCTCACCATTCAATTTATAAACTGACTGCAGGATATATTTTTTTCTTGTGAATTTGATGTGATGGCATTTTTTTACATTCAGTAACGTTTTGTTGTACTCGCACCACTCAGTCAGCCTATCCAAGTCACTTTGGAATAGAACCGTGTCTGCAGGATTTCTTATAGACTTTATGGCTTTGAGGTCGTCAGCGAATAAGAATATGTTCGAGTTCAGGAAGCATTTGTAAATATCATTTATGAAAAGAGTAAACAAAGGCGGACCCAAATGAGATCCCTGAGGGATCCCCGACGTTGCAATGTACGAATCTGAAGAGCAACCATTTACCACAACCTTGAGCTTACGACTAGACAAATAAGATTGGAACCAACTTAAGAGAGGATCTGAAACGCCATACATTTTAAGCTTCTTGACGAGTATGTCGTGGTTTACTGTATCAAAAGCCTTGCTAAAGTCGGTGTAGACTGCATCAACCTGGACACCCGCATCAACCGACTCAACAATACTCTCAACACAGGACACCAAATTGGTAGCTGTCGATTTCGCCTTCATAAATCCATATTGGTTGTCTATTATTAGCTGTGATAAATGTCTTGCTAGTACAGGGCATATGAGGGCTTCAAATACCTTTGCAAGTATGGAGAGAATAGCAATAGGCCTGTAATTGCTCACATCGGTCTGATCCCCGTTTTTGAAAATAGGCAAAATTTTGGTTTCCTTCCAGATGGTCGGAAAAGTACCCCGAAGCACAGAATGATTGAATATAATACTTAATGGCAGTGATAGGACATCTGCCAGCTTATTTAATAGCAAAGCAGGTATACCATCAGGGCCAGCACCTTTGTAGACGTCTATTTTTTTTAATTCTTTGCGGATCTGATCTTGTGATATAGTTATTTGGCCTAACATGCTATTGCTTAGGCAGCTATCCAAGTCACCTGCGATCGCATGTACACCATTACCACCACCACTGTACACCTTAGAGAAATGGGAAGCAAAATAATTACATATTTCATTGGTATTATCAGTAGTGTTTTATGTAACGGATTTTGATACGGATTTCAATCATAGAAAGAGCGAGAAGTTTTTGACATTTAAAAAAAAAAATTGTCTTACGAAGCCGGGGCAGGACGCTAGTTATTATTTTATTCCAGAAGTCAAGGTCATAAAAAAGTCGCTTATCGCTTATATTCACCGTCGTATTACAAAAAAATATAACTCTTTACTTTAGCATCACTACCGATGTATTCCAATATTTCATAACGATACGAAAAAAATGTTAAGGCAGTGTCGCTAACACGATAAAAACAAACGTATCGCGGCTTCGATATCGCGGTAAGGGGCGTCCTTGATCCTTTTACTTGGCATGAGTTACGAACCCTTTGGTCAAAACTATGTTCAGTCGCATTTATTTAGGTAGGTACTTACTAGTATCACAGATAATATAATACTAGCATACAGATGCCAGATGCCTCATCCCATACAAAGAAACCGTGCCGACGTAACTAGCGTTTTTCATCTGATTAATCTTGTTATTTTTTGTACATCGAACGCGTTCGGTTCTGTTTCACGGTGATAGATAGATGGTGTTAGCAGTGACTTGCAAGTAAAAGGGTTTACTAAGTTCGTGAATATTTTTCTTTAAATACAGCGAAGGTTCGTTTTATAGTATTTATTGCCACGTTTTTACAGTTTTTTTTGCACCAAAATGTGTTACAATGCAAATTTTAACAATCGCCTCACAAATTAAAAAATGCGCCATCTATTGGCATCAATTCTAAATTATCCGTTAAAATAATCTTTGAAATGTGAATTAAGAGCCCAATATTCCATAATTTTGTACTTAGGAGAGTTGATTAAACAAGAACATACAATTGTTTATGTTCAATTCCAGAAAATGTGAATTTTACACATATTCAATAACAGATACGTGCATATCGCGCCATCTAGTGAGATTTATTTGAACCAAATTTTCTTTGTTAGCAATGAGACCCCGTGCTAGTATAATGAAACTCATAATAATATACCAAATTATAACCTTTATTTGACAATTATTTTCAGTAATGTGTTAATCTATACTAATATTATAAAGCTGAAGAGTTTGTTTGTTTGTACGCGGTAATCTCAGGATCTACTGGTCTGATTTTAAAAATTATTTCACTATTCGATAGCCCGATTATTGAGGAAGGTTATAGGCTATAAAACATCACGCTATGACTAATAGGAGCGGAGTAGTAATCAAAGATGCGAGTGAAACCGCGAGGTTCAGCTAGTATCTCATAAACGTGTGGACCGATTTACATAATTTAAACGGTTATTACCCGTTTAATAACCGTTTATTTATTGTATATGTTTATTTGAGACCAAAATTATCAAAATATCTCCTTAAACAATAAATCATGTTTTTTTTGGTGTCTGGCGGATACTTTAGTCGTTTGTCGTTTTATGTTTAGTCGGGTAAATATTATTTATTATTAATTTTTACAAACCTGAAAAATGGGGTCCTATTAGGGTTGCCATATGGTCGGGAACCGCCTGGATTCCCCCGACATTTTAATGGTTCTCCAGACTCCCGACAAAACTCGAAATCTCCAGACAAACAAGTTCTTGGAAAGTTCTTTCTTTCAGATTATTTGTGTTATCAATTCCTGTAAGCATTACTGTGAAAAATGTTAAGTTTGCTAAATAATTTGTATACCAAAGAGATAAATTGTATGGCTTTCGATATAAAAACTTAGTTAGTAAATAGACTGAACTTTGAAGTAAATTGTTTGAATTTAAAATCTTACCATAAATTGGTGGACTGAGTAAAGTTTAATGACAAATAGTTACTTGTGGCAACTTAAAAAATTAGTGTAATTAAAATAATTATGTTTCATCAAAATTTTGCCTATTAATTTATAAAAGTTATTTTTGATTTTACATTTTTATTTTAATATTTTTTTCTCCCGACAAAAACCTGAAAATCCCGACATTTTGAAATTTTCGTTTTCCGATCTGGCAACCCTAGGTCCTATAGTAATTTATAAGTTGTACATAACAGTCAGTACAATGACCTCTTTTCAGGTTTTGTTTTTATTCAATTATACATTGAGTAACACATTCAATCATTATAAGGACCGCGATATACATACAGTCTGGGATGTACCTAGGACTAATATTTATCACTATACAATGGTCAATGTGTAATAATTGTATTAATAAAACTTTCGTATCCGAAGTCGGTGTCGAAAGACGATCAAAAACGAAGACACCGGCTTCCGAAACGAAAGTTATATTCTATTAGACCTATTTTGATGAAACTTGAACTATGCCCTAAGTTGAGAGATACCTAATCCAATAAAAAATAATGGTAACGATCCGATAAGAATTTTCGGAGAAATGCGTGGACAAACATACACTTATGAAATTCGACACACATGTTTATTAGAAGCCCACACCATCTCAAAGACAATTTAATTATCTACATTCAATCTTTAAGACGACGACTAACGCCAACGACCTTGAGGGAACAAAACGCGCTCTCACGTTTCACATCCGCGCGACCCAAAATTTATTAGATTTTGTACTTTCCTTATTATTCTATGACTGAAAAAAAAAGCCTCAGATCAAAATGTAGATAATTGTCTTTGAGATGGTGTCAATTTCATTAAAATACGCCCAGCGGTTTTGGTGCGATTGTCGTGTTTTTGTCCGTTTTAGACATAACTTTACAAATTAATTACACTATGTTATACAAATAAAACTCAATTTTTCTTAGATCAAATTATTAAGATTTTTTTCCAAAAAATTACGACTAGCCGTTTAAGACGTGATTCTCATTTTAAAATCAGCTACTCGAGGGTATCTGCGCCTTAAACAATTCACGTGAGTCATGTATGACTCATTGGACAGGCAAGAGGTTAATTTAGTTACGATAACTAATCATTGTACTTTTCACTAGGTTTGGCGGTATCGGTATTATACACACTGCTAAAAAGGATGTCGCCGCTCTTCTGTTCAAGAAGTTCTCTGAACGATGTAAGAATACCAATGTCAACTTGAATGACGTAAGTATACATATCCTACTTGTACATAAATCTATACCGTATCCTATTAATTTTATACACGTGAAAGAATGTATGTTTGTTAATCAATCAATCATAGCTCAACGCAACTGGTGAACAGATTTGGATGAAATTTATACCACTAGTAGCTAGTAGAGTATCGCCTGGATTAGGATATTTTACAGTTTTATTACCGACTTCACTATATATAGGATACTATTTATGCCGATAAGACGTTCCCGTGCTATAATTTTAGTGGTTTTTTTTTTCATTCTGGTATAGGAGCCTTTTTGGTCCAAAAGACTCCTTATTGTTAAAATTTTTGTTTTTGCTTATTTCTCGTGTCTCGAGTGCGGATCACAAATAAATATTTTTTCTATCTTTCTTTTCTTTTATTTAGGCGGAAATAGCTACTGGCAAAAGTGTGGTGTTCACTAGTAACACTAATTAGGGTTTGGTTTTTATAATTAAACAATCAGGTTTATCAGTAAGTGGCAGCACTCAATCAGACGTCCGTACACTGCTGGTGCAGATCTAATAATGAATAGATGTAAACATTGATAGTGCTGCCACATTTATTTACATTAATTTTAGTGTATGCCACAAAAAGTATTCAAAATCTGTGTGGCTGTAACTCTGTATAAGTTTAATGAAATAAATTGCTAAACCAAGAGATATCTGAAATCGTACCGTAACTGGGTGTTATGAAGGATTTGAAATTTACACAGGAATTGTAAAGATCCTTGCTTTGGGAGCACACGAACGTAACCGCGAGCAAAGTGATAGTTTCTTAAATGTTTTATTAACAACCGTATTTTTTTCGAGCTTTAAGTACATACATTAACTAAGATCTCAACCAGATAACAAAAAAATAAAAGTCGCTAACATCTGTCTACCAACGTATTCCAATATTTCAAAACGATACGAAAACAAATGTAAAGGCAGTGTCGCTAACACGATCCAAACTATATCACGGTAAGGGGCGTCCTTGACGCTTTGGCATGATATTATTTTCAGTGATGAGTTAATATCTCCTAAATGCGTGGACCGATTTATATGATTCTAACGGTTCTACGCCTATAACTTTCATTTGAGACCAAAATTATCAAAAAAATCATGCTTTCAAGTTACTTAATGATACTTCTTGGTACAAGTCGGATCAATGACTTTTATTTTTTTGTTATCCTGCGGAGACATTAGCCTGGTTCTCGCCGGCAAGGGCGCACGTAGACGCAAATGTATATAGTGAACTTGTTATACTTAAATATGTTTAGTATGCATGCTTGCAAAATATTTCTGGAAGTCATTCATTAACGGATGTGTGTGTGTATGTTTGGTCATAATAGCGCATTGTTTTCAAAGCTCAACGTTCCTGTTATAAATCCATTGTGTGCTAGCTATAATTTTATTAGGCTAATCAAATTTTTATTATAGGCTGTATTAAAGCTATTAAATTTTTGACTGTTTAGGACCTAGTTTTGTCTTTATATGGCAATGGTCAAATAGTGGCATGTGTCACATGATCAATAAAGAATAAATACATACTATAAATATAAACTACTGCTTCTGCCAGCGACTTCGCCCGCGTGAACGTCGAAAATTTTCCCGAGGGAACATATTCCCGGGATAAAAAGTATCACATGTGCTATTCCTGAGTATAGTCTATCTCTGTGCCAAATTTCATCTGGATCCGTTTAGCCGTTCTGGCGTGATTGAGGAACAAACGTACATCTATCCAAAATTTCACATTTATAATATTGGTAAGACGATCGAAAGTCACATATTATTATGAGCCTGTTGTGTGCCACTGCAGGACACAGACCTCTCTTCCGTCTTTCCATATTTTTAACCGATTGCTGAAGGAGGATAATGTGTTTATCAGTCTATGTATGCATGTATGTTTGTTCCTATGTGGCGTTCTAGAGAACAAACACGTTGGCTGATTTCGATGATTCTTACGCCAATCGATTCGTCTTAACCCTGCGAGTGTCACTGGCTACATAAAATTGGAAAAGAAAAAAATGTTTTTGGACGCCATTTTGTGGGGGGAAAAAATTGTTTTTCTTCCAAACCCATCGTGTTGGTTATCAAAATAAAGGGTTTTAAGAGGTGATTTCTAAAATATATAACACTTCTATGTTTAAATGTACTTATATAATACATAATTAAAAATAGTAAATAAAAAAAGTTATTAAAAAAATCAATTAACCCGACATCTGGTTTTGGTCAGCCAGCTCGCGAATATGTATCCTCCGACAGCACAGCATGATTTTCTTCTTGTTTACGTCTTTTTAGTTCGCTTTTTAAGCAGTCGGGTTTTTTGATTTTTTTAATTAACTTTTTTTTCTGTCTCTTTATCCTTTAGATAGAAGTATAACTTCGTCTATCTCTTTCTGGACCTACCGCGTCTCATACTGATTCCGAAAGAATCAAAGTACAGCCGTCCTTCATTGATCTTTTAAAAAATCTATAGATTTTTCAACAGCGTCACTCATGTACAACAATCCGATAACACGGCACCTTTTTGTTATTAAAGGGTTCTTTGGAAGGTTTACACATGCGATAATGATGATTTCAAAGCTTAGAGAGCCAACATTCAGTCAGTCGTATTTGTGAAGTGGACGAGATTAGTTTGTTGTTTTAGCGAACGCGCGATTCACTGCTTTAATACAGTAATCTTTAAGAAAAAGTTAACAAAAAACTATTATAAGTTATTCACGGAATTGTGTGTTTAGTTTCGTTAGATATAATGTACTTCTGTAACGAATGCGGTATGTATATTTGGTTTTGTTTGTTTTTTAGCTTAAGATGCAATGCGAAAACATGGCCAAAACAATCAATCTGAACATTGTTCGGTTGAAGTTCAGCGCGCATGATACTGTAACCGGCCAAGAGATCTGTCCGCCTGCTTTTTCCGAACCAATTCACAATATGAGTAAGTAATTTTCTTTAAGCACGCAATACCCGTTTTTACCCTAAACTTATGAAGCAGAATTATATGAAATTTCTTCACACTCCCTACATTCACCTTCTTCATTACAGTCAAAACCGTTTATAGCGCGACGTAATCTATCTAATACCTTTAAACGAGCAATTCTTGTATATATCTATACCAATATTATAAAGAGGAAAGATATTTTTGTTTGTTTGTTTGTACCGAATAGGCTCCAAAACTACTGGACCGATTTCAAAAATTCTTTCACCGTTGGGAAGCTACTCTATCCCCGGGTGACATAGGCTACTTTTTATCCCTGTATTCCCACGGGAACGGGAACTACGCGGGTGAAACCGCGAGGCGTCCTCTAGTTTATATATATATATACAGGAATTGCTCGTTGCATTAGCATGAAATTTAGTATGCAGGTCCATTTAGGGGGCGATAAATCGATCTAGCTAGGTTTCATGTTTAAAAAACGTCGTTTTCTCTATTTTCACCCCAGCAAAGCTCGGTCGCCCAGGTAGTAAGTATAATGACGGAATGTAAAAGTCCTGTAACAATGACCTAAGAGCAATTTTTTTATATTATGTATTGGTTTGCGCTTGACTACTATCTCACCTGATGGTAAGCGATGATGTGGTCGACGGTGAAGCACGCTTGCCTAGAAGTAACCTATTCACTCTTGACTTAAAGACCCCGAGGTTGTAGCTATCGGGAAACACAGACTCTGGGAATTCCATTCCTTAGCTGTACGCATAATGTATGTAGTAAGGGTGTATGCCCACCAAGTGGCCGCCCTGAAGTTGGCTACAATGGCGGCGCAATATTAAACTCATACAAAAACAGCAGCGATCCGTGGCTGGCGCATCGGAAAGCCAACTTCAGGGCGGCCCAGAAGTTTGACGAAACATAATTATACCGATGCAGCATCTAGCAATATTTATGCTTATAAGGATGATCGGCTATATATAACGACGACATTGTAACGTTAACTTTGAATTATGATTGTAACTATAATTTTGCAAGCCTAATTTGGTGGAACACGGTTGACTGCGCATTCATCTGACATCTGGAAGTGTATTTTTATGTACTGTGTTGAGCAATAAATGAATTTGAATTTGACATTTAAAGTCATTTGAACGGTCCATGTAATGTTTTGAACGGTTTTACCCGACTACCGGTATGTGTGTATGTATGTTCATCTTTTCCCTTATAACTTCTGAACTTCTTATTATAATTTGACAAATGAGGTGTCGTTGGAAGCGTCTAGTTTGTCCGCTGGTTATAGGCTATGTAACGTTACATTAAATTGAATATGACGCCCTCTAGGAGGGCCCGAAGTCAAGAATAAAAAAAAACAACCCATCCCATTATGTGCGGTATCGTTGAACAGGGATTTTAAAATGAATGTAGAGTTTGGTACATCATATTTTTGTCAGGCGTACCGTTTGTGAGATATATCCCGTTAAAGTCATGAAAACTAATGTTTGATTGTGTTTATTGATCGGTATATATGTATGAATTTATGTTCATTTGTTCCCACATAATTGAGTTTTTCAAATTTCGAATTATAAACCTGTGTATGTTTCGCTAGCTAACTACACACACATAGCACATAAGTACCTATAAGTACATATCCTTTAGTGAATAATCAATTTCCTAAATCAACAACTTCACCGTTATACGTTATCTAGAGTCCACTCTCGTAACTTATGCTTTATCTAGATACATGTAAAACAACAAACCATAAACTGGAAAAAAAAATCTGATGAGAATATTTTCTTGTTTCATACTTTTTACCCGACTGCCGAAGGAGGGTAACGTGTTTATCAGTCTGTATGTATGTATGTAAGTAAGTATGTATGTATGTTTGTTCTTATGTGGCTTTCTAAAGACCAAACGCGTTGACCGATTTTGATGATTCGTACGTCAATCGATTCGTCTTAACCTTGCGAGTGTCACTGGCCACATAAGAATTGGAAAAGAAAAAAAAATGGCGGCTTTTGGGCGCCGATTTGTGGGGGAATAAAATACAGAGGAAATACGGAGGATATACATTTGGTTTTGGTCAGCCAGCTCGCGAATATGTATCCTCCGACTGCACAGCATGATTTTCTACTTGTTTACGACTTTTTAGTTCGCTTTTTAAGCAATCGGGTTTTTTGTTTTTTTTTAGAGCGTGATTTTTCAGTAGTCGGGTTTCAGCTTTTGAACTTATTTTTGAATGTATTTATTTTTAACTCAAACTAAACATCTTATGCCAACATTTTTTTGACACTGTAACTACTGGCATAATAATTAAGTTGTATTTTTTTAGAGAGTGCAGCAACGAACGACTTGAAGATATGCCGTATAAGTCTGTCCTCCGGAAGTGCCTCTGGTGGGGATGATGTCTTCATACTTGTAGAAAAAGTCAACAAAAGTAAGTTATATTTACTAAAAGCTCTTCTTGTATTTAATTTATTGTATATTTTTTAATTTGGTGAAGATTTGATGAAGAACTTCGGACATATAATATACAACAGAACTATTCAATAAATGCCAGCAAATCTCTCGGGATTGTTGCAATAGCCTGTCTGATTATTGTTTATATCATTTATAACATAACATCACGCCAGTACGGTCTAAAGGGGTACGCAGATGTGTACAGTTCAACTTGGTACACTCTCATTTCACCGGCTATGTTCAAGTTGAATAATAATCTGGCATTGTACCTTACTATAGAACTTGCTTATTAGGTACCACTAGTAAAAAGTGAAAAAAAACCGACGAAAGTTATTTTGCATTTTTTTGTATTTTGCTTTAGAAGTCTGTTTAAATTTTTGTGGAAAAGTTTTTATTTCTTTCTTTTTAGTTTTAGTACAGTTAACACTATTAAGTGAGCATTTTCTATGTAATAACGCAATTTACACATTCGTGCTGTTTGTCGCTAGGTTGTATGTTTCATGTCTTGAAAACTGCTGATCCGATATTGATGAAACTTTTGCACTATTCCCTAAGTTCAGAGATACATAATTCAATAAATAAATAATGGTCGCGATCCGATAAGTAGTTTTGGAGAAATGCGTGGACAAACATACTTTAAGTTATTTTTTACTTTGTAGCGTTTTTATTTGGAAATCTGTTGTATTTTTTTTGTAAAATAGTTTTTTATTAAGACTGGTTTTTTTGTTCATTATGTTTTATTTAGAAAACTATTCGCTAAATGTGGAATAATAGACAACTATTCGCCGAATGTCAAATAAAAGACACTATTATTCGGATTCGACGTAAAAAAAAAAACAAAAGCGGCATTTCTAGTAACTAGCTTTTTAAGTTATTTTTATTTAGGAGCAAGCGATGGAACATAATCAAGGACAAGGTTTTAAAACCATGATTTGCTTACGAACCACAGGTCATAGAAACAACAGTTGTTGTTTCTATGACCTGTGGTTGATCTGTGTCACGACCGGGCCCCAGCAGTGGGGAATCGAAGCCAGGAAGAGAGATCTGCCTTTTTAGAACACCTACATTTGTTTAATACCCATGTTAAGGCAAAGGGCATAAGGACATGCCTATTGCTATTATTATAGGTCCTATAATTTGTAAAAACCTATCACGTACCTAATGGTTAGTAATGGCCGTAGTAGCCGTAGTCTCGTCAAAAAAGTTTTTTTTTTTGACATGTATTTTTAGTTTGAGGCTGCAGAAAAATATATAATACATTAATCTTATCTCTATTTCTGTGAACAAATGAACGTTAACTAACCTCTGACTTTGACCTTCTAAAATATTATCTGTAAATATTCATTACTAGCCAACGTACATCGGTAATATTTATAACAATAATTAAAAGATCAAATCACACCTTATACATTGTATTACCAATTTTATAATTTATTGAAGAAAGGACTAAAATCCCGCTTTAAAAGTTTTATGACCCCCTTTCGCCCATTTAGGGGTTGAATTTAGAAAAAACCATAATCGTGTAATTAATTCTTATTTTTCAACCAACATCAAAAAGGTCCTCTCAATTCGAATGTATGTTTATTAAGCGATTACTCCGCCAATTAGGTATGAATCGATTTCGATGATTACTTATTTTATTTGATAGCTGGTGGTTCTCATGTGGTTCCATTTAAGTTTAATCAAGATCTGATGAGTAGTTTTTAAATTATCCCTAGGTAACCAAAACATTTTTACAAAAAAATTAAACAAACTTCCAAATAAAAACACTACAAACTAAAGTGTTTTCGAAAGTGGTAAGGTATTGACATCACAATAAATTTAATATGGTGCCCTTTAAGGGTCATGAAATAAAGAAAAAAAAAATTAGCCTGACCCCACCATGTGTGATATCATTGAACAAAAATTTTAAAATGAAGCAGGCCCCCTAGGTTGCTTTGCTTAAAATATTTTTTACATATAAGTTTTTTATTGAATTCCCGATACATATCAAATAGTTTGTACATAACAATCGTTTGTACACAGATGAGAATATTTTCTTGTTTCATACTTTTTAGAGCGTGGTTTTTCAGTAATAGGGTTTTAGATTTTGATATTTTTTTTGTTTTGCTTCTTCCAAATGTAAAAATAGGTGCCAAGGTGCGTCAATTACCTAAAGCTGCCAAGAGACCAAGTTTTAAAACTGTAATATAGAACAATTCATATGATACCTACATAATTAATATATATTGTTGTTAATAACTTATTGAAGTACGTGCTTTTGTCATACATAACATTGTTATCAATTGCTTTGGAAAACCCCAATGGTCAACACGGTAAACATAATAATATCGCGAAATAACGGAAGCGAAATGTCAAACTGGACTTATCTGAAACTGTAATAAGGTTCAGATTGATTTAACGTGCCACAACTCAGTGAAGTATAAACACTAGTAGGTAGCATGTAGGTGTTTTATTTAAGAACAAGAAAATTCATACTCTTTTACACGTTTCCAAAATTCAGATAGTTTTATAAAGAAACTACACATGCGTTGCAATGAATGACCGCAGATACCCATCTACAATCACTACAGTTTAGTCGTCAATAAATTTACCTCGGGATACGTAATACCTACAATAAGAATAGAATAAGAATAAACAATAACAACAATAGAACAATATTTAAAACATATATAAAAATAATTTTAGCGCAGGTGTCAGTACAAATTGATTGCATGAATTTATGTATGTAGATAATTTACAAATAATTAGGTACCTCTTTAAATAATTACATTTTCCCAGAGATTGCCTTGTATAATTACGAGTATCTAGCTTCTGTCAGCGGCTTCGCCTGTGTGTGTTATACATATAAACCTTCCTCTTGAACCACTTCATCTATTAAAAAAACCGCATCAAAATCCGTTGCGTATTTTTAAAGATCTAAGCATACAAAGGGACAGACAGCGGAAAGCGACTTTGTTTTAAGGATAAACAAATTATTAGTAAATATAATCGGTAAAATTGCATTCTGTAAAAACAAGTATACTGTGTAAATAAGATTATTGATTTCCTGCTTTGTCTGTTATCGCTTTCATGATATTATTGCGACTTTATTTTTAGGCGTGACTGAAATATTTTTATTGCATTGTAATATTTCGCGTAGGCGTCATTTGAAAAAAGTTTATCAACATAATTACTTTCTTCTGTAACCTTGCCAAAATTAAAACGCTCTCTGCGGCCCGCTAGACTATTGTTAGGCTATACAAACCGTATAATATATACAAAATCTATACAGGGTGAGTTTTTCAAATGGGCGTAGATGGCCAAAATCTGAAACTATGAAGAATAGCAAAAATCACTCAAAGAAGTCACGATTTCGATTTTGATGACAACTAAAACTGCATCATTGGATTTTTGAAAAGTTAATTTTCCTGGCCAGGAATCGAACCCATTGATTTTCAAAAAACAAGACACGCTGTATTATTACACCATCCGATAGTGTCGCTCGCTCTGCGTCGGCTAAATACAATAAAAATATATGATTTCGAACCTATTTATCATAACTTCAAGAACTATTTAAATGAATTTTTTTTTAATGAAATAACTTTAGCTCTTGAAATTTTGATTTTAAGGTTAAACTACGAGTACAGTAAAAGCGTTAGCTCCAAACAGATGTTTTACCTATTTATCTATACTAATATTATAAAGCTGAAGAGTTTGTTTGTTTCAACGCGCTAATCTCAGGAACTGCTGGTTGGAATTGAAAAATTCATTTTGTGTTGGATAGTCCATTTATCGAGGAAGGCTATATAACATCACGCTACGACCAATAGGAGCGGAGCATAAATGAAAAATGTTGCATGAACGGGAAACATATTTCTTTTTGAGAGCTTCCGTTGCGTGCGCTGCGTAAACGGTTTAAGTTACACGACAATCATGTATGTAGGGTAGGGTAGTGTAGTAGGTAGGGTAGATGGGTAGGTAGGTAGCCAGTTGACGGGAGCGAAGCCGCGTGGGACAGCTAGTATTATATAAATCTACACTACGATTCTCTCAAAAACTGTCGCATCCAAATTCAACAGTCTATCGGATCAGGCTTTGATAATACATATACGTACGCACAATAGCTAGATATTGAATTAAATAGTTTTGAAATAAGATATTGAAACCCGAAATCCGATTCGGATACGATTCTCAGAAAAACCGATACGACCCAGGCCTACGCTAGACATTCCAACTGTTGACTCTATTCATCTAAGCCTTGTTTATGGAAGGGCTCTCTCAAAGACCACTTGAAACTGTTACCTGTGAACTACTTATGCTTAAAGTCGACTCAACACCCTTGTTTCTATACACGTTATATCCAACTTAACCGAATATGAACTTTACCATTGCGTGAATTAAGTCGATTTCAGAATGACTAAAACCATTGAATACTTAGTAGGCATTTTAATTATGTTTCTGAAACCATCATGAACGCAGTTTTTATTTAATATCGCCGTAACGAATATGTTTGAAAAACCTTGTTATGACAAAGTATCTTTTCTCAGAGAACATAATGATTCGCTTCTTCGAGTTGGACGAACATGGTGAAAAAGGCTGGAGTTGTCAAGGCCAATTCATGCAGAGCGATGTCCATCATCAATACGCCATCGTGTTTCGGTAAGTACTACGCAAACTGGATCTAAAACATCATCATCTTCCTGCCCTTGGGCCACGTTGCTTGGGGTATTTTTTGGTTATGGTTACTTGGCGCAACACGTTGTCTTCTACCATACCGTCTTGTCAACCGTCACTTTATCACTGACTTACTTTTATTTCATATCACTCCACATCCAAGCCCTCCAACTCAAACTGGATCTAAATATAACAAGATATTAAAAAGTTAGTCATTTTCCTGGCCATAGGATGATGTTAAGGTTACACTAGTCGATCATTCTTCATACTAACGTAGTCTAGCGATTACTCCACTGTTTGTAATTTACGTTCAAAATAAAAATTATATCAATTTGTCTCATCATTATCAAAAAAGTAAAAAAATAAAATATTTGAAAGTTATGAGCGTCGAAAGTTCCATATTTCAACACTAATTTTAACGATCTTTGGGCGGCAATAAATACCATAAGAAGAAGGAATATTATTATAGAGAAAGAATACTATTATTTAGGCCTAGATAGATAAACCATACAGGGATAGATTAGTAATTCAACAATGCAAATAATTTTATTTTGAAAATATACATTTAGTAGTTTTTTCATGATATCTAGACTCCCAAAGGTCTGTTTATAAAATATCGCGCGCTCGTTTTCGTCCTAAATCATCATCCATTTCGCACTTTTTGTCGGATGAGATGGCATGCATTTTAACCTCACGCTCAAAATAGTACGTGCCGTCGACTAGTTGAACCTTAATTGATATTCACACCAATAGTTAATTGTTATGCCCACCAAAATTGGCATAACATCTAATACCAACTTAAAAATTGTGAAATTTTCAGGGCGGCACAAAAAAATTGTGCCTTCATTGAAAGATTTAATATTCTTAGCTGATAAACGTAAAACATATTCCTGCGCGAAATTACAACTTGGTATCCCTCTTTAATAAAAAATGCGCACGCGATTTGGCATAATTTAAAGTTGATATTATGGAAAAAAGATATATTCTACGAATTATGTTCTAATTTCGAACAGTGGGCGCCAATAACTATTACTGTGTAGTTTTACACTATCTTGCGTGCAAAACAATAAGCTGACGAATCCATTATATTTATTAATATAATAAATACGAAACTAACACCGTCTGTCTGTCCGTTTGTTACCTTTTGATGTTGGATTTGGGTGAAACTTCAGACCCGGGTAAACCATGTCCTGGATTTGTTATCTGTACAAAAACGACTTTTCTACAGATTATATGTTTTGATGTAAACTGGAGAATACTGTTGATTTTTGTTGATAAAATCTAAGTGAATAGTTTTGGATTCATTAAGTTTAATCTGCCATTTTTTGATCCAGTCATAAACTTGATTTACAGCCATTTGTACCTTTTCTACTGTTTCTTCGTGGATGTTTCCTACAGCCATTTTGGCATTATCATCAGCAAAGGTCCCAATCATGATTTGCTCTAATTCAGGAATATCACAAGTGTATAGTAGGTACAGGACCGAACCTAACACACTGCAGTGCGGTACGCCAGCTTTAATTTCTTTCTGAGTAGGCGTCTTCTTGGCTTATTCTAAAGACTAAGTTCAGAATAATGTATAATGATTTAATCTTCTCTCACAGGACACCTCCATACAAAAACCCAAATACGCCAGTGGACGTGCCTGTCTTCATAGAACTGGTGCGACCCTCGGACGGCCGCACCAGTGAAGCCAAGGAGTTCAAGTACAGAGCGAACCCAGCTTACAAACAGAACAAGAAAAGGAAAGCGGGGTCCCCGTATTGTTCCATTGGCAGTTCATCTAGTAAGTACATGCAGATATAAGATAATTCAATAGATAGAATACTCTTTGGTGTAAACCAGTGCTGTCCAAAGCACGGCCCGCGGCAAATTTTTGAGCGGCCCGCAACATTGATTTGTTGCGGGCCGCACAAAACAACACACTGATTTTTTAATAATCTATAATTATTACGCAAATTTTCCTTAAGTATTTTTGGGTAAAATTACATTATTTTATTATTTTAAGATATCCCTAGTAAATGAATTAAAATTACTGAACACGCACATTAATGCACTTAATTGATGAATACTTCAGTATTTATTTATTTGTACGACTGGTTCAAAAGACTCATATTCAGTGCCAAAGTAAATAAAAAATATTTGTTCATATGGCAACAGTTTTCGGCCACTCGCTGGGGAATTCCCGAACTGTGTTTGTTACTAGGTAGCGAAATTGTCGTCACGTCATCTTTCTTTCATTTGTCATTTGTTTGTCATTCCGGTCATTCGATAGACGTTTGAGCTATTTGATTATTTATGTATTGCTGTTTTGTGTTGCACTTAAATAATTATTAACCAAAATAACAAACATTCTGTCTGCGAGGAAGCAAAAAGTAAGAGATGAAAATCGTGCATTTGTCGAGGAACGGACATTAAATCAAAAGTATAAAAAGTATATCTGTGAATTAAGAGAAAAAATTGTGATCGAGTTGAAAAAAACTAATTCACCAAACAAGTGTGTAAATTTCGAAAGTAAGTTCTGATAGTGAAAAGAGTTTGCTTCATATTATGAACTTTCGTTGCAAATACCCAAAGTAAAAATGCCAGCGATGGAACTTTTAAATGCGCAGTTGCTATGGCTTGACTATGAATTTTATAATATCTTAATATTTATGCCAAAGACACCCGAGAAAGAATTAAACTTTGTTTCGTTCAAATTAGGTCCTCTAAAAAATAAGAAATACTTTTGTTATGAATTTAATACTTAATCGCTTTGTTCTAGGTGGATCATTGACAAGTGGCAGTGGTATTCCCTTATCAGTTGTTAATCATGTAAGTTTTTTTTCGCCATGTTTGATTCGTTAACGTTGTATCTCGACTTATTCCTCAGAATCTGAGAGTTATTAATATAACATTCTTTATTGTCTGTCAATACAGTACCTATATCTAAGTGACATCTACAGGTTTTCAGTGAAAAAAATCTTGAAAAGTATAAAAGGTGGACAGTTTATATGCCAGAAAAGAATTTAGTTCCAAACAATTTTTTTTTCGTCCTAGCCCATATACGCGACATCAGAGCACATTCTGTAAGTGTATCAAGTGGTCTTCACTCTCCATGAAGTTTTGACAGTTCAATTTTTATTTATGACACTTTCAAAACCCTCCCGTTCCACTTGAGATTGCAAACCTTTCCTAACTCTAAAAAAAGTAAATTACTCATTTGTGCAATTACTAATATTTTTTGTATTCAAAGTCGCAACGAAACTCCCTGAATGTTATGTTATAGATAATAATTTAAATTATAATTATTTTAGCAAGAAGAACAGTCAATGGAACCCGTTCCAGACCAGTCGTATATCTTACCCCAGGTCAGTAGAAAGAATATCTTTTTTTAACTTGTGTTTGTGTTTTACTGTATAAGTAGATCTCTAACTTTAGTGACGGCCTGATTTAAACTTTATTCAAATTTTTAATAGATAATTTGAATAAAGAATCACATAATCAGTTGCTAAACAGTTCAGATTTTTTTTTAATAAGAAGTTGTAAAGCAATTTTAAATGACCAGTATTTCCTTTTTTTTTTAAACTTTCCCCCACACTAGGAATTTCTTCCTGCATCGTAGGTGCGTTTACAAACATATAAACTCATGTATACAACACCCAGAGCCGGAACAACTATCTGTAGGTCATACAAATACTTGTTCCGTGCGGGAACGGGAATCGAGCCCGCGACACGCAGCGCAGCATATATACGCCCCAATGTAACGCACTGGCCGTGCGCCCGCTCGATGCCAAAATATCAAAATAGAACTGTTCACAATATTTGAATTTATAATTTCTCTAGATTTAATAAAGTTACGGTGCCTTCAAAAATCTGGTGACACAATCAAAAGGTATTTAAAATTAGAATGATCAGACGTAAAAGACTGTAGTGGACTGTATTTTGGTGTTTGTTAGGGTCTTGTTGAGGAATGAAAATACGGTCTTGATTCGTATCTTCAATTTTATTCCTTATGTTTGTTACAACTGTAGGGCTGGAGACCGACTGTGTCTCAGCCCTTTTTTTTTGTATTTTTGTTTGAGTGATGTCTCGCAAGCGGTCAGAGTGACCGACATATGCTTAACCGGGCTTCCCTGTGGAGACTAATCTCTTAGCCTCCGGCCAGGATGTGTCTTAGCATTAGCACCCAAGCGGTCCGGCCTTTATACAAAACCGCTAGGCGTGAACAATAGCGCCCCTATCTCTCAACGGTATTCGGGCATGGCACCACAGAAATGCCGATTTTATTAAACTTATCTTACTTAATTTTACACAAATTATACATTTCCTTAATCTTAATTATACCTAGGAAAAATATAAAAGTTGTAAAAAGTTCAACACAAAAGTCTTATCTAACCTAGATTCCTCCCTACTTATGAGCTATTAAAACATGCATAATCTTATCTAATTATCTACCTTTTTTTTATATATTGTGTTATTATAGGTAATCTTACTCTAAAACTCGCATGGAGCCTACATGTATTATATTTTAAATAACCACGCGGGATTTTTTTGTAACACGAAAACTACGAGACAATGCTAACGGCACATCACACTTTCTCACGCCGAGGCAATTACACAATGTGGGCTCGGCCGCATCGGTCGCTTTTCATCAGTTTAATGAGGGTTGCGTTTACAGTTCCGAAGACAATAAGCATTGATTTTTACTTACATTTTATAATATTGTAAAATGCCGACAACGGATCTATACTGCGTCATTCATAGACCCGTTAAAAGCCCAAGCATCTGTTCGCCGTATACCACCGTTAGCAAATTTAGCGTGGCACCTTCCCTTGCTAGAAATTGCCATGCGATACTCGTCGTCCTTTACAAAGACAATAATTTTCTTTACACAGATGCACGGTCCAATTCCATCCAACCAGTGTGACTTGGAGAGCGCCTTATTCTCGGCATCGGGCTCTGACATGAGCCACACCCCATTGTCCAGCCCCATGTGGAGCAGCAACAGTCCAAATTGTATGTTGATGTCAGAGCCACCCATCGCAGACCTGCACCTTGACTCTACTGAGATGGAGCAGATAACTTTACCTAACAGCGCGCCTGGGAATCCTCTGCCAGACGAAATGAAATCGTTTTTCAATGGTAAGTTATTCTTTTATTATTTGTATCACACAGAATATCCCTTTCGCCGTGAGAGATTTCTTTAGTTAGACATAAGCATCTTGTACCTATTTTTCTTTACTTTCTTCTTGTCTGTTTAATGTGTCTGTTGTTTACATGAATCAATCAGTACATATAATAAATCTGTAAAAATGTCGTTTTTGGACATCGAAAATATTTCTAAAAAAATAGCCAGGGTGTTAAAGTAAAACCAACAGAACCCATTTCCAGAATTTTTTGTCTGTTTTGCAGGGTTGATAAAAACCATGACTAAAAAAAAACATCGGACTTATTTTATTTATATCGGATTTATTTGATTTAAATCGGTTCCTTTTTTTACTTTCTGGTCTTTTTTAATTTAGAAGTCATTTATTAATTTAAAAAACAAACAACCCATTTTTGGTTGTGATGATAACTCGTCACACTAGCTATCTCGTCGCTATTGCTAATAGGTCTCTTTCACTAATACCTCACTTTGTACATGAAGTCAGTTTCCCAACTCGTCTCAAGCCGTATTTCGTCTCTTTCCCAACTCGTCCGACGCTTATATACAATTTAGCACAAAATATGTTAAGGACGCTATTACATTTTTCTACAAATAACAGTGCTTTTCAGGTACAATTTTAATGTATATGCAATCATAGATGTGAAGATATCATGGTCTTAATTTAAAGATAATATATTCAGCTCCAGATTGGCATCAGAAAAATTGCATGAAATCATACAAAATTTTCGCACAAATACGTTTTTCCCATCACGATAATCGCAAAAATATTAAAAAAGTAGGGTCCGAATAGGTCCCAGTTTAGTTAATTTTACAGCATTTTTTATCTTCAAAATTATAAAATATTGCGGTATATATAGTCCTTTACAGGTTCAGATAATTATTTTTTACGCAAATCAATATATATTTTAATTATTAGCTAAAATAAAAAGACTTGCCGACTTCTTCATACATTTTGCACTAGAAACTTATCATTCCGCGCTCAGAAGCGCTCGTGGAAGGACGAGCGTATCGCTTTTTTGCAAAAAATAAATACGATAAAAGTAATAGAAAAGATTGTAGTATGCATGCATGAGTCGTATGTCGTGATCGAAAGGAGTTGATATTTTACCGGACCGAAATAAAAGTATGTTTGAGTTTCCTTTTATTATTAGATTGTGATTTAGAAATTATGTTGGGTATGATCGGGATTTGGATAGGTATTGTTAAGCAGTTGTTGACAAGGTTGAGAAATGGATGGGTGGGTTTAAGCAGCTCTTAGTAAGGTTAGGATTTGGATGGGTAAGGTTAAGCTGGCGGCGGTGAAGGTTAGAAGTGGATGGGTGGGAGGAGATTTATGATTTGAACCGGTGTGTATGTATGTATGTATGACGAATACGGGGTCAAACCAAAATACAAGAAGGCGGCGACGAAAATTTGACATCTTTGCGTCATGGGTGTCATTGTCATGGATTTTGGGGTCGCTCATATCGAATACGGGGTCAAAACCAAAATACAAGATGGCGCCGACGAAAATTTGACATCTTTTCATCATGGGTGACATTTTCATGGTTTTTGGGTAGTATGTCATTAGCTGATGCTCATTATGTAATACACCAAAAATTTTTGATGGTAATATTTTATATAATATTTATGTAATGCAAAATGTTCAAGTCATTTTTAGGGTTTCCCCTATTACTAAGACTCCGCGGTCCGTCTGTCTGTCTGTCTGTCACCAGGCTGTATCTCATGAACCGTGATAGCTAGGCAGTTGAAATTTTCACAGATGATGTATTTCTGTTGCCGCTATAACAACAAATACTAAAACAGAATAAAATAAATATTGGGGCTCCCATACAAAAAACGTGTTTTTTTTGCCGTTTTTTGCAATAATGGTACGGAACCCGTCGTGCGCGAGTCCGACTCGCACTTGGCCGGTCTTTTAATCCTTATGACCGGAAATTATTTCGTTTTAGGTGTCTACTTATTTTACGTTGCGTTTTTTTAAAAATACCTACTCACTACAACAAAGTGAAAGCTAATTCTCTTTTCGAAAGTCGGTGTCGGTATCTATTGTTTTTCGTTTTTCGACACGGAAAAGTTATTTTTTTTCTCTTTTTAGTTTTTGTTGGTACCCCATATTGGGAAGGTATACTAAATAAATCTGTTAACCCCCTAAAAATGTACAAGCGTGATTTTATATTATGGTATGGTGAAAACGAAACATAACTATTCGATCACACTAATCGCAGGTCATTTGCTATTTGTTATTGAAGAGTTCCATTGTCTATCTCCGAAGATCTTTATCATATCCTAATATATTATACAATAAAACCTTCACTGAAAACACATACATTAATCGACGTAAACCCGATAGTATCGGATAAGTAGTTTTAAAGAAAATCGCGGATACATACGTGTCGAATAGATAAAGCACCTCCTTTTTTTGAAGTCGGATGAAAATAATAACCTACTTTTTACGACGACGGTTTGTAACAGTTACCAAATGCATTTTCAAAGTGCCATCTAACCTTCCTGAATCAACTTCAATAAAATTAAAAAATAATATCAAGGACCAATATTATTTCAGTGATGTATAAAATCGAGCGCTCAGTAGTTTCAATGAGTGCGTGCGCGTAATGTTGCTGTGTGCTACTAGATACCTAAATTTGAGTTCGTCGAAAATGTAACACCGTCCTTAATAAAATATTTAGGAAAATTCGGAGAGTGCCTTCAAGGACAAGTTGAAGCGCTCAACCATGGCCTTCCGGAGAGACGGATCTGAGGCACAGAAGCCCGTGCGTCGGACACGTATCTCTTAGCTACAGTGCTGTCGTCTGCATACCCAAAGGGTCAGCAAGCAGATCGTTTATACGCACGGTAGAATCAACTTTTATTACTTGTAAATTTTAATTTGTGTTTGACGTTCAAAGTGCCGCATATTGGCCTAGTTGAACTGACCCTGAAGGTCCTCGGCATTAATATCCAGTTGATCTGACCTCATATTGCATCGGAGACCTATTCACTTTATAATTTTGTACGCGTATAATTTTCACGTACTCGTCCGTACTCGTCCGAAGCATATGTTCAATGTATGTACATACATTGAACATATGCTTCGGACGAGTTGGAAAAGAGACAAAATACGGCTTGAGTAGTATTAATGAAACCCATTTTTTAAATACAATTATTTATAAAAATAACAAAAAAACATTTTATTTTTACTAGTTCCACATGTATGTGTAGTTTAAAAATTCTTCTAAAATCAAATCACTTTTTAAAAAACACACACTAAAATTTTAATGAACAAGGCAAATCATTAGTTTAGTTTTTTCAAAAGGAAGACTATCTTGGCTGCCTTTTCGGTGCCTAATCAATTTCTTATTTTGCTGTGCACCAAATTGAATGCCGAAAATATTCTTTCGACCACGGCGGAAGAAGCAACTGTACATAGCAGTTGCTTAATTTTATCCAATTCTTCTTCGGTTATACTTATTTCATATTATCTATTTGCTACCCACCAATCAGTAGGGGTATTTTTCTGTATGACTTGTCACTCGACACATTTTGGCTGATTTGGTCGTAGTAACATTGATTTTTTATAAAAAGATCACTTGATTACATATCAACCCTGCTGTTTTGTTGTGCACGTATCACGTAAAATGTACAAAACCAATCTAGATAACTTTTATACATAAAAATTGTGCGTAACTTGAAGTAATACTTAGTATTTTTTCATTGCAAATGTTTGGCTCTATCAAAAGTTAGATGAATTTAAAGTTTTCAAGAAGTTAAATATCACAACACACGCAATTCAGATATTCGGACACGTACCCCTATTTGTCTAGTGAGTTTTCCTATAGTGGCCTCCTTCACCAACCTTACGTTATGGAAAGCGGCACACTATACCAGGCAACCCCTTACGAGGTGACAGATATTCGGACAGTTGAACACTATATTCAATAGATGGCGTAGTATGACGTCAAATGTACATTTGACGTCATTTTCTGAATGGCAGTGTTAAGATTCGCCGCGGAAGAATGACCCTTGAAAAATATTGGTAGGTAGATAGGGTAGATAGCAAGGTAATTAGAGTAGGTAGGTCGGTAAGTAGGGTAGGTAGTCCTAATATATATAAAAACCGGCCAAGTTCGAGTCGGACTCGCGCACGAAGGGTTCCGTACCATTATCGCAAAAATGTCTAATGTTATCGCAAATGGAGTTTAGTATGATCTAATTAATAAAATATCTTTACGAATAATTTCTGTTTTTCTTTCAGAATACTTGAAAAGTTATGGCGAAAGTTTGCCCGAAGTAAGTTAAAACTTGCATCTTTATCAACGAATTACAGCTACTTTGAGTTATTTCTAATGTTTTTTTTTGTCTTTTTACAGGTAGGTAGCATGGATTTCGTTCGTGCATCGCTTGTTGCTGACTCAGGCCGGGCAAAGGTTTGTGTAATTATTTTGTATACAAGTTTGTTTTTATATCTTGTATTATTGGGGTTATTATATTTTTTACTCCAACCAAACCCTACGAGTCAAGTTATTTTTTATGAATAATACAAAATACTTTAATCCTACTTGCACCACAATTTCTTCTTCTTCTTTCGTGTCGATTAACTCATCCTATACAACCATTCAGATTTTGTCCGACCAGTATGTAGCTACTCGGACAGCTCTATCATTTGCTACGTTCAAATCCCGTAAGATGCTGGTGGTTCGGCATGAAGGGCAGACAAGGACGTGGGCTATATCTTGCGAAGGGGCCCACACTCGACTCGGCACTGTGTTTTGGATAGGTCTATGATATTCCATTTGGCCAGGTTGTTTTTACGGCCAACCTGGGTCCGCAATCAGTTTAGGGATTTTCAGATTGGCCACTGCAGTTCGTTTCCAGGGGGCAGAGTAGGGTGTGTATGTTTCCACAATTCACAACTCTTGTCAGTTGCGCTGGTTTTCGAGGAGGTCGTATGTCTCAAGAAGCTCTTACGATTCTTCAGGTGCGCAGGTTGGAGTTGATGCTCATATAGGGGGTGCTGACTGTCCCGTTCCTATTTGTCCTTCTCGATGCGGCTGGCTACTTCGCGACGAACTTCTGGTGGAGCTATACCCGCCAGTGGGTACAACATTACAAGTGGGGTTGGTTTCAAACACCCAGCTACGATGCGGCAGGTGTCATTTAGTACTTGTGTCGATGCTACCCAGCTAGTGGATGTTAGGCGGCGAAGGATATTGTTCCTTGTCCCGACTTTTTGCTTAGTTTTTAAGCAGTGGAATTTAAACGTCATCTAAGGTGATGCCCAGATAGCGAGGTTGAGCGCAGTGCTCTATGGCAACACATTGCCAGGAGATTTTAAGGGTCCTATTTGATTGACGGTTGCGTAGATGGAGAGCACAGGATTGGGTTTTAGATGGATTTGGCCTTGGAGTATTTTCACTATAGTACTTTCCGAGCGTTTCCAAAGCTTCCGTAAGTTTTTCTTCGGCCTCTTCAAAATTGGGTGTCTGGGCGGCGAGAGCAAGGTCATCTGCGTATATAAAGTGTTGCGTTAGTGGAGAGCTAGGTTGGTCGTTAGTGTATATGTAGAAAAGGGCCGGAGCCAGCACGCTGACTTGAGGTAGCCCGTTTTTTAGCACCACAACTAAAACGCATGTATTAAGCACTTATCCAATTTATATCATCGTTCTGTTTCTGTCAATCGGTCGAAGACGAAGAAAGAATGATGTTTTAAATAGGTACGTCTGTAGTTAAATGCATTTATTTATTTGTGGTGTGATTGGGCCTCAGTCACTAAATAAAACCGATTTATTTATTCTGAAACCTATTCAAGGAGACATTATTCTTTTAATAATATTTTGTTTGATTATTTGAGCAATGTTCATTTCTTTTGCAGCCCCAACCGAACCAGATCCGTTTAAAAGGAGATCGAGCAATCACCAATCAGAACAAAGAAACAGACATTAAACCAACAAAGGCCGAATATCCCGCGTTTTACAAAACTGAAGACGGCATGGAAGTTAAGAAGGTAAATCTTTTTCACTTATCTGCCACATAGAAATAATGAAGTACAGTAGTCAAAGCAGATCTTTGTGTCTCTGAAGTTAGAATCTGCGAACCGTTGCGCAAGGAACAGTTTGTCATCGAGTATACTGCATTGTGTAAGCGAGGTAGGACGATGCGACAAACGAAAGCGAGTGAAAGAGGTAGTTATACAATGCTATCTTCACCTTCAACATTGACACGAAAATAGCTACTGCGCTGGGTCTTGCAGACAACTTCAGAGACGCAAATATCCGCCGTGACTACTGTACTTATTATATTGTTTAGAAAAAACTAAATTGGGCTAATTTCATTGAAACTATCTGACTCGACGACAGTTGTTTTCCTGTCCATATTTCTGAGTTCAGACAAAGATCCTATTATATATACAGTGAAACCTGGTTAAGTGAGACATCAAGGGACCTGCAATGTTGTTTCACTTATAGAGGTATTCCACTTACCCAGTGTCTCAGATATCTAGGTATAAATAAATATCTGTCTCATTTACAGAGGGTTCCATTAATAGAGGTAAGTATACAGGTTATTTCAGTTATAGAGGTGCGATTATTAAATAAAATAACGTGATATGTAAACATTACAAATGAGATTTAATCAAAAAAAAAAGGTAATCATACAAATGTAATAAACAAAAATATTCAAGCACGTTTACACGTATTACAAATATGGGTACAGAATGTATCAATTATAAAAATCTGTCATTTTAGTTTGTCTTTTGGAAGTATCAGCCATCAGATGTTTTTCGATGTTATAAATTTTACCAAATCATAATATTTTATCAAGGTTCAAAAATTACTTACGTAGTTAAGTACGAAATTTGCGGGTAAAATAAGAATAAGTAAGTAAACAAACAAAACGATGTTCTCTCAGTTACAGAGGTTTATGCATATAAAATTCACTCGCTGTCGCAGTTATAGAGGTAACTAAATTGATAAAACGAAAGAACGAATCCCAGATATGGAGGTTTGCTTCGTCCCACTAACAGGGGTAATTCAGTGCCAAAGTACTGGGACTTCAGCATGAGTTCCAGTTATGGAGGTTTCTCACTTAACCAGGTCCCACTTAACCAAGTTTCACTGTATAAAGAAAGAAAAGAAAGAAAAATATTTATTTGTGACCCGCACAGGAGACACGAGATAAGCAACACACAAACAATAATAAATAAATAAAATAAATAACCCCGTGCGAGACCAAAAAGGCTCCTATCTCAGCATGTGCAACGATATTAAAAAGAAAATAACACACTTTTCCTAAAATTTCCTGGAATCTTTTCCACTCAATAACCTCACTTGGAGTTTTACTTCCTAGACTTGTCCTAGATCACTCATTACAATCATCATAAGTCCATAGCTGTTCACCCGCATTGTCAAAACAGCCATGAATCGGTAATTTCCTCTTTTATTCAATAATAGACAAGAGTATTCCTATTACCCTTCCTTCACTCTTAAACAGAGGTTTAAGACATGCCAGTAATACAAACCCATTGGAAATATGTATAAATCTTATGTGGTAATCTAATGTTCACAGCTTGTCAAAGATCTATGTGAAATGATAAGAAATGGAAAATGCTTCAAAAAGTCAGAAGTTCGAAGCCGCTTGGAAAGGCTGTTTGAAATAAGACTGTCAAATGGAGATACGTAAGTGTTATCTATACTAATATTATAAAGAGGAAAGATTTGTATATTGTATGCAACGAATAAACTTGAAAACTAATGGACCGATATAAAAAAAAAACACCGTTGGGAAGCTACACTATCCCCGGGTGACATAGGCTACTTTTTATCCCTGTATTCCCACGGGAATAGTAAATAAGCGGGTGAAACCGCGAGGCGTCCGCTAGTTATTCAAATAATTTTTCATTAAAACAGATTTTTTTCGTAAAGGTAGAGAGAGCACTTTGATTCAAATGCGTTCGAAAAGTAATCGCCGTTTATTGTAATTTAAATTTTATGCTAAAAACAAAGACTCTTGCTAAGACTCTTTGTAGAGATGCATATTTTCTATTTGGTCATTGGTTAAGTCTAAGATAGAAAGTAAAGGCTAAAAAACAAAAGGATTTTTTATTTTTAAACCATAAAATCTGACACCATTCTTATCCAGTCTTATAATTATCCGGAATAAAAAGTAGCCTCCTTATAACATCAGCTATCTACCAGTAAATTCCCGTCTATATTGGTCCAGCCATTTCGGCGATTACCCGGAACAAACAGACAGACAAAAATATAAAAAAATGCGTATTTGTTATTAGTAACGTTTATACTTTCACAAGCATTCTATAAAAAGATGTTGTTTAGATATTACATACAGACACTTCAATTTTTATTATTTGTTTTAATTTGTATAGTTCTCGCCAAACTACATGGCCGCCCTGAAGTTGGCTACAATGACTGCGCATTAGTAAATCTCATACAAAAACAGCACCGTTTCGTGCCTTGCGCATCGGAAAGCCTACTTCAGGGCGCCCAGAAGTTTGGCGAGAACTATATAGATTGCGAATACTGCTTTACCCTTGATTTATTATTTCAGATTCCTCCACATGACTTTATGCAGTAACCAGCCCAGCCTGGAGTACATTGTGAAGATAATCCACAGCGTGAAAGCTACGCATCTGCTTGATTGTACCAACGACAGACAACAGACCACCCTACATCTTGCTGTCCTCAATAACATGCCCAGAATGGTGTCCTTGTTTATTGCTAAAGGTAAGGAAAGGAAGAACGTTGTGTAATTTTACAATTTACATATTTAGTAAGACTGACCGTTCCCATGAGGGTAGGCAGAAACTACAAAACGCCACCTGCTACCAACCTTTTTTTTCAGTAAAAATAAATCATCCAATGACTTCTCCCGCTCTGGGTGAAGCGGCAGGGCGTGCCTGGCTTTTACTGACTAAAACCCACCCGTGTTCCTTCAGTTGCTTGTGCCAGGGCCGCGTTAACTCTCTTTCAAAATTATCCGCGACCCTGACAGGCGTCGGCCCTAGCGGACCTCAGTCAGTTTTGCTGACATGTCATTGAAGCGTGCTTGGACTCGGGCCTATTCCTTATCGGAATGCGAACTACCCTTTACTCGCCGGCAGCAAGGCCGCTCCTACGGTAGCCGGGAATTGGCTTTCGACACCCAGGGCGTCTCCTGCGGTGGCTGGAGGAGTGAGGGCGCACTAACTCCCCGTGGCAGTGCAGTATGCATGAGCATAATTCCAAGCAAAAAAAAGAAGTAACTTGGGGATTAACACACGAAGAGAGAGGGCGATGTTGGTGATGATTATAATTATAATATTATGTAAATTAATATTGTAGGTTCAAACCCAATGATTAAGGACGACAAGGACTTGAACGTGATCCACTACGCTGTGAAGTACAGGTCCTGTCTGGCGGTCCTCCTCGAGGCCATGAAGCAGTATGATGTGCCTTACGATTTGGACGATTACAATGGCGGTAAGTTTTGTTAAATACTTTAATTCTACGACAACTACTAGAATGAAAAGTGTTTATTGTCTCAGAAACTGACATGCTCAAACAAATGTGAAAGGTCATTGGACGGTTTTCACAATGCAAAGATTATTAGAACGGATCATTTAAAATTCATGCCAATAGATGGCGCGGTTTTAAATTTCTGAGGCATTCCACTCGATTGTTTAAATTTATACTGTATGTTGGCAACACTACGACCGGTAGCAGCTATGCAGCGCCCCTACCGGACGAGAGTGACAGCATACTTGAATCCCCAACGCTTCCCGTCCGACACAGGATTATAAAAGGACGCACACGAGCTGCGCGCGTCGATTATTATTTGAAAATTAGTCTGATAACCATCAACTTGTAAATTTGTGTTTTATTAAAGTACTGTTATTTGTGGGAGGCCTAGTTTACTTCTAATCGACCTATTCCTCATAACCTGCCTTCAGTTAGTTAGTTTAAATCAGAAGTGAGCATCCACGTCCTAAAATGGGTAAAAAGAAGGGTAAGAAACGCGCACCTTCTTCGAGCTCCAGCAGCAGCATCAGCAGCAACAGCAGTGCAAGGACTCCGTCACCATCGCCCACTAATAGACGAAGGACGAAAGGTATCTCGTAATAATGATCAGCTGACTGTGAGTACAAACACCATTACTCTACTTAATAATTACGATTCCTTAAAATCTGACCCGTTAAAAGATACTAACATACTTACTGCATGGCTAAAGATAATAGAATCCTAGGCAAAGACATTCTCTTGGGCCGATAGTAACATCCGTTATCAGGCTCTCAATAAATTGTCAGGCTCGTCAAAACTGTGGTACGATTCATTATTACGCCATGACCATACGTGAACCATGTGGAGGTGGAAGGATTGGAGCGATAAAATGAGATCAACGTTCCAAGTAAAACGTAATATGTTTGAATTGCTAAAGGATATTATGGACGGTAAACCAACAGAAAATCAGTCCTTGAACGCGTTCTATTTCGAACAAAAATCGAAAATTGATAACCTTTGTCTGAATTTCTCAGAAGATGATATTATATCGATCACTGGGAACATAGGTGACAGTAACATTAGTGCTTCAGTAGAAGCTAGCAATTTTAAGTCTTGCGAAAGTTTGGCAGGGTTTTTGTATAACCGAGTTTACAAATCAAAATCCGGAACGAAACAAGTTATACATTTAAATTTAAGTCGCGATAACACTAGAACACATTCATCCACACAAAATCATGCTTCGAACTCACTTAAACCCAACACTTCAAATACTTCAATCAGTCAAATGCCCATGACTTATAATAAACAACAAGTTTGGAGCACTTCTCAAAATCGTAAACCCTTCGAATGTTTTAAGTGTGGCAGCAATCATAAACGAATAAATTGTAATGTCAAGTTTGGAGTTTTGTGGGAGACGCGGGCATGCCGAAACTACTTGTTTTCACAAAAAGAATACTTCTATTGCCGAGAAAACAGATACACAAGAAACAAAATAAGTCTCTGTGCCCGACTTTAGAGATAAATTCTTTAAAAATATCCACATTAATGGGTTTGTACATAGCGTGTTTATTGATACGGGTAGTAGCTGTTCTATTATCACCGAAAACATAGCTAGGGAGTTCTCAATACCAATAGTAACTCTAACAACCCCAGTGACCTCGCAAGGATTTTCTAACGACAGCATAAAAACTGATAATACAAAAGTTCAAGTGAATACTAAGTAGATTCGATTAGTCTAGAGAATATTGAGTTCTATGTTTTGAACGAGTTGTCCGGTTGCGACATAGTTACTGATAAGCAGAAATATAACAGAATGAAACGACATAATGTATTCGCGAGTAGGTAATCACTTGAAGTTTAATTATGCTGCGGGTTTTCAAAAAATTTGCATGGCGGTTAATGTAACGGGCTTTGATTTCGATTCGGATTCTAATAACAGTGAGTTAATGACTATGTTCAGAAAATATCGTGGTTGTTTTGTATCTACTGTGCAGGAGTTAGGCAAAGTTAACTGTTACGAAATGGAAATCTCTCTTAGCGATTCCAAAACGATTCAGTCTCGTCCGTATAGAGCTTCAACAACCGGAGACAAGAAGAAATACCATTCGTTGAACTTGAGCTTCTAGCCATAGTTTCATCATTACAAAAGTTTAGGCTGTATCTTTTGGGTTCCACTTTTCGAATAGTTACTGATTGAAATGCGGTGAGGTACGCACTCACAAAAAAGAAATAATCCCACGAATTGCACGTTGGGTTCTTTCCACCCAAGAGCTTTCATTTGAAATAATACATAGAGAGGGCACGCGTATGCAGCATGTAGATGCGCTAAGCCGCAATCCTGTAAACAGTGGCGAGCGGTCAGAGTTAGACATAGTAATGTCCATAACGGAGTCTGATTGGTTACTTTCAGTACAACTGCAAGACCCAAATGGGTAAAAAAATAAAAAAAATAAACTAGAATCTGGATAAATTGATGGTCACAAGGACATTTTCAATGATTATGAGCTGTTAGGGAACAAAGTGTATAGACGTACTAATCAAGGTCGACGATGGGTTGTACCGAAACAATGCATCTGGTACACTGACCTCTATCATACATTGTACACTGGACTTCATACTATCGATGACAAAATGAAGACATTTGATTATCGCCATTTTGGCGCTGATAGCAACGTGAATTAACGTGAGAGTCGCATGGAACTAATATTAGAGATGGGACACAGCTTTCGGTAAAATACTTTTATGGGTTTTATCGATCGTGAGAATAATTTAATACGTAAGAGAAAAAAAAAACAGTTATTTTTATTATGATTAATTTTTAAGTAATAGAATAATTGCTGTAAAGGTTACTAAAAAATATTTTCAGTCAGATTGCAAGCTATAAACTAGTGGATAGCGTGCTAGTAAAGTTATAGCGCATTACTGTCAGATCAGTGAGATTTAAATATGGGGTTAGGATAACAACTTATCCTAAAAACTATCACATTTGAGCAAGTATCTCCTCGCTCAAGTACACTAGTTGTACGCCCATCGGATTCGTGAATGGAACATCATTTATATAATAATAATAATAAATGAGATGGATAATCATTTACAACGGACGTATTTCTCGCTATCATCGCTGAGATCCTGTCTCTGTAGTGTTAAGGTGCAAATAGGAGTGGTATCGCATTCCAGCAAGGTGAAGACTTTAACTCTGTTTCAGATGCAGATAATAAATTATTTGACTTCAAAACATTTGTTAATATAATTATAACTATCATAATATTATTCCAGAATTAATTCCAGGCTCAGGAACGTGGTGATTGGTACAAGAGAGAGGCCTGTGCTCAGCAGTGGGCGAAGTCGGGCTGTGGATGATCATGATGATGATTCCAGAATTTAGTATTACACATCGCTTTTTAACATATTATTACTGATTATTAGGCATTCATATACCTAACATTCATCACCAATACCAATATGTGATATTTAGTTCCAACCACAGATTACCTCCCAATAGATTCCGCATATAACTAAGACAACTTACGCGCACCACACATCAGCCTACTTAGGCTGATATAACTCAGCACACGGT
The DNA here is from genome assembly GCA_964057195.1 of Orthosia cruda. NCBI lineage: Eukaryota > Metazoa > Arthropoda > Insecta > Lepidoptera > Noctuidae > Orthosia > Orthosia cruda. The sequence goes on from OZ059830.1 coordinate 22,656,009, forward strand.
ATGATCTCTTTAGTATCGACCAGACATTAGAGCTGTAGGGACGCAAGCGATTTCTAGTTTTAATTCTGTTTAAAAAATAGTTATCAACGGTTTGCCTTAAAAAAATGACGAAATGTGCAGTAAAATGGTGTGGAAAATCAACCAGCCCTTCAAGTTCAAAAAAAGATGGGATAATTTTCCACCAGTAGGCAAAGTAATAAATATTGACCAATCTAAGAAAGGTCAAGTTATAATGGTTAACAAATCAAAATTGCACACTTTACAGTAGCGCTCGTTGATGTCTTTTGTGAAAGTCCCTTTCACTCTTATGGAATTATTATATTGCTATCTTTTTCCCACAGAAGTAAAAATGTTGAGAACAATACGTTTTTCGCTTATCGAAAAGTATCGATTATCGATGTTAAATTAGGTATATAGGAGAATAAAATAATTTTGTTAAAATTGATTATTTAAAAATTAACAAATAGTTTATTTTTACTTTGAACTAATTGTGCTCTACTCATAACCAGAGCTCAGAGTGGTCCTGTTTACATAGGATTACTATTAAATTAAATCACTTTAGGCCAAAATCTAAATCTTTTCTCGATCGATGTTTTTCTTTATCATTATTAAAGTAATTATAAAATCGTCAGTTAAGAAATTTTACATAAAATACCATTCTGTTTGACAAATATCGATATTTTATCGACATTTAATGCGCATGACCCGTCACTACAACATGTACCGTGACCTTGAATAGCCAATCACGGCGCACTTGTCACTCCCCGCGCAACCCGTGCCTGCCGCCAAATTTGGTGAACTCGGAATCAAACAAAACAGTAGGCATGCGGTATCTATTGGGAGGTAATCTGTGGTTCCAACATACTACGAGAAATCAATACAGTAAATGAGTGATACGCCTTGCCAAGACTACTATTTTGATATTAGTGTAATTTAAAAATATCACTAATACTGATATATTAGTTACAATATTATAATATTTCCAGTCAAATATATTAGTATTACCTAATTTTTAGAAATATCGGTAGTATCCTATATCTATATGTGTCAATTTTAGTTCCTGATACGCTCGAGCGGGGCGCTTTGAATCGGCACAAAAATCAACTGTCATTTCATATAGTATGTTTAGTCCAGTGTACTTGTATAATAGAGGTCAGTGATCTGGTATATTATTAGGTGTAATCAAGATGATATAGTACATTTCAGCCTCGATAAAACATTAGAAAGGATAGCACATCAGTATTGGTTCCCCAAGATGCGCCGTACAGTAAAAAAATATATTAAGAATTGTTTAAACTGCTATGCTAGTATTATATTATCTGTGAAACTGCGTATATTACAAAAACAAGGAAGGCCGCAAAGAACGAGAGTTGTATCTACTACCCAAACATGCACAACCTTTTCACACACTACATTTGGATCATTTAGGACCATTTGTGAAAACCACAAAGAAACATAAGTATAAACGAAGTTTGTTTTTGTTTATGCAGTGCGAAACACGAATAGTGCTAGCGTTATTCGGGAAATGGATAATATTTGTAAAATTTTCGGAAATCCACGTCGAATCATAGCGGACGCCGGATCCGCTTTTACATCTCATAGTTTCAAAGAATATTTTACGTATAAAAATATTCGTTTACACATAGTTGCTACAGGAATGCCTAGATCTAATGGTCAGGTCGAAAGATTTAAATCGAACAATTTTACAGGCGATTTAAACTATGGGAGCGGGCATAGACGATGATAAATGGGATCAATGTATTAAACCATTGCAACAGGCTCTAAATAGTTCAGTACATAAAACAATCAAAGCTGTACCTAGTGAGGCATTGTTAGGGTATAGGCTACGTACTGATAGTGACAAGCTGGTGCCACCCGAGATTGATACGGAGAGTACTACGGACGTTACGGAATTGCGTAAGGGGATTGATGAAAATATAAAAGCCAATGCGCGAATACAAAAGAAACGGTTTGATAGCAGTCGTACAAAAGCTAAACAGTACCAAGAGGGAGATTTAGTTCTGGTCAAAATCTCTAGCCAAACCAATGTTGGACAGAGCAAAAAACTACTCCCAGTTTTTAAGGGGCCCTTCCTAGTCAAAAAGGTGCTAGACAATGATAGATACCAAGTATGCTACTTAAGAGGTAGTGAAAGAAGTACCAAGCTGTACCTCGGTAAAACCGCGGCCGTAAACATGAAACCATGGATAAACATTAACGATTCGACCCCGGTTGTTGACCCTCTAGCATAAGCCATTCCAATAAAAGAAAAAAAAAAGAAAGATAAAAAAAAACAGAAAAAGCAAAACCCATAAAATAACAGTCAAAACATCTGAAGTATGCCTAATGAGGAAGCCATAAATTTAGTTTTGTTGCGATGCGAAGGTTTGATCGCTCGGAATGCAGCAGTGTTGGCAAAGGCACTTCATTATTCAACAAAGAGGTGTAAAAAAAAAACAAAAATATATGTTTATCTCAAATTGACTAATTGAGTGTATAATTGTGTATATGGTATATCTGTCAATCTGATGTTTTTGTAAATCTTATCAAGTTAGTTTCAGAATCTATGGGTATCTCTTATCACTTGATTCTCGGTTCAGTGAAAAACTATCTAAGGTGCATCCTAAGACTAAAGGAGCATGCTATAAAGATAGATGGACGGATCCTAAGCCTAAAGGAACGTCTTGACACCGAGGATCAAGGGGATATGTGTATCTTTGGCAATCTCTCATCACTTGATTCTCGGGTCAGTGAAAAACTATCTAAGGTGCATCCTAAGACTAAAGGAGCATGCTATAAAGATAGATGGACGGATCCTAAGCCTAAAGGAACGTCTTGACACCGAGGATCAAGGAGATGTGTGAGTCTACTAGACCTTAATGAGTCAATCGGCCTAAGTCTAAAGGAAGGTTTTCACATTGAGGATAGGCTGAATAATAGTTTGACATCATGATGACCGATACGGTTGATAAAGGAATTAAATACAATTCTAATGTGAGGTTTGTTTATGTTTCCAGTATATTATCATATGTCCGAATTCTACAGAGGTGGCTTCCCAGGCTTGAGCGTGCGTGCCTGGGGCAGGCACGATGCAGCATGGCCGTGTTGGCAACACTACGACCGGTAGCAGCTATGCAGCGCCCCTACCGGACGAGAGTGACAGCATACTTGAATCCCCAACGCTTCCCGTCCGACACAGGATTATAAAAGGACGCACACGAGCTGCGCGCGTCGATTATTATTTGAAAATTAGTCTGATAACCATCAACTTGTAAATTTGTGTTTTATTAAAGTACTGTTATTTGTGGGAGGCCTAGTTTACTTCTAATCGACCTATTCCTCATAACCTGCCTTCAGTTAGTTAGTTTAAATGTAACTTATTTTGGTGCAATGAAAATGTAAAAACGTGTTGGGGTTATTAAGGTGGACACCAAAGAAAATAACGGTATAAGGGTTTGAATAATAACAGTTTAATTACCCTTTGTTTTATATATCGGAAAGGTGTGTGTTGCGAACAAGTAACTCTTACAAAGACCAACAGAATACAGTACAGTAACCAGCTAGCATTTCAGTTTCAAGTGTTGACAAGGGCTCAAATAATAAACTATATGATTTATGGTTTAGACAGAGAAGGCACTATAGTGTTAATAGTATTGATTTATTTTTGATAAACTCCAACAAAACGTGAAAAAAAATATTATAAAACAAGTCGTCACTGAATTTAAAGAAAAAAAAATCACGAACCGAATTAGCCCTTTTACTTGCAAGTCGCTGCTAACACACATCTGTCTATCGCTGTGGAACGGAATCGAACGCGATCGATGTACAAAAAATTATCAGACGAAAAATGCTAGTTACGTCGGCACAGTTTCTTCATATGGGATGAGGCATCTGTATGCTTGTATTATATTAGCTGTGCCCGGTTTATGAAAAATTTCGTACAAAAGCCAAACTAAATATAAATTGTTAAGTTATACCATATTTTTAATTTCTTGTACTCGTACTTTACACTTGGAAAAATACACCTCAATTTTTTTCCTATCGGACATGCAACCCTACTATTATAAACTAACATTAACCTGTCCATTCCAATCTATTTTATTTATTTATGTACCGCGTGGGTAAAGTTTCCATATTATGGTGCCCAATGACCTTGACTGTTCTGCCGAAACATTTTCTAATCGAATGCTAATCACCGGCTTTGTTTGTGATTTTTGACGTCAATGAGACGTGACAATAATAGTATTCAGCTATAAAACAGTAGTAAAATGTTGTATAATTATGTCACGAATACGATTAGGTTTAAATGAGTCAAAGTTCTATTGAATTTTAGTCTATCGTTTTTCGGTTAATCTCGCGACCACTCACATGACGTTCTTTGTACGTTCATTGTTCATTTAAATTCATAATAAATCGATTGCTAATATCGCGTTATAATTGTAAGGTCACATATTCGTTTGAATATGATGTATCGGCATTTATTTGAACTCCATCGTGACATGACAAGCGGGAATCCCCCTCTTGGCATTTTTTTTTAGGTATAATGTTGTTTGGTATAACGTTTTCGCATAACTTTTATCAGCTTAATAATACTTTGGCATAATGCAAAGGTTAGCATAACTGTCATTTGGTCTTATTTGTCTTGCCATAATTTGGAGTTACATGAATATTAAATGCATTATATTTATTCGTCATAATTATTTTATGGCTACATTTTTGAACGTAGAAAATTAAAATACCTAAGGGTGAAATGTAAGTTTTCAAAATATCGAAAATTTTAATATCGATTTGTATCGATGGAAAATTAATAGGAACTCGTGGCTAAATAATAAAAGCCGCACGGGTCGATCAACAAGGTTAAGGCAACGCTTGTCGAGGTCGGTCCGTGGATGGGTGACCATTTCAACATACCGAGTTTCCTCCGTGCCTCGGCAAGCACGTTAAGCCGTTGGTCCCGGCTGTCATTTGAAGATCTTTGACAGTCGTTACGGGTAGTCAGAAGCCTGAGATCTGACACCAGTCTTGCCAAGAGGGTATCGTGTCACCCAGTTACTGGGTTGTGGGGGTCAGATAGGCAGTCACTCCATGTAAAACACTGGTACTCAGCTGAATCCGGTAAGACTGGAAGCCGACCCTAACAATAATTGGGATAAAGGCTAGGCAGATGATGATGATCGATGGAAAATTGTTTTATCTAATCTTAAAATGTCTAATTATATATATTTGATTTAAGGAGTCATATTAATTAGGTGAAGGTGCGGCGGGGTGGCCCTTGGGCTACGTGAGCCGCGAACATATTTGTTTTATTCCAAATAACATTTTGTGTAAATATCATTATGCGTTTATAAGATTATGCATCTTTATTATTATGCCAACAGTATTTATGGCAATATACATTATTACAAAGCATTTATGCCTAATGATCAATATGCTGAATTTCGTTATGCCAATGTAATTTATGATATGAATGATAATTATAATTTATGACCAGCGGCTCTAGACAAGTAACATTCTTTCAAAGAAAGCTACGCCATGCGATCGGGAAAAAGACAAAAAAATATGGAAATGAGTTTATTAACATTTTGGCATTTCGACTATCGTCATCGCTGAGAATGACACTTTGTCTGAAGCTTCTGGTCAACGTTGCGAGCATCTACCGAATGCAAACAGCACAGGACCGATCGATGAGGCATCATATTCTGTACAAAAATACATACCACTTATATATTTAAAAGTAATTCGAAAAAAATATATAACTAAGTATAACTAAACATCTAGAGTCAAAAGTCTAGTCATTATAATTATTATTAGGTTTCTCGTTTTTTTTAGTATTTATTAGTCTATTTTATTTGTATATGTGTACTATTAATATATATGTAAGTGTATACATTTTCGTATACAATTTGTTTAAATATTATTTTGTACCCGTTCACAACGTTGTCTTTTTTAACCCAAAGGTTGACTGTTAGAGAATGCCTTGTGGCATTAAGTCCGCCTATGTACCACTATTGTACATGAAGTTTAAATAAATAAATAACCTAAAAATATTTTAATAAAAAAAGTTAATTTAAAAACACAAAAAACCTGACTGATGCGATCCTGATTCCGTTTATTCACTACATCCGATCTGTGTCCGTGAAATTTCGGTTCCGAAGTACTCGTAAGTCGTAGAACAAGAAGTACGGAAGTAGCGAACCTTACGCTCTACATCCGAACCCTATCCGTCATAACCCGTCATAATTCAGACCATTTTGAAATCGGAAATTAATTGACGGACAAGGATCGAATGCAGTGTGTAACCGCCCTAAGACTTATAGTAAAAAGCTGACACTCAAAAAAACAACAAAAGCAAACAATATACAAATAGCAGAGGATCACCGTTGCGGCAACCCGTGTGAGGTGGTACAACAGCGACCCACGAAAACAGTCTATCTAGGCGATTCGATATCAAGCTTACGATAGTGTTGGAGCTGACCCACACCCTGCGCACCATGAAAACGCACCTATTGGTTGTGTATAAACGATATACATGCGCATCCGCGAACATCCTCGACGCACTACAGAAGCTCCACTGGCATCCTAAACGCTAACTTATGGTATTTTTGCAACAGAGAAACAAACAGCCCTACACATGGCTGTAGTATCGGGCTGGGAGGAGGGAACTCGCTTGCTGCTAGAATACGGCGCGAAGTACAGTGTGTGCGACGCGCAAGGACGCACACCTCTGCATCTCGCCGCTTACGACGGCAAACTGGCCGCCGTAAAGTTACTGGCCGAGGCTACACCATCCGTGAGTAGTACCTTTTTTTTTAATTGTCGACTAGCCGTGCTCGCGGATTCGCTCCCGTCAACTGCCTATCCTACCTACCCGACCTACCCTATCCAACCCTACCTACCCTACTTACCTACCCTACCTACCCTATTTACCTACCGTACCTACCTATCCTACCAACATTTTTTTTTCTTTTCGTAAGAGCCTTCTACAATTTTTTTGACACGAGATATTCATACAATCGCCTCATCTAGTTAGACTTATATATGTGCTTGTCCTCTATTACATAACCTTCGCCTAATGGCTTGCGCATGACTGTCGGACAGGACGACAGATGATTTTAAAATCAATTCATTTTAATAGTTATCCAATCGAAATAAGGTTTATATTTCAATGCTCGGTGCTCCAGAGAAAATAAGCCGCGATGCTCCGAGGTCGATCAGAGACGATCAGTTTATATGTTTTTTTTTTTCTTTAGGACGAAATTGACGCCATGGACGCCTCTGGCAACACAGCCCTGCAAATTGTCTGTGGTGTGACAACCATGGAAAATGCTGTCGAAATCGCACGGATTTTACTCGAAAAGAAGGTAGGATTCGTCCGCCATGTTTGTTTTTTCATTTATCTAAGAACAATTGGCGGTCAAGACGTATGTAACGATATCTTAATTATATTAATCCGTCTAGCCGCTATCGGTTTGAAAGATATGTATAATATATACAAATGATAAATTTAATATATACAAACATACAGACAAGATACGCGCGTTTCCTTGCAGTCAGGTAAAAGGTTTTGTTAACAGGTTTTTATAAAAATCCTGAGAGTATTGAATGTATTCAATGTGTGTTGCCAGTGATAACCTATGGTACCGAGACGTGGTCTCATACAATGGGCCTTATCAGATAGTTAAGAGTCACCCAAAGGGTAATGGAGAGGACTACCCTCGAAGTTTCCTTGCGTGATCGAATCAGAAATGAGAATATCTGCAGGAGAACTAGGCTCACCGACATAGCCCGAAGAATTGCCATACTGGAGTGGCAGGGGCCAGGGCATTGCTCGCAGAACGAATGGTCGATGGGGCCGAAAATTTCTGGATTGGCGACAGTGAATCGGAAGACGCAACGTTAGAAGACCTCCTAGGTGGACCGACGACCTGGTTAATACTGCGGGAATCCAGTGGATGCAAGACGCACAGGACCGATCAGTGTGGCGATGCTTGGGGAAGGCCTATGTCAAGCAGTGGACGATTATCCGCTGAAATGATGATGATGTTTCAATCAATATCAGCCTTTTCATGTTCCTACGGCTGGGACAGGCCTCTCTGTGAGAGAGGTAATGGACCTTAAGCCACCTCGCGGGGTCAGTACGGATTGCTGGATGTCATATGTCTTCGAATTCTTAGTTCTAGGACATGCCGGTTTCCACACGATGTTTTCCTTCACCGTTTTTAGAGCAGTGCTGATGAAATAATTGACACAAACTTAAGGGCCTGCCTGGGTACGAACCCATGTATTCAATAATAATGGGTTATTATTAATGTTTTTAATAATAATGTATTATTATTTTTAGGCGTACCCTCTGAAACACGAGGATAGCAACGAATCAGCGTGGAAGCTTGTGAAGGCGAAGCCTGAACTCAAGGAGCTGATGAAAGCTTTCGTCACTGTAGAGTGCATGGATGAAGATGACATCAAGTCCGAACCAGAAGACGACTTCGAATCGGCTGACGAAGGCGTAAGTATTCATCCCCACCTAGGACATCATACATACACAAACTGACGCCTTTTTCCCATGGGGGTAGACAGAAACTATAGAACCCCACCTGCTACGATCCTTAGGCACTCTTTATGCTTCATATACGTTCATCATCATCACCGGCCTTTTAATGTTCCCACTGCTGGAACACAGGCCTCCTCTCATAGAGATGGACGAGAGGATTTATATTCATACGTCTAGTCATACACTCACTTCGGTTATGGGTACCACGCATCAGGTCTTTCTCAAACACATCACCAATAAGATCCGGGTATGTGTTCTGGGGCGTCCCCACTCTCGTCTGTTTTATACAGGCTGAGTTTTAAAGAAATAGCGGCATACACTCAAAGGGAGTCACGAGGCCGCTTTTAATAAAAAATTAAAACTGTATCACTGTTTTGTTTAAAATAAGTTGTCCTAGGTATCGAACCCGTTGAATTAAAAAAAAATAACACTTGCTGTATTATGTCACCATTCAATAGTGTCTCTAATAAGGATACAATTTTGGGAAGTAATGGCATATGGCAAACCTAAGGAAAAGGCACATTTTTTAACAAAATACTTATTTTTCCTATGTTTAGTACCTCCCTATTAAATCTTAAGTAATGAAATGATGGCCATTATTTTCAATAAATAGCCGAATTCGACAACTCAAGCATTGTACTACATTCAGCATTACCATAATTTTGATTTCGTTTAGAATATTCTCCAAAGACTTTTTTATGTCATCAATTGCATGATACGAGTCTTCGTAGATGTTTCGTCCTGATTTTAATATTTTGTTGCATCACCATGTCAGTTAGCTGTCAGCGATTTTGACAGTTTTTGATTGACAGCTGACACTTGACAAAAGTCGAAAAAGAAGCACACGGAGAATTCGGGCTCCCGTGGAATTATTTGCTAATCGAGATATAATTAGCCCACAGTGATCTGTAATTGCGCCCGCCTTTCGCGATCGGTATTGTGCGGCGCCCGTGCAGTCGGATTTGTGTATATTTCACGCGCAACGAAGTGCTTTTTCCGGGAACGTGTATGTGTCTGCTGGCAGCCGACCCCGGCTCAGAACACGTTTGTGGTCCCCTCCCATCATTGTCCTTTATTATATATATCTTACCCCTGAAACCCTCGTCCAGGCAAGGGACTGAACGAGGAACCGAAGAACCCCACGAGAATTCAGGTAAGAGTGACTAATTGTACCGCCCAACCCTTGTGGTCAGCTTTAAACAACAGAACCCTAGCTTTCCACTGCTGCGTACGGCAGTTTCGTAGGTACAGTCCTGCAGATCCAGGAGTCGCAGCGCTGCTAGTGGGCCCGAACGTGAGCTCCTGGCTTAGGATCCGCAGACCTGTATTTAACAGTAGATTTCAAATAATAAAAATATATTTTGTCAAAAATGTGCCATCAAGATATGCTATTACTTCCCAGAATTTTATTCTTATTAGCGACACTATCGAATGGTGTAATAATACAGCATTTTTTTTTCCAAATTAATCATCTCTTCGATTCCTGGCTCGGTATATTGTTTTTTTTTTTTAAATCCAGTGATGCAGTTTTAGTTTTCATCAAAATCGGCAAACACTCAAAGTTGTCATTCTTTGAGGGGTTTCCGCTATTTCTCATAGTTTCGGATTTACCCATTCATGCCCACTTAAAAACTCATTCTGTACAAAATCAAACAATCAAAATCAAAATTTCTTTATTCAATTAGGCCATTAAGCGGCACTTTCGAACGTCAAAAAAAATAATTAAATGTAATTATAATTGATTCTACCGTCCATTCGGAAATGTAGCTTGTTATGGAGAAGAACGGACAAGAAACTCCACACTTACTCTTTTAAAAAAATGTATTTTACAAGTATTTGGTTCCAATAATCTTGTCGGAAAAATACATATATGTGAGAACGACGTTAAAAAAAAAATACGCACTTAAAAGCGTCTAGAGTAAAATAAACAATTAAAAATACAATAAATAGGTAATTAAAAACAGACGGAGGTAGCTAAGATATGACCAATCGCAACTGATGGCACCCGTTCACGAACATGACACATGGATCGGCACCACTCAGCTCAACCATCATGAAGGGAACCGAATGATCCAACACATGTGCCACCATCAGAGATACATTAGAGAGACTATGACACACTCAACTGCCAGGGCACACTGAAGTCAACGAACGACACATAGGTACAGTAAATGGTAGATTTACAGTTGGTACATAGTACTCACATATGTGCTGTGCAGTTATATAATACAAAAATAAATTGAGTTTATACAACACAAATATACGTTCATACAGTCTTCAGCAGGTCCAACAATACTTCAGAACTTTTCTGCTTATCACTTGTTTTTGTTCCCTAGTGGCTGTGGAGCTGGAATAGCGTTGGGCCAAGCATTTTTATCAGCGATGTAATCCCCCAACCTATAATATGCCTGCCTGCAGAGTGTGCGTTTTATACAAGTTTTGAATTTCGCCTCATTTAGTTCTAGAATGTGTGGCGGTATTTTATTGTAACATTTTATACAGTACCCCATAAAAGATGACGCTACTTTAGCCAGCCTGAAACCTAGTTGAATTAATTGGTCCCTATTTCTAGTAACATAACTATGTCTATCGCTGTTTTTACTAGAAAGATGTAAATTATTTCTAACGTACATGATGTTAATATCCTTAAGGGGCTGAGGTTGAACAGTTGACAATCTACATCTGAGGTTCTAAGCCACGCCCACTGTCATCGATAGTTTAGGGGCAAACTTAAATTGGAGCGAAAAGTAGTGAAAATTAAATACACAAGGCCGACCACAGAGGCCAACATCATAAACGGACTCTTCCGATGGTTTTTACAAAAAAAATACCGCGCAAATTCTTATTTCAAACTGGCAGCTAGCATCTCACATTAGATCGTTCACTGTTATTTTGCCTATGAATGCAACCCTATTGCTACGAAAATAAAGATCACTAAAATAGGTAATCTGGCTAGTGTTATACGATGTCTGCTTCTATCCGACTACCACATATAAGAACACAGTAGGTGACATTTTTTTATAATGGTTTTATAGCCAGATAATTGTATTTATATTATTTTAATGAGTTCTACTATACTGAAATGGACTTTGTAATGGAAACTTTAAATTTGAATTGAGATTTCGTGCTTTCATTAATCAATTTAATCATTATTTACAATAGGAAAGTCTCATCAAATTGTAAAACACCTTAAATTTACAAATATCCAGAACTTATTAGGTTCGGCATTGTCTTTTTTAGGCATATTTAAAATATCTAATAGAATTTAGGACACTATTAATATCATTTGTACAATTCATAGGTTCATATTCCTTGTTTAGTATTCTCTTGAAATATTAAGATGTAATTTAGTTACTACTACCTACAACATGACTTTCCATAGCCTACTTTAAATCATAATATATTTTTGCGCTATCCTGGAATATAATAATTTCAAAGCACTTACTGGGTTTTGATATACACCAGCCCTCTGGGGTGAGGAGGTCACGTGGTGCCGTTTTTTGAGATAACATTAGTTACATTTTTAAAGAGGTTTAATTACTTTTTAGTTATGGAATTAGTAAGTAAACTAAACGATATGAGTCGTTTATAATACAACAAAAATGTAAATGCTAGTGACAGCGTTAGTGCCAGAGAATAAAAATAATACAGAGTTTGACAATATTACTTGTGATTTCGTTAGTTCCAATTAAAGCCACCAGGTTACATGATCATGCTGCATTATACCTGATATTTTTTTTTGACAGATTGAATTGACGAGAAATAAATCGAATGTGTTTTTGCATTTTGTGAAAAAAAGCGACATACGTCCTCCTAGCAACGCCATAAAGCGATCACTGTCGAATTGCACTGGATGGAAAGAGAAGCACGATGGAATTTGTATGGATTTTATTATAAAATATAATAATATGAATTACTTAAAATAATGAATGAAACTTCAAAATATACGACAATGAAGTTTTGCGTCCTGTTATGATACGTTATTGTTGTTAATTGTACAAACGTACGCTGGTCAGTATTACCAGAAAAATCTTTTGAAGATCACGGTAAGAGGTTACTTTGCCATTCAAATGTATCGAGGTTTTTGTGCGTAAACGTGTTTCAGCCACAATAAAGTTTTCGGAAATATGATCACGATTAACATATCTTTTTTCTGCTGCCACATCTTCAATAGATTTGGCTAAAAAATGTTTAAAAGAAAGCCTATTTTGAGTATTCAGCTCCTTAAACAGTTCCCTTAGAGAATCGCGCTGGCGATTGTTGTATATCGCTCTGATGGCTCGTTTTTGCAGAACAAAAATTGACTGAATGTCTGCAGCCCTTCCCCATAGTAATATACCGTAAGACATTATACTATGAAAGTAACAAAAAAAAGACCAGCCTCGCGGTATCTACATCAGTAAATTGACGATTTTTTCTAACAGCATAAGCTGCCGAACTTAACCGCCCCGCAAGTGATATTAAATGAGGACCCCATTGTAACCTTGAGTCTAGCGTGATCCCCAGGAAAACCGTTTTGTCGACGAATTCTAGCTTCTCGTTGTTTAATGTAATGTCACAATCATAACTTTTGACATTCGGCAAGGCAAATTTTACACACTTAATTTTTTTAGCATTCAAAAATAAAATTATTAGCAGTGAACCAATTTAGAACTTGCCGCAATGCATTATTTACGTCGGCAACGTTACTCGTACGTCTATTTATCTTAAAAATCAAAGAAGTGTCATGTACATACTTTTTGTTAGTCGCCTTTCATTCAACCTCCCAACATCACCAGACTATCTAAACATACTCTCCTAGTACTTACATAGTTTATCATTTAGTTATCGCTTTTAAAATAAAGGCACGGAGGAACCTCGGTATGTTAAGATGATCACCCATCCACGGACCGACTGCGACCTATGCGAGCGTTGCTTAACCTTGAAGATCGATCCTTGTCTGTTATTGACAGCCATCCGAACAACCTAAAAATGTCTTATTCCTACTTTTATATACGTAACGATTTCTAATACACTGCATTCTAAGAACAAAGTTCTTTGCCAGGACTATCCGGAGGCTGGTCTTCAAGACATGAACCTGTACGCGCGAGAAGTGTCGGTCCTAGTGGACCAGGCTGATGCATGGCGCGTGCTGGCCAAGCGACTGCGGCTCGACGCTCTGCTCGAGTGGTACTCCGCTCAGCCCAGCCCTACACTTACACTGCTCAAGCACCTCAAGGTAAATATACTATCCTATTTTTCTACTAATGTTATAAATTTGAAAGTTTGGATGGATGTTTGTTACTCAATCACTCCAGAACGGCTGAACGGATCTGGATGAAATTTTACACAGAGATCGATTATATTCTCGAATAGCACATAGACTACTTTTTCCTGTGTAATGTTGCCTCGGGATATTAAACCACTTTTCAAACAGGCGAAGCCGCGGACATAAGCTAGTCACACTAATATTATAAAGGCGATAGTTTGTGAGTGTGTGTGTGCGTGCGTTTGTATGTTTGTTACTTCTTCACGCATAAACGGCTGGAGGGATCTGGATGAAATTTGGCACAGACATATCAGTCAGGAATAGCACATAGAATACTTTTCATACCGGGAATATGTTCACTCAGGATAATTTTCGATCACGCGAGCGAAGCCGCTGGCAGATGCTAGTGATGTTATATGTAAAAGTTTCTATGTTTGTGTTTCAATCACTCAAAAACGACTGAACGGATTTGGATGTAATTTTGCACACAGTTTATAACCTGGATGACACATAGGATACTTTTAGGGTTCCGTACCCGAAGGGTAATAACAAAAAAAAACAGAGATGGTGTATTTCTGTTGCCGCTATAACAACAAATACTAAAAACAGAATAAAATAAATATTTGAGTGGGGCTCCCATACAACAAACGTAATTTTTTTTGTCGTTTTTTGTGATAATGGTGCGGAACCCATCGTGCGCGAGTCCGACTCGTACTTCGCCGGTTTTTTATCGCATGAACTCGATATTATGATGCCTTGGTATAATAAAGAGCCTATAAAGTTAGTGAGTGTCGATGGATGGGTGTTGTCACACTTTCATGCAATAACTACTGACGATATTTTGTTGAAACTTTACACTCCTAATAGCTTATAGTTCCACACGTATCTTGTTCCCCCATTTTATGTTAATGTATGGCCATGTCTAATAAGCTTAATAAATGCAATGTTTATGATATTTCATTTATTGAGCCCATTAAATACAAAAAATTAGCTGGATCTATTCTAAACCATACTAAACTCCCAAAAACCGACGAATTATAGTGCACGTCGTTCTAAGTGGCGGATTAGCGAGAGGGTACAGTACTGACGACATTTTTATTTTCAGGATTCCCGAGATGACGTATCGTCAAAGTCTTTGGCAATGATTTTGGAAGATATGGGCCAAACCGAAGCGGCGAATGCTATCAAGAGGTGCATCGATTGACAGGAAACCAACTCGGACGATTGTGTAGTATACTAATTTTACTACAGTCAAAGTAAGAATAGGTGACTATTCAGTGTGCTGTATTCATACTACGGACTAATCAAAATTATTTTTTTACTTTATATGTGTATAAAATAAAAATAATGTGAATTAAATTTATAATGTTGCCAACATACATTTGATATCAGTGCTTGAAAATTACACATATATTTGACAAAGATAGAATCATTCTATGAAGCCAGTTATGTGTATTTTTAACTGTTAAAATTTTTAAAAATAGTCTATTTGACTCTAACTAAAGGCTATAAATACTAATGTATAATGTAAACTATTGTCATTATCCATGATTCTTAATAAATATGTACTTTATTATTTGTAAGATAAAATACTTTTATAAAAGACATAATTATCTGAGAAATAGTGGCCGACCGAAAGTTCGGTTTCGGTCGAGTTTCGGCAAATAAATGAGATTCGGTTTAGTTTCGGTTTTGGCGGCAAACCTGACGAAAATAAGACCGAAACCGAAGTTTCATTCGGGAGTTCTCACGCTGTGATCGGTCATGTTCGGTGCGTTAAATTCCATCCAAGCGAGTAAGCGACGAAGATATTTTGCACGTCCACGTGCCTGTAATCATGTCGTGACTGGCTTGTGTTTGCAGTTCGCTTTGTTTGTTGCGAGTTTTTGTGTGATTTGTTTTGAATTCGGTTTTCGTTATTTTTCCCTCAAAACATGATCCTTGTAAGTAAGTTTCGGTTTCGACCGAAACTGAGACTGTTGCCGAAATTCAGTTTCGGTTTCGGTCGTAAAACCCAGTTTCGGGTAACAAAGAAAAATTAACATGACTTTCAAAACAAGTGTATGCAGCTCAGTTTGAATAAACCAGTAAATTAAATATACGCGAGACGCACCAGACCGGTCGATATTGCGACACTTTGGGGAGTCCTTTGTACATTAGTGGACGTCTCTCGGCTAAAATTATGTCGATTATGAGTAAATATAGATTTCTGATTTATCTATACCAATATTATAAAGAGGAAAGATTTTTTTGTTTGTTTGATTGTTTGTTTGTTTGTACCGAATAGGCTCTAAAACAACTGGACCATTTTCAAAAATTCTTTCACCGTTGGGAAGCTACTCTATCCCCGGGTGACATAGGCTACTTTTTATCCCTGTATTCCCACGGGAACGGGAACTACGCGGGTGAAACCGCGAGGCGTCCTCTAGTACAATACAAAATCAGAATTAATCCTTTAAAACTTACATTTATGTAAAACTGAATTTAAGCTATCGTTATAATATTATGTTAAAAATGCTCAAGATGATACGTATTGTAGTAAGCGTTTAACCTTAAAAGCATGCTGCATATACTCGTTGCAATACAATCAATAAAAACGCATAACCTCTCTTGGTTTAAAGTCGGTTAAATGTGAAATTAATCGGCAATCAAACAATTCTTGCATGTAAGAGCCTTTATTACTCCAATGAGAGAGAGATGAAGCTATATAAGACAAAATAACGTCATCCCTTTTTTGCAACCGAACAGGGGTTTATTTTCTTACTTTGTTATAATGTCACCAAAGTGTCTTGACAGAATTATTACATAGTAATTTTTATAAGCGTGATAAGTGCATGTTATTGAAAATAAGCAATTTTATAAAGAAAGTAATTTTAAGTTAAAATCGATAAAGTAGTTAGTATTTTTAATTCTAGTTTTTATTATTTGTTTTTAATATTGTGGGACAGAAAGATTGTATGTGTTATTTTAAATTGGATTCCTTTCTTCATGATCGATTAGAGCGACGTTTTCGGGATATCTCAAAAAGTAGTATGTAGTGTTGCTAGTTGCTATAATTTTATTATTTTTACCAAAAAAAAGAACGATCGTGAAACGTGAATCGTTGAATGAGTATTGATCTCCACAACGCTGGAATTCTCTCCTCATTTATTTAAGGTTTAATTTTTCTACTTTGACTTGACATAAGAAGCAAATATATTTTATAAAATGTGCTATATTAGTTTTAGGTTATCCTGATAGTCTGATAGGTTATTTTTATAGCTTAATCTTAGAGCAGCAATACTAAAGTACATTTGACACATAAATAAGGCATAAATTAAAAATCAGATACAAATGAGTACAGCCACATTATTATTGTTTAAGAAAGAAATTTGTAAACCCTCAACTTTAAAAAGTTCTAAAAACTGATTTTAGTTTCTATAAACACACAAGATACATACAAGTTTAAAAAGTGGTCCATATCATTTTTATTTTTTTGGTAGAATAAAAATATATGTTGTATAATTGAATCCAAACCGACTAAATGGGAGTTATTATTCTGTCTGTGATTGTTCAAGTCTATGTGGATGCCAATATACACTTTATTAGTTATTACGAAGTTGTGGTTGCTAGATGATAAGATTGTTAAAATTTGTGGGTAGTTTTGTCCCTTCAATCCTGATTAAAAGCATTTTTTTTCCGATGGTTATATTTTTCACTGTATTTTAGTTAGACTTAAGTTGTTGTAATCAATTGGTGTATTTGACACACTTGCTATCATTGCATTTATATACTGCCCACTACATTCACATAGCCATGATAGCAGGAGTTGCAACCGCGAAAACGCGAGAACAAGATGTCACGAATCAGTGTAGTGTACAAAATATTCATTGTTCTAACTATTGGCACGTTTTAAGAAGTCTTGGTTTAGTGTAGTGCCCGAGTCATTTGCTGTCACTTATATTTTTATGTTTAATGTGGTAATAAGCTTGTTCTGAGCATGCTTGAGAAATCTTTGTAACACTGCAGCTAAATGGCGTTTATACTAGTAGCAGCGATTATAAGCTCCATTTATGCAGATTTATATGTCCAGCCGTGCCTGCAATGCTCGTAAAATTATATAAAACGATTTTGTTTTGGTTTTAATCACGAAATAAATGGACCTTAATTATTATTATTTGTTATAAATTGAAATACATGATTTTATTATTAAAATAATTTGTAATTACCACTTCGATGTGTTTTATTAACCCAAAGAAGCTGAAAAGTATAATACATAACATAGATGGAATGACTGATAAAGCATAGGTATCTTCAAAGTTACTAAAATTAAAAGCGATGGATTAGGCGTATATTAGTACATTAATTTCATCATGATTTGAAAAAAAAAAAAGAATTAATCAAAAAATGTTTTTTGATATATTTCATTATTTGTACGTGATAGTGGCATAGGCTAGATTGGACTGGGCTTCCAGCCCGGGTCAAGGCTCGGGTGACTCCATACAAGCCTGGGGCCCGGGACGGGATAGTGGTAGCTGGGATACTATTATCGGAATATAATGAAATAAGTAAGTAGTAATGAAAGGCGACTAACGAAATGTATTTACAAGGCAGACGTGAATGGAAACGCCGGGAGGGGACGCCCTAGAAAGACATACATAGACCTTATAGGTGATGTTCTTCAAAAAGGCCAGGTGCGCAGTACTCATAACCGGCGTGTGTGATATGACTAGATGTATGAATGTGAGTGAAGTAAAAGAAGTAAGTAAGGATCGTAGCAGGTGGCATTCATTCTGTAGTTTCTGCCTGCGCCCATGGGAACAAGGCGTGAGTTTATGTATGTACTAGCTGACCCTCGGGGCTTCGCTCCCGTCAACTGGCTACCTACGCTGCCTACCCTGCTAACCCTGCCTACCCAGTCTACCCTGGCTAACCTGCCTACCCTGACTACCATGGCTACCCTGCCCCTTTTCTGCCTACCCTGGCTACCCTGCCCAGACTGCCTACCCTCCTGGCTACCCTGACTACTAGTGATTTGCCAACTCGGAATAAACCCGACTCGAGTTAACCCGAGTTGAAATTCACATGACTCGAGTTACGCAAATCGAGTTAACAAAACAAAGCTAAGTTAGAATTAATTATGTATTTGTTAAAAACCACTTTTTTACATATGTATTTGACAGATAAATTGGGTAACTTTCTCGAGATTTGGCGAGATGAGGCCCAACTTCGAGGGAAATTGAAGAAATAGGGGAGGAGGTATACAATAACATATAATTTTTTTTTTTTGTATGTTTGTTCCTAACGGAACAGGCTAAGGTCTGAGACCATGCTGCCTAGTCATCAGTATTTGTATTCTTTAGTATGCAATAGAACGCGGATGCAACACATTCTAATGTTTCTTGGAGCATTTGGCAGCAAATTGCATCGAGTCAGCCTTCCCAGTAAGCTTTGCAGAGGTAGTCAATACTACAATAAAATACTCCGCTCCACTATCCCGAGATCGCTTCTGTTAACGTTTTTACATATTGTCCAATTGCGTAGACAGTTGAGACACAAAACTACACCAATTTTATATCACAATATCCACTATAAATCAATTTGCAAATAATATTAACAGCCGCTGAACTGCACTCGAGAAAATCCCGCCAAAAACTCCAATAACATATAAACAAAATAAAGAATGCTTTATTTTGTTATCATAAAAGTGCCGAACTCCTGGCTTTTGAGATGCTTTTTATTGTTGGTTTTCGTGTTTTTACCTTTTTTTTTGGTTCAAACTTTAAAAATATTGATATTGTTGTAAAAAACATTTACGAAATAGTTAATAGTTTAAATGTTTGAATTGTGTATATTTGGTTCTTGTATGATATATTTTATTTTAGATTTTAGTGATAGCAACTCGAGTTGGGAAGAATACCACTCGAGTCAACTCGAGTTAGGCGCAACTCGAGTTAACTCGAGTTGCACATCTCTACTGACTGGCTACCATGGCTACCCTGCCCAGCCTGCCTACCCTGGCTAACCTGGCTACTCTGCCTATCCTGCCTACCCTGGCTACCATGACTACCCTGCCTCTACCCTGCCTACCCTGGCTAACCTGCGTACCCGGTCTACCCTGGCTACCATGGCTATCCTGCCAACCCTGCCTACCTACCTAGAAATTTTTATCTATCATCAATAGTTTTTTCAGCGCACGCCAAATAATGTATTTTACAGGCAACATTTTGCTATCATGGGTTACATTATTGCAATTTTCATAAGGAAGGATCTCTAATTTGTTTTTAAATAATATTATAGCCTATGACACTCAGGAATAATTAAGCTTTCTACTGGTGAAAGAATTTTCAAAATCGGTTCTGTAGATCCAGAAATTACCCCTTACAACGTCATAAACTCACAAACTTTACCTCTATATGTATTAGTCGGTGTACATAACGAAAAAAATTGGTACCTACCAAAGACACCGACTTCGAAAAAGAAAGTTATTTTTCACTTTGTAGTGTTTTTATTTGGAAGTCGGTAGATTTTTTTTGTAAAATGTTTTTTTATTGTGTCAATGTTGATGGTGAAGATAGCATTGTTTAACTGTCGCTTTCACTCGCTTACGTTTGTCGCATCGTCCTATCTCGCTTACTCTATGCAGTATCATCATCATCATCAGCCCTTTAATCTTCCCACTGCTGGGACACAGGCCTCCTCTCTGAGAGAGAGGGAATGCAGTATACTCGATGACAAAGGGGTTCCCTTGCGTGAACGAATGTAGAGATCCGCAAGAGAACCAGGGTTACCGATATAGCCCGAAGAATTGCCAAACTTAAGTGGCAGTGGGTAGGGCACATTGCTCGCATGGCCGCTGGGGTAAAAAATCCTGGATTGACGACCGCGAACCGGAAGACGTTTTGTTGGAACGCCTCCCACTAGGTGGACCGATGACCTGGTGATCCGATGGTTACGAGACGACAGGACCAGTCAATGTGTGCTTGCGGGAGGCCTATGTCCACCAATGGACGTCTTTCGGCTGATATGGTGATGATGATGATGATCTAATCACAGGCGCATTATTTTCGGAAATCTCGTGAGTGTTCAACTCTTGCCCAGACTCGTTAAAAATAAGTGGCAAAGTGCAATGACGAAAAATGCAAACCCACCGTTGAATAATTGCCGTATTTAAAGATTTCGCGCCTCGAGGCAAATACGGGCATGATATTCTATCTAGAATAATGATTTAACGGTGATTTTCCAAGAAAATATCAATTTTATGCTAGAGCCGCCGAAGCGAGCTTGAAGTTCATTTCGGATTGTTAAGTGGTCGAATATTGCATGAGAAAGTGAAGCGAGCTCGAAAAATTAACACTCCGTTAGTAATCGTAGATTAAATTTTCTTTTAATTATACTGTTAAAGAAATTTATATGCCGACATAAGCACAAAAAAGGCAATAAGCAATTTTGCATATGGGTTGCAAGAGCTGGGCCCTAGCCTGCACATACCCTATTTACCGCTTGTCTTGCGGCAAGGCCTGCAAGCCGGCACTAGAGAAGTGAGTTTCAAACAAGTAAAGAAGTAACTTAAAGGCCTAGGTAGCCTGGTCATATAACTTCCCAAAAAAAAATTAGATTTGACAGACATGAGACAGATGTCAGTTTTTTTTTTTTTTTTTTGGCGGGATTTTCTCGAGTGCAGTTCAGCGGCTGTTAATATTATTTGCAAATTGATTTATAGTGGATATTGTGATATAAAATTGGTGTAGTTTTGTGTCTCAACTGTCTACGCAATTGGACAATATGTAAAAACGTTAACAGAAGCGATCTCGGGATAGTGGAGCGGAGTATTTTATTGTAGTATTGACTACCTCTGCAAAGCTTACTGGGAAGGCTGACTCGATGCAATTTGCTGCCAAATGCTCCAAGAAACATTAGAATGTGTTGCATCCGCGTTCTAATGCATACTAAAGAATACAAATACTGATGACTAGGCAGCATGGTCTCGGACCTTAGCCTGTTCCGTTAGGAACAAACATACAAAAAAAAAAGAGACAGATGTCAATGTCAACGACAGGTGTTTTTATTCATGTTGTACCGGTTGTTTTTCACTAGCGAAAAAATATCAATACTATTTATGAAAGAACTCTTGTGCGAGATACAATCATAAATATAAAAACTTTTGTGTCGTTTTATTAAATGGTATTTGTTCTTTCACAATTTTATTTCGCAAAATGGCAAGTGGCGGCTTCCGTCTTCGTTTTGGTGAAAGTCAAACCAACGCCAGCGGTAAGTTCTTTGATTAGATTAATTAAACCTTTACATTTCTGTGCCTTGATCTTTAAAATACTCGTTATTTGTAACTGACCTCTTATTTGTTATGGAGTTATAAAAACAAAGTCAAATAAATAAGTTTCATTTGTCTCGACATTTGCCTTTTTTCTTGCATTCATATATGCACGCTTTTGTTGTAACAATTACAGATACTAATGAAATGGTAGACTCGCCATCAAGAAGGACTACTAGAATAAGGACTAAACCAAAGAAATATGGCGATTTCTTGGATAATACACCAACAAAGAGAAGATCTTATAAAGACATTAGCAGCTCTGAAGAAGATGAAGTTACAGATGAAGCTACTTTACAAAAACCTACAGGTATACAGTAGTACTATTTTCTTAATGTCGGCTCGCCTCGGCCTCGGCAATTATCGACTGAGGCTTTCCTCTCATTTTTTTAAATAAATTTCATTACGTTAAAAGAGTATTAACAACTGTTTATACTTCCAAGTTGATTGAGAGTGTCCGGTCTGCACCAAGTGTAAACGGAAACTGATTGAAATCCCACAACAGTTAAACACAGAGTTTGCTGAGGGACATTAAGAAAATATTTGTACTGTATGTGCTCTTGTTTATTGGATCTTTTTAAATCATAGTATACCACTATGTGAGAGTTAGTGGAAGCTTAAGGCCCAAGAACCAGTCTCAAGCCATAATTTACATACAAGTGTCCCCAGTAACCAGTTTTATGTAATGTCTGAGGATGAATTTCTGTAATATGGCCCTCAATTAGGTAATATAAATAAGTAAAAAATACTATGTATGCAAACTAAAAGATAATTTTAAAATAACAATTAACTAAAACATTAATTTATTCAATTATTTAAAGAGCAGTGGAGGCCCAGTAGTAACAACTGTAACTTACAAGTTGTAGGTTCAAACCCAGGCAGGTGCTTTACATTGTGTAAATTATTTCATCACCACTGCTCCCAAAACGGTGAAGGAAAATATCGTGAGGAAACCGGCAGGTCTTAAAAACAAAAATTCGCCCATTCCCTCTCTCAGGGAGGAGGCCTGAACGCACAAAGGACAAAAGGAAATCTAAGTGCAGAAATGGGGTCCATCTATCTTATCTATCAATTATTATTTAAATTTTATTATTTGATCACTTCTAAAAATCTTTTATTACAGCTTTATTCAGTGAAGACGATGTAGAAGGCCAAGACATGTTCAAATTCAAATCCCGACACACGAAGCTTGATCTACAAAACAAAGTTAAGGCAGCTATAAGCAACTCTCCTAAACCCACCGATTCACCAATGAAAACACCAAGGAAACTGGCTGCATTCAATAGCCCTCTGACCAAAGTATCTCAGGCTACACCTAAACAAGTTAAGGATATCATTAAGAAAAGTAAGCATTCTTTGTATTGATGATTCAAAAATTTAATTTGCTTTGACCCGCAGCCTAATTGCGTAAGTGAATTTGGCAAGGCAAAGGGTTTGACACCATCAATCGACCAATATCCACATAGCGTCTTTCCTCTTGCATTTGATTGTTTGATTGATGGGGTCAAAACCCTTTGTCTAGCCGAATGTCTATGCTTGGCCTAGGCTGCTGAACTTCAACTCAGACACATTGACAGAATTAAATGTATCAGTAACCTACCATGGTACATTGTACATTTACCTGATGCAGTGTAAAGAAACAACATTTCTACTGTCATCTATATTTTAAGAGCAGACTCTAATAAGTCTTACAAAGAATATCTCAACAAACGTATAACTGGCCCAAGAGGATGCTGTTACACCTCTCTTTTTAACCGCTGACAGAAAAAGAGGAGTGTTATGAGTTTGACATGTGTACCTGTGTGTTTTGTATTAGTGTATCTGTCTGTGGCATCATAGCTCCTAAATGGATAAACCGATTCTGATTTAGTTTTTTTTTGTTTAAATGATGACATTATCGGGAATGTTCTTAGCTATGTTTGATGAAAATCGATACAGCTGTTCAAAAGTTATGATCGTTTTACTGTTTGAATTGGGATATTTTCGCAAAGTATCGTGTCATAATTACATGTTCGATAGATTCTAAGTGTGGTTACTACTAGATAAATTAGGTAGTTAAAAATTATGGAATAAAAAAAATGTCAGGTTTGTTGTCTTTCTAGGTTTCTATAGTAAGGATCATTATATTTTTTTTCAGTACAAATTGCCTTTATTATTAACACCAGTGCATGTTTTTCTACATTTGTGCCAAATAAATGTATTTTCTTTCTTTTTCAGGAATTATTCATGAAGTTGCATCAGATAGTGGTGACAGTGATTTTTCTGGCAGCAGCAGTGATTTTGTACCTGAAGGAAGTGACCATAATGAGGTAATGTTCATCATGGTATTTTGATAATTAATTACAAAATAATTTGGGTCTCCATATAGACCCAAAGTATTTTATTCCTCTCTGTTTACTTTAGGGTCTCCAAATGCTTTAGAAACAAATTGGAGTATATAAAGACTGTAGCATGTATTTCTGTCTAAAAATATATGGAAATGATTCCAGTTCTTCTTTATCATTATAAGAATCACAGCCAAGAGATATTTACTGCTGGGGGCCTGACTCTCTTATTTACAATCATCACATCACATCATCAGCCTATTAATGTTCCCACTGCTGGGAAACAGGCCTCCTATCTCTGTGAGAGGGGGGTGGATGTCACATGTCTTCGAATTTCTGGTTCTGAGACGGTTTACTCACGATGTTTTCCTTCACCGTTTTGAGAGCAGTGGTGATGAAATAATTTACACAAAGTAAAGCGCCTGCCTGGGTTCGAACCCACGACCCACAACTTGTAAGTCGCGGCCGATACCACTGGTCCACCACTTTACAATCATTCCCCGTGTAATTAAATATTATGCATTTTTGTGGCAGCGGCCACGCAATCTAACCCACACATAGCGCCGTGCGCAAAGATGAGTTGAACCATCTATAAATTAATTGCGCTAAGGCTCATGACATAAAACTCCCCCAAGGAGTACATGTATACTATATTTACAGATTTTTTTTATATGAGTGTTACAATTTCAGACTGATTCTCAATCATCACCAGCAGCATCATCTGAAGAAGAGGAAGAAGAACAACAACCAAAGAGAGTGGTTGGCAAAGCTGGCAAGAATAAAGAAACTAAAACAAAAGTGAAAGATTCAGAATACTTTGTCACCCCAGACAATTACTTTATGATGCATTCCAGTAAAAAGGTAAAATTTGAAAATATTGCATATTTCATACAGCCAAGGTCCCAGCGCTAACAAAGAAAATTTGGTTCAAATAAATGTCACTAGATGGCGCGATATGCATCGATTTGTTATTGAATTGTGTAAAATTAAATTTTTCTAGAATTGATCATAAAAATCTCCTAAGCACAAAATTATGGAATATTGGGCTCTTCATTCACATTTCAAAGATTATTTGAATGGATCGTTTAAACTCGATTCCAATAGATGGTGCATTTTTAAATATCTGAGGCATGCTACTGGATTTTCTTAATTTGTATTGTAACACATTTTGGTACAATGAAACTGTAAAAACATGCAAAAAAATACTATAAAACAAATCGTCACTATATTTAAAGAAAACAAATTTCACGAACCGAGAAAACTCTTTTACTTGCAATTCACTGCTAACACCGAACGCGATCGACGTACTTATAAAAATAATCAGCCTAATCAGATGGAAAACGCTAGTTACGTCAGCACGGTTTCTTTGTACGGGATGAGTCATCTGTATGCTAGTATTATTTTATCTGTGATACAGCTAAAGAATACCCACCAACTATACAGTATTAATTGAGAATTGTTCTTTGTTAAAACTTTGTAATAATTTTCTTATAATAAATTAAATATATTATTATTTTCTTAATTACAGATCGCTACTTCAGATCATACACTAGCGAGACTAAAAAACTTAAATGTCAATGAAAATGATCTTGATGAAATTCAAATATCAGTTGAACACAAAAAGAGTATAAATGAACTGAACCAAACATACACACAACTGTTCAACAAATGGCTGTACGTCTTGAGTGAAAACTTCAACATTATACTGTACGGAGTCGGTTCAAAACGTTCAGTACTACAACAATTCCAAATGCAGAAACTGAATGACTTTCCATGTATTGTTGTAAATGGTTTCTTTCCAAGTTTAACTATAAAGAACATTCTTGAAACAATTGTTATTGATCTGCTAGAGAATAGTCACGTGCCCTCTAACGTGGGAGACGTTGTTAATTTAATAGATACTCAGTTGACGGAGAATGGCATGGAGTTGTTCCTGATAGTACATAATATAGATGGCACTATGTTGCGGAATGCTAAAGCGCAGTCTATGTTGGCAAGTATATCTCAAATCAAGAATGTTCACACAATTGCAACTATTGATCATATTAATGCACCATTATGTAAGTATTATTGATTTATTAAGGTTGTTTTGTTATCGTCATAGAGACCTGCCAGTCCTCAACTCTACGGCGAATATATTTTTAAACATATATATAAACATTAATTTTTTGACTTCATTGTAATTTTATCCTCCCTACCCTACCTACCCAACCCTACCCTACTCTACCTACCCTACCCTAGCCCCCTTATTAATAAACACAGAATAAAGTTATACCAAGTATAAACCTATGAAAATGTATGGTTATTCCTTTGTTATTCCTGGTTTAACTTTATTCCGTGTTTATTAATAAGGGGATTAGGGTTTAAAAATAGTTTACGACCGATTCTCAGACATTCCAAATTTGCACCAAAGTTTTCATAAAAATCGGTCAAGCCGGTTCGCAGGAGTTTGCAGACAAACACTGTGACACGAGAATTTTATATAACAAAGTTATTTTTAATTATTTCAGTATGGGACCACACAAAGCTCAGTAAATTTAAGTTCACATGGTGGGATGTGACAACTTTTGTGCCTTACTCAGAAGAGACTTCTTACGAGAACTCGCTGATGACGCATCGCAGTGGCGCATTACAACTGTCTTCACTCATGAGTGTTTATCAATCCCTTACCACAAATGCTAAAGGAATCTTCAAAATTATAATTGAATATCAATTGGAAAATCAGAAACAGCATTATCAAGGTAAATGTAGGGTTTTATTACCCTCTTTTTTGATTTTAGGTAATAGATAATATTGTTGAGACTTCCTAATCAAGTGTGATTCAAAACAATCAGGGTGATTATATCTTTCTAACACACTCAAAATCTGGCTCCTACCCCAACCGCTTTTAGGCACGCAATGTACTGTATATCGCACTCGTGCACTTACCCAGTGCAGGGGCATCCGCTTTACATATTAAATTTATTATACTTATAATATCGGGACGGCGAACGAAATAAATCGACGAGCCATTTCTCACAATAATTTGTTAAGTACTAAACATAATAGTAAGTTTAAAATCATTTTTTGATACACGTGGGCATTTGTCATTGCAATCTCTCAGCTCCATAACGCACCCGCCCCCGGTCTATTCCGTCTCTGCCCGGAAAGTTTTATCCAAATGTACATTTCGAAATCTCATAGTTTCGAAATTTCGGAGCGTATTTGCATATTTATTAAATTTGAAATCGACATCCCTTAAAATCTAAATTTCGAAACTCGATTTGTTTAAATAATATGTTGTTTTATATAAGTTATGAAAGAGGAAAGCAAAAAGAGGATCATATGAATCTGAATACGAATCTAAAGCCAATGAGAACGTTGTGATGAGCACTAATAGCGATTTTGAAAATTCTTTTATTGTTTGATAAAGTATGTTCCGAAATTGGTCCCATTTTAATTTGGTGAAGTTCTGATGAAGAACTTCGGAGATATACAACAGAACTCTTCAATAAATAACGGCAAATGTCTCGGGATTGCTGCAATCGCATGTCTGTTTATTGTTTATACCATTTCATAACATAACATCACGCCAGTACGCTCCTAAAGGGTACGCAGATCTTTCATTTCACCGGTTATGTTCAAGTTTCATGAAATCTATTCTGGCGTTATAGGTACCTTACTAACTTACCTATTAGGTAAGTACAACTAAAAAGTGAAAAATAAAAAAAGTTTTTGAAAAAAAATGCTACCGACTTCCAAATTCAAAATTACAAAGTGAAAAATAACTTTATTTTTAGAAGTCGGTGTCCATAACGCAAAAAACCGGCCAAGTGCGAGGCGGACTCGCGCACGAAGCGTTCCGTACCATTATAGCAAAAAACGGCATAAAAATCACGTTTTTTGTATGTAAAACAGAATAAAATAAATATTCATTGTTTTTAGTATTTGTTGTTATAGCGGCAACAGATATACAACATCTGTGAAAATTTCAACTCTCTAGCTATCACGGTTCTTGAGATACAGCCTGGTGACAGACAGACAGACGGACCGCGGAGTCTTAGTAATAGGGTCCCGTTTTTACCCTTTGGGTACGGAACCCTAAAAATGGTACCTACGAAAGACACAGACTTCTAAAAGTAAAGTTATTTTTCACTTTGTAGTTTTGAATTTGGAAGTCGGTAGTATTTTTTTGCAAAAAGGTTTTTTTTACAAAGTTTTGTGGCATAATTGTTGACCTGTTCGCTAGCGAAGCTGATATAAGCTAGTTATTTATGATAATCCGAATTGTGACCGACACTGGCATGGCTTCTATCAGGGATTTTATAATAACAACATTTTCAAAATTGTCGCCAAATATCAGAATTAGGCGGTCACTGGTTCAAAAGTTACAAATGTGGCCAAGCTGGGGTGGGGAGGTGCTCCCCAGATCGGCCACCTATTTACCTCTTGAACCAGTGGCCCACAAATTCTGATATTCGGCGATATATTTCACTAATTAGCGACTATTCAACGGATCTCTTTTCATCTTTTGTTTTCAGGGTTGCCATTCAAAGACTTATACTCCAAGTGCCGGGAGCAGTTCTTAGTAAGCTCAGACCTAGCATTAAGGGCTCAACTCACCGAGTTTTTGGATCACAAACTCGTGAAAATGAAACGAACTTACGACGGAAGTGAAAATCTGGTAATACCCATTGATAATGTATTAATGCAACAGTTTTTGGACCAACAAAATAGTTGACACTGATCGTTTGAATATTTGTTGGTCTTGATTAAACTTTTTTAACGTATTTACCTATGTGTTTCACTATAAGTTTCCCATTGTTCAGTTAAAAGGAATTAAAAAAAAGAAACAAAAATGTTGTATTTAGCTTTTATTTTACAATCCCAGAAATAAAGTCTTAATAGGATTATATATAATATATATCAACAGGCCAAAGTTGTAAATTACTTAAACTTAATGACTTACACAATATAATAAAATTATTAACTAAAATTCTCTTCAACATATCTGGCACGTTCACCATGATGCATCAACCAAACATTTCATTGATATTCATAAGTGCATTAATTGCTATTTTAAAATTTAAAAAGATTGTAGAAAAATACTCTCTGAACTGATCAGACGTCAAAGATTTGATCTAATTAATCAGATTACGATATTTTACTACGCCCATTGAAAATTAATTTTGTTTTACTGAATATGTTCAGTTATCATTAGTGAGATTACGAATAATTTATATTGCATTTCATTAAATTTTATTCCGATTTCAGGATATTACACATTTCTATAATACAATCTGCCCAGTTAGTAGGTAGATAAAAGAATGTCATATAAAGCTCTGACCATCACTCAACCAGCCAAAATGTGTACCTGTACTAACTCGAAAGTTGTTTTGTAGAATTGTTTTGTCCAAGAACTAGTATAGGATACCAGGTCCAGTCAACTTGCATATTTTCTCAAATTACTATATAAACCCAAGCACAGTTTTGAGACATGATATGGCATTGCTGCATTGTGCATTTGTAAAGGTTAATACAGTTCAAAAGCTATAGCAGTAAATAAATCCGAGAAAATAAATAAATGGTTATGAGGGATTTACTTTAGCTCTTTGTTGTTCTTGTAAAAATATTTAAATCTCCCTCTTATATTATACGTTATATACTCGAAACCATGGATGTTGATGGATATTCCTCATTATTATTATAATTTGTAATTATAGTCAATAATTCTCTACATGAAAATTGACATCAATGTCATAGTATTTAAAAATTTTAGTATGTCTTTATCAGTCTAACTTGGTCATCAAAAAACAGGCGGCGCCCATATCAGAACTGAAGTTGTAATAGATCCCAAGGGCGGTTTTGGAACAGTTTTGTCTAACAATTTACTCATGTTCTTCTCACTTACAGCTAATTAATACAATTTATCATAACTGTAGATCAAATGAGAGCTATTTTAAACTATAATCATGCACTTCCATTTCAATGATTAGACTAAAATTAAGCATATCAATAGAATAAAAAATGATTATTACATAAACAATTTAATTGAAACATTAACTGTCGGACAACAAACTACAGATTTCACACGTCTATAGAGACATCAACATTAATCAATTATAGAAAAACTTTGTCAAATTGTACGACGTTCAGTAGACGCGGTCGCGTTATATACTAGAGTGAAAGCGATTGAGTCTAGCCTCGTTGGGTGTCTGGTATCGATCTCACGAATGACAACTAGTCTAAGGGGATGACTGCGGGTTTCGTGGTTGTGAACAGGTTTATTGTCCGATGCATCGGAGCGCTGTACACTTACAAACTAGTAAGATAATTCCGCTTAAGGCAACACTCAGTTTTCTTCATCATCCTCATGTTTCCGCTTTTTACCCCGAGTGCTTTCTTCGGGCTCACCGTCTGCATTCTCCTCACCATCTGGATGATAGAAAAAGAAATTATTAAAACTTTATAGATGCAGTCGTATTCAAGAGTGTTCGAGTTTTGAAAGTTTGTAACATAAATGGCGGGATATCTCCATAACTACTTTTTTTGAAATATTTTTTAGCCATTTTCAGGTACATTATTCTAATTGGTCATAGGCAATAATTATGTCCGTATAACTGAATGTTCAAGGTTTGATAATATAGTCAAATATAAACTTGGGTACTGCTTATTGTGTATTTGTGCACAGCATGAATTAATTACAGCTTAAATATTTCGAATAAAAAAGTAGCCTTTTATGACACTCAATGATAATGTAGCTTTCTCTCAGCAATAGAAATTTCGAAATCGGATTCGTAATTCCATATATTACCCATTACAAATAAACATACAATAGTGATGATGACTAAAAATATTACATTTCCATCAGGTAGGTAGTTGAATAATAAATATTGGACGTGTTTTTACTTTTGTCAGTTAAAATTTCGCGTAACCTCACAAGACTCTGAACTTTGACGCGCTTATAAATTTTTATTGATTTGTTAAAGCAAAAATAAGTGTCCAATATTTTTTTTGATAATCTAAATGATTGACTAAACAGAATTCAGAAGCCATGATTGCTGTTAAAATAAAAATTCAATTTATAATATGTTAAGATCACCTTGTACTTTAGAATTTTGATTGCCCTCGCGATCGTTTTCTACTTCTTCGTCGTCAACATCTTCATCTTCTTCCTCTGCATCTGAGCCGTCATACAAAGAGCTGGCAGAGCTTTCCTCTTCTGCGGAATTAGAATTCGTATCTATAGTAATTTTTATATAAATTAATGTCTAAATTCGTCACTAGAGATTATAATTTGTAAACGAAGGTAAACCAGACGTAGATAACGAGGGTAATTACAAATTGAGTATAACATTATGTCCTAGCATAGCACATTAGTGTTCTAGAATAATGCAGTGCAGTTTAGCTTTGCTGCATCACAACAAGTCCTGAAGTTCAATGCTGTCACTCATTTAGTATTGTTTTAGGTACAAATGGTCCCCAAGTGTCATATAAAGTGTGGACCTCAAGTATCATATAAAGTTAAATCATATTGACACTTACCAAGATTATCATTGTAGACTACACTGAGTGATACATCCTCATCATCATCCTCATCTTCTTCTTCAACTTCTGAACCTGAAACAAACGAAACCCTATGAAAATACTACCAACATTCAAATATTACGTTTACAAATGTTGCAGCCAGCACAAGAAAAATCCAAACCAACTATGAGAAGAAGCTGCAGAGTATCTTACATAGACAGACAAATTTTACACAAGCATCACTGACATAAAATAACGATGCTTACTCTTTAAAAGGAAACCCATGTGGAATAGCAGACCATAAACAGTGTATAATATCATTGGAACAGAGGTTCTCTCCTCTTCTGGCCTTTCTGATATGCTATCATCATCATTTATCACCAACGGACCCAAATCTATGTCCAGATCTGTAATGTGGTATTCAATGTACCCTTTCAATAGGTTGCTTTTTTTCTGCCCTTGTCTGGTTGTAGACAAACACAGCATTAAGGTGATTAATAGGTTATTCTAATGTATTATGAATGATGTGACCAGCTGTGGTCAGAGGTCTGTAGAATACCCGAACAGGCAGATTTGATGATGATTAATTATGGTGCAAATTACTTAATTGATAAATAATACAACAGGTTCGAAAACCTGCAATATTTGAATGATTAGGCTCACTGATTTGATTAACTTCTCTTGGAGGAATTGTAGACAAATCAATTGGTTTCAATGAAGATGCAAGTAGTTCAACAGGTGTCCCAAAATATTTCTATAGAATACTTTGCCTTGCAGTGGGCCAATAACTGGCTTACTGCATTGGTATTTTTATTATATAAGTTGTATCAACAAGGTACACTAACCATCTTCTTCACTATCATTGTTTCCATTCATTTCATCTTCTTCCTCTGCATCACTGTCTTCAGCTTCTCTATCTTGTTTGTCAAATCTGAAATCACCAATTATGTTATAATTAGACATACTTTTATGTTAGTGATCTAATAAGTTAATTCACTTTGGGTAAATTAATAAAAATGTATGTAAATGAGGCAACCACAGAAGGGATTAAGTGGGTTTGTCTGGCCTTAATGAAAACTAATGACTTAAGGAAATAATCTGTTGTAGTGGTGTCAGCTAAGGTGGTTTGTGCAATACACATTTTAGCTCTTCATATAGCTCATGGAATGGTATTGTTAAGATAACATTAGAATAAAAAATGGCCATATCTTACCCGTCTAAATATTTTAAGGAGGGGTGTAGTGCAAACACCTTACTCCTATATTCCTCAATAGAAGTAACTTCATTGTTGAACAAATCAAGATTCTTCAAGTACTCGAAGTCCTCCAAAGGCTTTAGAGTATCTAAATCTTTAATTTTGTTTCCTGATAAGTTAAGATGTGTCAGCTTTTTGCAACCATTGAGGAAGTTCAATCCATTGGATATCCTGTTGTCAGAAAGCTCTAGTTTCCTGAGCTTAGGCAGTTTTGGAAAACCTTTGAGTGTAGTTAGACCAACATTATTGAGGCTGAGGTTTTCAAGATTAATATATTCATCTGTTAAACCAACTATATTGGTGCTCCTGCAATTATCCAGGTTTAATTCTTTTACCTGCAATAAAAAGAAATAAAAGCAATTAGATCTCCAGTGTAAAGCTTTATTATACCGTAACATCATCTAAATTTTCATCTATATTATCAAGGGTATCAAAGTAGTAGATCTATAGGTACCAAAACCTTGGTGAGTAGGTAAGTAGGAACGTACAAGTCAATCGATTGACACCATGACACGTATGTAGTCGGATTTGCGGCATTTTAAAAATTATCTAAAAACTAATATCAGTCCAAAAACCTTTAGTAATTACTATTTAGTGATCATAAATTAGGTAGCCGTCAATCACGCATCCAACTTACTATCTAGTTCTACAGTAGACGCATGTAGAAGCATCATAATCTAACAAGAATTACAAGGTTATTCAGTGCAAGTTATTATATTTTTGGCGTGTGCAGTAGCAGAGCCGGTATGAAAACCTCGTCGAATTGAAAAATCATTGTTTTTTTTATACTTCTATCCAACCTTACAGAAGAACAATCAATGAGAAATATATTTAATGAGTAATGTTACTGGCTTGCTGCGTATTTATTGAAAGCAAAGTCAAGTCAACCAAAACGTCAAAATGGTGTTAGTTGTCAAAGACACAGGCGTAGTTTATAAAATCCATGAAATGAGTGATTATTTTGGGGAAATATTCATTGCAACATGAAAGGGATGTGTTCGTATTATAGTTTGCATAACGATATGTATTTGCGGTGTTGTAGTTCCGATTGTAATTGAAATTGTTTTTACTTTGCAATGGCGGATGACACGAATCATCGCGACGCAATAAAAATGGCCGCTATATTGGTAAGGCGTGCGTCAATAATACGACTGCAGTTAAAAGTGTAAATAGACCAAATTAGTAACAAAAACATGCTCAGTGACATACTTAAACACATTTATTGATAACATTACAATCACTTCTAGTTTTTACTGGGAGTTTAGCTTGCTTAGGTGAAAGGGCGCGAAATTATATCATGAAGTAGCTACACTACAATCAAGTTTACACTTTGAGCGGTATGGCTTATTATGAGATAAGAAGTTTTTCCAATTGCTATAAACAACAATTTTGTCTATCTAGTATTCCATTTCAAATTCAATATTCGTTAAAAACTTTTACATTTCGTAAAATACCTTTGACATTGACAACACATTAATCAATGAGCCCTCTTTTCAAAGCACAAGTTTTTGATATAAATATTACCTAACAAATACGGGAAAGTAGAGTATTGTCTGATTTGATGGAAATATGCCTTTCAGTATTGTAAATCAGCCTTCAAAAAGGGTACATAACACGTCCAACATCCATAAGTTTCGACACTTAACCTCAATAACCGAATATTTACAATAAGAATGCTTCATCTGCTTGGATAATCTGAATAAACAAGTTAATCATTGAAGGGGAAATCTAATAAAGCATAGAAAATGATTGTCTGGTCAAATACTTCATTAGAATGTACAATAATTATGTGCACATGAATGAAACGTAACAATCGGCAATGGCTAATTTCTATACATAATAATGCCACATCTTTAATTAGGAACTGGATTTACATGCTACTGTATATCTAAATGATAGGAACCGAAGATTACGTTGATTTACTGACAATAATCATATTTTTTAAGTATGTATTACATTTTGTACCTGATGAAATACGTATCGACAAAACATTCCAATATATCGAAAAATAGATTTCGTTTACCTGTGAAGGATTTCTTCCTCTCAATTCCAAGGCGACCCTCTTTTCCATCTTTTAGAGTCTGTTGATTTCCAGTTTAAAACACTTCGCGTATTTAATATTTCTCAAGGAACTAAATCACTAAGCTTGGGTTTCAAAACAGAAGGAAACTATAGATACACGAGTGACGTCGTACTAGAGGCGCCGTCTGGTGTCGAAATAGAGCATCCGGATACAGTACAGTTGAGCAATTGATTATTGTTTTGTAAAGACACTTCTCAATAAATACATTTCAAGATAACTTGAACTGCTATGTAAAATCATAAAAAAATATTAGAATTGTCCAAAAACTCACAAAGCACTTGTTAGAATTCTTAAATCCAATATAAAGTTAGGTCGTTCTGGCTTACGTTGGTAGTGTGTAGTTGCGAGGTTGGCGCCTTGCCGGTCAAAAGGCGGCATTTACAAAATGTGTTATGGTGTGAGTAGCCGGTAAAGCGTGTTCCTGTATTTTTATACCACGGTTTACCGGTAATTGTAAGAATTTAAACTTATATGAATCTTTTAAGTAATTTGTCTACAATTTTTTTGATTATTATCAGTTGCATATAAATATATCCATCAAAATTCGACTGGAGCGGCTAGAACAGTAAAAGGCAAACATGTTCACGACAGCTGTATGCCCGTTATGGACTGGGCAGAGGTCTGATTCTGAGGTTTTTTTTAAGTGTTAGCAATATTTTACTTGAAAGTTTCTATTAGAAGAATTAAACATACTGTTCATTGGGGGTTTCTACTTAGACTCGGTTAATACGAAGCGCGAAGATTTCACGAACCTTCTCTAATTAGAATCATTATTTTTTGGCTTAAATTGAAGAGAAACCCTCTTAAACTTAAAAAACCCGTGTCGTTCCCTTTATTCGTTTTTTATATCGATGAAAACATTAACCTACCAATTGCAACGACCTTTTAATCATGACCACAGTACTGTGGTCATAGTGGTCACCGGGGTACACACTGATAACATTTAGGTACCTACCTACACTGATGTGTATGAAGTGTGTGAAGAGCTTGTAGAACCTTCCACCTCGTGTGGCTTCATTGCTCAAATGTGTAGGTAGGTACCTACTCTTCGGTCAGTGTGTCGTCTTAGGTCGTCACAAGGGTCGATTTCAGCAATGAAACTAATCGTGATTTATTCAACTAAACTCAGTGTATGCAAATACAGCGTTCTGATTGGTAGCTTCCCAGCGGTCTCAACCAATCAGAACGCTGTATTTGCAACGGACTTTAGTTGAACTAATCGCGATTAGTTTCATTGGAGAAATCGGCCCTTAAATGTCTTAAGTAAGTACTTCAAAAGCAGAACCAGAGGTATTCATAGTATCTTCTATCATTTCATTGTCAATGTGAATTACAGGTTGAAGGACAGTTTTAGTGTTAAAGAACAATTTCGTGTTAATTTGAACATATTTTGCGTCTGGACGAATAGTCGGGATTGGCAGCAGGGCTGAGTATGTGACACTATCAATTGCAAGTTACAAACTGGACAGTCATGTATGAACAATCACAAACTATATCATTTGTACGACCGTCAGTAAAGTTACAGTAATCCCTAATCTTTTTGGCCGCACTGAACATAGGCGTTCCGATGCGCCTCATGGCATGGCGCGCTGCGGTTTTAGTAATAGATTTACCTCCGGTTTCAAACACTCGATTATCTGGTTGTTAACCTAATCGACGAATAATCGCCAGTTATCTGCTGTGATTGGCTGTTGGAAATTCATTCAACCAATCACTGCAGATAACACGTGCTGGAGACGTTGTCACATTAATTTTGCAATAATTTAGCGTTGAGAAACCCGCAGCCTTATACTGTGGCCTTATTGTGTATTGTGTAATGAATTCGGCAAGGCACATCGCGTCTGTAATTTTTTTTTCTTTTCTATAGGCTTGCGCTTGGCCACTATCTCACCTGATGGTAATCGGTGATGTGGTCGACGGTGAAGCATGCTTGCCTAGAAAACACCCATTCACTCTTAAGACCCCTAGATTGTAGCTATCGGGAAACAGACTCCGGCAGGGAATTCCACTCCTTAGCTGTACGCATGTGACGTCGCATGTGATTGGTCGATTTTTCATACTCTTTTCCCTTTGCCTTGCCGAATTCATTACACAATAAGGCTGCCGGCCTTACTACTGCGCATACATTGTAGCCAACTTCAGAGCGGCCTAGAAAATTAGAGAATATACCTACCTAGTAAAAAGGGGCCGCAGGACGTTTTAGCTTTTACAGAGTTCCATCGTTAACGTTCTCTCTTGTCATCAATTACAAGAAAAATACCCAAGTATACAAAATTAAGATGTATCACCAAAAATGAAAACATAGGGGCATAGTACCTATATGTATATCTTTCTTTTACAGTTTATGGAATATCTTTTAAATTGGTCCAATATTGGAGGAGGAAAAAGGCGAGAGCCAAACCTCGCATTATGACATAATACTTAGGATTTTCAGATGGATGTCTGCGACCGCATTTCCTCTTAAGCTAATGAGGTAGTCCAACAAGTTAGTAGGTAAAGTCATATAAAGTTAATAACTAAAACAGCACTACGGAAAACGCCGCGATTGGACCTGGATTAACACGCATGCTTTTTATCCATGTTGCTTTTAGGACGAGAGCCCATGACTAAATTATGATTCCACAAATATTAGTATCAGAAATTTTCCGCGTCGCATCTGATCTGACCGCATTTTCGAATGTCCAAAATAGGTATCACGATAGAGGTGTTTACTTGTGACAAGCATATAACGTCGTTGATAGTCCAATTCCGCGTAACTAACATTGGTAAATACTGCGTATGTACAAAAAATCAAAAATGAGATTTCGCGGTTTTAGGTAACTGATTGTGATTGGCATCGACCTGTGTGACAATTGTTTTAATTGACCCATAGGAAGAGAGTAGGTATTTCAAAAATAACAATACCGCGGATCTTTTGACGACAGTGGTGCCAACTTAGGGTAATTTACCCTAGATTTAGAGTAAATTTTAATCAGCAGGGTAATTTTTAGGGTACAAACTCGGTGAGGGTAATTTTAGGGTAATTTTTTGTTGATTCCGTAATAGAAATTTTTAACTTATTTGAGTAAAATTTTGTAATAAAATGGACTTGCACTAGATTTTACTGTCTCGTCTTGTGTATGATCTTGGATGAAATGTATCAAATATAAATAGTACTGAGAGGGAAAGCAAATTAAAAACTTTAGGGTAATTTTTTCATTTAACTTAAAATCTAGGGTAAATTGGAAACAGACTTAGGGTTAAACAAAAACAAGACCTGGCAACACTGTTTGACGAACAAGTTACGATACGAAAGCCGCGTATCCGCGCCAATTTGTATTAGTGTGTGCAGCGTATATGTGACGCTCCGGGCAAAAATTGATTTTATATGTAATTACTGGATTATTTTTAATGTAAGTATGACACACGTATTTACACTTTATTATAAATACAATTGTGATGTTTTTTATTCTGAAATTGTGTGATTTCGAGTATAGTACATTAGATTAAGAAAAACGAAACGCTCCTATTCTAAAGTTCGTTCAAAGTTCAGCCGATTAGTTTTTAGAAAATTAGTTTTTTGGTCCTCCTGCAAAATCAGTGAAAGTGTACATACGCTGTATTTAACAATGTTAGTTACGCGGAAATGGACTATCAATGACGATAATATACTTACTGTCATAATTTACATTGGCATGACCAAATTCACCATATTGATAATTACGCATAATATTATGTCGTGGTGGCCCAGTGGCTGAGACCTCGCCTCTCGTGCTCGAGGTCGTGGGTTCAAATCCGGGCATGTACTAATGTGACTTTTTCAATTCATATGTACTTTCTAAGTTTATCTTGGACATCGCTGACAACGGTGAAGGAAAACATCGTGAGGCAGTACCTATTTGTAAGTTTGTGCTCCATTGGTGTAATTGCTGCAAGGCGTTCCAGTGCGGGGGTAAACAAACAAATAAATAAATATTATTAGGAATAAATGTTTTGCCATAATTGTATATTGCGATAAAATCCTAAAAATAATGAATAGCATGATGGCTAAGTCAGTGTAGATAACTTTTCCATAGTAAGCCATTTTACTAGCTTTTTACCCGACTGCCGAAGGAGGGTAATGTTTTTATCAGTCTATGTATGTGGCGTTCTAGAGACCAAACGCGTTGCCCGATTTTGATGATTCTTACGTCAATCGATTCGTCTTAATCCTACGAGTGTCACTGGCTACATTAAAATTGGAAATAAAATAATGACGGCTTTTGGGCGCCATATTGTGGGGCACCAATTTTTTTTTCTTCCATCCCGTCGTGTGGGATATCAAAATAAAGGGTTTTAAGAGATATAACATGTGTACCTATGCTTAAATGTAAATAATTCTAATAAAAAATAACTAAAAAGGTATAAATAAAAAAAGTTAATTCAAAAATTCAAAAAACCCGACTGCGTAAAAAGCGAACTGACGTAACCAGAAGAACATCATGCTGTGCAGTCGCAGGATAAATCTGGTTATGGTCAGCCAGCTCGCGAACATGTATGACAGTAACCCACAGACTACTTAGAGATACTATAAGTAACCCAATTTAAATATCTCGGCTCAGTAATTTCCGAAAACGGGGACGTAGATGCAGACGTGGCGCACAGAGTAAATGTTGCCTTGCAAAAATGGCGAAGTATGACGGGCGTCTTAAGCGAAAACCGAATGCCAATACGCACAAAAGGCAATGCAAGATGGCGGTTAGGCCGGCAATGATGTACGGTACTGAATGCTGGGCCGTGAAAAACAGCCGCGTTCAAAAACGTGTAGTTTTTGAACGTGGCTGTTTTTCACGCACCACAGAAATTAAAATGCTGAGGTGGTCTGGAGGAGTAAAGAGAATGGATAGGGTCCGCAACGAATACATCCGAGGCTCTTTAAGGGTGGCTCCAACACAGGAAAACGAGATGGTATGGACATGTCATGAAGAAGGACAGAAGAACACGTCGTGAGAACGGCTTTGAGGCTTACCTGACGGTAAAAGAGGTCGAGGGCGACCTCCTTTGACATGATAGACCAGTACGAATCTCCTCAAGAAGGAGAAATTGCTTGATCCGACAAACCTCGACAGAACGTCTTGGCGCCCGTGAAATAAGGAGAGCCGACGTCACCTAAAGTGGGAAAAGGCTAGAAAGAAGAAGTGACGCACAAATTTTCTGAAAATTAACTTTTTCAAAATAAATTACGAAACTATTGTAATAACACTGCGACGCTTCTGGCCGGTACTGCCTACCTAGCCGTAATTATTATTAGACAATTAAATAAAGAATTTTTCTCAGAACTTCTAAAACTTGTGAGTGGCAAATGGCGACCTGCGAGCTGGGGTAGGTAACCCGACTGTGAGAACAGTTAGGTGCAGTTACATGATAGATGCAGAATTTGTTACACAATTGGTTGATATATTTTCAATAATCTAGCTTTTGCAAGCGGCTTCTCTCGCGTCTTCTTCTTTTCGTGTGAGGATGTGGTCTCCTCTGGTGTCAGAGTGAATTAACCCGCCTCTGGGAACCCCACCTCTGGCATGGCTATTTCAGACTTATATTAATTAACTATATAAGTCCTGGTTTCCTCACGATGTTTTTTTTTCACCGTTGCCTGTGATGCCCAAGATAAACTTAGAAAGCATATTTGATTTTGAAAAAGTCACATTGGTAGGTACTTGCCCAGATTTAAACTCTCAAACACGAGAGGCGAGGTCCTAGTCACTGGGCCACCACGACATCAATCAATCTTCCCTCGCGTGAAGTTCAATCCACGGGGCGTACCCAGTACTACCGGGTCCGGTAAAAAAATTCCATTCCTAATCCAGGTCTAATTCCGTACAGCCATTGATGCGTGACATCTCAACATACAGAATTTCACATTAGTGGGATATAACAGGAAGAATTACTTGTACCTTAACTTTTTTTGGTAGGAAGAGCTAACAGGAATATGAGAAAGGTTTTTTAGAGATAAGTACCTATTAGTTACATGAATACGATTTTTCACCAATCTTTCGATTTTACCTTCTTACTATTTAATCATAAAGTTTTCACATCCTGTCATATATTGTCAGGTATTATGACAGAAGAATTTTATATACGATATTATTTATTTGTATCTAGATTTTACCACTTTTTTAAATTATGTTACGGACAAAACTGTCTAAGGCATTAGCATATTTTCGTAATTTTTTATGCCTACTTTTTTTGCTCGTATTTGTGATTGTTTTCCATATGAAAAGGATCCAGGAAAATGAAGTGATGAGAAAGATTCCAAAAAGTACCATAAAATATGTCGAATTCCAGTCACATGATGATTTGAGACCCCTTCAACCAAGCACAATAAAACGTTTTATAACCAACTATAACTCTGAACAACGAGTTTTAAACTTGGACGTTTTTGGACCCCTAAAACCGAACGCTCCCATTTTTGTAATATTCGTTGATAAGTTCAGAATAAACCTGAAATATCTCATAGTATCTTTATCAGGCGTAACAGGAATAGAAGATGCCTTAATAATTTTTTCACACTCTAGATTTGATGAGAACATCAACAATTTAATAAATATGATAGATTTTGCTTGTGTTTTACAAATCTTCTATCCATATTCCCTGCAGGTATATCGGAATGAGTTCCCAGGATACGAAAATGGTGACTGTCCGCATTATATGGATATGGACAAAGCTAAATCTATTAATTGTACGGGGGCAGACACACCAGATATACATGGCCTATATAGAGATCCTTCACAGGCCCAAATGAAACATTACTGGTGGTGGACAATGAA
Source organism: Orthosia cruda (assembly GCA_964057195.1). NCBI lineage: Eukaryota > Metazoa > Arthropoda > Insecta > Lepidoptera > Noctuidae > Orthosia > Orthosia cruda. Next base: position 22,698,069 of record OZ059830.1, read on the forward strand.
TAAAGTGTTCGAGAATTTGCCCTTTATCCAGGATCACGCAGGAATTTTTACATTTTTGAACGATGATGTATTTTTAATGGAAGATTTCATCTATATGACTATGCAAATGAAGAAAATAAGCGCGCTCATAACTGTTTGCGAATTTACATCTTTACTGACGCCTGCGTTTCAATTTTCATATTTTGATAATGGTAGTATGTACAGTCCGTACTCGGTTAAATTAACAACTTGGGATCCCAGAGACTATTCTTCTGTGTTATCATTTGATTTGTCCGTCTGGAGCTCTATTTCGGCACATTATTTCCTTTTTTGCAGCATCGACGATTATTCGTGGGCCCGATCCCTGTACTATTTATCTCTAAACAGAAAAGATGGAGGTAGATTCAAAGTTATGTCTAGTACCTTGCCAAGAGCATTCAAAACTAGCTCTTTAACTTTGTATGATCAATATGTGGGATATGACATATATGTTATTAATAAAATTTTGCACATCCAAGAACAAATCAGAGCTAGTTTATATCCCTCTTATCTCGAAATTTACCTTGATATTGAATTAGATGACGATGACTTTGTAATTTTCGATTATGTGGATAACAGTGGTGGCTGGAGTGATCCACGGGATAAAAATATGTGTTTTAATATAACTACGAATAAGATAAAGAAAGTTATAATGGATATGGCTCACGAATTCCATCAGTACGATGTGGCACGATCTATATGAACATTTTTAATATGCGAGTACCTACAGGATGACTGGTATTGGGTGCATTCCCTGATATGGGTTATATACTGAGCTATTTTGCAATGATTTTGACCCCGATAACTTAAGTTGTTTGCGAGTTATCTTTTTTAATGGTTTTGTGTAAATTTTCGTGAGTAATCTACTTGACTCTTGACAAACTGATACTTTTTTGATAGCTCATGTACCTACAACAACCAATAGCACAGAAACGAGGCCTAAATCTGCCAAGTTATCAGGTCTGTTTATTATATTACTCATGTGTTTTAACGTGTTTTGTTTGCTTTTCTATGTATTTTTAGTGTTGTATTGTATTTTTATTAAATAATAAACACAGCTTAAGTTGTTTTTAATTTATTTCTTCAGACAGATTATCAGGTGGACAGGTTCACAGCTGGACATATTAGCAACTGGACAGAGTATACTCGTGACTGCGACAAAAATAAGTTTATACACTATGAAACATAGGTATAAATTTAAAAAATGTTTATTCAAATAAAAAAGGCATGACAATAGAATAAGACCTGAATTACAATTTTTAACTTCTGATTACGGGGAGAAAACTAATATTGAGATATTTTACGACCGTAGGTGTTCTTAGCATTTCATGACAGATCTTTTTTCGTTTTGGCTTCCCTACATTCTTTATCTTCTGTAGTCAGTTCAGGTATTAATATGTTTGGCAAAAGTGCTAATTGCGTACCCAATTGTGTAAATTTTCGACCATTAACAGTATACGAAAATTTCAATTCTTTAGATGTTTCCCACACCGCATGCAGAAAATGATAAAAACAGTTTGTTACAATAAGATCCGATCGATAAATTTTAATGCTTGTGCAATAGCTGATTCATAATCTCACTTGAACTGTCTAATATTAACAGACAATTGCTCTTTCAAAATTTTTGTATACGTGCCATGAGACTAATTTGGTAAAGGAATAACCAGTACCTACTGGTACAAAGTTAACACAATTGCTACCCTTGGTTATGTCAACATGTAGCGAGAAAAGCTGGTGAAATGGTTTCGGTGCAATTTTGTATGCTAATTTGATGGGCCTAGTTGTTCAAATCGAAGCTTGAAGAGTCAGCCCTCCTCTGGAGCAAATCGTCCAGTTTCCTATCTTGACCACTTTTTCATAACGTCCATATTCCCAACTCATCCACTCTAATTATGTCATGGACTGTACACGTTCTGTCCAGTTGCTAATCTGTCCATCTGAGAAACTGTCCAGCTGAGAATCTGTCCAGTTGCGAATCTGTCCAGTTGCTCCAGAGGGGAATTGTTTACCTGCTTACCGACGTGCGACACTTGCATGTCCACGCTACTCGCCAATCTTTGATTAGGTTGTTGTTGCGACTGAGTAGGGTGTGATATACGAGGTAGCATGATGGTGTGCGCAGAAAAAAGTCCGTTAATGGGATACGGATGCAGCTGAATAGGTACCAGTATTATTCATGGAGTGACTGCCTAACTGACCTCCATCCTCAATCAGTGGAGGCCTTAGGCGGTGGCGAGCAGGGCAATCGCCCGAGCCAGGGGCCTCGCACGACAACCCTTTTGCTTGCAATTGAAACTTATTATTGTATCCTTAGCAAACAGTCATTCCTAACGATAAAATAATGTTGGTTAAGTGTTTCATAGTAAAGTATTAATAATAATCAGTGGCAAGTTTTGGATTTTTCGTCTATTATTACTTCATCACATATATTATTACAAACATACTTAAACTCACGTCTTTAGCCCATGGGGGTAGGCAGAAACTACAGAACGCCACCTGCTACGATCCTTACATACTTTTTTTGCTTCACTTATATTCATACATCTAGTCATACACAATTGTGAGAGAGTACTGTGCACCTGGTCTTTCTGAAGACCATCATCAATAAGGTCTATGTATAGGGCTTGTTCTCTTTCTAGGGCTTCCCTTCTCGGCGTTTCCATTCACGTCTGCCTTGTAAATACCTTTTGTTAGTCGCCTTTCATTCATCCTCTCAACATGGACAAACCATCTTAACAAACATACAACATCAACCATCTCAACATACTCTTTCCAATTTTAGTCACTACACCATCTTAACAAACATACAACATCAACCATCTCAACATACTCTTTCCAATTTTAGTCACTACACCTTCTTTATTACATCATTCCTCAATCTGTCATTTAAAGTGACACCACACATACTTCGCAAGGAACGCATTTCTGCTGCATTAATCCTAACTACTTTCATGTCTTTTTTGTCATACCCAACCTTCACTTCCATACATAAGTGTAGGCACCAGCAAACAGCGTGCTGAACGGCGAGTCGAGCTTCTGGAGACATCGATTTGCTGGTCACAACCGCATGTATAGCACCATTCACTTTATTCCCTGCATTCACTCTCCTTTCTATATCCTCTTCAATCTTTCCATCACTTGTGAACATACTTCCCAAATATACAAATTCGATCATTTGCTCCACACTTTTATCAATTATTTTTACTTAAGACTTCACATTTATAGTCATCCCTTTTAACTTAAAAGCTTCATTAAATCACATAAATTGTACCATGTTGATTGTATTGTTATGTGAATTATTGATTACATGCGACACAATTGTCAACATTGATATGTTCTATTTCTATATCAATTAATGTAATTGGTATTTGTATCGTTGTAATTAACTATAAATAAATAAATAAATTGCAAAAAGGACAAGGGCCTCGCAAATATAGGTGCCTGCCCGCAGTCTCGCATCGGTTAAGGTCAGATTTTATGGTTTCTGCCTTGTTTCTGCCTTCCGTAACGACGACAGGCGAAGTTCTTCATATGACAGCCGGTTTTTTTTTATGAGCTTTCCAAAGCACAGAGGTGTCTTGGTATGTAAAGGATGGTCACACATCCACAGAATGATCTCGGGATGCGTTACTTAATCTTGAAGAACGACCCGTGCAGCCGGTACTCCCCGGCTTATAGATTTATGTTTGCAGTTAATTTAAAAATATACCATATTACGGAATTATTTTAAATGATAATAAAGGGTTTCTGGATGGACTTCAGGGAGACTTTTGCCCAGTATTGACTCAGCAATTATAGGCTTAACAATTATAAACCCTAATTCTGCACCCTGGGCAGTCAGCATATTATGTAATTTTGCTTACAGGCAATCACATCACATCACATCATCAGCCTTTTAAAGTTCCCACTGCTGGGACACAGGCCTCCTCTCATAGAGGGAGTGGGCTATAATCCACCACGCGGGCCCAGTGCGGATTGGTAGATATCACATGTCTTTGAATTTTTGGTTCTAGAACATGCCGGTTTCCTCACGATGTTTTCCTTCACCGTTTTGAGAGCAGTGGTGATGAAATAAATTACACAAAGTAAAGCGCCTGCTCGGGTTCGAACCCACGACCTACAACTCGTAAGTCGGGACCGTAACCACTGGGCCACCACTGCTCTCACTCTCTCACTTACAGGCAATACTTACTTATTTTTCGCTAAAAGAGCCAATTCCACCCGGCTCCATCTTTCCGTGTTATAACCGTGTTTTAACGGGCCATCTTGAACTTCTCGGTGTTACGTTGTCATCGAACCTCAGCTTTGGCCCATTCATTGAGGCGAAAGCTCAGTTAGCTGCAAAAAAGTTGGGGATTCTTGCAAAGGTGAGACGGTACTTCACGCTTGAACAGCTGTTCAGCGCAAGTTCGGTCATGCATGGTGTACTGCTCTCACCTCTGGGATGGATCTGCCAAATACAAGCTTGATGCACTTGAGTCGATTGACAGACGGTTCAAAAGGCTTATTGGCAACAATGCACTGGTCGCTTCAAAGCTCCAGAGCCTCGAACATCGATGCCGAGTTGCCAGCCTGTCGGGTTTTTATCGGTTACATTTCGGGGAGTGTGCGATGGAACTGCACAATTTGATTCCGCCTACCCCTTTCCATCATCGGACTACAAGAAGTTCGGCCATGCGCCATCGGTACATGGCATGGTATCCCTCCCATACGCACAAAGCGTTTTGCTAATTAATACTTTCATTGTGGGCACAGCTAAGGAGTGGCTCCCTTCCGGTGTCTTTGTTCCCTGATTTAAGTCAAGAGTGAATAGGTTTCTTATAGGCAAGCGTGCTTCACCGTAGACCACGTCATCACTTAACATCAGGCGAGATAGTGGTCAAACGCGAGATGCTAGATGATAAAAAAAAAACCATGGGCGCCGGCAGGACTATTTTCAAGGGATTGCATCTTCAGCAATCCGCATCGAATAGGATGGGTTTTATTTTGCCCATTTTAACAGAGATATAACTAACTTTGTCGATTTATACAGAGAAGTTTGAGAAAGAAAGAAGGAGAATTTGAATTTAAGAGTGAGTGAAGCGAGCTCGAAATTTTTGCATCCCTCTTATTTTTAAATGTATAATTTTTTGAAAGCTAGGGCGGTTCAAGTGCATCCACATGCCACCCCGCCTCTTCTGGCGCCCTTGGGCTAATCCTGTGCAAACTATCTAATATTATAAATGCGAATGTGCTTTTGTTTGTTGGTTTTACTTTCACGCTTTAGTGGCTGAACGGATTTAGATGAAACTTGGAACATGGGTATATTATGACCTGGATTGGGACATAGTATTCCTTTTATCCTAGGACAATGTTCCTTTGGTATTATTTCCGACTTTCATGCGGGCGTAGCCGCTGGTGGAAGAAGCTAGTATGTTTACAAGCTTTTTATTAAATTGTATGTATGATGTTCGGGTCAAATCTTGCAACTGAATTTTAGAGCAGTTATCCTCAACCGAATAAGATGAAATTTTGCGTACTCGTTTTTGTATTGGTTTGGATGACAATGCACGGTAAACTAAAAAGCTTGTTAAAAAAAGCTTTTATAATTTAATAAAAAATATATTAGGTAGGTATATTACTGCCCTTTATAAGGAGTTATGTTTTCATGTATGATTTTTAATATTAGTTTGTGCCGATGAAAAAGAAAAATAGTTTATTTGCGCCAAGTATGATTCATGACCATGAAAAAATAAAATAAAATACAGCTTATAGGTCTTAACAGAAGTCTTCTTGTGCTGAGCCTAACGTGATTCATCTAATTAAATTACCAACCCACGTGAAGCTGAGGCTGCTTATATAAATTAAATTAAAATTAAAATGTACGTAGCTCTTATTATTTTCTAATTATAGGTACGTGTTTTTGGTTCATTTAATTATTAAGTTACTACCTACTGCTGTGTTCTACCAGCGGTTTCGCCCTCGTGAAAGTTGGATATTATATAACAAGGTAATCTACACCCAGGATAAAAAATACCCTAAGTTTGTCCTTATCCAGGACGTGCGTTGTCTACCCATGTGTCAAGTTTCAGCCAAACTGTTCAGTCAGTGTAACAGACAGCGTTACTTTCGCATTTATTATATTAGTATGAATGAATGTGAATATATTCGAGATTTTTATGTTCTCCGCTTTTATCAAATAATAATTGACTGCTAGCAATTTCACAAGCGAAAACCGGGTTCCTTACAGTGAATTGTACCTAAGCGACCGAGCTCTGCTCGGGTGTAAATAGAGAAAATGTTGTTTTATAAAAATGAAACCTACTTAGATCGAATTATCGCCCCTGAAACCCCCTGCATACTAAATTTCATAGAAATCGATGGAGCCGTTTCCGAGATTCAGATTATTTAAAAGTAAATAAATACAAGAATAGGTAATTTAAAGGTATTAAGTAGATTAGATAGATTAGATATATAGATGTCTCCTATGTTTTTCAAGAACAAACCCAAAAAGTATTGTAGTTAAAAAACAAGTTCACTATATATTCCAACTGCAAATGTAAGTTTGTAATAAAAAAACCGGCCAAGTGCGAGTCAGACTCGCGCACCGAGGGTTCCGTACATACAGCTGGATTCACCAAAATAATTAGGTAACATTAGTAAAGATCATAATCAATTAAAGCACCGAACATTGCTCTTACGAAAAGATAATCTAGATTGAGGGGCAAAATTAACTTTGCCGTTGGAAAACTATTGTCCCCATCCATCGACATACGTCGCTGTTAGTTTACCAACTGCAAATAAGTTATTAATCTTTTTTTTTGTTGTAGGTGAAAATTTACGGCTTTCGGCTTTTTTCCTTCTGTTTTGCTATAAGACATTGCTTCTCGCCAAATTTCATGATAATACAAGTCCACGGGAAGTACCCTGTAGGTTTTGATTTCGTTGCGATTCTTCAAATTTGCGACATAAACGGCGGTATCTTTGAATTGCGCTGTTCTAGTAGTTTGATTTTATCACAGCTCCAAGGGATTGCAGCCTTGAGTCAACTTTATTAATTTCAACTTGATACACTCTCACACTGACAGACAGATAGACAACGAAGTGATCCTATAAGGGTACGTTTTTTTCTTTTGAATAACAGAACCCTAAAAATTGAGAGATGAACTATGTTATTTTGAAATCATTGTCCTTATAGGTTTGCCTGTAAAGTAAGCAAACATATTCGGTGTTATTTTCATGTTAGGCACGGTTGTTACTAAGGAGGGACTTATTGGACTTTCAAACTATTTTAAAATAAAATACAATGTATATGTTTTTTTGTTTATTTTTATTTGTTTGTTTTATTTTTGTGTTTTTATAATGTTGGTATGTGCGTGTCCTAAATTATTTGTGTTTTGTTTGTCTGTTTTAAATGTAGTAGGTAATCATATAGTCACTCTTTGCACGTGTAGAGTCACACTGTTAGTGCAGGGAGTAAATTAATTGAAATAAATAAATAAACGCAGCTGAATACCATGTAAGTATTATAGTAAATATTAGCTGTTTATCTGATCTTCAAAAACCAGTAACTGGTAACACGATATCCCTTGTCAGGACTGGCATCATATTTTCTGGCATCTTGCTACCGCAGCCCTTGTCAAAGATTTAGAAATTATAGCGGGGTCCATCGGCTTAAGGTGCTTTGTGGGGCACGGAGGTGCCCCGGTACCATACCGTGTCTCCGGTCACCCATCTACTGATTGACCTCGGCAATCGTACCTTAGAGATCGACCAACGCGGCTGTAAGTAATTTACCGACAAGCTCCTCTACCTATCGTATAAGATAATGATTAAGACTGGTTGAAAGTGCCTAGACTTTGAAGTGCTTTACTCTTGAACGAGCTCAAGAGTTCAAATCTATGTAATAGCCTAAGATCCGACTGCAGAAATCTGCAAGAATCAGGGTTTTTGATTAAACTTATTTTTTCATGAATGATATTGTTAATAAAATAGATTGCTGCAGTGTTGCCTGGAATTATCTAATACTATAATAGTCAACATGTTTGATAGTTAACCCCAAATAAATATATAAGTTTTTCAAGTGAATCCAACGTCATTTGATAGAAAGTGGTGCAGAAAATAGGAAAAAGTAAGGTTTACAGCTCTCAGTCACTCTTGGGAGCACTATTCTCATCTCTGGTACTGATCTGCCAAATACTAGCTTGATGCACTTGATTCGATCGAAAAGAGGGCCAAGAGACTCATCGGCAATGAGGCACTGGTCAAGTCAAAGTTTTGCCCCTCAATCTTGAGGGGCAAAATTAACTTTGCCGTTGGATAACTATTGTCCCCATCCATCGACATACGTCGCTGTCAGTTTACCAACTGCAAATAAGTTATTAATCTTTTTTTTTGTTGTAGGTGAAAATTAACGGCTTTCGGATTTTTTCCTTCTGTTTTGCTATAAGACATTGCTTCTCGCCAAATTTCATGATAATATAAGTCCACGGGAAGTAGGTTTTGATTTCGTTGCGATTCTTCAAATTTGCGACATAAACGGCGGTATCTTTGAATTGCGCTGTTCTAGTAGTTTGATTTTATCACAGCTCCAAGGGATTGCAGCCTTGAGTAAACTTTATTCATTTCAACTTGATACACTCTCACACTATCAGACAGATAGACAACGAAGTGATACTATAAGGGTACGTTTTTTTTCTTTTGAGTAATAGAACCCTAAAAATTGAGAGATTAACTTTGTTATTTTGAAATCATTGTCCTTATAGGTTTGCATGTAAAGTAAGCGAAAATATTCGGTGTTATTTTCATGTTAGGCACGGTTGTTACTAAGGAGGGACTTATTGGACTTTCAAACTATTTTAAAATAAAATACAATGTATATGTTTTTTTGTTTATTTTTATTTGTTTGTTTTATTTTTGTGTTGTTATAATGTTGGTATGTGCGTGTCCTAAATTATTTGTGTTTTGTTTGTCTGTTTTAAATGTAGTAATGATATAGTCACTCTTTGCACGTGTAGAGTCACACTGTTAGTGCAGGGAGTAAATTAATTGAAATAAATAAATAAACGCAGCTGAATACCATGTAAGTATTATAGTATATATTAGCTGTTTATCAGATCTACAAAAACCAGTAACTGGTAACATGATATCCCTTGTCAGGACTGGCATCATATTTTCTGGCATCTTGCTACCGCAGCCCTTGTCAAAAGATTTAGAAATTATAGCGGGGTCCATCGGCTTAAGGTGCTTTGTGGGGCACGGAGGTGCCCCGGTACCATACCGTGTCTCCGGTCACCCATCTACTGATTGACCTCGGCAATCGTACCTTAGAGATCGACCAACGCGGCTGTAAGTAATTTACCGACAAGCTCCTCTACCTATCGTATAAGATAATGATTAAGACTGGTTGAAAGTGCCTAGACTTTGAAGTGCTTTACTCTTGAACGAGCTCAAGAGTTCAAATCTATGTAATAGCCTAAGATCCGACTGCAGAAATCTGCAAGAATCAGGGTTTTTGATTAAACTTATTTTTTCATGAATGATATTGTTAATAAAATAGATTGCTGCAGTGTTGCCTGGAATTATCTAATACTATAATAGTCAACATGTTTGATAGTTAACCCCAAATAAATATATAAGTTTTTCAAGTGAATCCAACGTCATTTGATAGAAAGTGGTGCAGAAAATAGGAAAAAGTAAGGTTTACAGCTCTCAGTCACTCTTGGGAGCACTATTCTCATCTCTGGTACTGATCTGCCAAATACTAGCTTGATGCACTTGAGTCGATCGAAAAGAGGGCCAAGAGACTCATCGGCAATGAGGCACTGGTCAAGTCAAAGTTTTGCCCCTCAATCTTGAGGGGCAAAATTAACTTTGCCGTTGGATAACTATTGTCCCCATCCATCGACATACGTCGCTGTCAGTTTACCAACTGCAAATAAGTTATTAATCTTTTTTTTTGTTGTAGGTGAAAATTTACGGCTTTCGGCTTTTTTCCTTCTGTTTTGCTATAAGACATTGCTTCTCGCCAAATTTCATGATAATATAAGTCCACGGGAAGTAGGTTTTGATTTCGTTGCGATTCTTCAAATTTGCGACATAAACGGCGGTATCTTTGAATTGCGCTGTTCTAGTAGTTTGATTTTATCACAGCTCCAAGGGATTGCAGCCTTGAGTAAACTTTATTAATTTCAACTTGATACACTCTCACACTGACAGACAGATAGACAACGAAGTGATACTATAAGGGTACGTTTTTTTTCTTTTGAGTAATAGAACCCTAAAAATTGAGAGATGAACTATGTTATTTTGAAATCATTGTCCTTATAGGTTTGCATGTAAAGTAAGCGAAAATATTCGGTGTTATTTTCATGTTAGGCACGGTTGTTACTAAGGAGGGACTTATTGGACTTTCAAACTATTTTAAAATAAAATACAATGTATATGTTTTTTTGTTTATTTTTATTTGTTTGTTTTATTTTTGTGTTGTTATAATGTTGGTATGTGCGTGTCCTAAATTATTTGTGTTTTGTTTGTCTGTTTTAAATGTAGTAATGATATAGTCACTCTTTGCACGTGTAGAGTCACACTGTTAGTCCAGGGAGTAAATGAATTGAAATAAATAAATAAACGCAGCTGAATACCATGTAAGTATTATAGTATATATTAGCTGTTTATCAGATCTACAAAAACCAGTAACTGGTAACATGATATCCCTTGTCAGGACTGGCATCATATTTTCTGGCATCTTGCTACCGCAGCCCTTGTCAAAGATTTAGAAATTATAGCGGGGTCCATCGGCTTAAAGTGCTTTGTGAGGCACGGAGGAGCCCCGGTACCATACCGTGTCTCCGGTCACCCATCTACTGATTGACCTCGGCAATCGTACCTTAGAGATCGACCAACGCGGCTGTAAGTAATTTACCGACAAGCTCCTCTGCCTATCGTATAGGATAATGATTAAGACTGGTTGAAAGTGTCTAGACTTTGAAGTGCTTTACTCTTGAACGAGCTCAAGAGTTCAAATCTATGTATTAGCCTAAGATCCGACTGCAGAAATCTGCAGGAATCAGGGTTTTTGATTAAACTTCTTTTTTCATGAATGATATTGATAGTAAAATAGATTGCTGCAGTGTTGCCTGGAATTATCTAATACTATAATAGTCAACATGTTTGATAGTTAACCCCAAATAAATATATAAGTTTTTCAAGTGAATCCAACGTCATTTGAAAGAAAGTGGTGTAGAAAATAGGAAAAAGTAAGGTTGCCAGCTCTCAGTCACTCTTGGGAGCACTATTCTCATCTCTGGTACTGATCTGCCAAATATCAGCTTGATGCACTTGAGTCGATCGAAAAGAGGGCCAAGAGACTCATCGGCAGTGAGGCACTGGTCAAGTCAAAGCTCCAGAGCCTTGAACATCGTCACCGTGTTGCCAGCAAGTCGGTTTTTTATCGGTTACATTTCGGGGAGTGTGCGATGGAATTTCATGATTTAATTCCACCCATCCCGTTCCATTATCGGAGTGCCAGACGTACGGCGATGTGTCATCGGTACATGCTGGATATCCCACCCATACGCACAAAACGTTTTGGGGACACTTTTATTATGCGTACAGCTAAGGAGTGGCATTCCCTGCCGGAGTCCTGTGTTTCCCGATAGCTACAATCTAGGGTTTTAAGTCAAGAGTGAATAGCTTACTTCTAGGCAAGCGTACTTCACTGTCGACCACATCATCGCTTACCATCAGGTGAGATAGTGGTCAAGCGCGAGCCTAAAGGGGTTTAAAAAAACTGTTAGCCGCAATCTGTGCGTTGCCAGTTTTGAGCTAAACCTGGTAACACATGAATGGCGGTTAACTGAGAGCTAGTTGCATACGCACCCACGATACAGGAGAAATTCCTAGAGTAAAAATAAATTTTCATCCAAAACAAAATAAATACCTGTAGATTTTTACAGTAGGATCTTATAGTATGATGGCTTCTACTCTTGTGAACACACCGTTAATCGCTGCCTTAGTCTTGGTTTATGGTATAGCCTGTCTAATACAGGGACAATATTATAAGACAATGTTATTATAACATTACACCCCTTTCCCAGACGGATTAGTCAGAGGTGAGCGTATAAATAAAGTCATTTTCTTTCTTACATACAAGTAAGGTAGAAAGTAAAAAACTTTATACAAAAAAATACAACCGACTTCCAAAAAAAAACAATAGAAAGTGAAAAATTACTTCAATTTCGGAAGTCGGTGTCAAAAACCGAAGAAACAAAAACGGGAACCGACTTCCGAAATTGAAGCTATTTTTCACTTTGTAGTGTTTTTTTTAAGTCCGTTTTATTTCTATGCAAAAAAGTTTCTTATTTTCACTTTTTAGGTGGGTACCTAATGAGTAAGTTCTATAATAAGGCTAGAATGCGAGTGTCATTCTGAATTTCGACATTTAATTATTTCGACAGAGTCTCAATTTCGAAAAACAGTAGTTCGACAACTCATTGCTTCGACAGAACATATATTCGCCTAGCATTAGTTCGACAGATTATACTTCGACAACACACATCTTCGAAGAAAACTACTTCGACAAAACCATTCCTCGATATGCACTTGTTCGGCGGATCTCTAGTTCGACGGAACATAACTTCGACATAATACTGCTCTGAAATGTGACAATAATAATTGAATTTCGCTTTATATGAAGTTGTAGGTCACTGCCTAGTGACCAATCTAAAAGAAAGAAAACAAAACCGATGAGGCAGGGCCGACTTAAATCTATTGTAGGCCCTGGGCACATTAGGATAATGAGACCCCTATACATTTATTGCCGAAAAATCAGACATACATTTATTGCAGAAACTTGACACAGTTAGTTTGTTGAATTCGGTTTCTCAATGACATTGTTTATGTATAAATTTTATATCTATATGTATGTATCTAAGTATATATTTTTAAGTAGTAAGTTTAGTAATTTCTTTTTATTTTATTTTTTTCTACTCGTTCTTTCAGTTAATTGCACCTGCCATGTTTTATCTCTGCACCACCCTAAGGTCGACTGGTAGGAAATGCCTAAGGCATTAAGTCCGCCTTTGTATTTGTGCATAAAGTTTTAATAAATAAATAAATATTTCCTTCGAAAATAATCGAGTATGACTGACTACAATAACTTCTTGCCTTTTAGTTTTTGCATGCGCGAAGCTACTTTACTCTCGCCCGAAAATCAGGCTTTCCGATTTCAGCATGTACAATTTATGTAATGGTAACACTGATTTAAGGCTGGGTTATTCGAGTCTGTAGGGGTCAAAAAGGCTGCCAACGCCCGCGAGACATTACGTAAAAAAAAAAGAACCGCTCAAGTGCGAGTCAGAAAATGATCCTTGTTTTTTTCTCTTGAAGAAATTCAGAGAAGGGCTGTCGCGTAGGGAATGTGGTAGAGAGTTCCAGAGACGCACTGCAGTAACAGAGAAGAAGCCATCATAGGGGCTAGAAGTGTGACGTGGGGTACGAAGGAGAAGAGAAGTGGAAGTGCGACAGGGTTTACCCCTCGGGACAAAGTACCCAAAGCGTTCACGAAGGTATTGAGAAGAATTAGGATTGTGTAGGATAGTATAGAGAAGAAATAGGATATGAGTATCTCGACGACGCCGAATCAGCAGCCAGTTCAATTTAGTCCGAAACGCCGACACTTGATCGTATTGTCACATTTCAGAGTAGTATTATGTCGAAGTTATGTTCCGTCGAACTAGAGATCCGCCGAACAAGTGCATATCGAGGAATGGTTTTGTCGAAGTAGTGTTCTTCGAAGATGTTTGTTGTCGAAGTATAATCTGTCGAACAAATGCTAGTCGAATATATGTTCTGTCGAAGCAATGAGTTGTCGAACTACTGTTTTTCGAAATTGAGACTCTGTCGAAATAATTAACTGTCGAAATTCAGAATGACACTCGATCAACGAGGCAGATAATACTAAATCATTGAAAAGTAGACATTAGAAAGAAAGAAACAAAAACATTTATTTGACATCAGTTCATCAGGTACACAAATATTTATAATACAAATAAATTTGAATAGCCAATAACCGCACTGAGCCTGCGTGGTTGATGTTGTTGTTGTTGTTGAAATTTGAATAATGTTAAGATAAAAACCACTGGAATAAATCGCGTAGCGGTCGTAGGAGATTAGTAGAGTGCTACGAAATTATGACGTAGTTCGTAGCAGCGTAGCAGACGCGTAGGCAGTCCAGCAAATTACGACTACGCGGCTTCTACGAAGAGACTACATTTTTGTGTAATATTTTTTACAGATATCCTTTTTATGAAACCTTGAGTGAAAATAACATTAATGCTGTTTAGCTATTTTGTATAATGCACGTTTTTTTCGTCCAGCAACTTTTGTTCTGTATTTTTTTTTAATCTTGCTACTTAGAAGCTATAAACATTGCTAGCTATAACCATTTGAGATATTTAACCATACATACTTATTTAACACTTTTACAAAATCGTATATAAACATCAGCTAAAACCATTAACACAGATACGTGCGTCTTACAGCAGAATATAAAAGCAGTACAACTCAAAATGTGACGTAATATCTCCAGCGATCATCGTAACAATAAGTTCTTGTTACTTTCCTCCGTCAGTCAGGCGCAGACGACTTTATTCGAAGATAATGTTACAATTAAGTTGGAGACAAAGGAGAGCAGCCGAGAGCATGTCAGTGTGGAAGAGCTTGGCGGGCCGGCGGCATCATCCACGGGGGGGAGGGCCACGAGAGGACGGGGGTGACGGGCGACGGGGACGAAGTGTGCGCGCGCAACCCCGGCCCGGCCGCGAGCAACAGTCTGCTCGCGTGAGCCGTGGCTCGCGACTCGGCCAGACCACGCCGCGGTATCATGCCCCATGGTAAGCACTCGCATCATCAACCCCGTCACACTACCCTCCACTTACAACACCCCCTACAACTCACCAGACAACCGTAACTCAACCCCCCCTCGCACTTTTCAGTCATCATTTCATGATTCCCACTCATGTTTTTATTATTTATTTACGCTTCGGAATGGTCATATCAAATTAATTAATTACAAAAATATAAAAAACGCTTAAAAGGTCTTTCGTTATGTGAAAACGTGGTGGTATTAGGGAAATTTTAATGCCCCTTTAATTCGTCGGAATGAATAAGCCGAGGGCACCTGCGTCCATTAGCAACAATAGAATTCAAAGCATAAAAGGCTTATTGTTGTAATTTAGATATTTTTATCGGCTATATTAACGTTGTGTTAAATAATTTGTGTTATAAATGAAAGAAGAAAGCGGCGTGGAAGTTAAGTAAAAGTGATTTCAGAAGTAAGTTTGCTGGGAATGTTCGGTGAGTACTAGCAGTAGCCAATTAGTTGAATAAAGTTGCAAAATTTTATCAACACCTACAACAATTTTTGTATTTTAAAACACACATAAATAATTTCAAAGTGTAATTTTTAACACTAATTTACGTATCGCAATCACAAAGCTGTTTTAAAAACGCTACATAATATATGTATGTAAATATGTCATAAAGTATTCACAATTCTGTAAAACTGCTAGTCTAGTTCTCAATTCAATGTTTGCTGGCACATAAAAGTTTTTAACTGCAGTGTGTGCACTGACTGTGTACTGAATCGGATATCAAACTCCAGGTTTTAAAAACCTATTCATAAAATGTTGCAAAACAATCAATGTTCAAGTAATTATGAATGAAACTTATATGCAGGAGAATTAAAATTTTAATTTTAAGATTTAATAGGTTTCAGAAAGCGGGGATAATTTTTGCGTAAAACAGTAATCGGCTTATCAATTTAAAATATATGCCTTTCCATTTGTAATTTGCTTGAGTAGTAACTAATATCTAACTAAGTATTATCACCCATATTTATAAAAATCTCGAACGTGTTTAGCAACTGATTAGTAGATTCAAATCCAAAGGCCCTATAGAAATTATTAATTATCCATCAGAAAAACAATGGAACACACTTGCCTCTTTTACTTTATAATAATAACATATTCTATAAAATAACCTCATATGTAAAAAATTACAATTTTTTTTCGTTCATCTTTATTATGATTATCATATCTAGACTAAATTATTTATATCATAACAGCCATTGTCGAATCGGTTAACAAAGCCTATTTTTCCATGGCAGTCTAGGTGTCTAAGCTTAGAATTGGTAACAAGTCGTACTAATATTATTACTCACAAAGAGCCAATTTATACGACTCCTTTGTAGTATGTAAGCTGGTTGTACAGTAAATCACGTTACTGCAAATTGCATGTCGTATAATCTTGGGCTGGCTATCCATCTACTCGTATGCTATAAAAGCTACGAGTAGCTAACTGTAGGTACGAGGCTTAGATATGGGTAAAGACAAAAAATTCGTAATAAGTTATTGATTAGCTGATGCTAAAATGATGGGACGTCATTTTCTTAAAATAATGGCGGGACCTAGCAAGTTTAGTTGAGACTACTGAGAAACTACCAATCAGATCGCTGTATTGCACAATCTAAGTTTAGTTGAACTAATCGCGATTAGTTTTATTGGTGAAATCATGCCTTCCAAATTAAATTAAGAAATTTTTAATTATACATCACAAAAATGCCCGCTACAAATTTTGCCTTTCCTCTCCTGTAGCTATAATATATTTACGACTAAATAAAATGACAAAGTCAAAGCCCAGAGATGGGATGGCAAAGCACGTGTGATACCTATGATATTTTAGATGTCCACATTTCAGGCGACGGAGACAGGATCAGGGGGGCCGCACGATTGCTTGCCAATTGGCATTCTGTTATATAAAAAGTTCCTGTTGATTTCAAGTCATTCTTTGTCACTTTTAGTACCCAGTCTTCAAATTAGAAGTTCATGGCTAAGTAAATACACCCTTGAGTCTCTATTTTTAAGGTTAAGCAACCCGTGGATCCATTACATGCTGAAACCCTTCCGAATCTCGGAAAGCTCGTAAGCCTTTCCGGATGTAATTTGTAGAACATTGTGTTACGGGTAGTCAGAACCCGAAACTCTGACAACCGGGCTTAACAACGGGAATAGGTAAAGTGTAGCCGTGTAAATAAATTAACTGGTTTGTGGAGGTCACATAGGCAGTCATCATCATTTCAGCCGAAAGACGTCCACTGCTGGACATAGACCTCCCCCAAGCGTTGCCACATTGATAAGTCCTGTGCGTTTCGCATCCACCGGAGTACTGCAGCCTTGACCAGGCACGCATGAGGCTATCATAGGCAGTCGCTTTCTTGTAAATTACTGGTACCGGTTAAAAGGGGTTACATTGAGATCTGGGGTAACTATGATGATAACTTTATTTTTTTAGGTTTTTTAAAGCTAACTCCGTGAAAACGGAACGCATCTTAATTTTCATTTTAAAATTTGCAACACTGACATGTCAGCCATGTTTTGCATAAACCTCAGCGCAAGAATAAGTTTACTTGTTGCAGATTTCTTTTTTGAATTGTACTGTGTGAATTTATTAAAAATACGTTGTAAATTGGGGTTACTTTATATTGCATTGAAAAAACAATGGGGTATCAAAGTAACCCCATTTTTATTTTAGCGTTCATAGGCTCATTTTTTTTAATTTTTTCCCAAACTATGGAAAAGAAAATATTATGTATTAGGGAATTTTTTTTTTTTTTTGAATTTCCCAACACTGCATTTTATTCATATTTTTCAAAATATCATTGAAATAGTTATGTAAATTTTAATTTCAAAATTAATCAATTTAACCTCGTTTTACGGTTTCAGCTTCTTTTTTTTTTCGAATTTGGAACGCGGGCGAAGCCGCGGGCAGAAGACTATAAGTCGAGAACCCTAATTATATAAGTACAAATATTAGGGTATGGATTGTTTCCCTTGCATTCATTGCTTCATATGCTCAAAAATCCGTCTACTCGGCAGCGTAAAACACGCAATGAATATTGTTGAGTTACCAACATGAAAGTGAAGAAGTGTGTTTTGTGCTGTTAAAATAGTTACGCAATTAGCGTGCAGGTTTCCTCACAAATTTTTCTTCACCGTTGTCAGTGATTTCCAAGATAAACTTAGAAGGTACTAATAATTTTGAATAAGACTGGAACCCTACTAAAAAATATTTGGTAGGTATAAGACTGTAGGTAGATTAGTTTCTACACAGTTTTCAGAGTTCACTACGACAATAATAAACACTGATCCAATAAAGTACAGTGTCAGAAACAACACCCCTATTGTTCGGCGTGGGTTCAAAAGTTTACAATTGGATTGTAACCGCATATAACATTACGCGATCAAATGAGCTCACGGCTTACCGAGACGAAGGCGGTAACATGTGGTTTGCGACAAAGTACATCGCTTTGCAGAGGATCGTGTTATGAGCCTGACCGACATCGTTTTTAAGTCCACTAATATTTGTTTTTATTGATAGGGTTACGTTTTACCTCTTGTTTGACCTGATGGTGCTTAAGCGATGATCTGCAGCCGTATTGCGTAAGTGCGCAAAGAGTTTAAACGCTATCCAAACGTCCAAATCGGCCAATCACACAAAACGGAAATCCACACCGCGTCATTCATCTCGCATCTGATTTGTCGGTTGCATAGAGTTTAAACTCTTTGCGCACTTACGCAATACGGCTGCTGGTCGCCGATGGAGTACGCTTGCAGGATACCAAAAAATCTGACACCAGTTTTGACAAGGGGTACCGTGTTACCCAGTTTTTGATGTGTGAAGGGCAGATGCGCTGTCGCTTCAGGTATAATACCGGTACCCTACTGCATTCGTTTAGACTGGAAGTCGTTCCAAACACGATTGGGAATAGGATAGACATAATGATTGAATAACCTATTAAAATAATATTACCTTGTCTATGATGTAATAGTAGATACAGCAAAAACTATTTAGCGTGCATCATCATTATGATATCAAATCTAGCCTACGGATCTTCGTCGCACTATGTTCTCAAGCCCTAGAAAAATATTTACGTACCATTATAGTGTCTACCTATATTAAATTATTCACGTCATAACAGCCGTTGTCGAATCAGTCAACAAAGCCTATTTTTCCATGGCAGTCCAGATGTCTAAGCTTAGATTTTGTGGTAACACGTCGTACCAATATTATTACTCACAAAGATCCAATTTATACAACTCCTTTGTAGTATGTAAGCTGGTTGTACAGTAAATCACGTTACTGCAAATTGCATGCCGTATAATCTTGGGCCGGCTATCCGTCTACTCGAATGCTATAAAAGCTACGTGTGAACAGAGCTTAACTGTAGGTGCGAGGCTTACATATGGGTAAAGTTTCGTAATAAGTAATTGATTAGAAGTTGCTAAAATGTTGACACGTATTTTTTTAACATAGGCTTATCCTAGCTTTAATATCATATCTTTAATGACGATGAAATTATGATTAGATTATGGCGTACCTAAAAACTTCTGCTAATACTGATAAAAAGTATTTAAATGTCCATCTGTCGTTTCGGATCGTAGCAGGTGGCGTTCTGTGGTTTTTGCCTACCCCCTTAGAAAAAGTAAGATTTAATGTATGTATGTCCTTCTCCAGGCTCTAAGTTATATCTATGCAAAATTGTATTAAGATCGGTTAAGCGGCTTAGGAGTGAAAACGTAACAAAGACACAGACAGTAAGTAACTTTTGCGTATATAATAACTAGCTTCTGCCAGCGGCTTCGCCCGCGAGAAAAGTTTTTCTTATCCCAAGGGAACATTTTACCGAGGTGAAAAGTAGCCAATATTTTTTTCCAGACTATAATCTATCTCTATGCCAAATTTCATCCAGATCCGTTCAGCCGTTGTGGCGTGATTGAGTAACAATCATACATCCATCCATCCTAACTTTCGCATTTATATTATTAGTAGGAAGTTGGATAAGATAGTAAGATCGATTATCTCACACACAAATTAGCTAAAACAGCAGAATATTTTATTCTTCACGTGCAGAAATAACATTTATATTTAATTTTTCTCTTACAATTTTACCTGCGAAAACCTGAGATTTATTTGCATTGAGATCTTAAAATAAGAGGCAATAATTTGCTTCAAACATGCGAATGATTAAAAAAAAAAGTGAGACGTTAGTAAAATTAAATGGACTTTCATTTAATTTTAATAACTATTGAAATAATGTTTAGGATGAAGAAAAGAAAGAAAGAGAAAAAAAATAGTAACGTTATAAACTCTGATTACTCGAACATAACCCAATTCGGACCCCAAGTTATCCGCGATATACAAAATACAGAGTCAAAATCATTTCAAATTAGCCCCCAGTTTCTAGGAACGCACCCAATTACCAGTCAGCCTGTATATAGACACAGATTGACATTTTATTTAGTTGGTGCACCTAATAAGGATTGATTGATTTTTATATAAGAAAATGAATGTATGAATGATATGCAGACTCATATATGTTACTTGAATTGATATATTATATTTTTATCATAATAAAACAGTAAACATTTGTCATTGAATTCATTAAATATTTCAAACAACTAAATAAATATTGAAAATCTTGTATACTCTAGTGGCCATTACGATATGCAAGTTAGCCGTATGCTCCGAAACGTAGTGTAGTTTTATCCAAAAGCATTTACATAATTACGTCTGACTCTCTGACTTCAACGTTAGCATCTGTTGCAGTGCTGCTCAAAATAAATTTCATTTAAAGTTTAGCTCGAAATAATACGTCTGTAATTTTTCAGTCAGCAGGTCCAATACCTTTGAAGAATGCAATGATTACTGGATTCTTAGAGTTATAGTTACTATAAATTTTTATGCAGAGAGCAGTGGTGGTCCAGTGGTAATGGCCGAGACTTACAAATTGTGGGTCGTGGCTTCGAACCCAGGCAGGCGCATTTTTACTTTACTGCCTAGCCTTTTCCAAATATATTGGGGTCGGCTTCCAGTCTTACCGGATTCAGCTAAGTACCAGTGTTTTTTATGGAGCGACTGCCTATCTAGCCTCCACAACCCAGTAACTGGGTAACACGGTATCCCTTGGCCAGACTGGTGTCAGATCTCAAGCTTCTGACTACCCGTAACGACTTTCAAAGACCTTTAAATGACAGCAGGGCCAAAGGCTTAACGTGCTTTCCGAGGCACGGAGGAAACTCGGTATGTTGAAATGGTCAACGTTCCACGGACCGACCTCGTCAAGCGTTGCTTAACCTTGATGATCGACCAGTGCGGCTTTTATTATTTAGCCACGAGCTCCTCTCTAATGAATTGTGACATCCACCAACCTGCACTAGGCCAGCGTGGTGGATATCGGCCCATTTATTTATTTATTTAATACTTCATGCACACACAAGTACAGAGGCGGACTTAATGCCTTAGGCATTTTCTACCAGTCGACCTTTGGGTGATGGAGAGATAAACAGTGGTAGGTGCAATATAGAAAGTTATATAATGGATCATTTAAATATAAACTATAAATACTACATAATTATACCATATATATTCAAAATAATAAACTAAATACATAAATATACTTAAACATTTGTAGTAATAGATAAATAATTGAAAAACATTAGCGCTGTTACGATACTACTGCCAACTTCTTACGGATATGCTCGCGAACTTTAACTTTGAAGGTCGCCATTCCCTCTCACAGAGAGGAAGCCTGTGTCTCAGTAGTGGCTAGGCTGATGATGATGCCTTTTTTACATTAGTATAATATGTTTTTTATCAGTGAAACACCCAGTTATCACAAACATCAAAACTTATAAACAAACAAAGTACATTTCCACATTATAAAATTAGTTCAGAAATTTAGATAACCTGATAATTCCAACGCTATATTTTTTGTTGCCTTTGTGTTTAATTTCGCTGACGTAATGAAATCTGCATACAGCTGTACTATTTTTATAAAAATGCACTGTTTTCACTTCGGAGGCCAACAGACCATGACCATTTCGGATGGGCCTCAATTATTGACTAGCTTGGCTAAAAACACAAGAAATCACGTTACGAATGATTTCGTTGAGAATTGGGTATTTCCGATTGATGATTTAGAAAGGTTTGATCAGCAATCCATAATTCTGTATTTTAATAACGTGTTACAGAATAAACGCAAAACCAGAAAAGGGGTTATTGTACACGGGGTCATTATGAACAACTTTGACTATGGGCAGTGGCGGCGGTAGGGGGTGGCGAACAGGGCAATCGCCCGGGGCCTCGCGCTACAACCCAAAAAGCTTACAATTTTATTCTTAGCAAACAATACATATGCATGCATATGCATGGTTGTTTAAGCAATTCATAGTAAAGTATTAAAAAGCACACTAATATTATAAAGGCGAAGGTTTGTGAAGTTTGTGTTCGTATGTTTGTTACTTCTTCACGCTCAAACGGCTGGACGGATCTGGATGAAATTTGGCACAGAGATAGATTTCAGTTTTTGTCCCGGGCATATGTTCCCTTGCGCTTGGGCCCGCGAGCGAAGCCGCTGGCAGAAAATAGTTAATTATAAAAACAATAAGTGCCAAGTTTTCCATTTCTGGTATATCTCCTATATTGTAAAAAGGACAAGGGCCTCCCAAATACCTGCCGCCCGCCCGGAGCCTCGAAGCGCCTCTGACTATGGGATCAACACTGAAATTGGGAGAAAAATCAAAATATGCAAGCATAAATCGCGAAAGCATAAATGAAATGCAAGCAATATGCGCTACCGTTGGTCAGGCGGCTCTCGGTTTGAGTATAGTGTAACCGGGTTTTTTTCATTTAGAATTCTAGTGTAGCAACCCGGAGCCAGGATTTGTGCCCGGTTGAAGGCAATAGCCCTATTACATGGGAAATGTATCTTCCCAGCCCTTCGGGAAATAAACGCGTGATTTAATGTCCAAAATGCAAGACTATTTTAGACGTAAAATCACGAAAATGCTAAAAGGAACAAGTTTTTATATTATTTTGGATAAAATTTGTTTCTTTTAGCTTTTTTGTGATTTTTCATACAAGCATTGATGCATTCATACATGCAAGATTTGCTTTGTCATCCTTATACATAGTATAAAACAAAGTCGCTTTCCGCTGCCTGTCCCTATGAATGCTTAGATCTTCAAAACTACGCAACGGATTTTGATGCGGTTAATACATAGAGTGATTCAAGAGGAAGGTTTATATGTATAATACACGCAGGCGAAGCCGCTGGCAGAAGCTAGTGAGAAATAAACATGTGTACAAAAATTCAGTTCAATCGCACACAGGGAAAAGGGTCCAATTTAACTTGCAAGATTTAGTCACCGGGACAGGTGAAACTAAATAAAAGCATAACAATTTTATATACAAGCTATGTTGTCGAATTCGTTTGTGCATAAGTACTTCGAATAGCCTAGTTTTAATATCGCGCAATAATATTGTAGGTGTGTGGGTCTTACTTGAGAAATAATTAGTTCACCATCCAAACTTCCACTACCTTACCACTCCCCATTAAGGATGATTGCCGGGATAAAATCTTAATCCTGTCCTGTCCTTCTCAGTGTCTCAAACTATCTTCATACCAAATTTCATATAAATTGGTTCTCGGTTTAAGAGTGAAAAGGTAACAGACAGAGTTAATATCGAATTTATTATATTAGTATGGATATTATGGATACAAATCCTTTATACCTACATAACATCACACCTGCATTCACCGAGGGATAGGTAGAGGGACGCCTATACTACACACACATTTCACCAAGACCTATTTCAAAGCTAATTAGAAAGATTTTACCAAGACCTAGCTTAATACTGATTCAAGCCAAAATAACTTTGTTTCAAACTCTGTTTTGAGGAGAAAACTTTCAAATTCCTCAGTACCCTTTGGAAGATTATGAACTCCTTTGTTGTTAATCGATTTGTTACTCGTTCACAATCGATTACTAAAATTTTATTATGAATTTATGAGGTTATATAATTTTATGAATTACTTTGCTCCACGGCCACTATACAAGAACCCATGCATTGGCCTATAGTATACAGAAATAATGAAATAATATTTTTTTTGCGACCTGCACAGATAGACACGAGGTATAAGCAAGAACAAAAAGAAAAACAATCATAAAAAAGACAAGTAAAATTTCAAAATTAAAAAAACCCCCGTCACATTTTTATTTCATGCTGCATAATTTATCTAGTACATGGTAGATACGCTTCGATCGGAAATCTATTGAACATGTAATTATGACACGATAACTTATGAAACTACCCCGATTCAAAGATAAAACGGTCCTAACTTTTGAACGGCTGAACCGATTTTATTCAAATATAGCTAAGAACACTCTCGATAAAACCACCTTTCAAACAAAAAAAACTAAATCAAATAGGTTTATCCGTTTAGGCGCTATGATGCCACAGACAGACACACAGATACACAGTAACACACTTCAAACTTACAACACACCTTTTTTCCGTTGGGGGTTAAAAATGGACACCTACAGAAAATAAAGTACTCCTGACTGAAAACAAAACACTTATTTTTAGACGCTATCTTAGTTCCCATATCTATTTTTATTACACACTACAGTCATTAGTTCTCTACAGACAGACAACGAGTTGACTTAGATATAGAAAGTCGCCAGGAGACCAATTATGGGCGCCACTGTTATAAGGCATGAGGACAATTCTTTTGGGACATTTTTAGTTTCGAATGTGTGTGATAGGAAAATCCATTTAAACTTTTTAGCTTACATGGAGTTCTTGCTGTTAGTTAAAGGAGGCAACTGTTGTCGTATTTATAGAATATTGAAAGTAAGTCCTTCAGAGTTAAAATAACCTGTTGCCACCCATTGGCGACTAGCTTGATAGATTGGCGCGTCCAATACAACAACGCGTTTAGGATGCTATTGCGCCTTCCACGTTTCTGCAGCGCATCTGGTATGTTCTTTGAGGCTCGTACAGATGGGTTTGCGGCCATTATGCGGAAAAATGTTGCCTCTTTTTTGCGCAGAGTGCGTGCTAGCGGCAATGGCATTCTGGCGGTTATTGCCGATAAGTTTGACTGCCCTATTCTTAAACATCAGATTAAGGTGCTGACGAAGTAGGGTTACAAATTTGATATTATGCAATTAAATGTGATGCAATTGAATTTTATTATGTTTTTACTGTGACATTATTTTGATTTTATTATTTGTGATTTTATTATGATTTAAATTTGAATGATTATTTATACCTACTATTATACTACTGCCTAGATTAAGTTTACTAACCTTTAGATGATAAGCTTTTACTAACCATTGGACCAATGTAGTTGTCTTTAAATAAATCATATTATTATTATTATTATTTTGGTAAACATGGACTGTTTCTTAGCTCTTTGGCTAGTTTAAACTACATCAACGGGACAAGCCAAGTCAATGTAGCGTGTGGTGATTTTTTATAATGAAGAAGTGTTGTGAACTGTTTCATTTTCTTCAATTTGCATGAACTTCCTCACTATTCTGCAGGTGTTCAAAATTGCGGCTTTTTGAAGTGTAATGTAAACTGAATCTTTTACGTCTAGAAGTTTGAGGCTATGGTGGAGATGATTGGGTATAACACCTGTAGTGGAGACAACTATGGGTACAACGTAAACTTTTTCTTGCCTCCAGATTCTGGTCACCTCTTCCTTTAGTTCCGCATATTTGCTTATTTTCTCTCCTATAGTCTTTTGCAAATTATGCGTGTTGGGTACTGCAATATCTATAAGGTAAGTGATTTTGTTAACTTTGTCTTGGAGAGTAATATCTGGTCTATTGAAGTGAACTGTTCTGTCGGTCAGAATTGCGCGATCGTAGTATAGTTTATGTGTGGTGTTTTCTAGAACAGTTTGTGGAACGTATTTATAGTACGGCGTTTTGGTATCTTGTATGAGTTTATGTTTTATTGCTAGATTTTGATGAATGACGTTTACTACCTGATTGTGTCTGTGAGTATAGTCAGTCTGTGTGAGCGTTGTGCATGCTCCTGTAATGTGTTGTATAGTCTCTGGCTGATTGCGACACCTACGGCATTTGTCATTCGTTATTGTGGGGTCTTTAATTATGTATTTCCTGTAGTTTTTAGTATTGATAATTTGGTCTTGTATTGCTATAATAAACCCTTCGGTTTCCGGGAATAAATTTCCTATTTTGAGCCATTTATTTGAAGCTATCGTATCTATATGAGACTGTTCTAGATCATGGGGGTGTCGTCCGTGTAGCACCTTCTTCTTCCAATCTTCTAGCTTTTGTTTTTGAGGGTCATTGTTGATATTGTAACTTGTATTCCCTTCGCTTAAGTTAAGGGGGGTGTAGTTAATATCGTTTGTGACTATGGCTTTATGTATGCTACTCGTGTGAGATTGTGTGTCAAAGAATGATTTTAGTCTAGTTATTTGTTTCTGCCAAAGATGATGAATGTCTATTAGGCCTCTCCCTCCGTATTGTCGTTTGATAGTTAGTCTTTCTACTGCAGATTTAGGGTGTAAGTTATTGTTTTTAGTTAGTATGGTGCGTGTTGTTCTCTCTATTTGTTGGATATCTGTTTTTGACCATTTGATCACTCCAAACGAATACGTAAGAATTGGTATCGCATAGGTATTCAATGCCTTTATTAAATGCTTTCCTGAAAGTTGAGTTTTACATACTGCTATCACTCTTCTCTTATATTCAGTGTTCAATGTGTGTTTAATCGCTGTGTGATCTAGCCCCTTGAGTTGCCTGTATCCTAAGTATTTATATAAATCTGTTGGTTCCAATGCTGTAATTATTTCATTATTGTCAATTGCGTAGTCACCGGGTTTAATTTTGCCTCTAATTATGTGTACTGTTTTGCATTTGTCCAGGCCAAACTGCATGTTAATGTCTTTACTGAATTCTGTTGTGATTTCTATTAATGTTTTCATATCTTTTTCACTCTTTGCGTATAATTTAATGTCATCCATATAGATAAGATGAGAGACAGTGGTTACTTCTGTTGTGTGTTTTAAGCCATATCCGGCCTGACTGCGTTGCAGTAGGTGAGATAGGGGGTTCAGAGCGAGACAAAACCATAGAGGGCTCAGGGAATCTCCCTGATAAATGCCTTTTTTAATAGCAATTTGTCGTGTTGTTACAACGTTGTCGCGAAAATTTAATTGTAGAGTAGTTTTCCATCGGGGCATAATACTTTGCAAGAAGCTTATAATTTTTGGGTTTATTTTATATATCTGTAATATTTGGATCAGCCAGGAATGTGGAATGCTATCAAAAGCTTTTTTGTAATCTATGTAGGTGCAGTGTAAATTTCTATTTTTCGTAGCAGCATGTTTATGTATTATTGAATCTATAACTAGTTGTTCCTTACACCCCATGTGACCTCGTCTGCAGCCCTTTTGCTCTTCTGCTATTATGTGGTGTCGTTCTATGTGTTTATTGATTTTTCTAGTGATGGCTGACGTTAAGATCTTGTATATTGTGGGTAGGCATGTAATTGGTCTGTATTGGGCAGGCTGTGGTGAGTATTTGTCTTTTGGTAACATGTAGGTTATTCCTGTAGCAATAAATTCGGGTATATTTTGTTTCCCTAAAATAAAGTCTGTAAAATTTTTCGCTAAAATTTTATGTAATGATTCTAATTTTTTAAACCAGTAATTATGTATTTTATCAATACCAGGGGATTTCCAGTTGTGGAGCCTTGCTGTTATACTAGTAATGTCAGACTCAGTAAACTCAACGAATTCCATTTCTTCTAATGAACTCCATCTAGTTTCTTCGTCTGTTATCCAATTAGATTTATCGTTATGTTGTACTTGCTCTTCCCATATACCAGACCAAAATGTTTCAAGTTGTTCTACTGTTGGTAATTCTACGGTGTTTTCGGGTAATGTTTTACTTTGTTGTTTAGTCTGTAAATTTCTATAGAATTTCTTTTCGTTCATAGCAAATAGAGAATTATCATTTTTACGTTCGTGTGCTTTCTTGTATCTTCTTAACCTGTGAACTTTTAGTGCTAGTTTCTGTTTCAGAGTATCTAAAAACTCTTCCGGTTTCCTATTGTCACCTTCATGTCTAGTGTGAATAGACACATTCCTAAATATTGCTTCTACTGTTTTCACTACCTTGTTTGATCTATTTTTGTTAATGTATTGGGTTAGTCTACCACAATCTGCTCTAAGTTTCTCTATATCTTTTTCAAGCCTCAGCTGCCAAGCTGGTTTGTTATTATTTCTTGGTCTAACATTGCCGGTATATTCCGTGATTTTATAATTAAGTTCTTCTGAAATAACTAATGCTGTGCAGTATATCAAAGTATGTACATCTATTAATTGTGTTTCTTCGCTAATATATTGGTTGAGAATATTTTGATTAAATAAATTAACAAGCTGATTTAGTTTTGGTGTGTACCTAAGTTTAGGCAGCTTTGGTCGAGCTGCCGGGTCCATTCCAGAATATTGAGTAAGAGCTGTTTTAAATTTATCGTGTACCTCTTGAATACGCATATCAGTGTGCTGATTTTGATCGATAGCGGTTAGAACCTCAATGTCATTTTCTAACATTACGGTAATATTATCGGTTTGTGTAGATATATGCGTGGTTTGTGACTGATAGTATGTTTGAGATTGTGTGTTAGGAACTGAATGAGCGGGCAATTGTATTTGTTCGTGTTGTATATTTTCTGTTGTGTTTTGTGTTAATGCGATATTGATAACGTTCTCATTAGTTTCTGTTTCTTCTTGTAAATGTATACGTACTTCTTCTCTTAACTGATCTATTACTTCTTGTGACAGAAGTTTGTTCCTAACTATAATTCTTCTTTGATCTGAAATCCTCTGTTCTGTTACAGTAATCTCTGGGTACTGGCGTGTAAAAAGTTCATGCAATTGCTGTCTGTAGGTGGTCATATCGGTCTCTAATTTAGTGATGTATAAGTAAGTTCGCATGATAAATAGGTTTACTTCTTTGCTCCATCTCATGCGAACTCTTGCTTTTCCAGCCTTGGTGGACGCGGGTAAAAAGGAGCTAACCTCCCGCGCAACATTCAAGGTCGGATTAAGTGGGACTGTATTTAAACTTGCAATGGGAGGTGATAATGGTGATGATGGCATGGATGAAGATGGTATGGATGGCGATGATGGCCTAGAAGGAGTGTATGAAACTGTGCTTGGACTGTACGGTTCTACAGGGGTGTTTGTCCTGTCCGTCAGTTTGTCACCATCATCAATGCTTGCGGCTGTAGCATCTTTATCGGTGGGAGCCCGCCTGTTCAACTCCTCACCGCTGACGGTTCGCATGCTGTGACACCCAGCGTCAGCTCCAGGTGCGCCCCGGCGATCGCCCCCGGGCAGCGGTCCTATACGTTTTCTTCTTGAACGAGTCTCCATGTTGAATGGGTTTCCAGAGCCACGTTAGCCACGCCAGTAATTTCTCATTCGTGTGTCCGCCCCCCACGTGATTAGATGGTCAATCAGGACGTGTGGTTGTTTAGGGGGCTTATTATTATTATTATTATTATTATTATTTCCCACGGCTTTACTCCCGTGGTCCACCCCGCAGGAGGGGTTCCCCGTATTTTTTTCGGGATAGAATACAAGCTAAATTTAAAAAAATTGAATATCCCCGACATATTTTTATTTCATGCTACATAATTTATCTAGTAGTAGACATGCTTCGATCGGCAATCTATGAACACGTGATGTCTTGTGAAAACACCCCGATTCAAACAGTAAAGCGCCCATAATTATAGATTGGTTGTTCCGATTTTCATCGAACATAGCTAAAAACACTCTGGATAAAGTCACCTTTCAAGCAAAAATAAACGAAATGAAAATCATTTCATCCGTTTAGGAGCTATAACGCCACAGACAGATACACATATACATATATATATACAAACACACAGGTAGACACGTCAAACTTATAATACCCCTCTTTTTCCGTCGGGGGTTAAAAAGAAGCCTATGTTACTCGGGAATAATGTAACAAACGTACTACCTCCTACAAACAATCAATTTTAACTATTACATATTAAAAAAAAAAAAAAAACTTTATTTTTATCTTGCCGTCCATTGTCATCCAAACCAAACGTTTATGCAAAATTTAATCTTAATCGGTTGAGGATAACTGCTTTAAAATTCACTTGCAAGATTTGACCCGAATATACATACATACATAAATACATTGCAAATTAAATAAAAGCTCGTAAAATAGTTTATTTTAAGTTTAGGTATCCATTTATAACCGGTTTTTCTCAATTCCATACCCGTTATTTGTTGTATAGGTATCAAGTGCTCTCTAGTATCTGTAGGCCATTGCAATGAAACCAGAGTGCATCAATCAAAACCCACCTACGTATTGCGAGATTGACTGTGTATATTTGAGTATGCTGTTTCAGAGGCACTTCTCATTTGAATATAAATGGAATTTGGCAGTCTATGTCATGGAGATGATAAAGATGAATAAAGATTTAATCAAATCCCTAAGACAGATGCTCAATTCACGGCATATGTTAAAAAAAACCGGCCAAGTGCGAGTCGGACTCGCGCACGAAGGGTTCCGTACCATTATCGCAAAAAACGTTAAAAAAATCACGTTTGTTGTATGGGAGCCCCATGATATTCCATTTGGCCAGGTTGTTTTTACAGCGGCCAACCTGGGTCCGCAATCGGTGTAGGGATTTCCAGATTGGCCGCTGCAGTTCGTTTCCAGAGGGCAGTTTCTCTGCCGGAGTGATGAAGTGTGTAGGAGTAGGGAGTGTATGTTTCCATAATTCACATCTCTCGTCAGTTGCGCGGCTTTCGAGGAGGTCGTATGTCTCAAGAAGCTCTTACGACTCTTCAGGCGGTTCCGGTCTGACAGTGCACGATAAATAAATACATAAACTTATTATTGTTGCTCTTTACTAACTATTTATTAACTTAAATATTTATTTTATTTGTTATTATAGCGGCAATAGAAATACATCATCTGTGAAAATTTCAACTGTCAAGCTATCACGGTTCATGAGATACAGCCTGGTGACAGACAGACAGACAGACAGACAGACGGACCGCGGAGTCTTAGTAATAGGGTCCCGTTTTTACCCTTTGGGTACGGAACCCTAATAACAAATCTGCGGTGTAATTTCCCTAAAAAACCGACCAAGTGCGTGTCGAACTTCGCACATTTAAGGTTCGGTATCAAATGTAGAAGACTGAATTTCAAGACAAAAATGTGATTTATCAATACATTGGTATTGGTTAGTAAAATCTATGTAAGAATCAACATTATCACCAAATTTCGAGTTCATAGGTCAATGGGAAGTTAAAAAATTGTTAGGAACAAAATTTAGCAAAAAAATCTGACTTTGGTAGCTTCTCATTCCTTTGTTTTTTAATATTTAAAACAAAAATACAGTATTTATGTACTTAACAAGTTCTAAACAACGATACTCCACTCAATGGAGTAGGCCAAAATTTTATTTTCGGACTCCACTTTAGCTGTATCTATGCCCCCTTAAAAAGATTAAAAAAAAAAAATTAAATCAATTGGTATGGCTTTGGGTCAACAAGATGCTTATACTGTGAAAATTAAAACCTGTGTGACTGACGACGCCCAGACGGACAGACAGACACGTGAGTGACAGCGTTAGGATAGTGGACAAACGCGAGCCTATCGATAAATAAAAAAAAAAATAAAAAAATTCGCTTATAAATACTACCGACTTCCAAATACAAAACTACAAAGTGAAAAATAACTTAATTTTTTAAAGTCGGTGTCATTCGTAGGTACCATTTTTTTTGCGTTATGGACACCGACTTTAAAAAATTAAGTTATTTTTCACTTTGTAGTTTTGTATTTGGAAGTCGGTAGTATTTTTAAGCAAAAATGATTTTTTTTTTCACTTTTTAGTTGTACGTTCCCTTACTAACGTACCTAATAGGAAAGTTAGTAAGGGAACTATTTCGCCAGAATAGATTTCATGAAACTTGAACATAACCGGTGAAATGAGAGATGTGCTTACCCCTTAAGAGCGAACTGGCGTGATGTTATGTTATGAAATGTTATATAAACAACAAACAGACATGCGATTGCAGCAATCCCGAGAGATTTGCCGTTATTTATTGAAGAGTTCTGTTGTATATCTCCGAAGATCTTCACCAGATCTTCAACAAATTAAAATGGGACCAATTTCGGAACATACTTTTTCAAACAAAAAAATTATTTTCAAAATCGGTCCACAATTGACGGAGTAATCGGTGAACATAAAAAAAAAAAAAAAAAAAACAAACATGATGTCGAACATAGAACCTCCTCCTTTTTGGGAAGTCGGTTAAAAAGATAGGGCTCCGTTTGAACTCTACGGACACGGAACCCTAAAAATGTAGTAAAGTCTGTACGAAAGATTGCGTCCACGAAAGATGAATAAAACTCTCACATACTAGAACAGCATAATATTTGATACGGCGATAAATTTGCAATGGTTTCGCTAATGTCATACTGAACGCATTCAGTTCTATGTCGTGTCTTCGATTTCTTGGCGGGTTCAATGTATCATGCGCTCTGCGTACCGCGTTTAACGTGTACATTTGAAGTTATTTGCTTAGTAAGAGATATAGGTTTATTCTCAATAGTTAGAGATACTATAGCAAAAATCTGCGGGTATTTTGTTTTTATACAACTTAATGAAAGCGTACCCACGATATAGGCGAAATTCCCTGCGTGGGACAAATATTAAAACAAAAAAAAACTAATTGTGTCTAGATATTGTCAGGCAACCCTGCAGCTGTCTTTTCTACTATCAAGAAAATTATTTTTTACCAAAAAAATATACCTAAATAAGCTTATCTGTCATAGACGTATTTATTTGTCCTAGTCTAATCTGTAGACGGCAGAAATCACTTTTGCTACGAACGCGTAGCTAGCGTCTACGCCGTAGCCGTATTTGCTACAACGCTACGGCGTAGCAAATACGAGTTGAGGCGTTATTAATGTTTTTTTCATGAAGGCATTTTCACGTGATATTTATAAAAAGTCTAAATAAGACATTTGGAATTTAAAACAATCATTAATATTCATTTGTCGGTGGCATAGAATTAAAATAAACTTCGCATGAGAAAGAGAATTAATTAATAAAACAAGTTTTGTCTGGCAGATGTAACAAGCGCCAAAGGGTTAATAATAGAAATAGTAACCCAAAAATGTTCGTAAATTAAATAGAGAATCAAACTGAAAAAGGTATTTATTTGGTTTGAGTGTGAATCAGCTCTTCAAAATAATTATTACTATGGAGGGATTGTTATCAAAATAGTTTTGTAAGGTACGATGTTTTAACCACCACCCCTGAATAAAATTACTTTTTATTAAAACAAAGGATTACTGAGCTACTATCTACTAATATTATAAATGTGGAAGTTTGGATGGATGTTTGTGTGTGGATGTAAGTTTGTTACTCAATCACGGCAGAACGGCTGAACAAATCTGGATGAAATTTAGCACAGAGATAGATTATAGTCTGGAATAGCATAAAGGCTATTTTTATCTCGGTTTAATGTTCCATTGGGATGACATTTCACGCGGGCGGAGCCACTGGCAGAAGCCAGTTCTCTATTAAAAATCGTTATCACTGATACCCACAGAAAATACTCGTAGTTTACCCGTATCTGAAAAGAATATACTATTATTTTTTTGGACGCTATCATAGCCCATATCTATTTTTATTACTAAATAAATAAATCTTTTTTTTCACTCTTCACAAAGGTCCACATCATACTTACAATAGCGACCCGCCCCGGCTTCGCCCGTGACAAATTATACACAAAAACCTTCCTCTTGAATCACTCTATCTATTAAAAAAACCGCATCAAAAGCCAAGGCGTAGTTTAAAAAATCTAAGCATACATAGGGACAGACAGACAGCGGGAAGCGACTTAGTTTTATACTATGTAGTGATACTACATTTATATGATACCAACAAAAAAAGAACAAAAAATATGATCCTTTGTGAAAGACTGGAATCCTAATTAGGATATACTGTGTGACGGATCACCAGGCTCTAACCCCGAATCTGCGTCTATGTTAATTATAGCTATTCTTATATCTTCTAGTTATTCTTAGATAATAATATTGTAAATCCAACACAACTACGAGAAAATAAACAAAAGGGCAAAATTTTGTTCCAATAAACAAACAGAAAATTAAATACAATTAGGTAGATATCTTTATCGAAAAACATGTGATGCTTGTGAGAGTGTGAAAGTTTGTATGAAGGTATGAGCGTGAGCGAGCGATGTATGGTGGCTATTTAGTATTTACTACCGACTGTCAATAGTCATCTACAGACAGACAAAGTGACGGCTTCGAATATTGAAAGTCACCAGGAGACCAATTACGGGCTCCATTGTTATAAGGCATAAGGACAAATCTTGGGGACAATTTTAGTGCCGAATGTGTGTGACAGGAAACTCCAATTAAACTTTTTAGCTGACATGTTCTTACTTTTAGTTAGAGGAGGAATCTTTTGTCGAAAAACAAAAGTACGGCCGGTATTCCAGCAGCATTGAGTCATGCTCAACTCAAAATGGAAAGGTGTGATTGTTTTATTTTTATTTTTTTGTCTTTAACGTGCTCAATGTCCAAGGCTCAGACTGACGCCCACAACGTTGTCGGTACAGTTTAGTAGTGTTAATATGTACTTTGACCGTGCTCATACTTGCTAATTTGGACATTTATTTTCATTATTGACACCTAAAAACTGTGATCAAATTTCAGTCTTGTAAGTAGGACCTCGCCCAAGGTGGCGACCAGCTCTGAGACTATTGTATTTACTAATTACGCGTTGGACGCGATCATCGACCGTTCAAGTATATACTAAAACTACTCATTACCTACTCGTACCACACATTTGGTGTAGAAAAATTCAGGCGCGTCTGGGGTGTCTGGGATCTTGCTCTATTGAGTACACATATGTCAAGATATAATCAATCACAACTGCCAATTTTGAGTTTGAGTTGAGCATGATCATGAGTTTATGTGGCTCAAATACAGGCCTTACTTCAGAGTCAAAATAAGTTTACCTGATGTCGATTTTATTGGTGATTCTTATCAAGTTGATTGGTAGATTGTTTTGTCGAGAATTGATGCGTCATAATTGTTTACTGTAGCTCTTATTTCACGCAGTAATAGATACTTACTCGAAGGTCAAATGTTAACTCAGTGGAACTTAGTGGAGTGGTTGTTAGAAAAATGCATTAACCAAGAAGAATTAGAGATAATAACGCAGCTGTTCACAGTAAAATAAGAAATAGGCTAGGCTCTGAGAAAGCCTCTAAATTAGTATCTCCTCCAAAAACCTAAATGAAAAAATAAAATAAAAATGGTTCTGTTATTAAGAGACGATTTTTAAATTTTATAATGATGGTTTTTTGTGTTTCAATATAACTGAAGAAGAATTGCAATGTTAATTTTTTGTTTAAATATAATTAAAATAAACAAAGAGGTTTTATTTATAGCTATTAACCGACTTTCATGTGAAGAACATAGTGGGAAAAGTAAAAAAAAAAAATGATTTAAATCAAATTAATTCTCTTTTGATTAAATTTTTTTTAATCATGATTTTGATCAACCCTGCTCAACATTATCTAAGGATAAACAAACAACAAAAATAAAATTGTAAAAAAAACCTTTTCTGTTTTGTTGTTTGTTTTTGGTGTTTTCTGTTCTGTTGTTTGTTTTTGGTGTTTTCCTGCTATGTGCGTTGTTAGTCAGGGAATTATATTTTTTTTAAATAAGAAAGTAAGCAAGTCTAAAAAAATGTCCTAAGTAAGGTTAAACCCAACATATGTTTTACACAGGGTTTCAACGCAATGTACCCTACCGCCAAGTTAATACAGCTGCTCGTATTTTGAGGCTAGATCATTTCGGTGACCGATACAAGAAACACATAGCTGGTTGATGTGGCGTTTTGGGGAGGCCTTTGTCCAGCAGTGGACGTCTTTAGGCTGAAATGATGACGAGCAACTCTCTTCTTCTGAGCGGCATTGTGTAAACGAGTCAGGTATATCTTGAAAAGTGATTGACCGATTATAAGCAGGGGTTGGGGTAAGGAGGTGTGTGGATAAGCCTGCGTATCTGATGCCTGGGTATCGAATGTCTGGGTATTTACCAGGTTTCGCTGTGAATGACGCCGTTACGCTTTATCTAAAGCTCGGTCTTAGCTCAGCTTCGCATAAAAGTAACACTGAAATTTAACACGCATAACGAAATTGAGTATTTTGAAAGCTTTTATTTGGTGGCTCAGTGTCTGTAATGAAATCTTGCAAGTTAAATTTGGCCCACTTCCCGGTGTTGGATTGAGCTGAAATTTGTCACACACGTTTCGTTCTAGTGACAATTTTTTTTAAATAAAAGCTTGTGTGCAAACTTTTTTTTAACATGATAGCTTATTTTATTAGTGTAAAATTACTGGTACTGGCAAAATGTGAGTGTATTAAAGGAATATCTCTTCATAACCCTTCGGGAAATAGGTATTGCGTTATGTGTGTTATATAATGATACCGACACTATAATTTGTACTGAAATAATGCTCTTAAAATATTTTTAACCACGATGTGTTGGTGATCTTAGTGATATTATAACGAATTATGAGTAGTGGTGGCCCAGTGGTAACGGCCTTAACTTACGTGTCGTACGTCGTGTGTTCGTACCGCAGGCAGGCGCTTTACTTTGTGTAAATTATTTCATCACCATTGCTCCAAAAACGGTGAAGAAAAACATCGTGAGGAAACCGGCATGTCCTAGAACTACAAATACGAAGTCACGTGAAATCCACCAACCCGCACTGGGCCTGCGTGGTGTATTAAGACCCATTCCCTCTCTCACAGAGAGAAGGACTGTTTCCCAGCAGTGGGAATTTTAAAAGGCTGATGTTAATGATAAAGACTTAATTTAAAAAGTTAGGTTCTAATCTTGTGTCTCACAATTTCCTAGCTTAGTGACAATATCTTTTTCTTTTGGCTTGGAAATTTCATGGTTTTAGTATCAAAGTGTTTTACTTTTATAGTAGCGGTTTCTCTTTACCATATTAATCGCATTGTATAGATTCCAGGGAAATCCTAACAATAACCACAATGAACGCTCGTAAGCATACATTTGTATGATAATATTATCGCAGAATAATCACCGATTCGCGCTGTCGAGCGTGGACATAGCACAGTTTTATTGGCTATTCTATGGTTGTAAATAGGACATGAATATCGGAATTTCGTTTATCCGAATCTCGGAACTAAATTACCGTTATTTCAATTCCGATACCGAGTGATCCAATATCGTCTCGGAATAAGAAAAAAACCTTACTCATCATCATTTCTGCAAGAGACGTGCACTGCTGAACATAGGCCTCCCCCAGTTTACCCAGTCACCAGTGGTGATTAGAGAGAGGCACTATAGAAAATCTTATTATATCGCGGCATAAACGTGGTTTTTTATTGTACTTAATATAACCGCATACCGAATTTGTGAAAATAACAAAAAAAAAGCAATATTTAACGAAAGTGCGCAATTCTGATATTAATATCGGAAATCCGATATTGAGATCTACTATGTTTAATAAATATTATTTAATGAATTTTACAGAACTATAAAAAAAAAATTTTCCTTGTGTATTTTTTTTCTTTTGGTTTTTACATGGCATTTTATTTTATTGACATTAATTTTAAATGATATTACATATATTGTACCAAAATGCATAAATTTATTATTCTTTTTAGATTTTAGTGTATCTACTTCAAATAAAAACGGAATACAAAAAACGGAAATGAAAACTTCCGATATTACATGCCCTAGTTGTAAATAAGGGCTTTGCCTCTTATTCCTAACCCATGGGGACAGCCCTTGTCCGAAGCATTTGTCAGTACGATCAATTAAATATTCATTGTGAGAATACTAAAACACCTCTCTAAATCATTAAATGCTAATGAAGAATTGAACATTGCATTTCTAAAATACTTGATCAAATTTTTTGTTACAATTGAAAATGGACCTTATTATTGAATGTTATCTATTGATTGTTCACTATGGTCTGCCATCTTATCTTATCTTGTGGAGGGGCCGAGAATTAACTCGGACACTTCGACCCATTGGGATCTATTGTGGTCCCCTAGATACCTTACTCCTCCCCAATCTCGTTGAAAACTCTTTTCATGAATTTTACAACGAGACTGGGAGATATGAGCCTATAGTCTTCTGGTCTTGGATATCCAACCCCTAAGAGACTCATTCGCTTACCAGCCAGTGCATCGCATGTGCAAAGAAGGTGCTCCATGCGTTCCGTATGTTCCCCACACAACCTGCACATGGGTGTCGCGGTTAAACCCATCTTCATGAGCATGTCGTTGGTTCCAAAGTGCCCAGTAAAGGCCCCAAGCAGGTAGCGGATTTGCCCCCTGCTCATGTTCCAAATGCATTCCCGGGCTTTGAACGTAGAGCCTAGGAATTTCTTGGAGTGTTGTAGACCGGTGCTAGATTGCCAATGAGTTCGCTGTCTGTGATCTGCAAACTCCCTAAATGCGGCCTTTACGAGGCACGTCGAGATGCCTACACATGGTTCTGGACCCACAAAGTCATTTGCTGAGCCCTCTCTTGCCAGTTCATCTGCCATTTCGTTACCATGGATTCCTTTGTGCCCAGGGACCCACATCAGTCTTACCCTGTTGTGCTTCCCAAGCCTGTTTAGGGTTTGGACAGCATCCAGAATAAGTCCGGAGTCCACTTTGTAGGATGCCATGGCTTTGATTGCAGCCTGACTGTCACTAAGAATATATATGGATTTACCTCTAGTTCCTCTATCTATATTCTCTTGAGCACAGGTTATTATGGCATAAGTTTCCGCTTGGAATACAGTTGCCATTTTCCTTAGGCTTTTGCTACATTTGTAACCTTTTGCGTATATTCCCGCCCCTGTACCTGATTCCATTTTGGATCCATCAGTGTACCACACCAGACTGTCTTGTTCTGGTGGATCGATTCCCTTCGTCCAGTCCTCTATTGTAGGGATTTGGACCTTGAAAGACCTTTCAAACACAAACATAGTTTGCATTTTATCGGATAACATGCTTGTTACCCGATCCAGGCCTTCATTCCCGTCAAACTTTGTATGGTTGGTCCTAGGCTTAGAGGCATCCCATAGTCCAGCCACAGCAAGTCGATGTAATGTCTTCCTTGCCTCGAATTCAACCATCATATGCAGAGGAGGGATATTGAGGTATCTCTCAATCGCTGCCGTAGGTGTTGTCCTGAAAGCACCCGTGATGCCTAGACACACTGTTCTTTGTAATCTGGTGAGTGGCGCTTTGCACGAGGCAAGCTTTGTTCTGGGCCACCACACTATGCTGCCGTATGTGATAATAGGTATTATCATTGTCCGGTACAGCCATCGTATCACTTTGGGCTTTAACCCCCAAGTTTTACCGTAGGTGGAACGACACATGCCGAACACTCGTAGGGCTTTCGTCGTAATATTTTCCACATGAGTTTTCCACCTGAGTTCTCTATCAAGCGTTACACCCAGATATTTTACTTCGGTAGACCAGGGCAGCTTTATTCCATTGAGGGAGAGCTCTCCTAGGTTTCCTAATTGTCTCTTCCTCGTGAATGGAACAATGACTGCTTTGCTTGGGTTGATAGAGAGGTGGTTCTTTGTACACCATTCCTCTGTCATCCTCAATGCCTGTTGTACTAATCCAGAGACTATGTTCGGGAATTTACCATTAACCATTATAGCTATGTCATCTGCATAGCCTACTGTGTAGAATGGTCCAGTATTGAGCTTGGTAAGTAGCGAGTCTACTACCAAGCACCACAATAATGGTGACAGCACTCCACCCTGCGGACAACCTCTTGTTGTTTTTGCACTAAGTCTGTCACCCATCAGTTCCGATCTGACTATTCTGCTTCTCAGCATATAGTCAATCCAGTTGCACGTGGTATCATTGATGCCATGTTCCTTTGCAGCGATGCGTATGGACTCAAATGTTGTCTTGTCGAAGGCTCCCTCTATGTCGAGGAAAGCCCCGACACAGATCTCTTGTCCCTCTAGCGCAGCCTCGGCTCGACTCGCAACATAGTGCAATGCCGTTTCTGTAGATTTACCAGGGCTGTAGGCGCACTGTAGTTTATGTAGAGGGAAGATTTTAAGTGGTCCCTCTCTTAGGTACCTGTCTACCAGTTTCTCCAGAGCTTTTAAGAGAAAGGATGATAGACTAATTGGCCTGTAAGCTTTAGCTTCTTCGTAAGTCGGCCTTCCCACCTTCGGTATAAAGGTGACTTTGACCTCCCTCCATGCCTTGGGTACGTACCCAAAGGCTATGCAGGCTCTGTAGAGCTTACTCAAATGAGGTATCAAAACAGATGCCCCTTCTTGCAATAGTATTGGGTAGATGCCATCCGGACCAGGGGATTTGAGAGGCTGGAAGCCCGCTATGGCAAGCTTCAGTTTATTTTCATCTACCACTTTCTTTGCCGTGAGCCAGTTATTTTTGGACGTGTGCCTTGTGAGCTCGTCCCTTGTGACTGGATCCTCTTCATCGCTGTCGCGTAGTATACATTCCGGGAAGTGAGTTCTAAACATCACGCCCAGAGTGTCCTGTCCAGTTTCCGTTAGATACCCATTCTCATCCTTTACAGATGATAGTGGGTTTGTCTTAGTCATGGACATCGCTTTGCACAACCTCATTCCATTCGGCAGAGCTTCGATGGAGGTGCAATGCTGCCGCCAACTAGTTCTTGGCCTTGCGTACCGCCATCTCATACCTCGTCAGCATGCTATGATAGTCAGAGAAGTTTTTCCTGACTTTTGCATCATTGAAGGCCTGTCGTGTTTCCTGACGTATTTTAGCTAGTTCAGGAGTCCACCATGGTACCCTTTTGCAAAAGGCCTTTTTCTCTGGGCAGTTATCTACCCATGCACCGATGGTGCCCATCTTGATTCTATCTGCTTCAAATTCTATATCTAGTATGGAATTGAGCTTACCTTTAGGGCTCCCTAGATTTACTTTTAGGTCCCTCCTGTACGAGTCCCAATTTGTATGTCTTGGGTTTCTCCTTCGTCTAGTTTCGGCTTCTGCCGCCGTCCTAAACCTAAAGCATATATAATTATGGTCAGACAGAGAGATTTCGTCCGATACATGCCAATTCTCGATGTAAGCGCTGGCCTTGTTTGAAGCCAGTGTCAGGTCAATAACTTCAGTTCTCGCCGAGGTCCTGAAAGTAGGTTTATTGCCTGCGTTAAGGATTTGTAAAGAAGAGCTTACCACAAAGTCCAACAAATCCTCCCCTCGTTTGTTGACATCTGAGCTGCCCCAAACGACATGGTGTGCATTCGCATCGCAGCCAAGTATCAGGTCGAGGTTTTCTTGGTTGCCGTAGTCAACCAGTCTTCTGATTAGTGGTGTTACTGGTTCCTTTTGTTCATATGGGAGGTAGGCAGAGGCAAGGATAATTTTCCTTTTCTCTGTGCCCATCCCCACTTGGATCAGAGTTGTTGTGAGATCCCTGTAACAGAAAGTACATAAGGGCATTGCCTCTATACCGCCCCTGATATAGATGCAAGTCCTCGCGTCATTAGTTGGACAGTCATAGAGCACCATGCCTCCTGTCCCACCTAAGCCTTTTATAGTCCCCTTATACAGATAAGGTTCCTGTATCAAGGCAACGTCAAATGTGTTAAGCTTCAGTTGCCGAGCCAGAAGGGCAGTAGCGGCTCTGCAATGATGCAAATTAATTTGTACACACCTTAGTCCCTCCATCTTGGATTATTTGATGGGCCTGTGTCAATATAGGAGGGCCCTAGTTTTGAGGCTCCTCCTCCATCGCCTGGCTCTCCTCAGGAGCAATCGGCGACTGAATCCCCAGGGTGTCGAAGTCCCCGAGGATGTCATCCTCGTGGTCTGCCTCTGACGCCCTGGTCCCAATCTCTGCCTCCTGCGATGCGCCGTAAGCAGAGATTTCCTCGATGGCCTCCTCACGTCGGTGTAGTCCATCCTCGGAGGGTTCCGCCTCTGCTTCCGCAGTGGGTGCCTCTCCCTTATCTTCTTCCAGGAGCTTGAACGAGTACCGTTCAATTCCTCCTGGAAGAGAGTAGCCCGCGGCCTTGATGACCCCAGCGGACACCCCGTCCATGAGGACGATACGACGGATGCCGGTCTGCTCTGTGAGAGTATTCACGACCTTCCAGTCGCTCGTCCTCAAGGCAGGGTTAAGCCGCTGGAGCAGTCGAATGGCCCGGGCAGAGTCCTGCAACGCCAAGTTGCGACTCTTCCATGCCATTTTGACTGGCTTTGGAAGGTCCTTGGCGTCAACAACCTTGAGTTTCAAGGAGCCAAGTTCCACATTGTGGATGGCCCCCCGAAACCAGCTAGCTGCATCAGAGTTGTCGCAGGATACATGAACTGCACCTGCGACAACTCCGGGAGCAACCGATAGAACAGGCAGAGGATCCGGCGCCACTTCCAGTTTCCCAATTATGAGCTCCTGGATTGGCACCAAGTCCTCCGCCCTCAAGTACTCCTCCGGGTACCTGACTATGACGAAAGCGAGTTTCACAGTCGCCACCGCATCCCTAAAGGATCCGGTTGAGGATGATTGCCCTTGGGTCTTCATCCTCTTGGCCGCCATGTCCCCGCTGTCGCCGCTGAGAGCAGCACGCGGTCTCTTTGATGGGCCCTCCGTAGGAGCTCTAGAGCCGCCTGCTGTCTCAGCTTTTGGCGCTTCTTTCTGCGCGCCCCAGAGAAATGGTCTGCCATAGTTCCATGGTTGTAAATAAATGCTTTTCCTCTTATTCCCGATCCATGGGGACAACCCTTGTCCGAAACATTTGTCAGTACGATCTATTAAATATTCATTTCGTGAATAGTAAAACACCTCTCTAAATAATTAAATGCTAATGAGGAATTGAAGATTACGTGTCAAACATTTAGGGCTGATTGACACATTTTTGTTACAGTGTAAAATGGACCTTATGTTTAGAAGCCTTCAAGTTCACTATGGTCTGCCTGAAAGGCGGCCCATATACGTGCTGAAATGCCTTGACCGGAAGGGTCACAAAATTTTCCGATATTTCCCCAGTTTCTTATTACCAAAACGACGTCATAACTTCCCCAATAATCGTACAAGCTTATGGAGGTATACGCCTCCAATTATCACTTACATTGAGAGAAATGGCCGTTTCATTTGCTGTCCAAATTAAATGGCTCTCAAGGATTATTTATAAGGCCATTATCAACAGGCAAATTGCCGCTAAAAGCGCTAATTAGCCCAAAGGTCCCACAGCGGAAACCTTGGCTTATAATTAAGACGGATTCATTTACTGCCTTCTTCAGCGACGAAACTTAATTATTAACGTGTCTAGTTTGTTTAACTCTTGAAAGCATTACAAAGAACTTTCACTTTTGATAACGAGTTTAAATGGGAGCAATTTGGGATTTTTTGTTACAATTAAAAGGGTTTTAATTATTTTTTTAAAGATGTTCGATAAATTTGATGCGGTTCTTTCTTCGTAAGCACAATAATATTTCAACTACCTTCATTTTACATGTCACAACGTCACTTACCTTTTAATTGTTTATTGTTTTTCAAGTGGCCTCTTAATCTTATCTTACTAATATTGTAAATGCGAAAGTTGGGATGGATGGATGTATGTTTATTGCTCAATCACGCTAGAACGGCTGAACGTATCTGGATGAAAATTGAAACAGATTCAGATTATAGTTTGGAATAGCACATAGGATACTTTTCATCGCGGTATAAATGTTTCCCTGGGATAAGAAAATACTTTACACTGGGGTGAATCCGCTGGCAGAAGCTAGTATCGAAATAAATAAAATACCATTCAAAAAACGCCATCCAAGCTTAATTATTTATTGTCTCATTGGTTTAACTTTTTTCCGATAAAACTCCGATTCTCTTCGTCAATATATAACTTTAACTGCATTGGGTTTCTTTGCCAAGTTTTTTTGTATAAAAGATAAAGTTTTAAATAAAATACTTTCTACGAAGAACACTCGTATCTTGGAACCAAGTATCGCG
This sequence comes from Orthosia cruda, assembly GCA_964057195.1. Lineage (NCBI taxonomy): Eukaryota > Metazoa > Arthropoda > Insecta > Lepidoptera > Noctuidae > Orthosia > Orthosia cruda. The sequence continues at coordinate 22,742,066 of OZ059830.1, forward strand.
ATCGTGGCGTCCCAAGCGATTTGAAAGTTGTTTCATCCACAGGTGAATAAAATTCTCACTGCAGTAAACCAACGGTTTACAAGGAAGCTTTTTGTTTTTACAACGAAATCTCTACTAATATTAAGTGTTTGAAACGGTTTATTTGGGATAATAAAAATAAGTAGTAAAAAGAATACAACCTAGCAAATATGTAGCAGTTAAAAGGAGCTCAACGATTCGACGAACAATACCAAAGAAAGGACATTCGGGTAGGCCGCATATACTACTTAAACTGCCAGACCATTATTAAAAACTAAGATAAAAATGATCCACATAGTCTTCACATTCACAATAATTAAAATAAAATAATATAATACTTTAAAAGTAAATATTCTTGTCATAGCAAGAAAACAAAAAAAATATATAAAAATAACAAAATTCACGGTGCAAAATATAAAAATAATCAAAATTAGCAGCTAATGAGCAGCTCAATCCCAAGCCTTTTTGTCCTCAACGTAATCTTTTATGGTATAAAACCCTTTCTGGCACAACTTATGTTTAATGAATGATTTGAATTTATTAAGACTTAGATCCTGGACCCCAAATTAAGTGTTGTAAATTTTAAAAGATAATTTATTAGGAATTCTTAATCCTTGAAAATATTTTAAAGGTGTTTGAGGTGGTGTTCATAATTTTGCTTGCACATATTTCACATAAACACAGGCACACACCTAACCCACTAACACTAAACAAACAAATTAAATATTCATGTATCTAGTACACCTTCAGTCCGTCACAGTATTTCATTAGTTTTATAGCCTTGTCTATGACGGCTAAACAAGCGTCTTACGACCACAAAGTTAGCAAATATGTGTAATTTCGAAAGATCGTTACTATTAGTATAGAAAACGTAATTATTTGACAAAAATAGCACTGATAATAACTAATATCTTCAGCGGGGTATTTTCAGACACATTTACTGTAACAAAGGGTGTTTTTTTTAGAACATTTAACGAGGTTTGGGGTGAAAGAAATCCCTTTCAAGTGTCTGTAGAGATGTGACCGCGTCGTTCCAATTCGCTCGTTCTTCACTCGAGTTGTCCTCCGTGTTGGGTAACAAATGTTTTGTTTATCTAATTCACGATTCAAGGAGACAAACAAGGTCTGTTCAAAAGGATAATTTTACTCTTTTTAACCCCCGACGGAAAAAGTGGGGTGTTATACGTTTGACGTGTGTTGCTGTGTATCTGTGTGTTTGTCTGTGGCATCATAGTGCCTAAACGGATGAACCGATTTTGATTTATTTATTTTTATTTGAAAGGTGATTTTGTTGAGAGTGTTCTCAGCTATGTTTGAATAAAATCGGTTTAGCTGTTCAAAAGTTATGGTTGTTTTACTGTTTGAATCGGGGTGTTTTCGCAAGATATCGTGTTCAATAGATTGCCGATCGAAGCGTATCTACTATGTACTAGATAAATTATGTAGAATGAAATAAAAATAAAAATGAGAAGGAGGTTTTAAAAATTTTGAAATTTTACTTGTTTTACGCAATTCTTTACGGCTTGGCAGATTAATTTTGTTTACATTTACACTAAGCAACATGTTTGAAAAACAGATTTAGAACGGGTTTAGATACTAATATTTGACCTCTTTAAATTTCATGGTCTTTCCTTGCAGTCGGGTAATGACAATCTGCGGGTTTTACTCCTTCTACGGTAACATAAAGTACCAATAAATGAAAGTTGAGTCCGTATAATTGAAATGTATTCAATGGATACCCAGTTAATAGTCAATAAAATGGTCAGGAAAAGTCGTTTATTCGGTTCGCATATCGTAATTTTGGTGGACTTTATGTCCCATAAATAACATTATAGAGAGCAGGAATTTTGATATTGCGGGAAATGTCACATTATGGTGCTCCCACACCGCTGTTTAAAATGTTTCTAAAGATTTTATAACACCAATACATTCACTAACAAATGTTAGGAATTGGTACATTCTGTTAGGAATTGTTAAATATTTTGAGTGCTCCTACACTGATGCTTACTAACATTAACATTACTATATTATATTTTTACATTTTTACATTACACATTATTTACTAACATTACCTAATATGAACACATTTTTCAGCAGTGTGGGAGCACCTTAACATTGTGATCAAATCTTAGTTTAGAAAATGTTTACTGAAAATGTTTGTAAAAAATTTTAACAGCGGTGTGGGAGCACCATTTTTAACCCCCGCCGGAAAAAGAGGGTTGTTATAAGTTTGACGTGTGTTGCTGTGTATCTGTGTGTCTGTCTGTGGTATCATTGCGTCCAAACGGGTGAACCGATTTTGATTTAGTTTTTTTTGTTTAAAAGGTGACTTAATCGATAGTGTTCTTAGCTATGTTTGAATAAAATTGGTTTAGCTGTTCAAAAGTTATGGGCGTTTTACTGTTTGAATCGGGGTGATTTCACAAGATAAATGAGTCGGGGGTATTTTAAATTTTGAAATTTTACTTGTACATTATAGGTACGTAGGTAGGTAGTCTAATATTTCGAAGCTTATTAATCCTTACACACTTAATAGGCATGGTAGGTTCTCTCTCTGTCCAATTTTTGGCATAATTGATGTTTTACGAGAAAAAAAAATGTAATTATGAAATGATGTTTTGACTTGAATGATGTGTAAACATATACTAACAAATAATATTTGATATCAAAATACCAACTCATAAACCTGCATAGGTCCATAGACGGAACCTAAAATATATACCACGAGTTACAAATGTAATGGCATTGCATTCTATACAAAGAATTGCAAAGCAATAAGATCGAGTATCGGTATATTCTTTTGTTTCTGTGTAAGCACCACACTACAAAATAGAAACGCGCCGCCGCTTACGTACATTGTGACCACGTTCAAAGCAAAGCCCCTTGAATGGACTGCTTGTGGATTTCACTGACCCATGCCGTACTGATATATTCTACAAGAAGTAATAACATTTGCACAACGTTGGGTGGAGACACTAGGGGATGCTGGCCACTTTGTAGACACTTCGCTAATACAAGAATTGTATGCATTCGTCGATGTTTTATTCTAGTTTTGATCTATTTATCGACGAGATTCAGTTATTAATAGCTTCTGACAGTGGCTTCGCCCGCTTGAAAAGTATTTTCTTATCTTAAAGGAACATTATACCGGGATGAAAAGTGCCAAATTTCATCCAGATCCGTTCAGCCGTTCTCATCTATCAAAACTTTCACATTTATAATATTAGTAAGATCACTAAGATTTGCCCGCTGCTTCGCTCCTGATTCATAAGGTATCAAAACTAATCTATTCGAGGGGCATATCGAGCTCGCCGGGTTTTTGAGCTAGCATATTCTAAACGATAAAATGATGATAGTCGAGAAGGTACGACTAGCTGAGAGAAAACCGAGAATAAATCTGAAAAGATTCAGATAGGTGCCCTTTCATCAGCAGCCGAATTGCGTAAGTGAATTCGGCAAAGGAAACAGTTTGGAACCTTCACTAAAACTACTTTACGTATTGTATATTACACTCTGAAAAGGAAAGGACATGGAAAGATTTATCATCTTTCCATGACCAATATTTTGACGTAGAATTGATTGTAAAGAAAGAAGTGAAGTGAAGAAGTGTGTTTTTCAGTTTTATGGAACCATTATATATTTTTAATGAAAAGCATTAGAAGACCATTAATTGTAAGTAAAACAAAATTAAATGATGTCCTAATTATTTGGAAATAAATCATCAGGAGGATGATCGTACTCTTTCCAAATTAGTTTCGCAATAGTTACCGAAAAAGTTAAAAGAAATGATTCTAACTCTTTGAAGGTTCCAAGCTGTTAGCTTTGCCGAATTCACTTACGCAATTCGGCTGCTGGGGTCCTCTTTCCTAAAAGGGCGCTGATCATACAAATTCAAATTCAAATCTTTATTGCTCAACACAGTACGTAATTATAAATTACCAGATGTTAGGTGAATGCGCATTTCACTGTGTTGTACTAATTTAGGCTAGCAAAATTATTATTTAAATTACACAATGTCACAAATTATTATTTAAATCATACCATTATTATTCAAGTCGTCAATTATTATTCAAGATATGCAATGCCATACATTATTACTAAAATTATACCATGTCATAAATTATAATAAAATTATACCATGTCATAAATATTATTCAAATTATACAATGTCATCAAATATCAATAAAATCATACCATGCTATAAATTAAAAGGTGTACAATGTCGTAGATTATTCAGGGCATGCAGGCCGTTCATTTCCATTTAATAGGCAAATCTGACGAAGAAATTGTGGACTTGCGTTAAATCAGAAGACTTTTAAAAGGCGTCAAAATTGAAGCTTTCAAAGGTTCGTTCAGATCAGTCCTAGGCTAATATCTATGTACTCGGTTTAACGGCAAAGACGTGAAAATGTATCAAATAAATAAACAAAATTACTTTCGCTTTAGACTATTAGTATGGATGTGATCAAACGATTCATAAATCCTCGCTGAATTTATCTTCTCGTCATTGAATAACTTGGACAGCTGTCGCGCCGTCTGACAACTCAGAATGCCACGCTTCGGCCGAATAAATATTGGCTTTATCATTCTTTTAAAACACTGTTTCCCAACCTTTATTTTTCCTGAAACCACATTGTTTTTTATTGTTGTTAGTAACCAGAAGTCGAAGTCATTGAGAGAGAAGCTCAAGCATTGTAATAGTAAACACAACATTTCTGATATAAACGTTGAATTGTTAGTGATATTTTTTATTTGAATTTTGAAATGTTAAACCTTTTGCGGGCCATATTTTAGTTCTTGCAGACTACAGGTTGGGAACCAATGTTTGAAACCGTTTCGTCCGTTTCAGCTAATTTTCTGTTTGTCTGATTTTCGTCCATTGACATCAAAATAAGATTAACTGTTTGGAAACATTAAAAGAAAATAAAGTTAATTTAAATTTAACGAAGTCTTTAAAGATCAACGTCTTTAAAGACTCGTTCATAAGTTTTTATGTGTTATTGCAGTTATATTTAGTTTTTAAGTGAATTTTATTAGCTTAGGGTTCGTATTCCTTTAATAGTTCAGGGGTCTTTGCTTTCATTTCATCTCCCAAGTTGGTAAAGTTCTATTAAAAGCAGACTTACTAACTGCTCAAGACATAAATATTTATAGAATTAGTAAGAGAATCTTTATGTATTGACAGAAGATATAGCACTGTTTGTATTGGATTGAATTTTAAATGGATTTTGCAGTCCACGATGATCTAGTGTATATAATTTTTATTTAATATTGAAACATTATGCTAAGGACCCCTTTTGTTGTAAATCTTATGAATATGTATTTTCATTGGTTTTCCTGTTTGTGCCCCAAATAAATATTTTTCTGTTCTTCTTGTTTACCTACATATTTATCTTCAAACTCCCAAATGTCGTGAGAAGATAAAGTTGTAGCTAAATTATGTACGCAGGTTTGCTATATTTGCGACGAAGCGTGCAAGGAGGCTGGAATGGAGCCTGCGTTATCTGCGATCGTCGTCACGTGTTCGGATAAAAAATCTATTAACTTTGTTTATCTAATTAAATCTTTGCACCAGAATATAAATAAGTGCTTAGGCGTGCAGATTACTTGTATTTGTAACTCAGAATCTGTGAGAAATAATCGAAAGAAAATAATAGTGATCTTATTGGTTTTTTAACTCTGGCTTCAGACCAAGAGCTAAGATATGTAAGTTCATCATAATTTTAGTTGAAGTAATTTTTAAACTTTTTGTGTATAGTGCAGACCGAAAACAATTATTTTTTTCATTATGCTCGCGCTTGACCACTATCTCACCTGATGGAAAGCGATGATGTGGTCGACGATGAAGCACGCTTGCCTAGAAAAAACCCATTCAGTCTTTGTAGCTATCGGGAAACACAGACTCCGGCAGGGAATTCCACTCCTCCTTCACAATTGAATAATTATGAAAAATATACTTCAGCTATGCGAGCTTCGCTAACATAGCTTAGTTCCTAGTCTACAACCGATTGTAACGGCGAAGATACACAAGTATTATATACGTTCTGATTGGTGAATGCTACAATGGCATGCAAGCAACTTGCACACTTTTTTGCAAGTTACAGGCATGTGTAGTTGTGTACTCTACCAAAACTAAAGAGTCTAAAGCATTTTTAACCGACTTCCCAAAAAGGAGGCATTTATCAATTCGACTGTATTTTTTTTATGTATGTTACCTCAGAACTTTTTACTAGGTGAACCGATATTGATGGTTCTTTTTTTATTTGAAAGCTGGAGCTTGTCATGTGGTCTTCAATTTTATCAAGATCTTCAGAGATATACATCAGGGGGGTGACCACAAGCTCTTAGAGTAAGGTTATTTTGATATCGAGAATGTGACAGATGTATACACGTCATATACATCTGTCCCTTACTCGATCTCAAAATACTCTAAGAGCTTGTGGTCACCCCCCTGAAGTCTTCAATAAATGACGGCAAATCACTTTGGATAGCTGTAATCGCGTGTATGTTTATTGTTTACACCATTTCATAACATAACATCACATTGGTACGCTCTAAGTACGCAGGTGTAAACAGTTCACCCTGGTATACTCTCATTCCACCGGTTTTGTTTAAGTTTCATGTTATTGGGTTAATCTATTCTAGCATCACTTTGGGCATTATAAGTACCTAGCCTATAGAACTGGTCCATTAGGTACCACAACAAAAAAGTGAAAAATTTTAAAAACATTTTTACAAAAAATTACCACCGACTTTCAAATAATAATAACGAAGAACGAAAACAGGAACACCGACTTCCGAAATTAAAGTTATTTTTAACTTTAATTTCGGTTTTTTTTTTCTCTTTTTTGTAGAAGCAGTTTTATCATCATCAACGACTAGCTTAATTAAGTACTTTAATTTCTTTGCTTTAGATTAAATCAGTCGAGAAGCATTGACCTTTTTCTATAAAGACATTTTAGTTTTAATAGAGTACGACTGCACTTTTAACCCTAGCCTGTACATTTCACCTTAAAGCTCCTAAACATATACAAAAACGGTTTCAATTATGGACACATAAAAGTCAGTTTCTTTGCTTGATAAAGGCCCCACACACAAGAACAATACAAAAAAGAAACGCTTTCCCCTTTTGTTTCAATTTCATGTTAGAACAGAATAAAAGAAAAGATTGTATGAAACTTTCACCGTTCGATGTTGATAACAAACGCCTGATTTTTTTGGCTTTGATGGATCGTCTATGGATTAAGTTTCTCTCCAAATGTTGTTTCGATGGATACGCTTTGGTTTACTCTTGAAAGATTAAGTGGCTATTTGACGTCTGTTCGGAACGAATGAAGAGGGGAAAACGTCGATTTTGTTGAACAAAGTAATATTTATTAACGAGCTGCTGCGTACGGCTCCGCACAAGTTGAATTAGTTTTTTCCCCAATATCATTGGAAATAATAAGCCTATGTGTTATTGTGTTGTATAAGCTATATCCCTTGTTTGCATTAAGACAGATTCCCTTTAAGACAGATTCGCTTTATGACAGAATCGCTTCACGGCAGAAATACAGTGAACTTGATATATATCTATATCTGTAAAACTTATTAATAAAAGAAGTAACAAATAAGTAAGCGAATCTGTCTTAAAGCGAATCTGTCCTAAAGCGAACAAGGGGCTATATTTATTAAGTTTATCAAAATGCGTTCGGTAGTTTTACGTGAAAGAGTTACAAATATCCATACTCAAAAACTTTCAGATTGAAATTAATATTACGTAGGAAGGATTAAGAAATATATATATTTATAGAGGCAGTGTTCAGGGAAATCTAAAACTGAAGGAATTAAAATTTTCTTTACGTACGTGTTCTAATTCTACACATTGGTTGTCACATTTCTCCAGAGGCTAGGTTAGAATTTAAAAGCTGGAAACGGGAGCAAACGTTATGTTCCTGTGACAGGGCAATTTCCTACAAAGTGTGATAAAGATATTGTCTGTATATATAGACTTGTGTTCTGTGGATTTTATTTTTACCCGATTGCGAGATAGATAAGATAGGGTTATGTTTTTTCAGATATTTTGTTCAAACTACGTTTTTGTTCAAGATCTACCTAAGTATCTAAAGTTTAAATAAATTTGATTAAAAATAAACTTTTTATAGCAAGCTTTTCCGTATTCCTTTCGAAAAATTCTTTCATTTGATATCCATATCATAAGGTGCATAAAATATTTGGTCCGTCATCTTTGGGCGTCAACCATATTGAATGTTGCTTTGGTCAAACGCAAACGTGTATGCAACTTTTCAGCTCAATCGGTTTTGTTTGTGTTTAACTGTTTTAAAATTCAGGAGCAAGATTAGTTCCTTCATACATACTAACTGACAAGGCAAGTTAATAAAAGCTTGTAAAATCTACGCATGTCTCTGTAATTTAATTTAAAAAATTCCATGAGAATCCCTAAACAAAATTGCGTAGATTCCTATGTCAACGTTCACTGCATAATAAGGTTGATAGCCGGTTCAATCCCTCCGAATAGCAAGTTAATGTATGTAGATTTGTACCAATGGATCATTCGCTCGCAATTTTCATTCGCATTTTGAAATAAGTGAATGTTTTTATCGTGTTGTTTTCGTTTACAGAATTAGCTGGTGATGAATATTGAATCCTGGGTGTTTTATTGGGAAATAATTTTTTATGCGCATTACCCATAACCGCGTGCGTGTATGTATAGATATAAACGAAGCAAAAGGAATATGTAAGGATCGTACCAGGTGGCTGACTGTAGTTTCTGCCTAACTCTATGGAAAAAAGGCGTTAATGGGTGATTAAAATGTATGTATTAAAACTGTCCCCCTTGACTTCACTCCCGTCAACTGGTGCCGCGTCCTACCTACCTACACTACCCTACCTACCTACCCTACCTACCTACCCTACCTACCTACCCTATCTACCTACCCTACCTACCTACCCTATCTACCTACCCTACCTACCTACCTACCTACCCTACCTACCTACCTACCTACCTACCTCTCTACCTCTACCCTAGGAGGTAGACCTCTACCCTACCTACCCTACCATACCTACGTTTTTTTACGGGGGTAACCTTCAAAAAGCGCCTGGACTTTTGGGGAAAAGAAAAAATACCCTACCTACCTACCGATTTTTTTTTTCATCCAAATTGTTTCCTATGTGCTTCCTCAAGATGCCATCTATCTCCTTGCCATTGCTCACGGCGTTCATTAGGTTAGGCGTGAAAAGGTAACAGACAGACATAAAGAGTTACTTTAGCATTTATAATATTAGTATGGATTTTGATAGAGACGTAAATAAAAGAGGTGTTGTAGTATGTCAAGTTGGTTATGTTTAATGTTCTTACAGGCAGGAATTTCATCTCATTGTACTTACAACTAAGAAATTCCCTGCGGTAGTCCATGTTACTTGATACCTATAACATGGGAGTTTTTAAATCAAGAGTGAATAGGTAACTTCTTGGCAGGTGTGCTCCATCGTCCATCATGGTAAAAGTGGATTGGAATTCTCTGTTATAGTCCATTTTTCTTGATACCTATTCCCAGAGTGTGTCTTCAAACCTAGAGTGAATGGGTTACTTCTCGGCAAGTATGTTCCTTCATCGACCACATCATCGTTTGCCACTGGGTGATTCTAAACGCAAACCTATCAATGTTATGAAACACTCCAGCGTCAGGCAACTCCCAGTTGTCTGTCATTTTTCTGAACTGGACCTTTTTGGCGCAGCCGCGGGGCACACTATGTATGTAAATGTTGTAAAAATAAGTTTTATTTGTACCTACATTGTGTGTATCTGTGTGTGCCAAATAAACTAGTTTTCTTTCTTTCTTTATTTCAAAAGTATTTAACATTATTTCTCAGTGTACGTCTCTATCAAACTCTGCTTTGCGCTCAGCTTTGCGTCTTATTTCCTTGCGTTTCCTTTTCGTTGGATTTACAATCGTGTCATAATATTGATATTGCTTTTTGGTGCGTAGCTAATGGAATATCGTCATTCGTGTTACCATTTTATTTTGTTTTTAATAGCTAGTGAAAATTTAAAGCTTTCGGCACATTCCGTCTGTGTTGCATCAAAAAGTTTGCTGTCAAAAAGAAACTTAATTAAGTTAATAAATAAAAGATTTAGAGCCCGTTTCAAAATTGAGTATGTGTCTAACCCAAATATCAAAGTTTTACAGGTTTTCAGGCTAAATAAGCAAATACTAAACTACAAATACTTAATTCAGAAATCGGGTAATACTTATATCGTAAAAGGGTAAAACAATTTAATCAAAGTTTTATGACAGAAAATATAAAATTATTATGCTTCAATGACACGCGATGTATCAGTCTGTGTACCCAAGTATCAAGAGCAGAATCTATTTTTTACAAGCTTGTATTTTACTTGGAATGTATGTAAGTAAGTGTGTTCGGGTCAAAACTTACAACTGAATTTTAAAGCAGTTATCCTCCACCGATTATGATGAAATTTTGCATACACGTTTAGTTTGGATGACAATGCAAATTCCAAATCCAATATGGCGGACAGCCCAAGATTGCGGAATATTTATTAATTGTGCAATGCCATGATATAGGTATCAAATGAAAGGGTTTGCTGAGAAGAATACGAAGCTTGTTTTAAAAAAAGATAATAAAAAAAAAACTAACCGGGCAAGTACCAATGTGACTTTTTCAATTCATATGTACTTTCTAAGTTTATTTTGGATATCGCTGACAACGGTGATGGAAAACATCGTGATGAAACCTCCTGGACTTATAGTGAGTTTATTATAAGGTTGTGCTCCATTGGTGTAATTGCTGCAAGGCGTTCCAGTACGAGGATAAACGAATAAATAAATAAATCTTAATTCCCATAGGAAATACAAGGTCGAATACTTTCATTTGACACGGTCACGGACAGATAGATTTAAACAAGGAACACTCAAAATATTCATCAACAGAATCATTAAACAGGTAGGTATCCGGAATCCTATTTATTGTGGAACACCGGATTATAATGTTCATGCAAACGTCCATGTTTCGTATCCATTTATGTATTTTCAGTTTCACGATGAATAAATCCCGGGATTTTCGTACCTACGCATCGCTCAAAATGGCGTGAATAGCAATATTGATTAAAAGATTTTGTTTTATGAATATTTGACACATTTTAGGACTTACCATGTTTGGTACTAGCTTAAGGTTGCACTAGTCGATCATTCTTCCATACAAACGTAGTTTGGCGATTGCGAAACTGTTTAACGATGTACGTTCAAAATAAAAAATAAACAATTTGTCTCATCATTATCTATTCCAGAATGGAAAAAAAATAATTTTTTTTTGAAAGTTATGAGCGTCGAAAGTTCCATATTTCAACACTAAGTTTTAACGCATTTTTGGCAGGATATAAATAACATAAGAAGAAGGAAAATTGTAGTTCAACAATGCAAATAATTTTATTTTGAAATTATACGTTTAGTGGTTTTTCCATGATATCCATACTCCCATAGGTCTGTTTATAAAATTTCGCGCGCTCGTTTTCGTCCTAAATCATCATCCATTTCGCTACAAATTTGCAAAAGTGCTGATTCGTACGCGAACTAGCTTCTTACTGCTAATCACAGCATTTATCTCTTTCGCACGTGTTGTCAGATGAGTCATGAGATAGCATGCATTTTAACCCCGCGCACAAAATAGTTCGTGCCGTCGACTAAGGGCAACCTTAAGGTAGCGGCTTTGCCTATATGAAGGTCCTAAATTATCCCACCGGGGATAAACACTAGGTGGGTCTTGGTTTACCCGTGTACCAAATGCCATACAAAATCATTTAATCGTTGAAGCGTGATTGACTAACAAACAAATGGATTTTCACATTCGTTTCTACCAGGATATCATAAAATGCAGGCTTTCCAACAGGTCCTAATTATTATTTCACGTTCGCGGCTAAATACGTTTGCTCAATGTAAACCAGTGCAATATAAATAAAGCACTCCATTACATTAGCATTCTTAGTGCGAAATAAATTATTTGAAACATCTCCTGTTACATATTTTTGTATAAATTCCGGAGTAGCGGACCTCCCAGGAGTGAACCTTCCTTGCCTAATTTTGTATTCAAAATGATTTACTGTTTTATCTTTGCATGTGATTTTTTACAGCTGACATATGAACATGAATATGTACTGAGCTCAAGATTAACTTTTGGAAATTTGGAGCTGTCACAGCCATTTCAAGGTTTTTACCCGACTTCTTGGAGCCAGGGATGGTTATGAGTTAGGCAATCATGTGTGTATGGATGTTCATCTAATCCTTCGTAACGCCTGAATTCCTAATCGGAATTGGACAAGTAAGGTTTCTTTAAATTTGTATGAGTACTCCGTGTGATTTGGGCCAAATAACATCTTGTTAAATGTAAGCAAAAACCTATTGAGTTTTGTATCTAATTGAAAGTTTAAATACGCACATTCCAAAAATATAAACATAACGTTCCTTAAATATCACGATTTATTTTCAGTAAACATAGTAAACACTACATAATCGTACTTTGTCGTACTTTAATTTAATTTATTAAATCTAATTGCAATTATTTTGATTGAATAAATTAGGTACTTGTCGTCCGTTGAACTCGCTCAAGTTAGAGGCTGGGGTTCAACCCTATCTCTTTTCTCATCAAACGACGTCGCCCTCTGTCATTGGCTGCGTATTTAAGCTGACAAATGAGATGGTTATCGGGTCATCTGCTCGGCTATTTAGTTACTCGGGTCGTGGCGGTTAAACGGCAAGCGTTCAATGTCAAACCAGAGAAGTAGAAAACGTGCGAGGCCTCACTGCCTTTTTCTTAAGGCGCAGATACCCCTGAGTATCTGATTTTAAAATGAGAATCACGTCAATCTTCAATCTAAACGGTCTCGTCTTGAATCAATCTAAACGGATAGTTACATTAGAGCATTTTCTTAATAATTTTGATTTAAGAAAATTTTGAATTTTATTCGTATAACATAGCGTAATTAATTTGTAAAGTTATGCCTAAAACGGACAAAAACACGACAATCGCACCAAAACCGCTGGGCGTATTTTAAAGAAATTGTCATTATCTCAAAGACAATTTAATTATCTACATTTTGATCTGAGGGTTTTTTTAAAGTCATAGAATGATAAGGAAAGTCCAAAAATCCCTCTAAATTTTGGGTCGCGCGGGTCTGAAACGAGTGCGCGTTTTGTTCTCTCACGGTCGTTGGCGTTAGTCATCGTCTTAAACCAAGCGTGTTTCAAGTACAGTGGTAATTATAGGCTTCTCTCAGTGGGCTCTACAGTGTCAGTCGTAACGTTACACTATTTCCTTCCTAGAAACACAGGTTGTAATTTTACCGGGTAGCTATTACATAGTTCTATTTCAAAGACAAGGATAAGGATTTCTTGTTGTCAGTCTAGTGCCGAGTAGAGATCTACTTATGTCTTATGTGCTTCATAATGTTCAGAACTTTGTAATTTGTAGTCCATTAAAGGTATACCAAGGTACCTAGTATAGCATATATTATAGAATGGCAAATATTATAAAAGGAATGGATGTATAAAAGCCTGGAGGTTTTATTTTATACCAACAATGTATTTCCATATCTTGTTTACGTTCCATTACGTCTTCAACAAGCTTTTTATACTATCTACGTCTTTTATGCTATACTTGCAGAACCCGCTATTCTGTTAAGTCTCGTAAAATGTAGAAGTTATTACTGCGCTTACATTTTCATACAAGGATACGACAGTTCTTGTTCGCGATACGATTGATTGCAACATGACTGCTTTAGGCTTTTGGCTTTAGGATCCCACAGATAGGCGCGGCGCGATAATTATCGCATTGTACGAATAAGACAGCATACATTTAGTCACTGTATGTCAATTGTAGGTATCGGTGGCTGTTGAGAAAATAAGTCCCAGAGTCCAAGTCAGTTTGAAGAAATTCCACAGTCACTATGACAATCGACAAAAAAACGTGTGCGGTCGAGGGACCACCGGCAGGAGTGAATTTTGTCACGCCTTTTCAGCAACTCCGAACAATGTAACTCATAAATCAGACAAAGTAATTCACGTATGATTAATGCAAACAAGAAAGATAATTCACTTTATATGTATAACAAAAAAAAAAGTAAAATTAGTAGTTATTGAAAATAAACTTTATTTAACACGAGTACATTTATACTCTGACCATCAGACAAAAGTCACATTTAACTAAAACATCATGTTAACAAGTATGGCGGCCAGCGCTGCAGCGATGATAATCCGAACTAAGCCGGATTGAACCGAACGTCTCGAGACCCTCTCACGCATAACGCTTTTTCGTGACGTGGCGATTTCTACCGCAAGCTGCGTTAAGGAAATTCATTCCTAAAACCTCAATTTATAATATTATGATAAATAACAAGCTAGCTATAACAATCAATTTGTATTTGTGTGTTTTTTTTATTTTCTGTGTGTTTGTCACATGCTGAGCCCGCTCCTTTTGCCATACTAAAATAATATTGTGCTACAGAGCTAATTTGTGTTTGTTCATGTTCTGTTACAGTTGGCAATAAATGTTTTCTTTCTTTCTTTGATGATTTGAGATGGAGTCGAGTTGGAAGGTATGACGGGTTTTATTTTTATTTTATTTTACCTTTGTATAGATTCTTTTACCTTTTTTTGTGAATGTGTGAACATTGTAGGCCTTCTAGATGTTAGTTAACATTTGTATATATTATATAATCTTTTTTTTAGTTTCTTACGACTTATTGTCGGGTCTACGTTGTCCCCCCATATTACTAATGCTGTAACATGGAAATATTGTATAACCAAGCCATTTTTTAAAAGAGTAACCATGGAGTTTCTTGCCTGTTCTTCTCCATAGGAAACGACCAACACGAACCGTGCACCTTTTGTCGACGTTTTATTAGTGCCCATGTAGGCCTATGTGAAATAAAAAAGTTTGATTTTGGTTTTTGACTTGGAATATAGGGGTTTCCTCTTTAAGTTTAGGCTCTGGTTTGTGCCTGAAAAACTATTTTTCTTATTAAACATTGGATTGTCACGAGAAACAAACATAATAGGGATGTTTACTGGGTAGAAAAACCGGCCAAGTGCGAGTCGGACTCGCGCACGAAGGGTTCCGTACCATTATAGCAAAAACGGCATTAAAATCACGTTTTTTGTAGGGAAACCCCCTTAAATATTTATTTTATTCATTTTTTAGTAATTGTTGTTATATCGGCAACAGAAATACATCATCTGTGAAAATTTTAACTCTCTAGCTAACATGGTTCTTGAGATACAGCCTGGTGACAGACAGACAGACAGACAGACAGACAGACGGACCGCGGAGTCTTATTAATAGGGTCCCGTTTTTACCCTTTGGTACGGAACCCTAAAAATGATAATTCTATTTAGTCTTTCAGTGAGATTATCAAATTAACCCGTTTTTTCATTTTATCAAATAAATAATAATTGACAAAGATAAAGCGCATCAAAGTTCAGGAGTGGGTTCTTGTGACGTCACTTTGTCAGTATAAAGTGTAGCATGGCGTGACGTCACACGATATTTCAACGCACTGTATCGTCGTAATGTTTTGTTTACTTGGCAAAAGAAAAATACTTGTCCAATATTTTTAAGTTATCTGACGGACTAAATAGATATTTTTGTCAACTACCCTATTATGTGTGCCAAATTTCACTGCAATGGAACACCGGGCAATGTATCGAATTTAACATGCAAGCTTTGATTACATACAAAGCTTGTCATTTCCAACACTCATTGTAATTTTATAGATATGCTACACTGTTGACTGAAACACGACACAGCGAGACAACGTCTGTGGAAGACATATTTTTACAAGCTCTATTACCTTGATGTTTTTATTAAACCTCCATAGAAAAGCGAGGATCCTTCAACCAGACGGGTGTTGTGTCTGTTTCGGGCAACTGCCCAACAGTTTTTGTGTTGGACTGTTACTCGTATGTTCAAATCGCGCCGAAAACTTTGCTTGCGCGATGCAGGATTTGTGTGACGTCATGCCATTAGTTCGTAAGTGGCGGCGTTGGTGCCGCTGCACTCTCATGTGTGTCCGGCAACTAGTAATCATTTTTCAAGCAATTTCTGGCATCCGATTAAGATGAAACTTATTGCACTTATGTAACATGTAAATAATATGGTATGGTGCTATGGAGCTGGTCTCGTAGCAACTTCTCAATCAAGTAAGATTGAGCAGTTGCTACGTGTTTGGTCACATTGGATGTGTATTGATAAGTGATATTACATTTAGAACCTTTCAGTTAAAACACACCAGTGGCTAAGACTTCGCATCTCGTGCTTGAGGTCGTGGGTGCAAGTACCAATGTGACTTTTTCAAATTCATATGTACATTTAAGTTTATCTTGGACATCACAGACAACGGTGAAGGAAAACATCGTGAGGAAACCTGGACTTGTATAGTTAATGTAAGTAAGAATAAGCCAATTCAGAGGCCTGTGGGGTTCCCAGAGGCGGCTTATTAACTCTGACCCCAGAAGTGGCCACATCCTCACACGAAAAAAAGGAATGAAAGTTCAAAACACTTGTTTTTCACCCCACAACCATGTAACAAACACACCTTCCAATATGCCTACAACCCACGTAAGTTGATAAAAACCCAATGTACTAAGAAACAATAGCTAGTCATGGCGTATGGCGTGCTCTGGCAGTTAAGAGACGTTACATCCTCTCTCGAGCCATGTATTATGTGCTGAGCTCTTTTACATGCCACACGACTTGAAAAGATGCTTCTATGTCCCACATCAGCGCTTAGATTCTTAGCTAGCTACCGAAACATTTTGAAAAGCTATGTTGGAATTGTTTTTTTTATCCAAGATTTTATTTAACTTGCAATGTATGTACATAAGTGTGTTCGGATCAAATCTTGCAACTGGATTTTAAAGTAGTTATCCTCCACCGATGAAGATGAAATTTTGCAAACACGTTTAGTTTGGATGACAATGCATGGTTAGCTTAGTGATGTCATTCTAATACAATATTGCGGACTAGTAATTTTTTGTGCACTGCCATGTTATGGGTATCAAATGAATGGATTTGCTGAGAAAATACGAAAAAAACTTGTTTAAAAAAAAATCCTTTTAATGAGTAATTTTATTTAATATGTACTCGGTTTTTGGTTTACCGAAGCCACAGATTATAATACTTGCAAAGCTTTGTAGATAAGGAAAATAAATAAACGAGTGGTGAAGTACATGTTGATTTAGTTTTGCGAGTGGCAGTTGCCACGTTAGCTTTTATCGTTACAGGGAGTTCACACTACTAAATTGGACATCTATCAGCCACTTAAAAAAAACGATTTGTTTTGTTATTTTTTTACATGTTTTTAATTGATGTCCATTTGAATATAGTAAACCAACCTTATTTAAAAATAATCGACTGTATAAATGTAAGTTATCGTCGGAGATACGAATACGGTAACGTATACCCGATGTGTCATCTGAGCTAGGATTAACAGTACCTACAGCTAGAAATCATTTTGCTAGGGGCATTTTGTAAAGCTGCAGATCTTTCAGCAATAGAGATATATATTTATCTATTTATTCTTTATTGTACACCAAGATAAAAATATTCAGAAAGGCATCTTAAAACAAAAACAAACACACAACAGAAGGATCTGCAAATTTTCAACAAATAGTTTATAGAGTAAGTAGGTAATAAATTAAAAAAGAATGATTCATATATACATACAACTAATATACAGACAAGAAAACAATTCAGCTTACACAAGATTATGATCACATTGACAACTAGTGCTCCTTCACAAGTCACTTACAAACCGGCAGTGATTGCGTTCTATAGTCACAGGCAATGCATTCCATAGACGAGTGACCTGGACAGTAAAAGATTTGCCTAGGAAGGTAGTGGAATGCATTGGCATTTTAAGTTTCATAGTTATTTTAAATTAACATACACATATTCTTGCACGATGAATGGCAGCGAAATTTCCTCAATTTTTCCGTGTAGCATACCGGCACAATAACCCTGTGTTGTTAAACAACCAGTTGCGTACGTTATGCAATTTGCTCATATTTTCCCGCAACAAAATGAACTTATATTACAACAGGTATCTAGTGTAGGAAAGTGTTGGCAATATTTATTGCTCGGCTTCGCGGTGTATATCACGAACAGTGTTCGGCCGGCCATGCTTCCGCTGAGCGTGGCCGAGTTTCGAGCTGAGCGAGATCTCCGGCGATCCACATTGTACTACACAGCTCTCCTCCGCCTATCAATTTCGTCTACTCACACATATATTTCACTTATCGATAGTGCACTCAAAATGCAACGTTATTAATTAGCAGGTGAGCTTAAATTCGCACGGTGAATACTTAAATGGGTCAACGTTTTGTGTTTTTTTGTACGCTAGTGATTAATACAGGTCAGAGCAACAAGTGATGTTATCTTGTTCCGTTTGTATCTAGCGTAGGATAACTGAGTTACGACTGTGGTAGGTTAGTTTGTATCTCTCTATGTTGTTGAATATTCGAGGATTGTTTGATAGGCAATAGTAGTTAAACTACAATAGTTGTACCCACAGACATAAATCTAAATAGATAACGCAAGTCCCTACATCTGTATGAAAACCAAGCGTGCCACCTTCACAAACAATTTTTAAACAAATTTACTTACCAATGAAAGAAAACATGTCCAATGCCTCGGCCAACTTTTCTATACAGTCTTTACAGCTCAATATAGCATAAAAAGGCTTTTTTCTAGATTTCGGTAGATGTAAGGTGCTGATGAAATGCTAAGTGAAAAGCTCAGATTACGATCATTGATTGTAGTTTTGCTCCGTTTTTCGGCACGCGAAGTACATACACTCGCATCTTGTAGTTAGATTTAGTCTGTGGTTGTACCATACAACAGAATTTCCAAATTAGTTTGAGAGCTATTTGAAACAAGTCCTGTAACCAACTGAAACAATAACCGCATAAGAACAAACAATACGAAACGCTATTCATGTTAATGTTCTCCTTTACATATACTAACTTTATTGTCATAATTATATATTAAGGCTGCCATTGGAAAAGTGGAAAAGGCCCTCTATTCCGGGCACCGAAAAACACTTCTATAAATAAACAAACAACTATCATTCCGAAAATTATTTGTTTACGGGTCTTGTAGCTGTTGAAATGTGAGTGTTTTCCCCGTATTTTGGAAAAGTTTTATCGCAAGGGTAGTTGTAAAAGTTATATTTTATGTAACGAATATTATTATTAGGTACTGTGTGAGTGAACCTGTTTTCGACAACAAACCAATATTTTATGCGGCGTATATATTATGTGGCATAATATAAGTAAAGGTGTAATATAATACCTTCTTATTACTTTACCAGAAAATAAATGGTAATGAAAACATTGAAGTACCAGGTCAGTGCGTCTGGGCGCCGGAAGGTGTTTCGTAAGAAATATGTAAATATTACGATCACTTTTTTATTTTCTACATAAAACCAGTGACTAATTTGAGAATTAGTCAAGTGATCAGTAGAGCGAATGAAGTTAAGTGTACGTGTCTTGGTTAAATCTATTTTAACCGACTTCCCAAAAAGGAGGAGGTTCTATGTTTTTAGTGCTATAATTTGGTCCCATGCTCGAGCTGTGTTTGACAAGTTCTCAACTTCAAATTCGTAATTTAAAACCGGGAGTTAGCAGATATTAATGTTATTACAGTTGTGATGTAATAATTTATTAAATAAATGGATGTTTACTCACAGTTTTTGTAGGAAAAATCAGTTTTCTTGTTATATTTTCTTCAGACCCCTACGTGTCTGCGTTAGCAATAGGCCCTTCTGTCTTCATTACAGCTGTAAATGGATCGTATCAAGTGAATAGGTATCAATAATACCCTCACTTTGCGATCATCTGCGCCTTGTAAAATAGAGTGATTTGTATCAGCAGTAAGTAATTTACGGTCGGTATTTATAGTCCGGTCAATAAGGACATCCGAGGGTAAAAAATTCGCACCCAGCTGAAAGTTGGTAGGATTGTTCTAAACACGTTTAGTTTTCCAGGTGTCGGATCGATGAGGACTTTTTAGATTTCATTTATGATGGTGTTTTGAACAATCCTACCAATTTTCAGCTGGGTGCGAATTTTGTAACCTCACTCCTATTTTTTGGTCTTGACTGGACTATTTATGAGTATTTTTTTTGAAACAAAAAATGAAATTGTTATACGTTTGACGTTAAACAGGCACACAGTTTCATAGTTAGATATTTATGTATATTTGTGTCTGCGACATCGTGGCTCCCTGGATACACCGATTTTTTTTTAGTTTATTTTAATCATCTATAGGCTCTTGTTTGACCGCAGCTATCTCACTTGATTGTAAGCTATGGTGTGGTCGACGATGGTCCATGCTTGCCTAGAAGTTACCTAGTCTTCAGTAATGTTTATAATAGACAGCTGGAAGAGAGAAATCTTCCTTTTTTTATCGATTTAGATCGCTTCTCCTTCTTCTTTTCGTGTGAGATGCGGCCACCTCTTGTGTCAGAGTTAATGGGAACCCCACATGCCTCTGACATGGCTATTTCAGGCTTCCATTAACTATATAAGCCCAGGTTGCCTCACGATGTTTTCCTTCACCATTGCCTGTGATGTCCAAGATAAACTTGAAAGTACATATGAATTTGAAAAAGTCACATTGGTACTTGCCCGGATTTCAACTCACGACAGGCGAGGTCTTAGCCACTGGGCCACCACGACGATAAATTCGGAGAGCATCATCATTTCATTTGACTTCGGCTATTTGCATTTCTTTCTTACAAAATTTATTTGGTAAGTATAACGGGTAAAAAGCCCACATTTCCCTTAAGTCCAGGTACCTTTTGAAGGTTTTCCCCCAGTAATAAAAAGTAGCTATACCTAACCGTTTTGTATTTTTTTCCTACTCCTCCTTTATTCTTTGCTGATTTATTTCGTTGCGGAATCAAAGACAGTTAAATTCATTCTCCGGGACTTCGTCAAGCTTCATTGCCTCGGCGCTTTTCTGGTGGTCGCCACTGTTGATTCTGGCTTTCAGGAGTTGCAGTGGTTTGGGAATAGTGCGGTGGCATTGTCCCAAAAAAAAACCTAACCGTAGCTGTCAAACAGAAACAATAAAACAGCAGGTAAAAAAATATCCAATAATGCTTGTTTAGTAAGGTCGAGGGATATATATTTGTAACTTTAACAGTTCGGCCTGAAATCTTCGCTAATTTGTTTGGTTCATTTCGGGTCACGTAGTCCCCGTGAGTATTCCGGCTGAAGCGAAAGTCAACACTCAAGTTGAGGCGGTTTATTATGAAAATGTTGGGACACTTTATTATGTTTAAAGACGCGTCATCTGTGATGTTTGCGACGTTTTTTATTTTATATTGCAGAGTATATGGGCAGTAAGGTTTGATGAGGCGGTTCGTCATTCTTTTTCATATATTGCGGTGATGTTTCTCTCTGTGTTCGATTGAAACTTAATGAGGGTTGTGAAGAGCGCTACTTCCTGCACATCCTTCACTCCCGCTGTCCCATTAATTTGCTGCAGCGCAAAATGTTTGAAAGCAAAAATTGTGATTTTTCGGAATTTTATTTAGATCTTCATTAGTAATAAGTTTGCCGTAATTCAATTTGAAAGTATCATATGATTAGAACAGTAACTGGCGAGATGAAGGTGCATCTTCAGGGAATACTGCCACATCGATCGTTAAGTTATATGTTGTAGGAAAGAATGCCCGTTTATTAATAACAAAGCAAAACATACTGATAAATAAAATCATTATTAAATCTTTTTTATAACAAGCTTTTTTCGTATTCTTCTCATCAAACCCTTTCATTTGATACCCATATAGTGGCAGTGCACAGAAAATAAGTAGTCCGCCATCTTGGGCCGTTCGCCATATTGGATTTACAATAACGTCACTTAGCTAACCATGCATTGTTATCCAAACTAATCGTGTATGCAAAATTTCATCTCAATCGGTGGAGGATAACTACTTTAAAATTCAATTGCAAGATTTGACCTGAACCACAGATAATATAATACTAACATACAGATGCCTCATCCCATACAAAGAAACCGTGGCGACGTAAATAGCGTGTGTCATCTGATTATACCGATTATTTTTTGTAAATCGATCGCGATCGGTTCCGTTCCACGGTGATAGATAGATCACCATCTAATAATCAATCGATATCGATTGATAAATCAAATAATCAGTATAATCAGTACAGTACGTCGGGACAGTTTCTTCGTATGGGATGAGACACCACTGCCTGAACACACTTACATACATTGCAAATTTGCAAGTAAAACAAAATCTTGTAAAAAGAACAACATTTTTTTTTAGCCTTTAATGTTCCCACTACTGAGACGTAGATCACTCGGGTCCAGTGCGAACTGGAAGATGTCACATGCCTTCCTCTCTGTGAGAGGAAGTAGGCTTTAATTCACTACACGGGTCCAGTGCGGATCTGTAAATGCCACATATCTTTGAAATTTAGTTCTAAGAGTTAGGACATACCGGTTTCACGATGAAATAAATAAACGGATACTTAACAAAAAGCTTACACGTGGCGCTCACACTTTTCTCATTGGATGTAAATCCCCGAATACATAACCCCGGTTTATTTCAATGATAAGGCTGTGTTTATAGGAGTTTTATGTAGGTATACCTACAATAACGAAAACACGTGTTTTTTATAGGTAGGTACTGTATTTTTTGTACGAAGGGCATAACATGCGTGATAAAGTTCTTTTTATATCGTAAAAGACATAATAGAACAAAGGATAAAAAACAACACTGAACACAATAATAAGAGGCTTACGACTGGTTTCTGCATTGTGAATTTGTAGTAAACAACCATACTTTAATGCCAAAGTTTGACTGGTTTCAGCCGGGCGAGCACGGCCTCTGTGATAGGCTTGAGTCACGCAAATCATCACGGTTTTCACTCTCAAACTGTGATAAAAATGTGTGATCACGCCTGTCACAGTAGGCCGTGCTCGCCCCGTAGGATAATGTAGAGTTTGACAAATACTCAAATTCGAATTCTTATTTTAGTAGGTAATTGGTGATTAGGTAAACAGGTAAACACGGTTTTCAAAGTGTATTCATCGTCTTTGATCAGTAAAATGTGCTTTCAAATCTAAGATTTAGCGGTTTTGATTGGGTAACGGATATCACAGCAGCCAATCAAATCACTTGTCATTAAATTAAATTGAAGTGCCTTTTGAAAACCGAGGTTCATTGATACTTCAAAGACAATATTGCTCTTTATAATATTAATGTTAGGTTAATTGACTGACTGACGTCTGAAAGGCTCGTGGCTAACTTATAATGGTTGCGCAGGTCGATCTTTAAAGTTAAGCAACAATTGCCAAGGTCAGTTTGTAGATGGGTGACCGTCCATTAGATACTGAGCGCTCCGTGGCTCGGAAACCACGTTCAGCCGTTGGTCCCGGCTGACATTTGTAGATGGCAAATATTTTTTTTACCTGTGAGTTTCTTCCAGTATCATGGGTGCGTTTACAAACATCTAAACTCACATACACAAGATACGCAGATCCAGGACAATTATCTGTAGGCCATACAAATATTAATTCCGTGCGGGCATCGAACCCGCGCGCGGCATGCTGCGCTGCCCTTCGTTTAACCATTACGCCAAGCTTTTTTCGTATACTTCTCAGCAAACCCTTTCATTAGATACCTATTAGGCAGTGAACAAAAAATAACTAGTCCGCCATCTTGGACCGTCCGCCATATTGTATTGAGAATGGCGTCATTTAGCTAACCATGCATTGTCACCCAAACCTAAACTTGTATGCAGTATTTCATCCTAATCGGTGGAGGATTACTGCTTTAAAATTCAGTTGCAAGATTTGACACGAACACACTTACATACATACATTGCATGTTAAATAAAAGCGTGTAATAAAGCTAGGCAGATTGAAGCTATATTCAGTTTTAGGCTGGAAATAGGCCTCACAGTAGTAATAGTGGTGTATCTTGGATATTGCTGACAACGGTGAAAGAAAACATCGTGAGGAAACCTGTGGGCTTAGTGCGAGTTTTGTCTTACGCTGGATCGCGTTAACGCAAACGTCAATTTGTATTGAAACTGAATAAGCGCCGTCTGGTGACAGTGACGAGAAACCTCTTATTTTGTATAGAAATTGACATAAGTGTGCTTATTCCGAGTTTTTTAACGTACTCGATCGAGATAACGTAAACGATCTTACGTCGAATTGTAAACAAAAAAAGAGGTTTCTCCTTACTGTCACCAGACGGCGCCTACCGGTTTCAAAACAAATTGACGTTTACTTTAACCCGATCCGGCTTGAGACAAAATTCGCACTAAGGAAACCTCTTTTTTTGTATAGAAATTGAGGAGATTGTTTACGTTGACACAATCAAGCGTGAGTGGAAACTCGGCATAAGCCCATTGGACTTCTAGTGATTGTATTAGAAGATTGTGCTCCATTGGTGTAATTGCTGCAAGGCGTTACAGTGCGAAGATAAACGAATAAATAAATGGGAAAATGTTATGTAGATAATCATGACGTCACAACCTAACCAATTTAATAAATCTGACATGTTTGTAACGAGTTCACGACCGCGTAAGGGAGAAGTTGCCCACACAAACTGTAATAACCT
Organism: Orthosia cruda; assembly: GCA_964057195.1. Classification (NCBI taxonomy): domain Eukaryota; kingdom Metazoa; phylum Arthropoda; class Insecta; order Lepidoptera; family Noctuidae; genus Orthosia; species Orthosia cruda. The sequence goes on from OZ059830.1 coordinate 22,766,757, forward strand.
CTTACAAAAGTTTTTGTTACAAAGTTAATAAAGAATTTCTAAAGAAGTCTCTGTAAGTTAATTCAACATTCATGGGAGCTTCTATGTGCAACTTTGATGCTTGGAACTTTCGCGTATAAATTGGCTAAGTTGCTAAGTTAGCCGCCATTATTAATAATTGATAGATTTTTTTATTTTTCTTTTGTGTTGTAAAAGATAATTCCTTTCTATAATCAAGGGTTTATTCCACATGACACATTGTCAAACTACACACAAGGAGTTACCTACAATAGGTAGTATAGAGAATATACTTCCTCTAAAAGTGGATCGTACTAATTACGAACGTGTTTTTTTAGAACAACTTTATCATCTCTGAACCGTGATGGCAGCGATTGCCTCGAGGATGATCGTCTGGACAAGCATCGTCATTTATTTCTTTTCATCACACTTGCACGTAAAAAAGTATCTAAACATACAGGTTAAATTGGCCGTAATGCCCCATATAACACCCTCGGGCTTTCTTTTTGTCATGAAACCCTAGGGCGGTAAGTAATATTTTTTAATTTATGGCACAGCACACAGGTCATGAAAGTTCAAGCAAGGAGTTTACACGCAATTGAAAATTGTCTTAAAATGTTATCTAAACAGGAATTTCTTTGCAATCTCGCTACATGTTACTTAAATACTCAACTAATGTTCTTAATAATCGATTTTAATAGTTATAGTATGAAAACGTCGAAAATATTTAATTATTTTTACACTCCGTCATGGCTGTATACCTACGTAAGTATTTGCCCTTAAAGTTACTGAACGAAACACTGTATAATCTGTGGTGTGGGCAAAAATTCGCCAACCGCTTAAAAAAAAGTTCACGTATATCGTAATAACAGCTGTGCTGACTTATGTATTAAAGCTATAAGTCATAATTATTACTCGCAAATGTGATGAAAAACATTGTATGTGCCACGGGCGGTACGGGAATTACTAACCTCGACTCAGTAAGCCCTCAGTCTTCGACTTCGGGCTTCTACTAGAGTCTCGATCGTAATTCCTTACTTACCGCCCTTAATACACAATGTACTATTCTTATTATTTATTTAGGCAAGATAATAAGTAATTAATAATAAATAATTAAGTACAGTAATAGACTATTACTGTACTTATTTTTTTTTGTATATGAAAATCTATTACTAATAGTTTTGTGACGCTTTCTGTATCAACTTTTCTTACTAAAAGTGTTGAAAAGTACTACCTTTCTGTTCTCTTCAAAATATACACCCGAGTATCAGACACTAGCTGCCAACTAATTTATCTACCTACTTTTTTTGTAATTGAATACGGTACACAAAATACTAAACAAACTTTCGCAAGTACCTACCGCGAATCCCAAATAATTAGTTGAGCTCTTACTTCGGAGCTAGATTCTCTGAAATTCAATTATTTGAAAACGATCTCTGTTACAAGTATCTTATTGGGTTCGCCCTCCAATGGGAACAAGATTAAAGGGTGGAGAGGGGGGGTTAGGTACGAGTTCAAAGCTCGATATGACTGCAATAAAATTAAATGATCTCGGTCCGATAGCGATTAACTTGTACATAGACAGATGAAAGCTTTGTACAGGGACTCGTACTGCCTTTACGATTGTACCCTTATCGATTATATTTTTGTTCAAGATTTTTCAGGTAGGTTACCTGTGTATATGTTTTTAGGGTTCCGTACCCAAAGGGTAAAAACGGGACCCTATTACTGAGACTCCGCGGTCCGTCTGTCCGTCTGTCACCAGGCTGTATCTCATGAACCGTGATAGTTAGACAGTTGAAATTTTCACAGATGATGTATTTCTGTTGCCGCTATATCAACAAATACTAAAAACAGAATAAAATAAATATTTAAGTGGGGCTCTCATACAACAAAAGTGATTTTCGTGCCGTTTTTTGCAATAATGGTACGGAACCCTACGTGCGCGAGTCCGACTCGCACTTGGCCGGTTTTTTTTTGAGTTCCGTATCCAAAGGGTATAAACGGGACTCTATTACTAAGACTCCACGATCCGTCTGTCTGTCCGTCTGTCACCAGGCTGTATCTCATGAACCGTGATAGCTAGACAGTTAAAATTCACAGATGATGTATTTCTGTTGCCTATAACAACAAATACTAAAATAAATATTTAAGTGGGGCTCTGATACAACGAACGTGATGTTCTTGCCGTTTTTTGCGATAATGGTACGGAACCCTTCGTGCGCGAGTCCGAATCGCACTTGGCCGGTTATTTTTCTTTTGAACCAGTTATGAAAGAAATCAGATATTACGTAATATGTATCTTTTTTGGGTCAAGAAAAGATTCAGAATCTTTCCACTTGATGTTTCAAAGATCTTCGTAACTTACCCGACGGTATTGAGTTGTTAATTCGAAATGTATGAAGCTATAAATGTTACCGTGGGTGTATTTATGATTAATGATGCTAAACTTGGCTACCTCTCTTGCATAATTAGGTATCATTTATCTGGCTAATATTGGAGTGAAGTATTTATTTATACGGCTGTAATTTCCTGCTTGTTACTGAAATATAATTTATTATCATGATGCTTCTTAACGATGTAGACTTACCAGAGGCTCTAGACAATTGGCATGCAATGTCAGCGAAGGCGATAGTCGACATGTAAGGGATTGATCACGTGATTTTTTGTTATCGTTTGTCAAGCCCATACAATTTTGCTTTTTGTAAATCACTATCGCCACTCTTTCGATGCTCAGATCAAATAAAAAGTCCAGATGGAACGTTGCAAACAACAAGGTGAAGCCGGTTAAAACTACGCCTTGCCGTATAAATACACAATTTGTACACGCGGACACGTACAACGAAACTAGCTTTTCAGTAGAGCTTTATTATTTGATCTGTGAGCTCGAACGACAAGCTATGGCGTAAATTCGTTGTACGTGAGTGCGTGTAATTTTGTATTTGTACGGCAAGGCGTAGTTTGAACCAGCGTCACTTTTTTGTTTGCAACGTTCCATCTAGACTTTTTTTTGATCTGACTTTCGATGATAGAATGTCACTTGTGTAGGGCCTGCCCGATATCTAGTACCTACTATGATTAAGGTTAGAATAACACATAGTTTGGAGATGTCAATGTCACTCTGACTTTTGAGTCTGGCTATTGACGCCCCAGGCGAATGCGGGGCCATGAGGACACCGTGTAGTTTTAGTGGGTTGGAGTCCCACATAACTGCGCTATCTCCCCGTGGTAGCGCAGTATGCATGATCATTTCTCGAAGCAAAAAAAAAGGCGAAAACGGGGCGCCACGCGGGCAGGCGGGCATGGTGCCGTTTGACGTACGGAGTGCACAGTTATTTTGACCGTTTACAAGCAGAATGCTGATGAAGCAGAATTTTATTATATATCAGTTACAATTCAGAAATAATAAAATTAATTTTAAGAATAATAAAAAGTAACCCTCACTTAAATTAAATTGCACCTATTTTTTTTTCAATTAGACCTGAGTAATAAAATCCTCCGCCCATCACTAGTTGTCGCACGAAGTTTGAGAATAATGTTACAAGTGATAAGAATGAATGGAACGGCTGAAGTTGTAAAAATATAAACGCAAACATAGCTGCCAAAATTACGTAAAATTTTTTATAATTATTAGATTGTCCATTTGCCGAATATTGCGAGTAACAGTATTTTAATTTTCTAATAATGATTTTAAAGTAGTCGTCTCAAAAATATATTATTTTACCTAGTCATAATTTAAATTAGTGTACGTTTAAGTAACACGAATAAAAATCTTCAACGTTGTCTCACAAAGAGAGAGAAAAATGTGACGAGTGATAAGATTGAATGGAACGGCTTGAGTTGTAAAAATCACGAACAGACCGTGCCAAAATCACTGAGTTTTATTGAAGCCCATAAGCTTTTGTACGGAAAATTGTAATACTAACTTCATTGGTAGGCACTTCAAGTACGATCATTAAAATAATATCTGTGATATTTTCTCATTTTATAAAGCATATCTTTGGTTTGTTTTTCTGGGCTGAAGAAATACTTTTATCAGATGTTTTATTGTTAAGAGTTGTCAGGTATGTACTAAACTAGAATATTTTATGGCTTCTGTTATTTTAGAACTTAGGTTGGAATAATTTTTACAAGCTATAACCTTTATTCAGTGTTCAGTCAGTTTGAATAACATTTTGAAATATTCAGTGTTCTTTAACAGGAATAACAAAATATGCAACCTAAAAACTTTGCGTCGCAAGTATTGAAAATTGGACTCCAAAGTAGACAAGAAAGGTATTCCCACTTTTGTTTGTGACGTCATGGCTAATGGAAAAGTGCCGTGGAATGTAAAATGAAACCACCAGGTTTCGCTTTGTGCACCAACTTTTAGATCAATATTTTATAAAAACTTCGCGCGGTCAAAATTTTATGAAACAGAATATACTGCATAACTATTTGGTGTTTTGAATAAAATACTAGTATGATACAGTAATATAGATAATTGTGATGATAAAATAGCTTTATGTATTTATTTTATTATTGAAGGTAAAATGCCAACACAGTAAGTTTGTAGCCAATAGTATAAATAGCTTCGCACAGAAATTGAAACAAGTTCAGCCGTTATGACGTGATTTTTAATATAATATTCAAACTGTCTGAGACGTGGTCGCTTACAATGGGCCTCATCAGAAAGCTTACAGTCACCCAAAGGGCAATGGAGAGGGTTATGCTCTGAGTCTCCTTGCGTGATCGAATCAGAAATGTAGAGATCCGCAAGAGAACCAGAGTTACCGACATAGCCCGAAGAATTGCCAAACTTAAGTGGCAGTGGGCAGGGCACGTTGCTCGCAGAACGGATGGCCGATGGGGCAGAAAGGTTCTGGAGTGGCGACCGCGAACCGGCGGCGACTTTGCGTTGGAAGGCCTCCCACCAGGTGGACCGACGACCTGGTGAAGGTTGCAGGGATACGCTGGTTGCGAGACGCACGGGACCGGTCAAAGTGGCGACGCTTGGGGGAGGCCTATGTACAGCAGTGGACGTCTTTCGGCTGATATGATGATGATGATGATGATTCAAACAGTCATATCGAAAAACAATAAATACAGAAATGTATCTATACTAATATTATAAAGAGGTAAAGTTTGTGGGTTTGTGAGTTTGTGACGTTGACGTTGACGTTGTAAGGGATAATCTCTGGATCTACTGAACCGATTTTGAAAATTCTTTCACCAGTAAAAAGCTACATTATTCCTGAGTATCATAGGCTATAATAAATTTTCAAAAAAATTAGAGATCCTTATGAAAATTGCAATAATGTAACCCAAGGTAGGAAAATGTTGCCTATAAAATTCATTATTTGGCGTGCGCGGATAAAAACATTGATGATAGATAAAAAATTGTAGGTATGTAGGGTAGGCAGGGTAGGCAGGGTAGGCAAAGTAGGTAGGGTAGGCAGGATAGGCAGGGAAGGCAGGGAAGGCAAGGTAGGCATGGTAGGCGGGGTTGGCCGGGTAGGCAGGGTAGGCATGGGCGGCGGGGTTGGCCGGGAAGGCAGGATAGGCATGGTTGGCAGGGTTAGCAGGATAGGCAGGGTTGGCAGGATACGCAGGGTTGGCAGGATAGGCAGGGAAGGCAGGGTAGGCAGGATAGGCAAGGAAGGTAGGGTAGGCAGGGTAGGCAGGGTTGGCAGGGTAGGCAAGGTAGATAGGTAGATAGCCAGTTGACGGGAGCGAAGCCCCGGGGGTCAGCTAGTGAATAATATTACGTGAATTTTCCTACAAAACTCGGCTTAGGTACCTACATAACACAGATATTTTCGCAGTGCAAAATTGGTTTACATGGTATTTTATGTAGAAGACAAATAACTTAAATTATTAAGATAAATAGAATCTGGCTACAGTCTCCATATTTGTTTCACAAACACCTGGGGGAGAATATGAGGGAAGGGACATACAAATTTATTTTTAATGTATTATTTTATTTTCTTATATTAAGTTGAGTTGAGGTATTATGTGTAATTTATATATGACTGGAGCTTCTGCCAGCGGCTTCGCCCACGTGAATGTCGAAAATTATCCGAAGGGAACATATTCCCGGGATAAAAGTTGATCTGCTATTCCAGACTTTAATGTATCTCTGTGCCAAATTTCATCCAGATCCGTCCAGCCGTTTGAACGAGAAGAAGTAACAAACGCACACACACACACTCACAAACTTTCGCCTTTGTAATATTAGTGTGATTGGTTAACTTATTTTTGTCTATTTTAAGTTTTCTTATTCTTTCTACATATCACTTATCATCAGGTGAGATAGCGATCAAGCGCAAGACTATCTACAATAAAAAAATAAAAATATTTTGTCTTCGTCTATCATCCAACTTTCCTGTCGCAAGTCTCCTAGAAGAAATTTCTAATCAAATAAGCAGTACCTTTATGCTCTTCAACCTGTATTTTTTCTTATTCCTGTAAAGTGTTTTTCTGCGTACAGTCGGTAAAAGCTGTTACCTGACCCACCCTGTCGCTAGCTGACACACTAAAATTTAGACGACCTTAGGGCCGAGTTTCTTACCTTTAATTATCGCAGAATTAATGTGACAAATTGTCAAGCACGCGTTATCTGCTGTGATTGGCTGTTGAAAATACATTCAACCAATCACAGCAACATGGTTGCGAGTTCAAAACTAACCTGCCGCTACTTGATGATTTATGTTTACAATATTCAATTATGTTCTTTAATTCAAAATATGATTTATATTAAATTGAAAATGGTTAAATTAAATTAACTAATGAAATACAATTAACAACAGAAATGAAAAACAATAATGATTATGATAACCATTTTATTCAATATAAATAATAAATAATTACTTACTTATAAAAATAACAACTTGACATATATTTAAAACTAATACATATAAAAGAAATTAGAAAGTGTTTAATGTAGTGAATCAACATGTTATATGTTTAGAAATATGTAATATTTATATTTTATAATAATAACATCACCACATTAACTGTGTTACCTACTTATCAGTAGTAGTCAGTAAAAAATCTGAATGCATTTATCTGAAACAAAGAAATGAAACAAGTGTCACTTTACGTTTAAGAGTATAAAAATATGTTTGCTTACGTCACAGCATGAGGAATAGCTAGGTATAAAAACGAAGTATAAAATCAGAAAAAAACTTTTTGCAAAAAAATACTACCAACTTCCAAATACAAAACTACAAAGTGAAAAATAACTTTATTTTTTGAAGTTGGTGTCCATAACGCAAAAAATTGGTACCTATGAAAGGCACCGACTTCAAAAAATAAAGTTATTTTTCACTTTGTAGTTTTGTATTTGGAAGTCGGTAGTATTTTTTTGCAAAAAGTTTTTTAAATAACTTTATTTTTTGAAGTTGGTGTCCATAACGCAAAAAATTGGTACCTACGAAAGGCACCGACTTCAAAAAATAAAGTTATTTTTCACTTTGTAGTTTTGTATTTGGAAGTCGGTAGTATTTTTTTGCATATAAGTTTTTTTTATTTTTTACTTTTTAGTTGTACCTACCTAATAGGCAAGTTAGTAAGGTAACTATAACGCCAAAATTGATTTCATGAAACTTGAACTTAACCGGTGAAATGAGAGATCTGCCTACCCCATAAGAGCGTACTGGCGTGATGTTATGTTATGAAATGGTATAAACAATAAACAGACATGCAATTGCAGCAATCCCGAGAGATTTGCCGTTGTTTATTGAAGAGTTCTGTTGTATAGCTTTGGAGATACAGCTCTTCATCAGATCTCCACCAAAAAAAAATGGGACCAATTTCGGAACATACGTTTTCAAACAAAAAAAGAATTTTCAAAGAAATAGAAAAGAAAAATAAAACTGAAAAAGACGTTGTTTTTCGCAATTTTGTAAGGCAGGGTGAAAAATGTGCGCGCGTAGGCCCTGCAATTGTGCGTAGACTGGCTTTAGCTCTATTGGCACGGTTCATTTTTATTTTTCTACCCTTAACCTTAGTATGATTTTATAATGAATACTTGTCGACGCATATTTGTCTTTCATCTACCCAATTATTATAAGTTAGGCGAAAATATAACCAATTTAGAATTTTTTTATTTGAAGATTGTGTTCGGCTATAGTTCTTTACAATAATGCAAGAAATACTTATTGCATGTATTATAAATTGAAAGCATAACAATATGTATTATCCTCGACGCATGATTTAAACTTACATCTTGTTCGTCTCAGTCTAATACACGAACCACGAGACCAGCAGCCGAATTGCGTAAGTGAAATCGGCAAAGGAAACAGTTTGGAACCTTCAAAGAGTTAGAATCATTTCTTTCAACTTTTTCGGCATTGCGAAACTAATTTGGAAAGAGTACGATCATCCTCCTGATGATTTATTTCCGAATAATTAGGACATAATTTAATTTTGTGTTACTTACAACTAATGTTATTCTAATGCTTTTAATTAAAAATATATAAGGTTCCTTAAAACTGAAAAAACAATTATTCTTTACAATCAATTCCACGTCAAAATATTGGTCATTGAAAGATTCATCTCCTTTCCTTTTCAGAGTATAATAAGCAATGCGTAAAGTCGTTTTTGTGAAGGTTCCAAACTGTTTCCTTTGCCGAATTCAATTACGCAATTCGGCTGCAGATCTATTTAAATATAATTATAAAAATAAGCTATTAGTAGCAATGGCACTAATTATATTACAATACTCTGATAAAATTAAAGTCTTACAGCATAAAAATCGAAATCACATAACAAATAGTTATAAATATCCTAACGCTACCGTTTAAAAGATCAAATTTGCGTATCTGTACTATTATTGTATTTGTTCATTGAGTAGCGCTAGTCTGATAGACTCATACATATTAAATAATCCTTAATATTACAGGCAGAGGGTGAATTCGTTCGCTTTTAGGGTGGGTCAGGTAACTGCTGTTACCGACTGTACATAAATAAATAAAATAAACAAATAACACTCATAGCCTACTGGGATATTCATCATCATTATTCTTCACCCTTGATAAAATTGGCTTGTTTATCGTTATCTCAATAATCACCTCCTCTCAAGCATCATACCATCTTTTCATTCATCCGTCTTTTATTTGGTCCATATTCATACATAAAACATTTTCTCACGTCATGTTCCTCATACCCAGTTACTCTTAGCAGCCTAACTGCTATGTGCTTAGCCAGTACGCCAACAAACTCTCCATTCTCATTAAATAGGTCGCGTATACTGACCTCAAAGTTCAGCCTCAATCGAACTATGGAGCAACTAGAGGCGATTGATTGCCTCGTTATCTACCTGGCCCAGTCTCCCAGCCTCACAAGTCTTGCAAATCCTTTAAATTGGACGTTGAGCTGCTGAAAGTGTCTATAATGGAAACTTAAGCTCCTGTATTATGCTCCGATCAGTTTCCTGCCCGGCTGCCGGTATTCGAAGCTGTGTGATATTAATTAGTTTTGAAAACTGGTTCGCTTATGGGCTTTGTTCGGAACGATTTCATGTGGCTTTTTTTGATTATGTTTTTGATAGTACAAGCTGAAGTAAGTATCTATAGTTCTTAGAGACGATAACCAATAATTAAGTAAGCCGAAAGACGTCCACTGCTGGATATAGGCCTCCCGCGTCGCCACGCTGATCGTCCTGTGCGTTTCGCATTTACTGGATGCCCACATTTCTAAAAGAAAGTTATTAAGACCTTATCTAATTGTTCACGGACTCAAATATTTAAAACATGTTGTCATTAAGACACAATAAGTGTCAACATTAGACTTTAGTGCTGAATAAAATATCACATCATCACTTTGATGATACATATTAATAGTACATTATTGCAAAGGCCGGGCAATAGGCAATTGCAGGTCGAGTATGAGTTTGAAGGCCGAGCCGTAGGCGAGGATTTCACTAATACGAGACAGACAACTGCCATTTCCGCAGAGGCATATTGCTTTTCTCAAAAGAATGCAGGGAAATAAATCATAATTTTTATATTATACATTTAATTTATTAAAAGTTGCAACAACATTACTGGGGCGTTGTAATGTTCCAAATTCAAAAAACGCTCCTGCAACGGATTTGATCAACATTGCTGGAGCGTTGTAATGTTCCAAATTCAAAAAACGATCCTGCAATGGATCCTTTCTTTGTCCGTAAATTCGATACTACGCGTGTTCTTTTTTCGAAAATAATGACAATATTTCCATGCTTGTTTGAGAAAATTACTTTTATCTACTCTCATTTCGTAATATTCGAATTATAAAATTCAAAACGAGTTTATATTGGCATACTTTATAAACACAATACCGAAATTTAAAAATAGAATCTTATTATAACACTATTTCTCTAACAAAATAATGCTATAAAACAATTTTTTTTCTATTACGATACAGGACAAATCCAAGAAGTTAATCACTAAGGAGTTTCCATCAATATTTTTTTTGTAATGCCATTTTATAGTACCTATTATAAAAAGATTTGATTCCAATTTTAATTTGTCTATGACAATGCCCGCTTTAGATATAGCACGCACTGTGATTTTTATTCGCGCGAATTTTGTTTCCTTCTACCTGTTCATAGAGCTTAAAATATTCGGGCAAATAAAATTCGCGCCGTGGTGCGGTGGATTCTGTGGCAAAACACGGATTTCTTGCGGAATTATTTCCGCACGATTTCGTTACCGATGCGAACAACTTCATACAATTATATAGGTCGCAGAATGGGCGGAAAAAATCGCGCGAACAAAGATCGCAGTGCGTGCTAAGCCTTAGCGCATGCGCGGTTAATGCGGTGATGTGCTGGGTTTTGGCGCCATTCATACGTTTTGCAAGTTTTTCTGTACTGAATTTCATGAGTTATTTAAATTATTGTGTGTGAAATGTCTGATATCAGTGAATGTGAAGAAAATTTGACTCCGGCCGATAATTTAGATGCGGCGAAGGAAATTACTCTTAATTTGTTACCAGCAAAGTCGAGAAAAGTATATGACAAATGCTATCACGATTTTATGGCATGGAAAATGCAAAGAGGTATTTAGTAGGTTTAATCCCAATTTATGAGTGTAGATAAAGTAGTGTATGAAACTGCACATAACTAGGTATTAAAACATTCGTGTGAAAGCTATTAAAAACCTCGCCTACGGCTCGGTTTTTAAACACACACTCATGTTTTAATACCCCTCATTATGCAACAGTTTCATAAACTACTATTACCCATTCCGTTATGCACACGACAAAATTGCGAAGCCACGTACGATTCTAGAATTTCTGCTCTAATGTTAATTACATACTGGTATTAAAACAAATGTTATCATCCAAGCTCATGGGTATAATGGTCCGTGTGTAATAAGAGATAAAGTTGGGTAAAAGGCGGGCCTGGAATAGTGGCGCCCAACTGGGACTCCGGTAATTAACTATTTACTTAGTTATGACAAGATTACGTATTATGTACGGACTTTAGTGTCCACGTTTAGGAGAATGGAACTAATAGTAACTATTTACACGTACGGATTCGTCGAAGTTTGTAACTTTTCGAATTGCGTGGTCCGAAACTTTTGTTGCTGGGTAGTTTGACACTGCCTTGTTAGCGTTTACCACGGATTTGGCTTTGGTTTTAAACTTTGATACTTGTTTCTTTGTTCCTGTATCGGTCATTGGCTTGTTCCGCATATTATGTACACTACGCCGCGCGTCGATATTAAACGTAACGAGCAGCACTGTAGCTTCATGTTGTCCGATATCAAATTAAACTTTGTTGTTGTACAGCGAGTTCGTAACTCGAGGCTAGCTTGCTATTAAAACAATATGCCTGTGTTTATCCATTGGTTGGTAAAATAGAGTGGCTATAATGATCGGGCTGCGGACATAATTATCTCTTTCAGATAGTAATGAGATTTTAGATCAGTCTATTATGCTACACTAGTGATCATGATGCCATCTAGCCGTTTTCGGCCATAGCGAGCTCAGATTTGCTACTCTGTTATGAGTTCTCGTGTGATTTGCATATCTACCCGTGGCCGGAAAACTCCGAGCACAAAGCGGACACGTCAGAATACCGTTGACTGCGTGATAAATAGTAGTTATTGGCGGCCTAGCTTTGAGGTTGTCGCGTTTCTGTTCCAATTCTGACCTCCTTTTATCCTGAAAGGCCTGCACCTGCCGCTGCACACGACGTCTCCACTCGGGCCGATTTTGCACCTGATTCTACCAAAGTGTGGAGTCAATGTCGCCTCTCTTCTCGCTATACTAGTAATCCTTTACTAGTACGTGATACTGTCATCTAGTATAAAGCTGTTGGAAAGCTTCCCTATAATATTTTTTTAAGTGTTTATTTTATAAGTTTAGGCTAACAAGACTTTAAACTTACGCAAGACAATTTAAAGCCAAGATACCAGTCGCCAAGCTATTACTCGTACAACTTATATTACACATAGCTAGAAACGATCGATGAAATGGCCGTGATTAACGACTGGAAGCTCTGCAGTGAGGCATACAATAATAATAAACAGACTGCGGTGCGAGGATGCCATCAATCAAACCCTAGCATTGTTGGAACGGACATACATAGATAATGCACAATAGCTTAGGCCTTTGGCCTTATTCAATGGAACTCGCCTTTGGTTGGACCTACATACATTTGTGAGATTGGTTTGTAATGGTCGTTTTGGAAGGTTAATATTTGCGTCAAGTGTTATCAAATAGTACATTATGATATAAGTGCGGTAAGTTGAAAATTACAGCCGAGGCGATATTGCTAGTCCGAGTCGTAGGCGAGTGCTACTAGAAAGCAGAGGATGTAATTATCAAAGCGCACGTATGTCATACGGCGTTTTATAACATATTTGCGAGGAAATAAATAAAACTCGGACTTTCTTAAACGAATAAATCTTACTTACGTACTTCAATAATGTTTACTTGTTCACAAATTAGCGATGCGCGCGCATCAGCGTATTTTTTTAAGGCAAAAGCACAAAAACAGCCAGTACTACTAATAAAGTAAACTAATATATTTGTGTTTTTTTACAGATAAATGGTTGTAATTTTCAAAGCCCAAAATTAATTAAATTAAAGAATTAAATGTTTATTTATTATATTTTATCTCCCAAAGTTAATTTTATTCATAAAATCTAGACATCTTTTCTGACATAAAAACTCTTTGCTAAGATTTAAAAAATTCCGTTCGTTTTAGACGGAGCGTCAGATACACCGTGCGTTTTACATTACAATAACGCACAAGTACGTAATGAGATACATTACGATATTGAAATTGGTGAAATATTTAGCTATTTTTTGCAACGATTGTAAATCGGATGTTTTGGACCTTTGCAAGCTATATGAAAAGAGGGACAGGTTTGAATGTTAACGGTGGTAAAATATTGCATGAACCAAGGTGAAACATCAAACTATTTATTAAAAATGTTTTTTTATGAAATTAGAGTAGTTTGCATCAGTCAATCAAACCCTAGCATTCTTGGAACGGACATACATAGATAATGCACAATAGTTTAGAACTCTCCTTTGGCACAACCAACCACTACATTTGTAAGGTTCGGACGTAGCTCTGTAATAGTTTTTTCATCACACTTGCACGTAAAAAGTATCTAAACATACAGGTTAACTTGGCCGTAATGCCCCATATAAAACCCTCGGGCTTTCTTTTTGTCATGAAACCCTAAGGCGGTAAGTAAATTTTTTTTAATTTATGGTATAGCACGCAGTTTACACACTATTGAAAAATTGTCTTAAAATGTTATCTAAACAGAAATTTCTCTGCAATCTCGCTACATGTTACTTAAATACTCTACTAACGTTCTTAATAATCGATTTTAATAGTTATAGTATGAAAACGTCGAAATTATTTCATTCTTTTTACACTCCGTCATGGCTGTATACCTACGTAAGTATTTGCCTTTAAAGTTTCCGAACGAAACACTGTATAATCTGTGGGGTGGGCAAAAATTCATTCATTAAAAAAAAGTTCTCGTATTTCGTAATAACATCTGTGCTGACTTGTGTATTAAATTCATAATTATTACTCACAAATGTGATGAAAAACATTGTGTGTATCACGGGCGGTACGGGAATTACGAACCTCGACTCAGAAAGCTCTCAGTCTTCGACTTCGGGCTTCTACTAGAGCCTCGATCGTAATTCCTTACATACCGCCCTTAATACACAATGTACTATTGTGAAAGAGTTAGGTAATATTTGCGTCAAGTGTGATCAAAAATAGTTTATAATATATTAACAGACTGCGTTACTAGGAAGCCATCAACTAAAACCTAGAATTGTTGGAACGGACATACATAGATATAATGCACAATAGCTTAGGGCTTATTCAATGGAACTCGCCTTTGGTTCCACCACATATATTTGATACCTACTAACCACATATAACCATACCTACGTATATTTGTTTTTAAATATATGACCACCAACCACCATTACAATGGTTGTTGTGGAAGGTTAATATTTGCGTAAAGTTTGATCAAAAATAGCAGTTACTAACAAGAAGGGTGTTTTGAACCTTTAAAAGCTAGAAGTAAAGATATACGTAGATATATATAGATTGGAATGTTCACAGATTTAAAATATTGCATGAACTAAGTTAGGTGAAAAAATTCAACTATTTGGGCAACATTTTATTATGTTATTGGAATAATTTGCTTCCGACGACGTATGATGAATAATAACAAAATTATATATGAACCCAGTTTTAAGCAAGCTATTTTTTTAATGGATAAGAAAGTAGAAAATACTCCATAAAGGTGAAAACCTCTTATTTACATTCTTATTAAAAATAAATCTTTAGAAATGTAATGAAAAGAAAGTACATACAACATTTCTAGTTCGCAGGAAAACAGTTTGTAAGTCATATATACACTGGGGGAAACGAGGACTGTTCTCTTGGTTTGTTTATCACAGTCGTGTAGCTACATATTATGGTTTCCTACACAGGCTAGCCAAGTAATAAGCTACAGCCTGTCTGTAATTAGTAGCCATCCTATGCGTTCGCTGCGCCTCGTGTTCGGAAAAGTTCGCCTAACTCCGTATTCTGTGATATACGAAAGTTCTTCGTTGTACGTATACTTCAAAAACATACCTGGCTGGTCATAGTTTTGTATTATGAGGTGTAATGAGATAATTTTTATCACCAACCGTAGATGTGGTAGCTTGCTGGTTTACGGTCCGATTCTTCAGTGAATGGTTTCGGATTCAATTGTTGTCCTGTAATTCTATAAATATCACATCAGTTTAGTTCTTATCAGAAAAATACTAGAAACACTTTTTTTTGTTGTTCCGTTTCTCATTGTCGGCACTGCATTTCATGTACTAGGAAACCATAAACAGATGCAAATATCAAGGACTTTACAACAAACAATTTACAAATCATTGAACTCAAGTAGTGGTGCAGAACCAAACTTTAGACAAACAACAATATAAGCATCTCAACTAGACATGTAACAAGCTCAAAGTAGTCCTTTGTTCTCTTCAGTTTAATGGTTAATTTACCGGAATAAGTCCGGAACTTGCCGGCAATGGCAACGCTGAACACGAAATCTTTAATAAACTTCCACTCGGCTAATTAACTCAGTTTTACTTTATATCTTGTTTGAGTGATGTTTAGAGTGGACTCAGATATTTGAGATTGTTTTGAAAGAAACAAAACGCTAGCATACTGCGGAATGCGTAACACTTTTTACTGTCTGATAATCTACGTTGTACACGATAATTGATTTTATAAAAGCTTACGGAGCAATGGATCAATGACCCCAAATATAATGGGACGAGGGCAGGAATCACGAAAAGGATCACGAATTTCATTTGGTTGTAATTAAAAGTGTGATTTTAGGACCAAGGGTTTCACCCCATCACCACGTCACGACGTTGTCAAACTGGAACCATGCGGTGACGTGACGTGCATACGCACGGTCGGTCACGTCGCCGCGGTACGACACGTCAGACGTCGTCGGAAGCGCGCGGGTATGTGGCGATGCGCTCGCTCAGTTGATCTTTAATTGAATTAGTGATAAGTTGTGCAAAAAAAAATGACAAATATTATTGATTCTGATTCATTGATATCACTTGTTGAGGAACGTCTAGAAAGAGACTGCTATTTCACAGATTCGTGAATTATTTACCGGAATTATACAAGATACGACATCGTTTAATGTTGCGGCATCGTGACGTGTTATTTTACGATACGGAAACATTAAATAGCACGTCACTTAAGGGCCTACATACGCTTTAGTACCGTAAAACGGTAACTTTCTAAAGCATACTCCTTAGTAACGGCTAGGTTAAAAGGTTTGAAAAAAAAAATATTTATTATTGATTCATGTACATAATTTTGAACGCAAGGTTTTTTCGTGTAACTAATAATATATATTTTTTTTTTATATAATTAGAAACACGATATTTTGTCGCATTTTTGGAAACTCCTCCAAATTGACTTGGATGTTTAAAAATATTTTTACACAGAAAAATTGATGGCTGGAAATGGCAAAACTGTTCAAAAGGAGGTTCAATATTGATATTTTGGCATCGAGCGGGCGCACGGCCAGTACTGCGTTAAGGTGATATATACGCCCCAATGTAACGCAGTACTGGCCGTGCGCCCGCTCGATGCCAAAACATCAAAATTGAACCTCCTTTTGAACAGTTTTGTTTGCAAAATATTATTTGATTTACATATGCTATGTTAGGTATGAAGAAATACCAGCCATCAATTTTTCTGTATAAAAATATTTTTTAACATCCAAGTCGTTTTGGAGGAGTTTCTAAAAGTTGCGAAAAAATATCGTGTTGTTAATAATTTTTTTAAAGCAAAACTATTAGTTACACGAAAAAACCTTGTGTTCAAAATTATGTACATGAATCAATAATAACTATTTTTTTTTTTCAAACCTTTTAACCTAGCTGTTACTGAGGAGTATGCTTTAGAAAGTTACCGTTTTACGGCACTATATAAAGCGTATGTAGGCCCTTAACATTGGGGCGTATATTATACGAGTATATCATCTTAAACGTGCCGCGCCGCGAAGCAGCCTTACCTTTCCACGTTGACGACGTCGTGACGGGATGATGGGGACAAACCCCTAGGTAATTATAGTGATTAGGTGGAGTGACTGTTTGGGAAATGTTGTTACTTTTCTAGTAACAACATTTCTCAAACAGTCAGTGTGGGTGGTAACTATTGAGATGACATTTAATAAAGAAGTATGAAGGAAGAAAACATGTAACGGCGAAACCAAAGAAATTAGAAAAAGGTCAAGATAGTGATGACATCAAACCAGTTAGGTGGTAATCTATTAAATCGTGTTTCCATGTGTATCTAGTTTTTTTTTTGGACAAAAATTACCTATCTACTCCTTTAAGTGTAATGTTTGCAAGATTAAGACGATTTATTTTTATGGAGTAACAAAGCTTTGCCATGGGGTAGGTGTGAATGGATTAAGACGAAACAGTCCGAAAAAAATTAAAAAAATCATTTCCCGCTTTAACAAGCTCACTCAGTAACTTTTTACCCGACTGCCGAAGGAGGGTAATGTGTTTATCAGTCTATGTATTTATGTCATATGTTTTTGTTCCTATGTCGCGTCCTAGACCAAACGCGATGGCCGATTTTGATGATTCTTTCGTCAATCGATTCATCTTAACCTAGCGAGTGTCACTGGCTACAATAAAATTGCAAAATAGAAAAATGTTGGCTTACATTGTCGGGTTTTTTTTTTTTCCTCTAGGCCCATCTTGTGGGGTATCAAAATAAAGGGTTTAAAGAGGTGATTTCAAAAATATTTAATACATATGTTTAAATGTAGGTACCTAATTCTAAAAAAAAGTTAACTAAAATGTTTAAAAAGCATTATTTATTCAAAAATTAAAAATAAACCGACTGCTTAAGAAGCGAATTAAAAAAGACGTCAACAAGGAGAAAATCATGCTTTCAAGTCGGAGGATACATCTCCGGTTTTGGTCAGCCAGCTCGTGAATATGTATCCGACTGCTCAGCATGGTTTTCTCCTTGTTTACGTCTTTTCCTTGTTTAGTTATTTTTTTATTGTTATTTGTCTCGTGTTTGGCTACCATCTCACCTGATGGTTAGCGGTGACTTGGTCGACGATAGAGCACGCTTGCATAGAAGTAACCCAACTCGCTCTTGACATAAACACTCCCATGTTGTAGCTATCAAGAAACACAGACTCCGGCAAGTAGTACAAAAATAATTTTGAGGAGTTACATATACATATTTTGTTTTTGTTTTGGAAATATATAATAATAGTAATCTTTGATTGTCAAAACTAATGTTACTGGTGTCACTTTGACTTTTATTTCGTAAGTATGGTTTCCTTTTTCTTTTTATGTTGGCACCTTGTTTTTAAACATACATAAAAATTGTAATAATTTAATTAAGATTTTGTGTGTTGTGCTGTGTTTTTTGTGTGCACTAAATAAATGATTTATCTATCTATCTATCTATCCAATGACTTCTCCCGCTTTGGGTGAAGCGGGAGGGCGTGTTCCTTCAGTTGCTTGAGCCAGGGCCGCGGTAACTCTCTTTCAAATTTATCCGCGACTCAGACAGGCATCGCCCCTCGCGGACCCCGTCAGTTATTGCTGACATATCTTTGAGGCGCGCGTGGAACACTACGCGCAGTCGACTCGGGCCTGGTCCTTATCGGACGGCGAGCTACCCATTACTCGCCGGTCTATTAAGTGTCCTGCAGACTAATTGCGCAAGTGAATTCGGTAAGGCACAGGGTTTGACCGCCATCAATCGACAAATCACATGCGAGATGAAAAACGCGATGAGTATCTATTTCCGTATATGTTATTGGTCGATTGATGGCGGTCAAAACCTTTGCCGAATTCACTAGTAGTCAGCAGGGTAACTAACTACCACGTATGTACTATGGGCCAAAGCTATATCTGATCACTTTGAAAACAAAATCCCGTGCACAAGATGACCACAGATGCACCCGCCCATTTTGCGTCCACCATAGCCAAATAACTTGTTTGTTTTTTTGCCGTCTTTTTTATTACAAAAACAAGGGGCTGACAGGTACTAGAGAAACAGTCACCCGATGCTGCGATGCTATTGGTTGATGAGTATAATTCGGCGTTAATTTAGCGGGCGAGCCCTACAAGCAGAAATATTCCTTACGGTGATCAGATATAGCTTTGGCCGATTGTACATACTTGTGCGTAATCGCGATCGTTTGAACCCAATACATAAATACGAAACGAGGGTTTACGAGGTATTAACACATACTTAAACTATTAGATCTCCTACCTGTAACATATGTCCGTACTTAGGAACTAAGTTTATAGTTGAAGCATGCTTGAAGTACCAATGAACTGAATAATTGATTCGTACGTCAAATCATAATGTAAGTACTTATAGCACTTAGTTAATAGCAACTGGTGGGTATTATCATTAATTAATTATTAAATTAAAGACATTTATTTCAGAATCACTTCCATATTTGTTAGTAACAATGTAAACTTATAAAATAGTGTTAGTAACATTTTTTTTCTACATTTATTATACGCTGTGCGAGGCACGCCGATCCTGGAGAATGTCTATTTGACTGCTTGCAGTCGTATCCATCGCCCCAAGATCGGAGAGTCCCACCGATCAGCCAACGTTCTAAGAATGGTGTTGGGGCGAACACGACGTAGTAGAGATGCGCATATCTTGCGCATGATGGCCGCAAAACTATCAACGTCCGCGTCGGCAAACATGCCGGACGCACTACAAAAACTAATAATTACCGCCCAAAAATAACTTTAAGCTTGCCCCTATTAGGTACATCGACTTAAACATAATTGGCGAAATGTAGACGCACTATACACAACACAGAAAGAAGAAAGAAAGAAATAAATAAAGAAAAGAGTTTACAAGAGACAAGCTGGACGCATATTTACCATTAAAAATCGATACAGCAATAAAAAAAAACTTTCTAATGAAATTTAATGAAATGCAGGTACAATTGAAAGAAAAAAATTTTTGAACAGAAATCAAGTCGTGACTAAGATGTGGTAAGCAATGATTTATTTAAAAGCGCTTTAGAGATGCACGTAGAAAGACATTTTAGATCTTGTTTTCTTTTCCTGTAAAATAAGTGAGCCTTAAAAGTCAAGATGGAACGTTGCAAACAACAAGGTGATGCCGGTTAAAACTACGCCTTGCCGTATACACAGACAATTACAAGCACACACCTGCAACGAAACTACGCCTTAGCTTGTCAGTCGAGCTTTTTATAGACCTCGACTGACAAGTCAAGGCGTAGTTTTTATTTGATCTGATTTCGCAGCTTATAAGTTCTTGCAATTAATTTTCATTGATGCAGCAGAGCGGTTTTGCATTGCATAAGTTGAGAAATGAGCTTCGAAGACTGCCCAGGGATAATTATCAGGCATTTTCGTGTTTATGTTTTTAAAGACTCAGTTTAGTTACAATTTCGTAAGAATATGGGTAATCGCCCTCCATTTGGATATTATATGCTGTTTACACATACAACGAGCACTCTTTTGACCTACACTTAAGGCCGTACCCTGACCAAAAAAATAGCGTGAGATATGAGCTTTCCTATTGGCCTAGCGGCACTGGTGGCGCATGAATTACAGTAGTGAATACGCCCAGATTTTAGAATAAAATCTTTATAAAATCAAATATTGGTATTTTGAAAAAAAATAAACTTACAAAATGTTCGTTATCAAATACAATTTTGGAATCAATAATATGTAGAAATTTAGTGTATTTTTATTAGTTGATATTTCATTTTAAATAACGAGTAGATAGCTCCTAAAAACTATACGAAAAACGGCTAGCGCGGCGTTTTGCTCGGGGTAGCGCCTTAAGACCAGTTGTCCTTACTAGATAGAGATACTTTTATCCCACAAAATACTGCACTGGCAGATAAGTCGTCTTGATTACTAGTCAATTCATACTAGTAATCAACACGACTTATCTGCCAGTGCAGTATTTTGTGGGATAAAAATATCTAACCCTTGATTTAATATCCAAAAACTCTTGACACGAATACCTAAATTCTAATTTTTATATGTTGGTCGAAACACAGTGATTCGTACGTGCAGTAGCTACAGTAAATACGGTGTAAAGGCCTAAAGGGTGTCCTGAAACCCTAACTATTGGAAGGGACACTTCCTATTGCGTCAGGGCGCGAATTCCCTTCCGTCGTATTTAGATAATACAACGGAAAGTCCTTAACGGACCACTGAATATTAACAAGCTGTTAATTTTACGCGTAATGGAGAAAGTTCAGATTCCGGTTGAAATTAAATTTTATGTTTACTTTCAGTTAGGCGTAGAAATACGGCCTGTTGAATTGTAGGTAACTTTAATATAATGGAATTGTACATCCGTTGTACTACTTGTACTGGTATTTCTTAATAATTATGTTTTCAACACACTTGCTCATAAAGTGCCTCTAATTTCACCGCAACTAGGCACATAATGACACCTGTTATCAAACTGTGACTTTTTCATTACTATTATTCACAAGTGAGATAAAGAGTCTTTTTTTTAATTTATTGGTTGAGTTGCTTTGTTCTTAAAAAAGTTTCGATACAAAAAAGATCGTGCTCAATAGTACAAATGTAACACATTTCATGCAACTTCGTATTTAAATAGATAATTTCAACTTGTACGTGTTTAATAAATAAAACTTTCACTTAAATATAACTTTTGTTTTTGTCTGTAATAAAGAAAACTTGAAATTCCCCATTTTGTACGTGGCTAAAACGCTATTCGCGAAAAGCCAAAAAAAAAACTCATTATTTTTAGTCTATGGCCGATCGCCATGGTAGTAACTATTTAGTAATCTGTGGCCATGGTTAGATGCGCGCGCATAGGAAAACTGATTAATTTTGCCCGCCATTCCGAAAAAAAAAATCACAACTCGTTTTCACTGTTGGAAATGATTTTTTAGTATTATTTTCTTCACAAGTGTGTTGAAAAACGTCGTATGATACACGTGTGTATTGATGATTACCGTCCTCGGCTCTCTTAAGACCCTCACCTATCGGCTCGGGTCTCAATGGCGCCTCAGCGGTAATCACCAACATTACACACTTGTACCATAATGTACTAATGTAATATTGTTGTAAGGGTTATAACTTATAAAACATATTATTGACTAGCTTGTGCCCGTGGCTTCGCCCGCGTAAAAAGTGTGACTTAGAATAGTTTGTATCCCAAGGAAATACAAACTATCCTATGTCCTTTCCAAGGTCTGAAACTACCTCCATGCCAAATTTCATCTAAAGCGGTTCAGTAGATCCAGAGATTACCCCCTACAACTTTCCAAACTACCTTAACTTTTCGAGGCACGATAGAGCCCCGGTATGTTATGCATGTTCACCCATCCACAGACCAGCCCCAGAATGCGTTGCTTAACCTTAAAAAAATACCCGTAAGGCTGTTATTATATAGCTTCGAGCTCCTGAGCTCCCGGGTCTGTTTACTCCTGTTATTGAAATCGCTGGAGCGTCGAGCTCATAATAGTTTCAAGTTTTCATACGACTGCTTCGGGGAAATAAGTGAATAAATTATAATGCAGTACCAGTCTGAGAGTGTTTCAATAATGTTTTCTTTTTAATCAACATAAAATGTTACTGTCTCATAGGGATTCTGAGAATCGTTCTATTTCTAAGCAGTATAAGGAGATGAGATGAAGGAATGAATAAAATAATAATTATAGTTATCTGAATATATCGTTTCGAAGACAAACAATGTGCTTTGTTCATTGTTGTACTACTTATAGGTTTTATTCACTTATAAATATTTAAGCGCGAGGGCTATGGATTAAAGGGCTATGGCCCTCACGATTAAATATTTCTATTATTTCTGGTAAACGTAATTTCGTGACAAAATTTCCCGCTTTAATAAAAAGGCCACCTACATTTCTTACTTTGACGAATAAACCCCACAAAATGAAGTTACATTTCAGCCAGAAACTGTGCTGATGTCATCCAAACACGAAAATCGTTGAGATGGCGTCGCCGCACAGTTTTCCTGTGCCATAAAAGAAACAAGCAAGTCATCATGCCGTACACCCACACACTCGTGAATGAGCTACAGGGGATCTGACACTGGGTTAACGTAGAAGTAATGATTACAGAAGGACCGTTTTTAACGAATTATAAATTACTGACTTATTTTTATCTTTTTACTAGCTTCTGCCAGAGGCTTCACCCGCGTGAAAGTCGAAAATTATCCAGACAGAACATATTCCCGGAATAAAAGTCTATAACCTATCTCTGTGCCAAATTTCATCCAGATCCGTCCAGCCGTTTAAGCGTGAAGAAGTGTCAAACATACAAACACACACACACTCACTCACATATTTTCAACTTTATAATATTAGTGTGGTACAATGTGATCGTTTTTGTACAGCTTTCGTTGAAAAACTCAGTGATGAAGTTAGAAAACTCGTACAAAATATATTTTTCATTCAGTTTCAGTGTCTTTTTTATCACAAGGGAACAAAAACCCGGGATGAAAAGTAGCCTATGTGCTATGTCAAACTATAATCTATCTCTGTGCCAAATTTCATCCAGATCCGTTCAGCAGTTCTTGCGTAATTGAGTAATCGCGTAAGAACGGCAATCTGCTAATACTATTGTTAAGGGTTTAGCATACATAATCAAGTACTTATATTGTAAGTCGTTTTGTGACAATTAAACACTTTTCTTTCTTTTCTAGTACCAATCATTCATCCATCCATCCAAACATTCGTATATTAGTAAGATTTACATTTATTAGTTATTGGTAAAAACGATATTATAACTTTTTCAACACACTTGCTCATAAAGTGGCTCTAATTTCACCGCAATTAGGCACATAATGCCACCTGTTATCAAACTGTGACTTTTTCATTACTATTATTCACAAGTGAGATATTGAGTTTTTTTTAATTTATTGGTTGAGTTGCTTTGTTCTTAAAAAAGTTTCGATACAAAAAAGATCGTGCTCAATAGTACAAATGCAACACATTTCATGCAACTTCGTATTTAAATAGATAATTTCAACTTGTACGTGTTTAATAAATAAAACTTTCACTTAAATATAACTTTTGTTTTTGTCTGTAATAAAGAAAACTTGAAATTCCCCATTTTGTACGTGGCTAAAACGCTATTCGCGAAAAGCCAAAAAAAAGATAACTCATTATTTTTAGTCTATGGCCGATCGCCATGGTTAGATGCGCGCGCATAGGAAAACTGAATATTTTGCCCGCCATTGCGAAAAAAAAATCACAACTCGTTTTCACTGTTGGAAATGATTTTTTAGTATTATTTTCTTCACAAGTGTGTTGAAAAACGTCGTATGATACACGTGTGTATTGATGATTACCGTCCTCGGCTCTCTTAAGACTCTCACCTAACGGCTCGGGTCTCAATGGCGCCTTAGCGGTAATCACCAACATTACACACTTGTACTATTTCAACACACTTGCTCATAAAGTGGCTCTAATTTCACCGCAATTGTGTACATAATGACACTTGTTATCAAACTGTGACTTTTTCATTACTATTATTCACAAGTGAGATAAAGAGTTTTTTTTTAATTTATTGGTTGCTTTGTTCTTAAAAAAGTTTCGATACAAAAAAGATCGTGCTCAATAGTACAAATGCAACACATTTCATGCAACTTCGTATTTAAATAGATAATTTCAACTTGTACGTGTTTAATAAATAAAACTTTCACTTAAACTTTTGTTTTTGTCTGTAATAAAGAAAACTTAAAATTCCCCATTTTGTACGTGGCTAAAACGCTATTCACGAAAAGCCAAAAAAAAAGTTAACTCATTATTTTTAGTCTATGGCCAATCGCCATTGTTAGATGCGCGCGCATAGAAAACTGATTAATTATGCCCGCCATTGCAAAAAAAAATTCACAACTCGTTTTTACTGTTGGAAATGATTTTTTAGTATTATTTTCTTCACAAGTGTGTTGAAAAATGTCGTATGATACACGTGTGTATTGATGATTACCGTCCTCGGCTCTCTTAAGACCCTCACCTAACGGCTCGGGTCTCAATGGCGCCTCAGCGGTAATCACCAACATTACACACTTGTACCATAATGTACTAATTCACATGCCGAATTGATATATACCTAACGTTGCACGGTTGCATCTTGTTACTATTCCATATTGAGAAACTCATTCATCAACCATTTTGGATTTAACCCGTTTCGTTTTATAGTTCTCGCCAAACTGCTTGGCCGCTCTGAAGTTGGCTACAATGGCTGCGCAGTAGTAAATCTCATACAAAAAAAGTTAATTAAAAAAATCAAAAAACCCTACTGCTTAAAAAGCGAACTAAAAAGACGTAAACAAGAAGAAATTCATGCTGTGCTTTCGGAGGATACATGTTCGCGAGCTGGCTGACCAAACCCAGATGTATCCCCCGACTGCACAGCATGAATTTCTTCTTGTTTACGTCTTTTTAGTTCGCTTTTTAAACAGTCGGGCTTTTTGATTTTTTTAATTAACTTTTTTTATTTACAACATTTAAACATATAAGTGTTATATATTTTTGAAATCACCTTTTAAAACCCTTTATTTTGATACTTCACACGATGGGTTTGGAAGGAAAAAAAAAAATTCCCCCACAAAATGGCGCCCTAAATCCGCCTTTTTTTCTTTTCCAATTTTAATGTAGCCAGTGACACTCGCAGTGTTCTCGAATCGATTGACGTAAAATCATCAAAATCGGCCCACGCGTTTGGTCTCTAGAACGCCACATAGGAACAAACATACATACATACATAGACTGATAAACACATTACCCTCCTTCCGCAGTCGGGTAAAAACAGCACCGCTTCGTGCCTTGCGCATCTGACAGCCAACTTCAGGGCGGCCCAGAACTTCGGCGAGCACTATACTATTCTCCAGACTCAGTACTATCTTCTTAATTAGCATATGTTTTCTTACCTCTGTCAATCCAGGAAACGACACAACACTTTCGAATAGGTCATATTGTTATTATGTACCCACATAACCTTTCTGTTCTTCAAACGTCATGACTACAATTTTCCTTCGAAGTCGAGCTTTACCCGCTAGCCATCCGCTGGAATTGACCCAAATAAACAATAGTTCGTGTTCAAATAACTAAGTCGGCAACAAAGGTGGCCATGTATTAGCCGGACGGATTCAACTACGGCCATTAAGTTATGTATAAGTACATGGTCGTTACATGGGAATGGTCGTTTGACTTCTGAAATGACGTAAACGCAATCGTTTGAAGGTTCAACATACAGGTCATTTAGATTCACATTCCAACGATGAGTGTTTTTGGGGCTATTAAGAACTGTGCTACTGAATTTGAGGTAAGTACTGAGATTGATTTCCGTGTTGGTAAAAGTGTAATTGGGTTTTTTCCCTCTGGAATTCTCAAAAGTCAAAATTCTTTATTTCAACTAGGCCATTAAGCGGCACTTTTGAACGTCAACAATTTAAATTTCAAAGTAATAATTGATTCTACCGTCCATTCAGCAAAATAGCTTGTTATGGAAAAGAAACTCCAAACTTACTCATTAAAAAAAAGGTTTTCACAACTTTTACATACACACATTAATTCATTTAGGTGAGGACGATGCCCCAGACTAACACTACTATTCTACGTATAGGTGTAAAGTATTACAAGCACCTACAGCTAAATTCATTCATTTGATAATAATTAGGAACATGGTTCTCACATACTTACAAATATTGCAAACATAGATAAATTACCAAATTCATCAACAATGGAACGTTAATAGTTTGCGAGTCAATTTCTTTAAAAAAAGAGAATTACTACTTTACTATAATTATGAATCCTTACATAGTATAAAACAAAGTCGCTTTCCGCTGTCTGTTCCTATGTATGCTTAGATCTTTAAAACTACGGAACGGATTTTGATGCGGTTTTTTTAATAGATAGAGTGATTTAAGAGGAAGGTGTTTATGTATAATAGACACAGGCGTAGCTGCTGGCAGAAGCTAGTATAATATAAATTAACCAGTTTGATTTTGTCTACACTAAAGATTACCCTATAGAGCAGGAACGGCATGTTTCCAAGCATTCTTATCTTGAATATAATCATCTAATTTATAATATTCATTTAAAAATATTTTAAACAAGCTGTTTAGGGTTCCGTACCCAAAGGGTAAAAACGGGATCCTATTACCTAAGACTTCGCGGTCCGTCCGTCTGTCTGTCACCACGCTGTAACTCATGAATCGTGATAGCTAGACAGTTGAAATTTTTATAAATTATGTTTTTCTGTTGACGCTATAACAAAAAATACAAAAAACAGAATAAAATATTTTTTTAAGTTGTGCTCCCATACAAAAAACGTGATTTTTGTGCCGTTTTTTTTGCGAAAATGGTACGGAAAACTCTACGTGCACGAGGCCGACTCGCACTTGGCCGGCTTTCCGTATTTTCTCAGCAAACCCTTTCATTTGATACCCATATTCATGGCAGTGCACATAAATAACTAGTCCGCCATCTTGGGCCGTCCGCCATATTGGATTTAGAATGACGTCTCTTTACTAACAATGCATTATCATCCAAACTAACCGTGTATGCAAAATTTCATCTTAATCGGTGGAGGATAACTGCTTTAAAATTCAGTTGCAAGATTTGAATCGAACACACACACATACATTGCAAGTTAAATAAAAGCTTGTATAAAAAGCAATAGGCGCATCGCTTTTTTTTATTGATTAAATTAGAAGTAGCTCCAGACACAATTTGATCCCACATAAGTTGCTCAAAGTTCAGGAGTTGCCCAATATATTGAGCGTATTGCTCATAACACCGATCAACAGTTTTCGAAGTATCGCATAAGCTGGGCTCCTTAGTTCATTGAGTTTTCGAACAAACAATTATTGTTATTTATACCAGAATGAGGCGTATAATAGGAAGGAAGGACAGAAATTACAGATTTATTTATAGGATTTTTATTAGGACCCCATATAAGCGTGTGCGGGGTGATTTTATAGGGGTAGTTAATATCAATCAAAGCGTTTCTAACGCAAACGCCTTTTCGATAAGAAGTCAGCTTATAGTAGATTAGCGCTTTTGGCGTTTTTTTGATGACTCTTAGGTAGGGGAGACCTGTACAAAACCGAATACCTGGGTAAAACCGTATAGCGTAGATATTTTCGCCAATAATTGAAATTACGCGCGCACATGCCGCTAAGTGGCGCCTACCAATCAAAACTATTGGTAAACAAACACTTGTCGCTGCAGACTCGCGCAATTTTGAATTATATTGTTTTATTGTTTTTCGGTAGTCCTGATGTTATTTTCGTGAATATACACGCAGTGATTGTGAAGTGTACATACGCTATAGGTAAGTCATTAATCAACTATGTTGTAGGTGATGTATTATGCAATGTTTGTACCGGAAAGTTTGTAATGACTATGTGTGAGTGAATGATGTTTTTGTTCTACACTAGTGTTAGGGCACAACCGCAAGGGATAAAAGCGGCTATATTATACGATTTTGACCCGGATAGATAAGTCTAATTATTGACATTCTTAAACAGATGCTTCAAAAATGCCGTGTAATTATCAAAGAACCACTGCGAGGCAAGACTGGGATCCAGAGAATATGAAAAAAGCTATTCAAGTCGTATATGATGGAAATATGGGTTATTTGAAAGCTTATTACAAAGTATATAGTATACGGTTCTACCCATGGGTCGGGGCACAACCGGAAAAAAGTAGTTATTTGCTTTTTTATTGAAATTGTTGTCTAATTAAAAAAAAAACTGAAATATGTTAATTGTAATGTGTACCTAATGAGTCTGACTAAATATATATGTTGATTTCATTCATTTGCATTTTGAAATGGATGAACTACATGCCTGGATTCTATGCCTTGTCCCGGTCTCCCCTACTTGCGAAAAAACTTAAAAGCAAATTATCGTATTTAACCTATATGATTTAAAACTTTAATGATCCCTGACACATTTTTATTTCATGCTATATAATGTATCTAGACACGCTTCGATCAATAAATCTATTAAACACGTAATTATGACACGACTAGCTCCTGCAGCGGCTTCGCCCGCATGAAAATTGAAATTAAGCCTGGGATGAAAAGTATCTTAAGCTATTCCTGACAACAATCTATCTCTGTGTCTAATTTCGTTCAGATCCGTCCCGCCGTTTTAGCATTAAGAAGTAACAAACACATACACTCACAAACTTTCTTCTTTTTAATATTAGTAGGAAAGTGTGATATCTTGCGAAAACAACCCGAAACAGTAAAACGCCCACAACTTTTGAAGGAATGAACTGATTTTCATCAAACATTGTTAAGAATACTTTCGATAAAGTAACCTTTCAAACAAAAAAAACTAAATCAAAATCGGTTCATCCGTTTAGGAGCTATGATGCCACAGAAAGATACACAAATACACACAGTTACACACGTCAAACATATAATATATGTTTTTCCGTCGTAGGTTAAAAAAAAAATCAAATAGCAATATCATCTCAGCGATAATCAATGTCAAAAAAATATCAAAAACATTAAAAATTAAATGTATTTTTGATTGTGATGCAAATATGCGAACGTTCCTTAAATACAGGAAATGCTACTGCAATATTGAACTGTGTGGACATGGCCATGCGGCATTAAAATTTAATATTTAAGCCAACAAAAAAAATATAAATAAGAATTTAAGTCATACAAGTTTCAAGCACCATCCGGAGTACCATTTAAAAGTTACTTGTTACAAAATTACGAAGTTGCAGAAAATCCCCTCTTGTCAGGTAACTTTATTCCATTTTAATAATTCTGCTAATATCTCAAGTTTACTGCTGAAACAATTACTTTTTGGTTTCAAACGGAATAAATGAAAAAACGTAGAGAAAACAAATTCATTTCTTTCCACTTAATTGAAAGGCAAAAGATTTTTTTTTGATTTTGTTCGTTTCGTCATTTTATTGTCATTAAAATGGGATCTTAATTACTTCTGGGAATTGAGACCTTTTTCATGAGCAGTGATGGCATCTCTAATTCTCTCCATTTTCGTAAATATATTATTACTTATTTATTTATTATTTTAAAATAGATTAAGTTAGGTCTTTTCTTTATTTTTCTAATTTTCAATGCCGTTTTCATGTACCTAGTTTTGTATTTTTTAGCCTATATATCTATATAATATTATAAAACTTGAAATATGTAAGTTCTGTGCAAACCGGTGACCAATTCAGTCTAGATTTTAAGTTTAATTGTTATATTACCCAAAAAAAAAAATAGTGAATGAGTCGTTAGAGTGCCATAATTAAATAAACAAATAAATATATTGACGTACAAGTATAGTTGTCGGCACGTAACTTGGCCAGAGTCTTTAGAAGCGCACAAGTCGTTTTTTAGGTCTCTTCGGTTACCAAGCGGGGCGCGGGGAACGTTTAGAACCGTTCCGAGTGCGCGATTGATTGGTCAGACACATGGGGTTGCGTCCACGTCCCGTTCGCTATGTATGGTGGTTGGTCAGTTCACGTACTATGCGCGAACATATGGGAGTATGCCAATATCATGCCAAGTTATGTCGGAGACTATATTTTATTGGTGATGTTCTTGAGAAAGGCCAGGCGCCCATTAAATACTCATAACTACTAGCGCAGGTACATATATGACTAGATTTATGAACGTAAATGTAGTATGTAAGGATTGTAGCAGGTGGCGTTCTTTAGTTTCAACCACGGGGTCCCAGCGCTTACAAAGAAAATTTGTTTCAAGCAATTGTCACTAGATGGCGCTATCTGCATCGATTCGTTATTGAACTGTGTGTAAAATTAAATTTACTAGAACTGATCATAAAGATTGTATGTTCTTTTTTAATCAACTCTCCTAAGCACAAAATTACGAAATATTGGGCTCTTAATTCACATTTCAAAGATTATTTGAACGGATCATTTAAAATTGATTCCAATAGATGGCGCGGTTTTAAATTTCTGAGGCATGCCATTCAATTTTGAAATTTGTGTTGTAACACATTTTCGTATAATGAAACTGAAAAAACTTGCAAAAAACACTATAAAACAAATCACCACTGTATTTAAAGAAAAAAAAAACACTTTGCTTACTTGCAAGTCGCCGCTAACACTATCTATAGCCGTGGAACGGAACCGCACGCGATCGAAGTACTTAAAAAAATTGTCATCTTAATCAGAAGAAAAACGCTAGTTACGTCATCATGGTTTCTTTGTATGGAATGAGGCATTTGTATGCTAGTATTGTATTATCTGTGGTTTCAACCTAGCCCCATGGGAAAATGGTTTGTGTTACGTATTATAAAAAAATACTGCATTCAAAATAATTGGCAATCAGATTTATTTTTGCCAAGTTGTTCATACAGTAAATACCAATACAAATACCTTCGCAAGCTAACATTTGCTTATAATTATAGGGCCTTTGTGGGTGGAATGAAACCGTAAAGAGACACACAGTAATTTATTTAGTGAAATCAAGCTACCTGCGTCATTGACGATCGATATTTTGTACTGTTTCATGTTTTGTTGGACGGGTATCTTTGATATCGATATAAGTGCTTCTTCATTTAGTATCGAACTTGTGGCTAAGTAATAACTGTCACACACCACGGTCCGACCTTCCAGCTTAAGCAATGTTTGCAGAGGTCACACCGTGGATGGGTGACCAAAATGTTGAATGATGGCCTGCAGATCAAAAGCCAAGAGGGAACACTAGGGCCCATGAGCAATGCTGCGAATCTTGGATCCTACGAGGTCTATACCCGCGAAACCGCGATACGCGGCAGCGGTAACTAGGGTTTTGTTTTTTGGGATACCGAATCCCGCATATACAACTTGCATCTACAACTTTCATTTGTCCCCGTGGTGGTCTCATTCTCCCGGTTTCAACCCATTACTTACATTGTGCCTTGGAAAGCACTTTATGCGGTTGTTCATGCCAGTCGTTTGTATATGTTTGATAGTCACGTCACATAGTACGGGGGCGGAAAACTGGTGGACCTCGACAATGGGCTGCAGGCAGTCCAAAGAATATTGCCATCCTTGGATAGTAGGCTAACCAGAAGTTTATTACGCCTGGACAGAAACGGCCTGCGCCTGGTGACGGGGACCATAACGGGACACTGCTCGATAAACAAACACTTCCACATAATAGGCATAACGGACAGACCTCGGTGCAAGGCGTGCATGGAGGCTGAGGAAACCGTTGCGTACGTACTCTTTGAATGCACAGGCGTCACCCAGATTAGAACACAAATCCTCGGGTCACCCAGATCTTACACAGATGTTCTACGCTAACCAGGAGCTTTAATT
The DNA here is from genome assembly GCA_964057195.1 of Orthosia cruda. Classification (NCBI taxonomy): domain Eukaryota; kingdom Metazoa; phylum Arthropoda; class Insecta; order Lepidoptera; family Noctuidae; genus Orthosia; species Orthosia cruda. Next base: position 22,799,087 of record OZ059830.1, read on the forward strand.
AACTTGTCGAGGGAGGTGGGCTGGTTGGAATAACTACGGCCATGGCCCACGCACAATGGTCTATCTGAAGGACTAAGTGCGGAAACCAAATCCTTAACATGAGAACATATTCGGTACGGTAGTCAGAAACCAAAAAGGGAGACATCAGTATAGCCAACGGTATCGTGATATCCCAGTTTTTGGGTTTTGGAGTTCAGATAGACCATGCCATGGAGCCATGTGAAACACTGGTACTCAGCTGAGTCAGGTTAGACTGGAAGCCGTCCCCAGCATATTGCAGAAAGGTCAGGCAGATTGATTGATAAGCGCTTTTTCATTTGATGCTACTTCGAATAAATTCAAACTTCAAATAATAGAATTCGAAGTTTGAATTTAATTTCACTTAATTATTTTATTTATTTTTATTTTATTTTAGTATATTCTATTCACTTAAATAACCCCGGCACGTAAGTTGCCAAGAGTCGTTAGATGCGCAGAAGTCGTTTTTCAGGACCCTTTGGTAGTGAAGCGGGGCGCGGGGAAACAAGGATCGACTGACTAATCGCGTGGCAGCCACGTTCCGTTCGCTCTATATAGTAGTTGGTCAGTTCGCGAAATACGCATGAACTTACCCCCACTACGCCAAAACCTTGCCAGGTTACATGCCGGGGTCCGGGGATTATAAAGCATAATCTATATCACCGCACCGCCGCCGCTTACGTACTTTTAGTCTATATTTTGCGAGGCCAAGTTATATCGCCATATTCACTCCCGCCTATTCTTTTACCAAGAATTTGGCCTACAATAATTGCCATTAAAAAATCTTTTGGTTTTTAGTGCATACGGGAACAAAAAAATGGTTGATAGTAGGTAAGATGCAGAATTCATGTTTTACGGATGGATGGCCTTTTTCCAATAAACAAAAGTTCACCAATGCAATGAAATATTTAATTCATGCAACATCAATGCGTTGTTTGTTCCGCAGATTTCAATTCAGAATCAAATTCAATTTTGTATAAAGGTGTTTACACATCGACAAACCTGAGTGAAACAGACCTTCAGCGCAGACCTAATTGCCGTGACATATTCATACAACATTTCAACATTGATACGCATTTTCAGGTGTGTACGCACTTTAACATTCACGTGGACGATGTAAAGAGGGTTTTGGGCTGTCTAATATTTTATACATAATATTACTGTAGCCATGTTTTCCCCCTTTTGAGGTAAACGCAACCACAATAAACTCGCGGCTTGTAGTAGCGTTGGACTGAAGCTAGGTGTGAAATTATTTATAAGTAGAGCTTTTTGCCCGCAACTTTGTCTACGTGGATTTCATATTTTTACATACTTCCAGCACCTTTTTTACACACTTCAAGGAGTTTTGTAAAAGTAATAGGGACAATATTTATTAGGAGCTTTTCCCGTGCCGACAATTAGTCAATCTTACTAATCATATAATACTATTATAAACGTGAAAGTTTGTGCGGATGGATGGATGAATGTTTGTTACTCGTTCACGCAAAAACGACCGAATGGATTTTGATGATGAAACTTTACCGAAATATAGCTTAGATATCAGAATAACACATAGGCTACAATTTATAAAGATACTACCTATAGCTTCTGCCAGCGGCTTCACCCGCGTGAAATGATTTTTCTTATCCCAAGGGAACATTATATCGGGATGAAATATTATATATTTCTACTATTTGCTATACCAGATATAATCTATCTCTGTGCTAAATTTCATCCAGATCCGTTCAGCCATTCTGGTGTGATAGAGTAACAAACATACAACAATCCATACAAACTTTCGCATGTATAATATTACAGTAAGATTGGGAGAAGTAGTAATACCACGTGGTCGAAGCCGCGGGTGGCAGTTAGTCTATCACACTAATATTATAAAGGTCAAAAAGTCTGTGAGTGTGTTTGTACGTTTGTTACTTCTTCACGCTCAAACGGCTGAACGTCTCCGGATGTAATTTGGAACAGAGATAGATTATAGACAGGAATTGCATAGTATAGTATAGTATTCTTTTTATGCCGGGAATATATTCCGTCGGCGTTTCACGCGGGCGAAGCCGTAGGCAAAAGCTAGTGACAGTATAACTTTCTATCAGTATAAGAATGTTTCTAATCGCAAAAACATTTCAAGAGATTAGATATCTCTTACAATTAATCATTTATTCTCACATAAAAACCAAGAGAGTCAAAGAAATCAAGTGCCCTCAATGATAAGTAAAAGTGAGCTGAAGAGTGTCCTTACTTGTCATACGATATTTGGAATGAGGACACTAAGGTAACAGTAGCTACCTGAATTGGTACGGCTAATGGACTAATGGCCAAGACCCTCAACAGCTTCTGGAGGGCTCTTGTAAGGTAGTTGCTTAGTGCTTGATACAGAATGCCGTGCTTAATGCTGGGAGGTTCATTTATTTGGAACTGTGTCCCTGTTTAAACCTTGTTCTCGATTTTAGTCTTCTACTACTTGATAGTTTTTAAAATGTAAGTAATCAATCAAAATCAAATAGTTAATTTCAAATAAACCTTAGAGGTACTTTTGAATTGTCAAACAAAAAAATAAGGTGACTCTAGTTGCAAATTCGCAAGCGGCAGTAGGTCTCAATGGAGAAGAATTTGCAAGAAACTCCACGGTTACATCATTCTTGTTGAAAAATACATATTAAGACAACAATGTATTAAGACGTGCACTTAAAGCTTCTAGAGTAACAACGAATTAAAAAAAAAGTACAATAACAGGCCGAGGCAGCAAAGTTATGACCAATCCTTACTGATGGCGCCCGTTCACGAACATGACACATGGATCGGCCCACTAAGCTCAACCATCAAGAAGGAAACCGAATGATCCAACACATGTGCCACCGTTGTGCAATATAGTGATGTTTTTAATTCGGAAATTAATCTAAGGAAACGAATTCTTGGGATAAAGTATTTCGATGCCTCATAGCCAAAAGGGGATAACCGCCACTTTACAAACTTTACAGGAGAGTAGTTTAAAGTTCAAAATAAATAAAAAAAAAACATAAATTTTACTGTAGGTTCCAAAAGTTTCAAAATTTTCCCATATAGGTTTTAAACATGTCTCTTAGAAATGGCATTGTTAATCCTTACATAGTATAAAACAAAGTCGCTTTCCGCTGTCTGTCCCTATGTATGCTTAGATCTTTAAAACTACGCAACGGATTTTGATGCGGTTTCTTTTAATAGATAGAGTGATTCAAGATGAAGGTTTATAGATATGTACACGCAAGCGAAGCCGCTGGCAGAAGCTAGTTAAATATAAATCACACTCCTAACACTATTTACTGTCGCTTACCCTCAAATGGTCCTGATTTTTCTAATTGGAAAGAAAGTCGTAAATTAAAACAGCTCACTGATTCACTCTAGTCGATCATTCTTCCATACCACCGTAGTATAGAGATTACTCCACTGTTTCACGATGTACGTTCAAAATAAAAAAAATATATCAATTTGTCTCATCATTATCTAGCCCTGTATGGAAATAAAAATGTTTTTTTTACCGCCTAAGCGACAAAAAGTTTGTCCTATTATCACGAAATCAGACCAACAGACGCAGAAAAAAAGGCGATTCTAACCATATATATGTCGCTTATCCCTTTTTTTGCGGTTAGGCATCAATGAACGAACCAAATTTAGTCTAAATCCGTTCAGTCGTGGTCGATAGTGTGCATGTAGGTACAATAATCACATACACATAAATCCATTTCATTATTAGTAAGATAGGATAATAATATTTCAAAATAGCAGCAATAAATCTGAAATTCTCGTAAGTACACTAGACTTCGCGCGTTGTATAATTTTGTTATAAATCTTGTTCTTGGAGTGAGACGGTACTTCACGCCAGACACTTGCAGACACTGCATGTCTTCTTTGAGGACTCTTTTGTGTTGAGAATTATTTATGTATTAAGACTGGAACTATTTCTTAAACAAGTGTTCTGGATATGAGGTAGTACTTAGTGTTCGGATCTGTTTAAGTTATCGCTGGCAAACAGCTATAGGGTTTCAACGCCCTAATCTGCGTGTGTGGGCTGAGATATAGTGAGGCTGATATATGTTTTAATAGAGGAATTATATCCAAATAGCTTTGGCCAGCGGCTTCACCAGCGTTAAAGCCGAAAATCAGGCCCATAGACTACCGGGACTAAAAGTATTCTATGAACTAATCCGGTCATGGTTTATCTGTGTGTGTACGCTGTCTACTCAAAATCGTTCTTTTGCCGACATTCACACTTATTATCTTTGTAGAATGTCTTGCAATAGAAAAAAATATCGCTATAAATATGAGATCCCACCACTGAAATCTGCAGACATTGGATCTTTGTATCTCTGAAGTTTGATGCAAGACTGCGGCGTTGCTATTTTTGTGTCAATGTGGAAGTAGAAGATAGCATTGTATAACTGCCTCTTTCACTCGCTTACGTTTTTCGCATCGCCCTATCTCGCTTACTGTATGCAGTATACTCGATGACAAACTGTTTCTTGCGCAAAGGCTCGCATAGCCAACTTCAGGGACACAAAGATCCGCTGTGACAAATATACCTGAATTTAGCGATAGAATCGTAGACTATAAAAAGGACGCCTCACGTCGCCTGTCTCCCTTGAAGTAATTTTTGTAACCTTTCACAACTCCCTCTAGAACAAAAGAACTCCCACCACACAGCATTTTTTACCCCCGACGGAAAAAGAGGGGTGTTATAAGTTTGACGTGTGTTGCTGTGTGTCTGTCTGTGGCATCATATCGCCTCAACGGATGAACCGATTTCGATTTAGTTTTTTTTGTTTGAAAGGTGATTGTGTCGAGAGTGTTCTTAGCTATGTTTGAATAAAATTGGTTCAGCCTGTTCAGAATCGGGATGTATTCGCAAGATAAATATGTTGAGGGGTTTTTTAAATTTTACTTGTGTAACTTATACGAGTATACAACATTTTATGAATATTAACATTAAAAATCCCGTTTAACCTACCGCAATATTGGCGCTCTGGCTAATTTTCATGCAAATGAAAGTCACGTGAGGTTCTGCTCCGTGGGATGGCCTAGTGTTTGCATATTGAATATAACCGCAGTATCATCGGACTCCTGTTTGTGACACAATGCGGTATTTGTTGCACAGAGTGCGAAAGCATATGAAACAGAAAACTAGTTGCTGCCTATACGTTGCGTACACGATAAAAGATCGTTCAAGCGTTTTTGCCATACCTATTATTGGAAACAAATCACAGCTCACAATGTTAGGACCCATTAATATTAATGCAAAATTTTTATCCGTGGTGCTAGGCAACTGGGCTTATCCCAGTTGCAAACGACCCTTTGTGCCTATTGGTCTTGTTTGTTCTGCCTCCTACTTGATATGGAGGTAAGTGGAAATTTGTATTTTTACCTACTTCTCCGTTATTCTTTTCTGATTAATTTCGTTGCGGGATAAAATATAGTTAAATTCATTCTCCGGGACTTCGTCGAGCTTCATTGCTTCGGCGATTTTCTGGTGGTCGCCACTGTTGGTTCTGGCTTTCAGGTGTTGCAGTGGTTTGGGAATAGTGCAGTGGTATTGTACACGATAAAAAGTTAAGTACCGCATTAATGTATGTAATGATTTGTAGATAGAATGGGTTTACAAGTATGTTAGTTATTTGAAAAGTTTTAATGTTCATTGTCATCTATAGCACTGAACAATTTAATGTTCTATTATCAATTAAGTAACAAATTAGAGTATCTGTCTAACTTTCTACAACTTTTACATAAATTTTGTTTCTCGAAAACTCAATGCCATATTTTCGTAATGCGTCTATTTAGGACAGTATAGCAAACAACTCTCAAGAGGTTCATACTGGGTTCATATGATTGAAAAGGGAACGTCAACTTTCATTTAAAATAGGCCAAAATAAACAGAGTTGAGGGTCAGAAAATGGTATTCATTGTTTCTAATGAATACCGCAATCAATTATCTTATAATAATATTGAAACAAAGCGTTGTATAGGTACGGTACTCTACTGACTGGCATCGTTTGATGTAGGATTTCAATTAAGCTAGACAAAGCCTGATGCCAATCCATATACGATAGCTGTCGATATTAATGCAGTCTGTAATAACAACGTTGAAGTATTACTCAGAACTGAAATAGGATTGATTCGGACACTGTCTATGCAAATAATAACTGCATTCCAAAGCAATTTCAAAAATGAGGTGGTTCTAAGTTCACTGTATGTATTTTTAACCTCCGACGGAAAAAGAGGGGTGTTATAAGTTTGAGGTGTGTTGCTGTGTATCTGTGTGTCTGTCTGTGGCTTCATAGCGCCTCAACGAATTAACCGATTTTGATTTAGTTTTTTTTTGTTCTAAAGGTGATTGTGTCGAGAGTGTTCTTAGGTATGTTTGAATAAAATCGGTTCAGCCGTTCAAAAGTTATGGGCGTTTTACTGTGTGAATCGGGATGTTTTCGCAAGATAAATGTGTCGGGGGGATTTTGAAATGTTTTTCACCGATTTCTTCGTCAATTGTGGACCGATTTTGAAAATTCTTTTTGTGTTTGAACCGTTGCCACCAGGTCAGAATCTGATGATGGGATCCCATGTAAATCAAGGGAACTCCTCAAACATTATGAGCATAAATAGCGATTTTGGTATTTTCATTAACAATGTACCTATATATATATATATCATTTGCACTCAGACAGTATAATTTGGTAAAGTGGAGCCGATGAAGAAGACCACCGATGGCCACTGGAGCTCCTTAATGATAAGTATATGACGGGTATAAGATATCTGGAATAGTTAACAGACTATGATGAAGCAAACACGTATAAAGCAAATAAATGGTACTCATGAAAATGGTACCATCCAAAATAAAACAATGTCCTAGTCTTGTGTGGGCTTATTGCAATCGTCATGTGATTTACTTTGGCTATATGCGATTTGCTATTATAATATGCAAGATATGGTAATTTAAGGTACCATATTTAAAAAGAGAGAGATAAAAGACTTTTTAACAAAAAAAAAAAAACCGACTTCCAAAAACACTGCAAAGCGAAAAATAACTTTCTTTTCAGAAGTCGGTGTCGAAATTCGAAAAACAATAGAAAACAAAGACTCCGACTTCTGAAAAGAAAGTTATTTTTCGCTATGTAGTGTTTTGTTTTGGAAGTAAATTTAATTATTTTGTTAAAAAATAGGATCAAGAAGAGTACCTAAATAAACTATCTAAGTTAAGTTTAAATAGAGCTCAAACGAAGATCCAATTTGTATCGACAAATTATCCTTAAGTGTTCAATCTAAAGCCATAAATAAACACACGATTCGTTCTGAGAGTACACGCACTCTCGGATCGCTCTCGATACGAATAGTGATACCACGTTCGGCGATACTCGTACCAATAAACACTCAATGAAAATAGTTCCGATTCGAGACCTCTCGTCCACATAAAAAGGTTATCGCACCGCATGCAGTAGCCTTTACGCGATATCCGTACTAGCGATCGAACCGAATGTACTACATATGTTAGCTTTTTGTATGAATACGAGCCGGATAAAAGCCGTCACGTACAGTGCCGGACAAAAGGCACTATTACAACCTGTTTCTGTAATAAATATTGAGGGTGGAAATATGGTGGAATGTTTTACGTAGGTAGTTTAAATGGTAACATGTGTTTAAAACTTCACGCGCAAGCTAAATCCGTGTGATTGAAAATTCTTAGCAGAGCTAGTTTGCTCGTGATTACGTTGAAATTCCATTTTTAATATAAACTGCCGAGCAATGAAAAAGTTCCACACACAAAATGCCGACAAACACCTTAATATCTCCTAAGACATAGACCCTAGCTTCATAAATTAAAAAGTATAATGAAATCTATTTTATTATTCAAACTTAAACTCTTTTAAATACTGGTCTTTTTGAAGCCATGGATAAAAAAGTAGAAAAACAATTTTTTGGAGTTTGGAAATTTCGGAATACATTTGTTTCGTTTTTGTTTTGCTTTTGATTTCATCCTTGTTTTCACCGTTGTGAAAGAATTCTAAATTATAAAATCTTACGGCTCTCGTACCCATAAATCATGCCTCTATCACCCGAGGATTGTACGAGAATCATCACTATGGTGAAATTGGGGACCAGCCAAAGAAATACGGCCAGAATAATGGGCGTGACACATACTACTGTCCGACGAGTGATCCAAAGGTTTAGGGAGACTGGATTAAACCTGAGAAGACCTGGTACTGGCAAACCAAGGTGCACAACAGTCCGAAAAGATCGTTTCATTGCGGCAGCCATGTTAAGAAATTGACATCAGACGGGAGTTGCGATAAACGTGTGGACAGTCAGGAGACGTCTTGCCGAAAGAGGATTTGTAGCCATACAGGCCAGCAAATGGCCCAAAACTGGAACGGCATCATAAAGTTGCCCGATTGCGATACGCCCGCGAGCATACATAATGGTGTGAAGACGAATGGGGCAGAGTGATGTTCTCTGATGAGTCAAGATTTATGCTGTACCATCATGATGGCAGGAAAAGAGTATACCGACGACCAGGAGAACGTTTTGCACAAGCATGTTTTGAAGAAAAAGTGTCACACGGCGGAGGTACCGTTCACGTGTGGGCTAGTATCTCTGCAGAGGGTGAACATGCTGGTCCGTTTTTGGCCAATATGGGTGACAATGCAGTGTTCATGCACGATTATGCACGGGCCCACACTGCTCGAGTTGTAAATGAGTATCTTCAGGACGTAGGAATCCACAAAATGGAGTGTCCAGCAAGGAGCCCCGATTTGAATCCTATTGAGCATGCTTGGGATGAGCTTGACAGACGTGTGAGAAAACGAGTTCCACCTCCAATTACTCTTCGTGACTTGAATCACGCGCTCATCGAAGAATGGGAGAACATTCCTCAGCATATGCTGAGGAATCTGGTATTCAGCATGCCCAATCGCGTAGAAGCTGTTTTGAGAGCACATGGAGGAAACACCAAGTAATCAAAACCTACGTTTACACCTAACAAAACCCCTATAATTTGGTTTTATTTGCCAAATGGCCCCAATTTTGTAAACATTTAATTTAAACTGTTACGTTACGTTTTTAGTTAGTAATATTCTGATGCGCCGTTAAATGTACTTCAATATTGCAGACAGCGTCATTAAGCTAGCCTTTCCCGTTCAGGAGTAATTTGGTGCTATGTCAATGGAACTTTTTCATTGCTCGCGAGTGTATTTATTAATCACTAGAGGACGCCTCGCGGTTTCACCCGCGTAGTTCCCGTTCCCGTGGGAATACAGGGATAAAAAGTAGCCTATGTCACCCGGGGATAGAGTAGCTTCCCAACGATGAAATAATTTTTGAAATCGGTCCAGTAGTTTTGGAGCCTCTTCGATACAAACAAACAAACAAACAAAAAAATCTTTCCTCTTTATAATATTGGTATAGATAATATATAATCAAATGGAATATTTTATTTAAAAACATTTGGTAGTTTGCAAGTTGGTAATTTATTATGCGGCCAGGTAGCTTTAAATATGCATATTTGTATCCATAATTATGAGAGTGTTTCATACCTACCGAATAAAAATTCTCTCCACTAAATTGCTATGGCATTTTGTTTTTTTCTTTTCCAAATCCCTCACGGAGTCACGGCAGCCATTTACTTAACAAAGCATTTCAATTTAATCTTGTCGTAAGAATTTCGGCGTTTTCTCTCATTAAAAGTCGTAGAATGCCTCCACGTAATGTAATTAACAGCATCGAAATTTAAATTGCTCGTTCCTTCAATACCCGTAGGTACATCGGAGTGGCAATAAAATAATACGAATAATATTCAAATTTTAAGAAATAGTAAATCCCGAAAGATTTGCCGTTATTTATTGAAGAGTTCTGTTGTATATCTCCGAAGTTCTTCATCAGATCTTCACCAAATTAAAATGGGACCAATTTCGGAACATACTTTTCAAACAAAAAATGAATTTTCAAAATCGGTCCACAATTGACGGAGATATCGGTGAAGATACAAAAAAAAATCAAGCAACGTCGAACATAGAACCTCCTCCTTTTTGGGAAGTCGGTTAAAAATATTGGATACGTGTTTTTTCTTTTGCCACGTAAACAAAAAATTACGACGATACAGTGCGTTGAAATATCTTGTGACGTCACGGTGTGCTACACTTTATACTGACAAAGTGACATCATAAGCCCCCACTCCTGAACTTTGATGCGCTTTATCTTTATCAATTTTTATTTATTTGATAAAGCAAAAAATACCGATCCAATATTATTTGATAATCTCACTGACGGACGAAATAGAAACATCATTTATCTTCCTTATTAAAGATTACATGTTTTTGTAAATTAGATGCTTCACCTGTCCCACCGCTGCCGATTAAAGCAGGCAACATTTTTTATTTAAAAAAATTGTTGCCCCACAATAGGTTTTTTTCCTGTATCTTGGTGCGATTACAAACATTTAAAGTCACGTAGGTATACAAGACACCCAGATCTAGAACAACTATCTGTAGGCAATACAAATACCAATTTGTTCCGTGCGGCCATCAGATATCCCGTAACACGCAGCGCAGCAGCCGATCGCTCAACTATTACGCCAACCGTGTCGTCACACGGGACAATTTAGTCGATAGAGAGTACTGGCAAGCAGTGTCAATCAACAGGCACAGCAACTATTAATGTATCTCTTTTATTTATGAACACGGAATCTATTTTATGTTTCCTAATCGAGAAAATATTCTATAGCTAGTCGCTACCGCGTTGGCGTTGGGACGAGAACTCACGGCATATTTCTGGTAATCGGCATTTCATTGACAGATGTAGCTGAATACATTGACGTTCTTTGTATGACTGCAGCAGAATTTAAATGACCGTAAATGGCCGATGTCTCATTGAATACAAGACCAACGTAAAAAGCTCCGGCTACAGAGCTTTTCATTTTCAAAATCTTCTAAAATAAATAGCAACAATGGATATGTTTTTTTAATTCTTTCTGATTCCTTCCTTTTTGTTCCTGACTGTCGTTTTAGGTACTCACACTCATCACTTCACATAATATGTATATTATCATCAACATTTCAGCCGAAAGAGGTTTATTGTTAGAATTCAAGCGTCCGGTTCTGAGATTCACGCGTCCATCGTACTCCTTCGGCCTTCACCGGATCATCGGGTCTTCTCGTGCCCTTCAACGCTGCGTGTAAAGCTAAATTAACTTTTTTAAAGAACTTCTCTAGAATCTAAAGTTTAGAATAAACTAGTAGTAGTAGTCATGGACCACTGACTTTCTTCTACAAAAAACAAAATGGCATTTTAGCTTTGGCTGAGTGCGACTGCACTTTTGTCCCTTGAGCGGCAAACTCACACCGGTGCACGATTCGAGATTGCCGCTACAGAACCATTCAGCCTCATCGGCAATCCATTCTACGTGCAATGTACCCCTATATGTGTCATCCTATATAATTTGTTATGGCTAGTTAATATAACTCGATTGTCATTGGTTGCAGGTGCGGAGAGGCGCTCGGTAGCGTCGCGTGCGAGGCGATGATCGGCCACACGGGTCGGCCGCGCGCTCACCATGCGACAGCCGTCGACCGATGTTAGTACCTCACTATTTATTCCATTCATCTTCATCCTTCATTCATTCCTTCAGCTCGAGGCTAAATAATAACAGTTCCATGGGTCTATCTTCAAAGTTAGGAACGCTTGCCAAGGTTGGTTCGTGTATGGGTAACCAACTATCTTTACTTATCGAGATTCCACCGTGCCTCGGAAAGTACGTTGCTTTTCGTCCCGGCTGTCATTTATAGATTCTTGACAGTCGTTACGGATAGTCAGAAGCCAGGTTATCTGACACCAATCTTACCAAGAGGTATCGTGTTATCCAGTTACTGGGTTGTGCAGGACATCCCACCCATACGCACCAAACTTTTTGGGAATATTTTATTATGCGTACAGCTAAGGAGTGGCATTCCCTGCCGTAGTCTGTATTTCCTGATAGCTAAAACCTGTCTTTTAAGAGTGAATAGGTTTCTTCTAGGGAAGCGTGCTACGCAATTTAATGGCCTTCTTTAATTCATTTACTATACAGGCCTCTCTTTGGTAATGAGTAATGACAGTCTACACCAGAGGCAGGTGTTTTACTCACGCTCAATCGCGTTAACGTAAAGGCCAATTTATATTGAAATTGGATAAGCGCCGTCTGGGGACGGTAAGGAGAAACCTCGTTTCTTGTAAACATTTTCACATAAGAGATCGTTTACGTTATCACAAATGAGTACGTTAAAAAACTCGGAATAATCACACACTGGTGTCACCAAATGGCGGACCGCGGTCCGGATCCAGTCCGCCGCAGTGTAAGTAAACAGTACAATATGAAGAATTGTAACCGAAAAGCTTTGATTACAATGATAGGTGGCACTATAAGATGACTAGCTTAAAAGAAAGACGGATCCATTCTGACTTACCTACTTATACTGCACATAATTATAATTGGTTCCATAGATGCGCAATTGATTAACTATTTAAGCTTTAGGACTAGCCAACGTAGCAAGCAACATCATCACATTTTTCAATTGCCTACATCTACCTTAAATACTACCTTACCTTACACGTATTGCGTAATTGCTTAAGTTAAGTCGAATGGTTTGGATTCCATGAAAAAGTATGACAAATACCCTTTAAATAATTAGGTACTGCCAAAAATTATTAGATTCTTTCGAAAAGAGTATATTCACCAATGAAAGCATCATTGGTGAAGATACTCTTTTCTTGCCGAATTCACTTACGTAATAATACTGCTGGTCTACACGCTTCAGTTTCATAATAGTTCGATCTTCGATTTTCTCTGGCTTCAATCTTTTGCTTCGTCGTATCTATGATTCCACATTTATATAAGTCTTGACCAGAATTCAACCACGGCAACAGCATTCGAAGAGCCACCAAGCGGCGTCCATATCATAATAAAATGCCTGGCTCGTCCTGGTAACAGCTGGCACTCGGTAAAGCATATTGCGTTAACAGCTGGCCAATCTCCTCACCCCTCAAAGCCATCTGTCAACACCAGAACCCCTTGCCCCTTGCCTTGCCAGTGCCCCTTTAATTTCTCATGCTTCAAAATAAAATAGGTACTATCTGCGGATGTAGCTCTAATTCCCTAGACAGTGCAAGCGGACGCGCAGTTCCTAAGCTTGCGCCTAGAGAGCCTGCAATCAGTCAAACATTCATTCACACTGGTTCGAACTTTTGATAAAAAACGATGAAATTTCCGCATATCATTAGCATCCACTATCCACTGCATCAGATTCTTTGACATGGGCTAGACATGTACTGTTTGCTTTTATCGGCTATAAAAAAACAATTTCAAATAAGTTATTATTGTATATGGTTCATAAGATACATGTATGAAACCTTAGATAAGTGTAGAAATACCGTGATATGTAGTAATCAATCATACTTTACTCTACCTACTAATGTAATGGATTATAACGGGTAGCAGTGGCAGCTATCAAAATATTGAAATATTGGAAACTACTCAACAATTCTCAACTAAATAATTTATGTTTTAGGCAAATATATACCAACGTGTGTTATTCCAACTCTGTCTAATTGGACGTAATTTACGTAAATCTTTAACTTCTCCTTTCAAAGACTCCCATCGAAATGAAAATCTTTATTTCAAAGGAGCTATTATATATTTAGAGAGGCCGTATTACACACAATTCTTACGGTTCTTTCCCTCGAAAGGAAAAACGGAAAGTCGATTTCCTCTGGAATCGAGCAGGTATAAATATTACAGTACTTTCCCTAGCGTGTGTTGTATCATTTAAAACCTTGAATTTATGGTATTCAAATACGTTCAAATAACGTTTTGTTTCTTTGTTTTATTCAGCGTTGGCTAAGAATTTGGTTACGAAGGTTAAGAGTTTGGGTTCACAGACAGTTGAAACGTTTCTGTTCGGCAATTTTTCTTTCTGTACTGCGAAAGTTAGGCTTACAATCTTAATGAGTTGTCTTTTAAATAATAGAAGGGGCCACTAGCACTATATTACTCTAAGTTTGTATGTGTACTTTTTCTGTCTTGAAAGTTTCAATAATGTCCCATTTACGTTTCTTCTTACTTCTAATATTAACGACGTGACGTAATTTTTCCAGACGGTCGACAAAGCAGTATGGACGGAGGAGAGTGGCGCGGCGCGGTTAGAGGCGGTGCTCGTCGCGCTAGTAGAGCGCAAGGCGCGCGCACTGCACGCCGAGCAGTCGCAGAGGCGCGCGCGGCATCCGCTGTTACTGCTGCTGCGAGACCCCGTGCCCGACGGTCAGTAGCTCTATGAACATGTTCTATAGAAGGCTGAGGTGTACAGTATACCCACATTTAAGTTTTTGGTTTAGTTAGGACGATTATGATTAAGTTTCACGCCAATGTAGTTGCTAGTTAAATGGGCATAAATCTAGACGCCGCTGTTACTGAAAATCTTCTCATAAAACAGAGACGGAGATACCTTTACATTAAAAGCGCCAAGCGCCGGTATAAAGTAGCTAAACAGGTATGGCCCTAAGACTGACCCCTTTTTTTTTGCATTGAGAAATGCTCATGCATACTGCACTACCACGGGGAGATAGTGCAGTTATGTGGGACTCTAACCCACTAAAACTCCACGGTGTCCTCCTGTGCCGCTTATGGCGGGAACACGGGCACGCGTTAGCATTCACCGCGGACCCGCCGCGGCTGTCCGTCACAGGACCCTCCTCGGGGGAGTACCCCCCATCACCGGCGCACCAGAACAAACAGTATGCCGTGACCACCCCAGGGACCAAATCAGCACATGCGCGCCAGACGACCCCGTGTATGGCATCCTTGGTCCCCCTGTGACGGGTCAAGGTCAATGGCCCCGCCACCTACCATTTTTCGGCCTCAGGGGATGGGGAGAGCGGCTAACGCAATACCGACACTTCTCCTCCCCTGCGGCCCCACCGCGTCCGCCATCAGACGGTGGCGACCCCGTCCGGGTCGCGGAAGGTAGGGAGAGCGGCGCACCGCAATACCGGCACTCCTCTCCCGCCGCGGCCTCCAACCATCAGCCGCGACATCGTATGTGACCTGGGAATCTCCATAAGACATCGCGGCCCGACTCAGTTGCGATGTCGCCTGTTACCAAGCGGCACCGCAACCTACCAGTTGGCCGCTACGTCGTCGCCTTAATCGGCAAAAGCCCTGACGAGCGGCCCCTCCTCGGATTCCTCTTCGCTTCACCGTGGGTGACCAAGCCACGGTTACTGAGCCCCCCCGCCTCGACAATGCGGGAACCCACCGGGGGGGAAGACTGACCCCTGGAGTAACAAATATCGAAATGATTATAAAATACTCTATTATCTGGCTTACCGACAATGTTTTCGGTTAATGAGTATTTGCTAAAGTTTATTTGTATAAAAACTCTACTGTTGCTCACTCAGAAAATGGTTTAACCTAATAATTATGTTGTTATAGATATAGTTATGATTGACTTCATCGAAGGTTTTATGCTTTTATTTCAAAATATTACTACACGTTAATAAAGTTTGAAAGACTATTTAAATAATTCTACTTGACGCCTATGAGTAGTAAAAACATATTAAATTAATATTTTAAGGATTGAAGTGACAAAATGTTAAATTGATTGAATAAACTTATGACTTCTAATCAAAAGTTTTATTACACTTGGATACCCGTTGCCTCGATAAAACCCAGTATAAGAGGGCGATAGAATGCGAGAATACTATCGTTTGAAATCCCAGCGTAAGTTATGGTTATAGCCCTTTAGATGCTATCTAAATTGCAATGTAGAAACTAGCAAGATAGTGTCAAAGCTTTTAAACTTATACATATAAAATATGCCTGGGGTATAGTATCGGTGGGATATAGTATCGTATATATATTAGACTAGAGGAAGCCTCGCGGTTTCACCCGCTTAGTTCCCGTTCCCGTAGGAATACAGGGATAAAAAGTAGCCTATGTCACCCGGGGAAAGAGTAGCTTCCCAACGGTGAAAGAATTTTTGAAATCGGTCCAGTAGTTTTGGAGCCTATTCGGTACAAACAAACAAAAAAATCTTTCCTCTTTATAATATTGGTATAGATAAAAACATACGATTAAAATTCAAAATTTCTAATGACTGCCTCGTTGGTACAGTAGTCGCTAGCACTACTAGTGGGCATGAAGTTCTGAGGCCTTAGTGCGAGTTTTTACTCACGCTCACTCGGGATACGTAAACGATCTCTTATGTCAAAATGTATACAAAAAAAGTCGTTTCTCCTTACCGTCACCAGACGGTGCTTATCCAGTTTCAATACAAAATGATGTTTACGTGATCACGAGTGAGCGTGAGTAAAAATTCGCACTAAGGCCTCTGGTTCCGATTCCCAGCAGCGTAACTGCGTAAGTGAATTCGGTAAATGTTATTGGGGTTATCCATCTGTAATTTCTTAGTTTCAGCCCAAAGTCTGGACTTGTACTCGATATATGGCAAAATAATGCAGGCGTGAGGTTATCTATAAAACGAATTATTAGTACATTACTGCAGCGGCCAGCAAAAGAGGCATTGATGGACGTAAATGTGGGCCGTGGCACAGATAAAATAATACTACAGGCCGTGGCGAAGCCGAGGCACACATGTAAGTCCATCAATGCCTAGTTGTGGCCAAGGCTTGTATAGTACTTTTCTCAAATAATGCGCCGAAATTAAAACTAAGTACCTAGTACCTAGAAATCATTTTGTCAAATACAATAACTTTTCAAAATCAATGACGAACAACAATATTTTTACCCGCGTTAAAGTTTTCATATGTTTTTTTTTCTTCAATAAACTGCTTTCTATTTGCAAGCCAGTTCGAAATTAAATTACAACCTTAGATAAGTTACCTCCTTGGATAAAATATTTTGGAGTAAAAGATCTTTCCATTTTTAAATTAGACGACAGATATGAGTTTACTATTTAATTTTATAATAAACTAAATAATGCTCGAATTTCCAAGCATGTTTGAGAAAAGTATTTACATTTTCAGAATACTTCTCTTCCAACTCATTTCTTTCACATCTTCAATGCATCAGTCAACTTGGTTGAGTGCGTTAGTGTTATCATTTGCTGTTGCTGGACATAGGCCTCTACTGAATTGCGTTACTACAATTGGGTGATAAATTGTAGTAATGCAATTTCCCGAGTCTACCCTGTACCTCGGTTCAATCTGTCAACTCAGCCATATTCCGTTCACAGATGGACATAATATTACAGGGCCAAATTGAGTTAAGGTAGTGAAACTTCGTAGACGAAATGGATATAAAAATACATTGATGACAATAAAACAAAAATATCTTGTCTTTTAATTTCAACTAATAATAATAGCTTCTTCTTCTTTGTCGTTTCGACGATTCCAAATTAAATATGTTTTGACCAGAGTTGAGCAACGTCGACAGCTATAAAAGTCTGAATAACAGCTGACTGCCAGGTTTAAGACTGATGGTACTGGCAGTGGGGTAGTGTGGATTTCAGCCGCCCAGGGCGGAGAAAACATTTCGCCGCCCCTTATTCTGCATTATAATTTGAAAGAAATCGAACCCAAAGAACCCGTACTATAACCTAATTTGCAAGGGTTTTTTATAAAATACTGGCTTCTGGCAGCGGCTTACGTCTTTTTAGTTCGCTTCTTGAGCAGTCGAGTTTTTTATTTTTTACATTAACTATTATTTGTTGGACTTTACCAGATATATTTTATACTACTTATTCAGAACTATAATTTATAAAACTGAATCCAAAGAACCCGTACTGTACTGTATGGTCGGGTGTCAGATATAATAAAACATCCCAAAATGTGGTGTAAGACTGCCTTTATTATGTTGATACTATGACTTATATATTGGTTACACACATTGAAATAGAGGTTGCATACGTACTACATCACACCTCCCAAGGCAATAAAAAAAAAAATATTCCTTTGCATGGATACTTTTTTTTTTTTTTTATATATATAAATCTACGTAATGTGGTTACAAATTTAATGTAAAATTACTGTTTATTATCTATGAGTAATGGTTATGCGTTTGAGTTACTCGCAGGTTTTTTTTTTTTTTTATATATTTTTTTTTTTTTTATATAATTATATTAATAAACAACTTATAACTAAGATTACAGTTGTTGTATCGCTTGTGTTTACAAACAAGCGAATTGCTTTTTTTTTTTTTTTTTTTTTTTTCCAAACTTATACCGAAGATTACAGTTGAGTTCTGTGTTTACAAATAAAACATGTAAGTACTTTTTGTTGGCACCATTCATTCAGGGCATCACGAGTGCATATCATTTTACAGCCACGATCGCAATGAAGGTCAGTAACCTAGGTATTGTTGCTAAGTATACAATATATTATGACTTTATGAGTAATACAACTTCGTTCTGTTTTTATGAATAACATCAATTTTTCCATTAATGTTTACCTCTACATTTGGCGACAAATCTCTAATAACAGTGTAGGGACCAGTATAAAGGTTTGAGAGCTTATTACCAGTTTCATTTTTAATCAATATTTTATCATTTGGTTTATATTCTACAGGTCTTACATATTTATCATATCTGTTTTTCCTTTCTAATTTCGAGTTAATCAAGTTTTCCCGTGCTTCTGTTTGTGAAATCTGTAATCTATATTTAAGCTCAAGGGGATAACTGTCATAATTGTATAGTGGTTCTACTGTTCTTAAAAGGTTACTTGGTAAGTTACATTTCTTTCCATACACAAGTTCGAAGGGAGTAAATTTTGTCGATGAATGTACTGTGGTGTTGTATGCAAAGGCCCAAAAAGGTAACCATGAACTCCATGAGTCTGGTCTTTGATTGATGTGCATTCTTAAAAAGGCCCCTAGGGTTTTGTGAGAATTCTCCAGTGCACCAATGCTCTGGTGATGATAGGCTGTTGAGTTCAGTTTGGAAATATTAAGAATTGTACATACCGTTTTGAATGTCTCTGACATAAACTCCGTTCCTCTGTCAGTAGCGATTTCCCGAGGCACACCGTGCACGAGGATGAAGTTGTTGACGAACACACGAGCGACTTCAGCTGCTGTTCTACTCACTAGTGGAAAAGCGCATACATATTTTGATAGTTCACATTGAAGTGTTAAAATATACGTGTAGTTATAGTAATCTCTATCAAGAGGCCCTACTATGTCTAAAAATATCTTCTCAAATGATGATTGTGCCGTTGTGGTTATTACCATGGGTTCTTTTACCATAACCGTATACTTTTGTTTTTGACATATAGGGCATTTTTTAACATAGTTATTTATATCCTTTTCGAGACCCGGCCAGAAATAATATTTTTTAATGTTGTTAAACATTCTTTTTGTGCCTGCGTGGCCACTTGTGGGTAATAAGTGAAAGTCATTTAAAATGACTCTCCGATCTTCTAAATTATCTACTTTTTCTATATTATTTAAAATACACAATCGCGGTCCTTCCCATTTAGTATATCTTTTAACCTCATTAGTTATTTTTCCTAAGAATAAGTTATGGGATTTATTTTTCACGAAACATATTTCATGTATATCATTAACTTTACAGAAATCGCACATCGCTCTCACAAATGCGGCTGGCGTCAGTTGTGATCGAGCAGATGGATTTATATACAACATCATTTTTGCTTGATCATATGAAAATATATTATTTCCCTTATATATTCTATTCGTTTTTTGTAGCCTGTTTAGACTTGTTTTATCAATGAATTGCAGCTCTACTGCATTACTAGGCTTGTTAATTGTTCCCACAATCCTTGCTTGATCTTCTTGATCCGGGACACAGTTGTCTGCGGTATCTTCCGGAATATGAGAAGTTTGTTCTAATCGTTTTATCTGTGCTCGTGTCATTACAAATAAACTTTCGTGCATGTTCTTTAAATCTTTCGATGATATTGGAATTCGAGATAAAGCATCGGCGGCTGCATTTTGTTGACCTTTGACATATTCTATTAAATAGTCATATTCTTCTAAACATAATCTAAATTTGAGCAGTCTACTTGATGGCTCCTTTAAACTAAATAAATATACCAGTGGTTTGTGGTCAGTTACTATTTTGAATGGACGACCATACAAATAGGGTCTATAATGTTTTACGGCCCATACTATAGCCAGGAGTTCTTTTTCAATAGTCGGGTAATTACGTTCAGCTTTGTTTAAACTCCTACTGGCGTAAGCGACTGGCCGACCATTGCCGTTGGATAAAACCGCTCCTATCGCGTACCCTGACGCATCAGTTTGTACAATAAACTGATTTTTATCTGATAAATCCGGATATTGGAGAACTGGTGGTGTAGACATACATTCTTTAAGTGTCTGAAATGCCTTTTGTGCGTCGCTATTCCAAATGAATTCTACATTTTTTCTACACAAAATATTTAAACTGTTTGCAATTTCAGCAAAATTTGGAATAAATTTGCGATAATAATTCGCTAAGGCTACAAAACGCTTTACTTCATTTGTGTTTTGGGGAATTGGATAGTTTTGTATAGCACTAATCTTTTCTGGATCGGGTAGTACACCGTTATCTGTTACGACGTGGCCTAAATAGAGCATTTCCTTTTTAAGAAAGTCGCATTTCATCGGATTTAATTTTAAATTGACACTGCGTAATCTTTCTAGTACTTCGATTAAATTTTTGTTATGATTTGATAAGTCCCGTCCCATTATAATTAAATCGTCCTGATAACATAAACATTTTTCATAATTAAGGCCCGCCATTGCCATTGTCATCATTCGGGCAAATGAGTTCGGGCTTGTCTTAAGACCCATTGGCATTCTAGTCATTTGATATTGACCTGAATGAAAAGCTGTAAATTTCCTACTATCTGGTTCAAGTTCCACGTTGTAAAACCCTTGGCTTAAGTCTAAGTGCGTAAAATAAATGCAACCAGATAGCGAGTCTAATATCTCATGAATATTTGGCAGTGGGAATTTATCATTTTGAACACAGTTATTTAACTTTCGGTAATCAATGACTAGACGCCATTTCTTCTCTCCATTTGATTTCTTTGGTACTAATAGAACGGGACTAGACCATTCGCTATTACAGGGTTCTATTATACCTTGTTCGAGCATGCGGTTAATTTGATTCTGTATTTCCCCTTTTTGTGAATGTGGGAGCCTGTAAGGTTTGCTGTAACTTGGTCTAGTACCGGGTTGTATTGTTATTGAATGTTTATATATAGTTGTCGTAGTGAGTTGGTCTCCTTCGAGATAAAAGATATCGTTATACTTTGCGCATATGTTCCTAATGCTGATTTTTTCCTCCTTATTTAGATGATCTAATTTTAATAAGGGAAGCAGTTTTTTGACTCGTTCTGCATGTTTCTTTGGCTTGTCAAATATACAGATATTATAATCTCTTGCTTTATGTATTTTAGGATTAATGCTATGTACATAAAAATCGTTTTCTGTTGTGTTCAAAATTCTTATTGGTAGCTTTCCGTCCGCGGGGCTTGCTATTGTACTTGCTAAAAATATTCCGTTTCCTATCTGCTCTGCGCAAACTACACAATCTTCTGTTATATCGGTCGTAATGTAATGTGTGCTTTCGGACCTAGCGGGTATAGTTAGCGTCTCGTTATGTTTGGTAATAGGCACACAAATTTCTTTATTGTTATTATACATAACTAAGGAGTAATTTTTGAAGTTAATAATCGAATGATATTTGCTCAAAAAGTCTTGGCCTAAAATGCCACTTGCCTTACAGGGTAAGGATTCAAATACGTAGAATTTATGGCTTAGAATTTGTTCACCTGCTCTTAATTCAAGATAAACAAAACCGATCGCTTCAATTTTTCCACCAATACCATTTACAACAAGTTTTCCTTTTTGGATGGGTTCATTCAACTCAGCAATGTGTTTATATTTTATGGCCGATATGGATGCACCGGTGTCGATTAGCCACGTATATGTAAGATTGTTATGTTTAGAGTGTAATGAAATATGATATATGCTACTACATGACATCATAACGCTTTTATTCACGAAAAAACTCTTCTGAATTATTATTATCATTGTTATTTTCAGATTGATTTTCTCGCGGATTTGAATCTGTCAAAATATGCGTATTTTGTTGCTGTTCCTGGTGAATAGTAGCTTGGTTAAAAAAAATCCTACCTTTAGCTCCACGGTTAAATGTGCCGCGGCCACGAGATCTCCATCCACCGCGACCTGTTTGCGATATTCGATCATCCCTCCGTTCCGCCGGTGGCGTTGATTGTCCTCGTCCTCGTGACATCCCCTGGCCTCTGGAATTCCTATATTGGTAGTAATTGTTATTACGACGCATAAATAAAATGTCACCTGACGTGGACGTTGTTGAAACTTCCTCATCGATGGCTGCTTGTATGGCATCACTTAAAGATGTAAACTGTCGTGCTGCTATTATTGTGCTTATTCGACGATTTCTTAATCCGTCGGCAAAACTTTTAATGGCTGATTTTTCGTTAATAGGCTTCAGTATATCGAAGCTAGACTCATTGCCTTCAGATTGGGAAATCGTCAAGTCAACAAACAAATCAGTTATTTTCTTACCGTAGTCATCTATAGTAAGATCATTTTGTTTCAAATTGTACAATTTGTGTTGTAGAGCTGTTGCTGATTTTTTTGGTAACAGACATGTTTTCATAGCCTTTACTAACTCATTAACACTGTCATACTTTGCGTTAAGTTTAAGTTTAGCAGACTGCGAAAGTCGACTTTTTAAAACAAAATTTATCAATTTAATTTGTCCGTCTACGTCAAGTTCCGTTTCATAGTATTCTACGCCATCAATGAGCTGTTTCGTATTTGTGCCGTCGTCATTTAGAATTGGTAATAAGCTCAAGGCGATTTTTAAATCGAATTTCGCCATATTTTGTTCAATAATTGACTCTTCAGTCGATGAATTATTACACAAATCTAAAATATTGTCATACAGGTTAACAAAATCTTTGTTTAATTTATTAAATTTACATAATTCCTCGTCTTTTAATCCGGTTTTAAGTAGCCTTAAATGGTCTAAGCTCTCATTGAAATTACTCAGCAATTTATCGGCCTCTTTTAGTTTTTTCAAAACAATTTCACCCTTTCGTCTACTTGGTCCTATTTTTATTAAATATATTCTTATCTTACCAAGGTCATTGTATATCTGTAACAATTCGTCATACATAACTGTCCATAATTTTATAGTTCATACACCAAATGCAAGTTCATATCGCGACTATGATTCCACTGTTGCACGCATACACTGCCCATGTTAGAATTACCACACTTTCACATTCATTAGAACACGGAACTCACAAGAACACTAGCCGAATTGTATGATTTGTTACACGCCTCTGTGTTGTCAGGGATTCTTGTTGGAAGCGTGGACCCGACGTTCCTCGCCTGCAGACACGTTACAAGCACCGTCGCGACACCTTCTGGATCGATCCACAGAACGCCTTAAGATGTGTCTCGTTATCTGCTCTCGCGCCCAGGACTCATGACATCTTTTGTAAATTTTAAAGATGGAGTATAGTGCACCGATGAATAATATCGTGCAAATTATTGTTAACACGATACTTATGGCCGATAAATGAAATTTAAATTCCTCTACCGTCGCTGTGTTTTTAGCGGCGCTATTTTGATTGAGAAAAACCTCCTCATTAGTTACTTTTGAGTTGCACATTTTTCAAAGTCACTTTTAATATATTTTTCACTTAAACAGTTGCCACACTGAGCAAAACCGATACTAATCGCGTACATGATTCAAGCCCTGTTTAGTGGCAGGGTCGCCATGTATGGTCGGGTGTCAGATATAATAAAACATCCCAAAATGTGGTGTAAGACTGCCTTTATTATGTTGATACTATGACTTATATATTGGTTACACACATTGAAATAGAGGTTGCATACGTACTACATCACAGTACCCCAAACCATTGAACACTTTTCTTTATGGATTTTACAAGATATTTCGTATTTTACAAGACGTTTTTCTTTTTTACATATTTATACATTAGTTACATTTAATCTGATACCTTTAAACGAGCAATTCTTGTAAATATATGTATATAATCTGAATCTCGGGCACGGCTTCTACGATTTTCATGAAATTTAGTATGCAGGGCCTTTCGGGGGCGATAAATCGATCTAGCTAGGTTGTATTTTTAGAAAACGTCGTTTTCTCTATTTTCACCCGAGCAGAGCTCGATCGCCCGGTAGTTTATTTTATTTTTTTTGTGATGGGTTTGCTCTTGACTCTAGTCTAGGTCATTGGTGACAGAGACAAAGTCGACGATGGAGTGAGCTTACCCAGAAGATGCCTGTTCACTCTAAATTTGAAGAGATTCGGGTTGTATGCGTTCGGAAACACAGACGCAGGCAGTGAGTTCCACTCTTTTGCCGAAATTAAAAAGAGCATTCTATACAAAAACATAACATAATAATTATTCATTGGGAAATTTTGGCATCCGCTAAGTGTGCCACCCGGGGCGGGCCGCCCCTGCTACGCCACTGGAGTCGATTTATTTGAAATTATGAATCGAGTTTTTTTTTTGTTTTATCTTCATTCATTGTTAATTATTAAGTCAGTGGAGTTTTGATTTGATCCAAAGAAGACATTATACGAAGAAGACTTTAAAAGTCCTCATCATATCATGTCGATGGTACGTAGTATTGTATATCTATGTAAAACAATGATCTTTGTTTTCCTTGCAGAGGAGGCGTCGATCATCGGCAGTCCGGGCGAAGAACTACCAGCGCACTGGTGCGAGCATGAGATCGCCAGGCATAAGCGTAAGAAACTTAAACTGCAAACCCGACGTAGGTAAGCATATTCCAAAGTTAGATAATGCAGAAGTATTATGCTTAGGATGTGGTTTATCTAGTATGGCTAAATAATGGGTTGTTAATTGAATAAAACTGTCTTGTGAAGGTAAGAAAACCAGCCGCTCCAAGTAATAAAAAATAAGTATGAATAAAAAGCCGACAAAAATAAATTGCTAAGTTGGCAAGGTTTTGGCGTAGTGGGGGTAAGTTCGCGCATATTTCGCGAACTGACCAATCACCATAAAGAGCGAAACGGAACGTGGACGCGACACGATTGGTCAGTCGATACTTGTGTCAACTGACTAACCAATCGCGCGCTCGGAACGGTCCTAAACGTTCCCCGCGCCCCGCTTCACTACCAAAGAGACCTAAAAACGACTTCTGCGCATCTAAAGAATCTTGCCAACTTACATTAAAATCCAATGCCGCAAAAATATTGGCAGAAGGTCTTACAGTTTTATGGGTCCACACACATACGCGAAAGTCAATAATCTTTACAAAATACTAAAACTAACACAAAAAAAATGTAGAGTGACGGTAAAAAACTGGCTTCATACATTGGACTACGATATGACGGAAGGTCTCTTGGCTTAGTAAAAACTCACAGTACACACATTGACAATTCACAAATATACACATGCATGACTCACTAACATACGTATAACATACAGACACTCTCTTAACCAACACTACTGACACAAATCACAGCACCGTGCGTACACTCTTCTTTACCTATTTTTATGATTTAAAATTGTGCCTTTTATAAAAATTGTTAACGGAACGAAGGAGCCTGAATCTCACGATACAGGGAATCCTAGTGTGAGATCTAGTAATCCACTTCAATGTAATCTTATCAAATATATTTTTCTTGTTTTCTTTCTTATTTTTTTAAGGTAGTAAGTAATGTCTATGTTAAGGTGGCATACCTACGACCGCGGCTATCCCCTAAGAATTTTCTTGTGCCATATTTTTATTATTGTTTCGTGTTTATTTTTAGTTGTGTTTTAGTTTTAATATTTATTTTTATTTACATGAAGTTTTATTTGAATATTTCTAAATAATGTACATTTCTAATAATACGTTGGTAATTTGTTCACCAGAGAAATGGAAATCCCCGAGCAGCTGGAATTGGAGCGGCGCCGTCGACGACGTCGACGTCACCAAAATGTTCACGGACAGAAGCCTAAGAAACATCGCACTCTGCTCGTCTCGGCCATTGACGAACAGGCTAAAGTTATACATGTAAGTATTTGTCAAGCGGAGATGAAAAAAAACAGAAACTATAATTATTATCTTCATGTATAAAAGACAAGCGTGCTTCACCATCGACCAGTTGTCCGTTCTTCTCCACGTAGGTATTTTCCGAATGGATGGCACTTCATCATGATCCTGCCGTAATTGTCCCCCCAGTGACGTCAAGAGCCGAGGTTCGACCCCATAGGGGGTAGCAAGGGCGGACCCAGGTTTTTTTTCTGGGAAGTGCATAAGGTGCGGTCGGGCAAAAAAGCTTGAAGTATCAGACTTCAAATTTATTTCTACATGTTCAAGAATGTGTAGGATGGTTTATGAAAGAAAAGAGTTTCACTCATGTTCTGTCTGTTTTTTTTAATACATTTTAACTACTCTGATAATATGATTTGCTTTTAAGTATGTAACTACTGTGGTAGAATCTCCACTGTACACAAAAATGCCGTCTGGTTGGGCACGTGCCCCCGTGCCTTCCCCCCCTTATATCTTTAGATTCTTAGGATTAGCTTTTTGTGCCTGGCTGGAGGCTCTGGTTTAGTCTCCACACGATCTCCCGGATAAGCAGTAGCCAATCACTCTGATTGATTTGTGAGACGTCCATCAAAAATAAAAATCCGCCGACTAGATCGTCGCTTGCCTTCAGGTGAGATAGTGGTCAAACGCGAACCTATCATTAATAATTTAAAAATACCTAATGCTCTAGCGACTTGTATAATATCAGCCCCGGATCTAAGGGGGGGGCAAACCGGGGCACTTGCCCCGGGCGGCAGTTACATGGGGGCGCCAAATCCTTGAGACGAGAGTTTGAAATATCGAACAAATGAAGCCTCTTTTCCTACAATCTCATAGGTTTTTATCAAGTAATCGAATCTTAAAATAGCGTGTCCCAATGTTAGTATAGCTTTAAAAATTTATTGCACATTACCAACAACATCTGCAAGCTGTAAGTGAAGCATCAGCAAACTGAAAATAATTAAAACTTATCTACTTTCTACAATGAGTCAGGATCGTCTATCTGGCATCGCGATACTAGCCATTGAAAACAAAACTGCCTATGCGACGGACTTTGAGAAGCTAATAGATTCTTTTGCAAAAAAGAAAGCACGCCGTGTAAAGTTGTAGTTTTTTCTGCTTATAATATTGTTCTATGTTTCTGTTTTATGTGACAAATGAAAGTTATTAGTTATTATATAGTA
The DNA here is from genome assembly GCA_964057195.1 of Orthosia cruda. Lineage (NCBI taxonomy): Eukaryota > Metazoa > Arthropoda > Insecta > Lepidoptera > Noctuidae > Orthosia > Orthosia cruda. Next base: position 22,826,363 of record OZ059830.1, read on the forward strand.
AAAAGTTTAAATTTATTAAAGGATTATTATTTTAACAAATTGTCACAAAAATGCTACTCATTGGCAGTTTTAACAGTTTTTCTCAAACACTGAAGGGAGGGGGCGCCATTATCAAGGTTTTGCCCCGGTTCGAAAAAATCGTAGATCCGGGGCTGTATAATATATAGGCTAAGATTCAGACTGCACAATCTTGTCTTGAACATGGACTTTTCACTCTCATTTACATCTAGAGATAAAACATGTAGCTATTGTATACCTATGCATGACTGTTGTATATATCTACTGTTTACGTTTATGGTAAAGTTTACACCTAAAAATTGAAATGGCTTGTTACCTACGCTATGTAACTACCCTTTACAACTTGTTTGAGCACGTAAGCTATACTTGTAGTCAAAGTTTTTACTGAAACAGCGTCAATACAAGTTTTGTACAAGGCACGTTTTTGACAAGTCTATTAAATGATTTGGCGAAAACAGTCATTAAAACTTTTCTAAAGATGCAAACGCAGGGTAAGAAATACATATAGAAAAGTACAATAATAACAATCCTTCTCATGCCATAAGAACTACCTATAAACACAAAAGGGGCTAACTATTCAACTACCAACAATAATCGTTGCTTTTGTTTGTCGTCTACAAATTGCTTTCCCGCCATTCACACAACAAAAGTTTTGTCCAAGTTATCCACGACGAAGCAACTTACAGTTACACGCTCCACCTGCATAGTAGCGACATCTAGATTGCGAATATTAAGTTGTCTTACCACAGTTTAACCAAACTCAAACCAAACTTAAAGTTGAAGCCACCACCCGTTAGATGGCGTGAAAGTAAATAAGACGAAATAGGTTAAAAATTATAAGGGTAGATGCCGTTATTTGACAATAATGTAAGCTGAAGTTTATTCAAAAGTTAATACTTAATATGAACTCAACTCTGGTATTATGAATATTCTTATTTATTCTTCTAGATTCAACTGGTTCATGATTTTAGCAGAGAATACAAACAAATCAAATGTACAAACTTACCTATAAGTGTGCTTACCTATAAGTTTAATAAAACTATCTTAGCTTTTGTAGTGGCATATCATGATATGTACCACTACTGGTCTATCATGCTTAGTCACTACTATAGGTGGCCTATCATGCCAGTAGCACAGATAATATAATACTAGCATCCAGTAGTATCTTCTTAGTAGTGACTAGGAAAATCATGATAAGCCACTGATAGGAAGATCATGATGGGTTTGCTTATATTTGTGTTTTTGGCTCAGGTACTGGATCCCGACGAGCTCCCCCGCCGAGCTCGCTACACGATCATGGTGACGGCGTGTTTGTTGCTCTTCCTCTGTCTTCTGCTGGTCGGCGTCACGCTGCGGATGGCGCCTCTCATCGACGATATGGGTAAGTGGTAATCGTATTCTTCTTACTCATGATATTTGTTGCAGTTCGTGCTGCAAATGTATAATTATGTACTGTGTTGAACAATAAAAAAAAATATTTGGAAGGCTTTGACGGATTCACTGACAGGCATGTCTTCGGCTCTTCTGAGGCTAGTGGTTACAGTGAGACAAGTGTCACCGCATATTACTCATCATAACGTTGAATATCTAATTAGTAGCCTAATAAAAATGTTTATTCGGACGAATGATAAGCTTCATTAAGGTCTCTAAATTAAGTTTAGCCTTCATTATAGGGTTTTAAATTTCGTAGAAACAAACACAAACAACAGTTTTCAGGAAAAACATACTGGAATGAAGAATCCCAACGTCAAGTATGCTGTATATTCGAGATGAACTTAGGAACAGATTTTCAAAAAGTTTTCTAAAGATTTTTGGTAACAACAGAAAATACTGCGCTAGCATTTATTTAGGTACATTGCAGATTAATGTTTTACTTAGAAATTGTAACTGAACTAAAACTAAATAAATTTATGAAATAGAATCAGGCAGCACTAGTTACCTGATAATAAATGACAGCAATACTTTTAATTTTCAACATATATTACTTTTTAAAAGAAGAATTTCAAGTGTTAACACTTGAAATTTATAACCTAACTAGATACCTACAAAAACTATAGGTGTTCAAGGTCAATCTTGTGAACCAAACCTTGCTTCACACGACCTCCTAAACGAAACCCTTACGACTAGGGGAAGAGATAGGGTGCTCTATAAATAGCCTAGATCATAGGAGGCCGTTTCATAACACTTGGATAACTCTCGGTGTAGTAATATTGTAGTAACATAATGTTGGCCCGTTTGGCGCCATTTTGGCGGTACGTGTGAGAGCGTCGATTATTATCATACAAACATAAACTGACGCCTTGTCCCACGGGGGTAGACAGGAATTACAGAACGCAACCGTCTACGGTCCTTAGATACTTCTTTTGCTTCGCTCACGTTCATACATCTAGTCATACCTTGCTTTTCTAATGAATATCACCAATAAGGTCTATGTTTGTCTTTCTAGGGCGTCTCCTTCGGGTGTTTCCATTCACGTCTGCCTTGTAGATACCTTTTGTTAATCGCCTTTCATCCATCCTCTCAACATGGCCAAACCATCTTAGCATACTCTTTTAAATTTTTGTCATTATCTATACTATAATATTATAAAGCTGAAGAGTTTGTTTGTTTGTTTGTTTGAACGCGCTAAACTCAGGAACTAAAGGTTGGAATTGAAAAAATCTTGTGTGATGAATAGTCCATTAATCGAGGAAGGTTATAGGCTATATAACATCACGCTACGACCAATAGGAGCGGAGCATAAATAAAAAATGTTGCAAAAACGGGAATAAAAAAACCTCCTTTTTGAGAGCTTCCGTTGCGTGCGCTGCGTAAACGGTTTAAATTACGCAACAATCATGTATATAGGGTAGGTAGGATAGGGTAGATGTGTAGGTAGGTAGATAGTTGACGGGAGCGAAGCCGCGTGGGACAGCTAGTACTTCATAAAATATAGCTTGATCTCTGCGACTTATGTCAAACTGACGTATACGTTATTGTTAGCCTGTCAAGCGCTATTGTTACTGTCTTAGACATAGACCTAATAAATAGTATGGACTCGAAATACCTACAAAAAAAACGTGCCTACCTAAACCTTAAAATGGCACTTAAAATGGCTGCCGATGCTATATGGTTGTGTTAATCACGGAACACACATATTAATAATACAAAAAGTAAACAACCATTTGACAGCGGGACTACCACGAACACAACCACAAATTTCGGCAAATAATATGGCGAATATGGCACGTACTGACAGCTGTCACTACGTCATAACAAAATGTTGCCATAATGAGCAACAACTGAAATATAGTTGTCTCTTTTGTCAAATACGATTACTACATTAGAAGAAATGAGACAAAATTATGTTTCACATTCTGTATCGTATTTCACTCATATTTGTATAAGCTAATGTATGTATAGAATAATAGGGCGCCTCCATATTTTTCCTAGCTCAATGGTCTTAGATGAAGAACCTAGTTACTGTATTGATACTGACAGATGTCGCAGAGATCAAGCTGTCTTTTATGAAGTATATGTACATCTTCTTTTAAACCACAACGTTGTCTTATTACAGATTATTGTCCTATTTATATAAATTACTACTTATTTGTCATCGGATTATTGCAAATTATCAATCGTATAATAAGAATAAATCGGGCGAGATTGTAAACTATTTGTTCTCAAATACGAATACATTGTTAACTATCGAATTTGGAGGGGATTTAAGGTTATGATCTGCATATATAGAGATATTATCACCTCAAAAAATATGACATAATGTTAGCTGATATAATTATTCTATAATGGACCGAGTAGTCAATTTACCGCTGCCATTGCTGGTTAATTATAGCTACCCCATCACTGGCCACAAGCGTCATCAAAGGGTGTGTTTTCATGGTCATAGAACTGTGTGCTATAAAGGATGTATTTGTATTCAATATATCGGTAATATGTACCTTTATTAAGTGGTAGATATACATTTACCTTAAGGAACGTCCTCACTGAGAGCATTCACGTGTAATGAGCATTCGACGTCGAATATTCGGCCGGTGTGGACGTCGCAACGACTTTCACGGAAACGGCTCGCATTCGAATGTTCACGCAAAAAAACGCTCGAAAGCGAGTACTCAGATAATGAAATCAATGAGTATGTATGTAGGAATAATACTGGCCACTTGAAAATCAAGGAACAGTTCCTTGATCTTAAGTGTTTGTGACCTTCTTGGTCAATCGTATTATCGAATGATGACATTATCGAGATTGTATTAGAATGCTCCAAGCTCGCGAGGGAATGTTCGACTCGAACGTTCATAGTTTTGCTCGAAAGTGAATGCTGGGCTCTCTGGAAACCATTTGTTGCTCGCCTACGATTGCCTGTTTACAAATGATTACGAAAGAATGCTCTCTGTGAGGACGCTCCGTTAGAAGTATTGCAGCCGGTGTCACTAATTCTCGACAATCTATGAAAAATTAATTAATTAATTAGATTTCTTCGTGCGTCTCACTATCAATATACAGGGTGTAACGGTAAAGTGTGATCATATTTTAAAAACTGCTACTTCTTAAGTAAATGATCAAGTTTCTCCAAGGAAGGCATGAATGTTTACATAAGTCGATAACATGTACTTACTGCTGAACAGCTGAATATTTTCGTGATTTCGAGTTTGGTCCTATAATGTTTTCTATAATGACGAGTACAATGACTTGTTTTAAGGTTTTTCGTTTATTCTGTTACACTTTGTACAATATTTTCATAGCTTACCTACTTTAATTTCGATAAAACACCGATCTGCACGCACCGTCTATCGGAACGACCTAAATAATATTAATTATAGATACGGCAGTTTGTCCTTGACAAAGCTCGTGAAGATGACAGCCACCTCGGGGCGTTCTGTCGAGACGGGGTACCGCGCGTCAACGCCTAGAGCTGTCACCTTGACGTAACCACGCCTTATCGTGATATACGTGCTAGGGGAACCTCACCAACTTACTTGAAATATCTGGAGGGTACTTTAATCCTTCAGATTTTCAATTGAAGTTTAACTTTCATTTAAAGCGGTGACGCATAGGGATTTCATTTCATTTTTCAGTGCAGCATTTTTTTGGGTTCGGTACCCAAAGAGCAAAAACGGGACCCTATTACTACTATACTATCCGTCTGTCTGTCACCAGGCTGTATCTCATGAATCGTGATAGCTAGACAGTTGAAATTTCGAACTCGAATCCCGTCGAGACCCTTTTCCTCCCTAACATAGCAAATAAATAGTTTTCACAATATTTAAGTTTTGAGGTTATGTACACAAAAACAACGCATTAAACAGTGTTTAAAACACTTTAAAGTTGCTTCTGCATTGTCTCTGGCGCTGCGGGAAGTGCAACCACTTTGCTCTTACGTAACCCATGCTCACCTCCGCAGCTTCGGCTTCGCGCCTCCGGTTTTTATATACACTCTAGGAGTAGCAGCCAAAAGACTACGTGAGCGTAGGGTGTCCTGATTCGGTTTTGGAACAGATTCGACCTATTTTCACAATGAAGTGTAATACATAATGTAACGTAACTATAAGAATGAACGAACGTAACTATAAAAAAAAACGTAACTATAGATGACTATAACGTAACTATAAGAGGAACGGATGAATGACATGTCATAACAGGTCACTGACCCACAAAATGTTTCATGATCTTACAAATATTTTATTTTAATTTTTGTTTAATTTTCAAAAATAATAATGAATTATTATAAAACAATAATAAATAACTCAAAAACAAATAAATAAAACTTAAAAAACGAACATGTAAACGCATAATGACGTTCCATTGCACGTAACTTTAAACACAAATAAAATAAAACTACACTTTTGCTAGGGTTATGGGGGATGTCATTTGAAAGGGAAAGCCAACCCCTATAAAAACAACTCCTAACATCCCCAAAATCGGGATCCTGGATACTAAGGTCAGGCCATATAGAGCTTAATTTTACGCAAACGGATCCCTGGATCGAAAAATGGTTTTTACAGACCCGTAATATTTTTGAATGACCTATTTAACAACACCCACAACATGGGACAGACGAGAAAAAATATTAACATCTCCACTTTACTTTTATAGGAGGTACAGTAAAAATAAATACTTATCATATTTTTTTACCACTTTTTCGGCGTGATTAATATGTATATCCAAATTATTGCTTTCTAGTACAAAGAGTCTGAGCTAAGGTACGGATGGACAGACGGACGGATGGACAGACGGACATGGCGAATACATAAAGGTTCCTTGTTGACTACGGAACCCTAAAAAGTTACTTTTAGGACGCAAACATTTTTATATTATCTAAATTTTATGCGAATAATATACTCGTAGATTACTATTATGGTTAAAGATTGAGGTCATGCCACAATCGTATGAAACTGTTCAACATATGCGAAGCAATTTTTCCTCACAACATTCGAGCAAACAAACACTATGGTTACCAATGTTCCCAAAAACAACACTGTGTTCAACAAAGAATGTGACAACATCTTTATAGATACCATTTTCAATATGGTGTGCACACATCCTAGGGAGTGCGGCGAAAATGCACTTAGTTGGTATATTTTTGGTAGAATACCAACGTAACGTCACGATGTCGGAAAAGCCCGCGCGCCTTGGATATGCATGCAAAATAGATACCGGTTCACGAAAAGTGCACTTTCGTAGATGTATGACCGGCAAAGAATATTAACAATCGACCAATCACATAGATAGAAATCCACATCGCGTTTTTCATTTCACATGTGATGTAATTTGATTGTTCACACTCTATGCCCATCGCCTTGCCAAATTCACATATGTACTCTTAGTATGGGGCAGCTTTACCAACTATTATTGTAGTACCAAGTATCCCGTAAATTATATCTGTTATTTAATAGTTATTGTCAAAATCAAATCAAATATGTTTATTTGTACACAGGTTCTAAGTAAGTATAAAAAAATAGTGCTGTTTGCCAGGCCAAGTGGCATAAAAATATATGAATTAAATAAGGATTGTACAGTATACACAAATATAGTAAACTGTCGAGTAGAAGGAACAGAAATATCGGTACAAAGGTTGTGCTTATTTGTGAAGATCTGCCAGCATACCTGCGAAACAGTAGTGCATAAAAAGAGATGTAAACTCTATGAAGACATCGTGTGTCTAGAAGGAAAATAAATAGATAATTTTGTAGGAGGAAAATTAAAATACAATCAGCATAAAATAAAAGGAACAATTAAAAAATATACTCATACTTAAAACATCAGGAATTTTGTTTTTTTTTTGTCTAGCAGTTTCTGTCCCACTGCTGGGCAGAGGCCTCCCTCAAGTCATGTCAGACATTTTTCTCCCGCGACGCCTCGAACTTCTCCTCATGGCACGCGTCCAAATCATCTCTCTAAGTAAAATTAATATCACAAAAATACATAATATAATGAAGGTGTAAACTCTGTAAACATCTAATATTAACTAGATTTGACAGGTGACATACATAAGTTAGAAGTTACGTAATTTGCTACGAGAGCATTGAACCATGGGATTTCGGATCTACATACGAGAATTAAATGAGTTTCATGTTAGCATGAGTGCAATAAAAACTTAGCTTGAGAGTTAAATTAGTGCTTTACGCCATAAGTGGTTATTACGATTTTGAGGAAAAAGTTGTAGCCGCGTAGCAGCACTCGTAGCACGTAGCTCGTAGCACGACCTCGGCGTAGCATTAAACCTGAATACTTTCGTAGCGTAGATGGCGCCAAATAGATGTAAAAACTACGAGTTCTTAAAGACTTAGCAAAGATTACTTTTACTCTCTTATTAGTGTCTAATTTCGTTGTAAAACTTTTCAATTAACTTAGCCAAAGGCTTTCGTGGACATTCATCTATCTAAGTAGATTGAAATGAATGATTAAATTAAAATCTCTTTCGAAACCTTTTGTTAATCTTTCTTTGTGGAGACAAGAACAATGTGAGATACGATCTTGACAACTTGGAGATAATGAAGTAAAAGAATTTTTAGATGTGCCTTTAAAATATAAAGACTCGTGGTATTAAGGAAAACTTACTAATTAATACTGTGTTTCGCGTTTGTATGTACCGTTATTATGTAGTGGTGTAAAACTAAATACATATTAATATTCGCGGTTGTAAGACACTTTATATTGCGGGACGGTGTGAGCAACACTTTATTAAATTTTCAATTACGGTGTTAAGTTACGTGAGAGAAAGAATAGCCTTTGTTTAGATGGTGTACGTGTTGCGAATATTATATTTATGAAGGGTTTATGCGGAGCCGACCGGCTTGACCGAGCGTACGACAAATATTGAACAGAATGTAAAAAGGGAACCCATATAGCCTTTTTATGCAAAAACCTCTAAACTCGAAGCGACATCTTTCTGAGATCTCATTAGTCTGGAACTTAGCATAATTATTTCGGCGGTAATAGCATTTTCATTTGAAGTCCCTACACGAATAAACACACCGAAACGTCTATTTCATATATTTTTTTTTTTAATTATTAGTGGGTATAGTAATATACTATCCTGAATATGTTTTCTGGATGCCAGTGGACTTTACAATTATAATATTTAACTATGAATGCCTATTACCAATTTTGTACGTACATGAAGATTAAATAGATAAATGAGTAAATAATAGTTAAATAAAATATTCATTATTTTTTTTGTTTTTTTTAATCAAGCTTTTTTCGTATTCTTCTCAGCAAACCCTTTCATTTGATACCCATATCATGGCAGTGCACAAAAAATAACTAGTCCGCCATCTTGGCCGTCCGCCATATTAGACTTAGAATGACGTCACTTAGCTAACCATGCATTGTCATCCAAACTAAACGTGTATGCAATATTTCAACTTAATCGGTGGAGGATAACTGCTTTCAAAATCAGTTGCAAGTTTGACCTGATCACATTTACATACATACATACATTGCAAGTTAATTAAAAGCTTGTTATAAAGCCATTTTGTTTAAAAAATATTTCTCCTACGCTACAAGTCGTACAGTCATTTTGATTACATGAACGGACGAGTAAATAAATTGTATATCGCACAGTCGAGCGACTCCTATTCGATCACGTCTCTAATACAAACATAACATCACGCCCATTTCCCCCAAAGGGTTGAGCAGAGATATACCGTCAAATAAGTTATTTGAAGTACAGGCAAGAATATTCATCATTCCACTAACCCAATATTATTTTTATTATGTGCCTAATAACTTTACTTAAAAAGTAATGTTGTTGAATTTACTTAGGCCCACTGTTTTAATCCGTAGTTAACTCAACCAACTGTTAAATATGGTAACCAATGGCACAGATAATATAATACTAGCATACAGATGCCTCATCCCATACAAAGAAACCGTGCCGACGTAACTAGCGTTTTTCATCTGATTAATCTTGTTATTTTTTGTACATCGAACGCGTTCGGTTCTGTTTCACGGTGATAGATAGATGGTGTTAGCAGTGACTTGCAAGTAAAAGGGTTTACTAAGTTCGTGAATATTTTTTCTTTAAATACAGTTAAGGTTCGTTTTATAGTATTTATTGCCACGTTTTTACAGTTTTTTTTGCACCAAAATGTGTTACAATGGAAATTTTAACAATCGAGTGGAATGCCTCACAAATTTAAAAATGCGCCATCTATTGGCATCAATTCTAAATGATCCGTTAAAATAATCTTTGAAATGTGAATTAAGAGCCCAATATTCCATAATTTTGTACTTAGGAGAGTTGATTAAACAATAACATGCAATTTTTATGTTCAATTCCAGAAAATGTGAATTTTACACACATTCAATAACAGATACGTGCATATCGCGCCATCTAGTGAGATTTATTTGAACCAAATTTTCTTTGTTAGCAATGAGACCCCGTGCCAATGGTTTAAAATTTCGGTACAATGCATTTTTTCATCAATTGTTAGCCTCACAAATGACCAAATAAGTTAGAAAGTTAATTACTTGACTGTTTGTTAGTTGCAAGACAGTTGCTGCTAGTTTGCGCCAGTGACTTCTTGAAGGCTCTCGAGGCTCGATAACAACAAGCGTATGGAACGATTTTCAAAGTTAAGCAACACTTGCCGAGGTCGGCCCTTCATTTAGATACATGTTGAGAACCCTCCGTGCCTTTTGTCTTTTGACAGCCGTTAGTCGGGTATCCAGAAACCCGAAAATCTGACAAGCAGTCAGTCTTACCAATGGGTATAGTTTTACCCAGTTACTAGGTTGTGGGGGTCAATAAGCAGCCTCTCTACCTAAAATTGCATCTGGATAGACTAGAAGCTGATTCCAATAGATGGCGTGGTTTTAAATTTCTGAGGTATGCCATTCAATTTTTAACCGACTTCACAAAAAGGAGGAGGTTCTATGTTCGACTTCAAGATAGTTTTTTTTTTTTTTTTTTTTGTTTGAAAAAGTATGTTCCGAAATTGGTCCCATTTTAATTTGGTGAAGATCTGATGAAGAACTTCGGAGATATACAACATAACTCTTCAATAAATAACGGCAAAACTCTCGGGATTGCTGCAATCGCATGTCTGTTTGTTGTTTATAACATTTCATAACATAACATCACGCCAGTTCGCTCTTAAGGGGTAAGCAGATCTCTCATTTCACCGGTTATGTTCAAGTATATTCTGGCGAAATAGTTCCCTTACTAACTTGCCTATTAGGTACGTACAACTAAAAAGTGAAAAATAAAAAAACTTTTTGCAAAAAAATACTACCGACTTCCAAATACAAAACTACAAAGTGAAAAATAATTTAATTTTTTGAAGTCGGTGTCCATAACGCAAAAAAATGGTACCTACGAAAGACACCGACTTCAAAAAATTAAGTTATTTTTCACTTTGTAGTTTTGTATTTGGAAGTCGGTAGTATCTTTTTGCAAAAAGTTTTTTTATTAAATTTGTGTTGTTACACTTTTTGGTACAATAAAACTGTAAAAACTTGTAAAAAATACTATAATACAAATCGTCACTATATTAAAAGAAAAACATTTTACGAACAGAGAAAGTCAAAGGGCTTATACTGCGGCGGCGGCGGCTATATACGTTTATATGTTCCATATGGTGTTAACTGCTAACACCATATGGAGCGAATCCGAACGCGATCGAAGTATTTATAAAAATAATTATCTAAATCAGACAAAAAACGCTAGTTACGTCGGCACGGTTTCTTTGTATGGAATGAGGCATCTGTATACTAGTATTTAATTATCTGTGCCCTAACATATCTTAGAAACGGCGAGGCAGATTGATACCAAATAGCTAGTAGGTAAGATAAAAGTTTAATCTCTCGTATTACGAAGAGAAGGGTTTCTATCTTAAAAAGAGAGAAGTGCATGGAAGCAGTTGTCAGTATAGCTGGTTTAATGATGATGACTGCTTCCGTAAGTTTCTCTCTCCGTTATTCAACGCTTAGTTATTGGAACCCAGTATTCAAGTTTGGGTGTGGCGTCCCAGTAATTACAGCCTATTCATCGCGGCTCAGCGACGCGATGTATCCCACATACGGCTCCGTCTATGCGTTTCTGAAAGCAAGATAACATATTACTAATATTACATGTATCTTGTACTGAATAAGCGACTTTAATTGGATTAATAATATCTCGGATAACAAGCTTTACAAGACGTATGCTACTATATAGTGTTGCCAATTTAGAAAGTGAATTGGTTAGTTTGTCCGTCTTTCTCAACGGAGCGTCAATCTCATTAATGTTGTCTGAACTTTAAAAGAGACTGTGACCTTTGAATTTGCTTTGGTGTTTCATCTCTGTGTAGTCAGATAGGAAACACTGACCTCATCTTTGCGTCTTGCAAAACCAATTTACGTGTTCAATTATTTTGTGCATAGAGATAAAGTTGACAAAAACAAAACCTTTTTTGCAAAAAAATACTACCAACTTCCAAATACAAAACTACAAAGTGAAAAATAACTTTATTTTTTGAAGTCGGTGTCTTTCGTAGGTACCATTTTTTGCGTTATGGACACCGACTTCAAAAAATAAAGTTATTTTTCACTTTGTAGTTTTGTATTTGGAAGTCGGTAGTATTTTTTTGCAAAAAAGGTTTTTTATTTTTCACTTATTAGATGTACCTACGTAGGTACTATGTACGTACGCAAGTTAGTAAGGTAACTATAACGCCAGAATAGATATCATGAAACTTGAACATAACCGGTGAAATGAGAGATCTGCGTACCCCTTAAGAGCGTACTGGCGTGATGTTATTTTATGAAATGGTATAAACAATAAACAGACATGCGATTGCAGCAACCCCGAGAGATTTGCCGTTTTTTATTGAAGAGTTCTGTTGTATATCTCCGAAGTTCCTCATCAGGTCTTCACCAAATTAAAATGGGACCAATTTCGAAACAAACTTTTTCAAACAAAAAAAGAATTTTAGATATCGGTAAACATACACAAAAAAAATCAAACATGAAGTCGAACATAGAACCTCCTCCTTTTTGGGAAGTCGGTTAATAAAAGGTCCGTTTTGACAGCTATAAAAATACTTAATAATAATTAAACTTGATGCTTGCGAATGATACTCGATGTTGTAGTGTATGAGTAACATAGTAATTAATTAGGATAATGAATTTGATTTTTCAATTTCTTACGTAGAAAGTTATCGCGGCATGTAAAATGAGAAAAGTCAACGGACTTCTTAGATTGTGACGACTTTAGTCTATGTTTCGACAAGTCACCATCATTTTAGTTACCATCCTTACATAGTTGCCATTCCACCAATTCGCACCAAGCGCTTCCAAGCATCCTTCATAATGCGCACGGCAAAAGAGTGGAACTCACTGCCTGCGTCTGTGTTTCCGAACGCTTACAACCCGAATTTCTTCAAAGTTAGAGTGAACACTTCTTCTGGGTAAGCTCACTCCATCGTCGACTTTGTCTCTGTCACCTCTGACCTAGACTAGAGTCAAGAGCAAACCCATTACAAATAAAAAAATAAAAAAAACACTTTTTTATTACGAAAAAAATGCAAGTTTCCTTTGAAAATCTATATGCTGGTGAAATCAAGGGGTACAGGTAGTTTAGGTACATACTTATATTAGAAATGATCTCTAGTGAATATAGAAAACTGATGGTCTGAGCCTTGCCTTCTCCCTACTAGGTATATGTGACCTTCCAAACTAACCAGATACGACATAATATTAATATTTCACATGCAGCGACTGGCTTTTCGCCTCCACACGCCAATTTCTGTGCAATATTGATATTACGAGGTCAGTTTCGAAACTTCATTTGAAAATGATCGCTCATACTTGCAATCACGGCGGCAAATGCAGTTATGCCTCGTGGATCTATTGAATAGCTTAGCCTGTCTGCCCAGTAGTTACGATTATAGACTACGCAATAATTTCCAAGCTAAAATAGATGATATATTAAATATTGTAAATAAATATCTAGAACTAGAGATTTACTTAAAATATGCAATATTCCACAATTTACGACGGACTTGTCAGAAAACATTGACTTCAAAGTCGAAGTTACAGATCAAAATATCATAAATCATTGCATATGTGAATTGTCAGCAGCAATAGCGATGAGTCTCCGGGGCATAACCGCATAACAAATTGGTAGGTAGGTAGGTAGGGTAGGTAACCCTAACTACCTACCCACCCACCTAACCTTATCAACCTACTCACCTGCCCTACCGATCAACCTACCTTACCCTACCCTACCTACCTACCTACCAATTTCTTAAACTTTTTATTTGAATAAGAATTAATACTACTATACGAATGTAACCAACTTTTGTTTCTACCGGCGATCTAATAAAATTTTAGAACACAAAAGCTGCTATTGTGACTTAACTATGATAGTGATATATATTCTCTCGTTGTTTTTTTTTGTGGGTAATAATGAGTACTTTAATCATGTAGTACATAATTTTCATGTATCATCAATATTTTCTCAGCGCACGCCATATAATGAATTTTATAGGCAAAATTTTGCAACTTTGGGTTACATTATTGCAATTTTGATAAGGATATCTAATTTATTTGAAAATAAATTATAGCCTATGTTACTCGAAATTAATGTAGTTTGGTGAAAGAATTGCTTCAATCGGTCCAGTAGTTTCGGTGCCTATTCGGTACAAACAAACATACAACCAAAATCTTTCCTCTTTATAATATTGGTACAGATAAATGTACGAAATTAATTGTATGGATATCGCAATGAGTAAACTACTTTTTATTAATATATCTTTTGAAAAAAACCGCAAGAAAAATTCTATTTATTGTTTTTTGAAAAATCTCGGGATTCATCGCTTTAATGACAACCTATTAACATAGTTATTACCAAACTTATGTGCGAATGAAACCTGACTTTTAATAGCACTTGAGGTCTCAAGTTCAATTTCGTATAAGTTTTGTGTTAAACTATGCTCAAAGAGGATTAAGAGGCACTTAAAGCTGTATTTAGTTTCTCACACTTCCCTTACGAGATAATTCTAAGACGAATAAATTCTTTTGATGAGGAGAAAGCAGAAATAAATTAATTCATGATGTTTGTAATGATCTTGTTTAAAAGCCAAGATATGAACTCGTGTAGCGCAGAAATGTTTATACAAAATAAAAGATACTGTAGTCTTAATACAAAAATCAACGTAGCGTATTTACACTCGCGAAGATTTCTTCGCAAAAATAAAAGAACGTGATCGTTCGTTCATTTTATTTACACAAACGAGCACAATTTAATTTAGTATAGTTTTACGAGAGTGAGAGTACAAAATGAATGTTCAGCAAAATTATGATGACGTTTATGATGTAATATCTTTAATATAGCCAAGATATTGTGCAGTATAGTTGAAAACTTCGGTTGGTTGGTTGCGTCGAGTAATCATGCTCCATTCACCGTGCGCGGTACTCTGGGGGATTTCACTAGCGTCCTTATAACACGGTACGATCGCCAACAAAAGTGCCTACTGAAAAATTTGACGACTACCAACAAGTTGGTAATGAAATTACATATTTGTTTGCGATCGCTAAACCAACAAGTTGATATTTGCTCAGTGTAAGGTTACCGTCTTGGTGGAGCGGAATAAAAAATGCATGGGAGGTTAGAAGCTTTTATTTTTGAGCAGACGATGTTCGTAGTTGGAATAGACACATTAATTCGAAAATACAGAACGTGAAGCGTGATATTGCCACGTCGTGCCTTTTCACCCGACTGCCGAAGGAGGGTAATGTGTTTATCAGTCTATGTATGTAATATGTTTGTTCCTATGTGGCGTTCGCGTTGGCCGATTTTGATGATTCGTACGTCAATCGATTCGTCTTAATCCTGCAGCTTTTTGGGCGCCATATTGTGGGGGACCAACTTTTTTTCTGCTTTCAATCCCATCGTGTGGGGTATCAAAACAAAGCGTTTTAAGTGGCAATTCCGAAAACATATACCA
This sequence comes from Orthosia cruda, assembly GCA_964057195.1. Lineage (NCBI taxonomy): Eukaryota > Metazoa > Arthropoda > Insecta > Lepidoptera > Noctuidae > Orthosia > Orthosia cruda. Next base: position 22,841,809 of record OZ059830.1, read on the forward strand.
CTTATATGTTTAAATGTACCTAATTCGAAAATAATGTTAACTAAAAAGTGTTAAATAAAAAATAAACAAAAAGCCCGACTGCTTAAAAAGCGAACTCAAAAGACGTAAACAAGAAAAAAACATACTGTGCAGTTGGAGGTTACATCTGGTTTTGGTCAGCCAGCTCGCGAATATGTATACTCCGACTTTACAGCATGAATTTCTTCTTGTTAACGTATTTTTAGTTCGCTTTTTAAGCAGTCGGGATTTTTTATTTTCGAATACATTTTTTGTATATGAAGTGACACGTAGACTTCGTGATAGTATCTTTCCTCCTTTAGGATATTATTTCTTATTGTTATTAAACTGTATTGGAAGATAAATCGATGCTGTTTTGTATGGAAAACTCTGAATAGGATTTTATTTTGCCGTTGGTGCCGCCAGCCAAATGACATTAATCATAGTCGACAGAACTCAATAGCATAACGACAATTTACTAACGTAACCTATAACTTTTTCCCTCTTTGTGGTCGAAGTTCGTTCATACTTACATATTTATTTATACAGAACTTTTTATCCGCTTTTTCTTCTGACTGTAGCAAAAGATGCATTGTTATGGAGTGGCTACGACTCAGACAGTTTCGAGGTCTATAAGACAGCGATAAAATGGAAAAATTCGACGTCGTGATTACTTTGCCATAAAAAACACAGAATAGAATATAAATAAGAAATAATGGAGGGTATTTTAGACTTATTCAATACGAGGTTAGCTTCGTAAAGTATGAGAAAACAATGTTAGAATATTATCTAATAACAGGATTCGAGATTTCTGCTAGACCAATTTGTAATTGATATGAAGTCATTAATATTAATCCTTAAGATAATGCAAAATTCTATAGTCTACAGTCTATCTTAGAATCGTTAAAGATTTCTATCTTTTATAAAGGTGTATTCACACCGCGAACAGTTTTCAGCAAGCGTAAATAATCTAAACTTTGAAGTGGTTGTCTAAATCCGTTGTGGGCCATTCTTTAGTAAATCACCTAGCGCTTAAACTGACCAATGCTTGTTAACACACATTCTTCTAAGAATTCAACTATATCAAAGGATCGACAAATCTTAACTTCTCGTACCCGAAAACTCACATTCTACGAATCTACACCTAAACTGCATCCAAGATCTCTACGAATCTAGTTCAACCAGTTGTGTAAAGGGCCTTGGACTGCTACTGTAACAAGCTTAACTCGAACAGAGAATATGGTATCAGTCTTATCTCGGAATAGTACTGTTCTTAAGACCACCAAGTAACGCCATTTAAAGCTTAGAGACGAATTCCGTGAGTGTTCGGAATGTCCGTGTGGTCACTTTGTAACGTATATTGAAATGAACACTAGCTTTTTGCCGCGGGTTCGTTGTTGTGTGGCTTACCCCATAGGAACTGTGCATTTTTTCGGGACGGTTGGCGCAGTATTTCGATTTCTGTACGGAACTCTTTGTTTTTGTTTTGTTTCTTTGTTTTAACTATTTGAATGACCTACAGATAGTTGATCCAGCTCTGGGTGTGTTTTTGTGAGTTTAAAAGTTTGTAAACGCACCTACGATACAGGAAGAAATTCCTAGTGTGGGGCAAAGATTTATAAAAAAACTGTCATAACACCCAGCGACAGTGTGGCTTCCTTAAAATGAATTTTTGGAATCCAATCAGAAATCCATGAGATTACCTTTTACAAACAAAAATAAGAGAAAAGAACTTCTTTACATATATCATGTTTAGACATAATGTGAAATTAGGTGCAAAATGTTATATGTAGGTATATAAATCGTCAGATCATTCATTGTTCATTGTTGGGTAGACGATCATCGTTGATACCATTTATAAAATTCTAGCGGACGCCTCGCGGTTCCACCCGCGTAGTTCCCGTTTCCGTGAGAATACAGGGATAAAAAGCCTATGTCACCCGGGGATAGTGCAGCTTCCCAACGCTGAAAGAATTTTTGAAATCGGTCCAGTAGTTTTTAAGTTTATACGTTACAAACAAAAATACAAATCATTCCTCTTTTTATTATAATAAATAAATGAATATTAGTATAGATTTAAACACCGTCAATCTATTTTAGTAGGCCTTTCTATTAAATAGACCTATAACGCCAGTTGAAATTATTGGTATAAAAAAAAATTAAACTTTTCGAAAAAAATTGAGTCAAGTCGACACGCAAAGAAGAAAATGAATGTAAAAAAATCGTTTTCTTGATTAGAGTTATAACAAACAGGAACTTAGATAAGGGCACTTCGGTTGACAGAAACAGACAATAAACAAACTTACAATTACACTTTATCTAATTTCTACTTATTACTACATCGTCATCCATCATCATCCTCAGCCTATTAATGTACCCACTGTTGGGACACAGGCCTTCTCTCTGTGCGAGGTAATGGGCCGTAATCCACCACGCAAGCTCAGTGCGGGTTGGTGGATGTCACATGTCTTGGAATTTTTGGTTCCAGGACATGCCGGTTTCCTTACAATGTTTTCCTTCACTGTTATGAGAGCAGTGGCCGATACCACTGGACCACCACTGCTTTCCTCTTATTACTACAATACATACATAAACTCACGCCTTTTTTCCATGGGGGTAGGCAGAAACTACAGAACGCCACCTGCTATGATCCTTACATACTTCTTTTGCTTCACTCACATTCATGCATCTAGTCATACACACACGCCGGTTATGAGTACTGCGCACCTGGCCTTTTTGAACAACATCACCTATAAGGTCTATGTATATCTTTATTACTACAATAGTGTTTAATTTTATTATTTGTACTTTTTCTTATTCAACACCGGTTCCTCGGTTGTCTTTTTTTATATCCAATAGGCTCGCGCTTGACCACTATCTCACCTGATGGTAAGCGATGATGTGGTCGACGGTGAAACACGTTTGCCTAGAAATAACCTATTCACTCTTGACTTAAAGACCCCTAGATTGTAGCTGTCGGGAAACACAGACTCCGGCAGGGAATTCCACTCCTTAGCTGTACGCATAATAAAAGTGTTCTCAAAACGTTTTGTGCGTATAGGTGGAATGTCCACCATGTATCGATGGCGCATCGCCGTACGTCTGGTAGTCAGACGTACGGCGATGTGCAATTCCATCGCACACTCCCTGAAATGTAACCGATAAAAACTGACAGGCTTGCCTTGCCTCTCTTGCCTTTTCAGCATAGGTCTCCCCAAGTGCTCTCAACAAGCATCGATCTCTTGCTTTCCTAGTCCAAGTCCTCCCTGCCACTTTTTTGATGTCATCTTTCCATCTATGATACTGTCTGCTTTTCCTTCTTGTTTTATATTTGGGACAACAATCTGTCAGTTCTTCGGCTCATTTTTCTGTCTTGCTTGTATTAAATGGCCTGCCCATTTTCATTTCAATTGTTTAATTTGTAATTTTACATCTATAATTTTGGTATGTTTCTTTATTGTAGTAAACCAATTATAGCATATTACAAATTTCATGAATTTCAAGACTATCTCTTGTTAATTAAGCACTGACAATTAATTATATATCGAGCATGCCAACTGTCGAGTTTATAGTACTAATTACTGAATTATCGATAAATCCTGTATTATTAAAGAGGTATTCCCAATATTAGGCCTTCTAGATGCTAGTTAACATTTGTTAACATTTTTATATAATCTTTTTCTTTTTTTTTTAGTTTCTTACGACTTATTGTCATAATTCGGGCCTACGTTGTCCCCCCATATCTAAGTACTAATGCTGTAACATGTAAATATTGTAAAACCAAACCATTTTTAAAAGAGTAACCATGGAGTTTCTTGCCGGTTCTTCTCCATAGGAAACGACCAACCCGAACCGTGCACATTTTGTCGACGTTTTATAAGTGCCCATGTAGGCCTATGTGAAATAAAAAAATTGTTTTTTTTTTTGATTAATTTTCTTGTACAGTCTGTATCTGACGTTAATAAAGGCATTCATTAATAAATACCAATTCTAATTATATTCTAGGTCAGGGATGGCGAACCTTTATTAGAAAACATGCCATTTAAATTATATTTTTTTTTATGTGACTATGAAGTGCCACAAAAAAATTTTGACTGACAAAAAATAAAACTCTAAATGCTATGAATTAATCAATTCTTTATTTCTACCCAGAATTTTTTACAGCAATCCTAATATTTATTTACAGTGTTATGTTGTATTTAAATATAAGTAGGAGTTGGTGTCATTTCTGCTGTTGCAAATTACCTTGATTCTAAGTAACCTCATTTTAGCGTGCCCAAAATATTTTGTCGTGTGCCATCACAGGCACGCGTGCCATAGGTTCGCTATCCCTGTTCTAGGTGTAATATAAGATAACATCACGCCTGTATTCCTGGAGAGGTTAGGCAGCGGTGCACCTAGAGTACTCTCACATTTCACCAGTTATGTTTAACTAGCTGTTGTACTTTGAATAGCCATTTTTTTATATCGCGCCATAATATTATTATAGGTGTGTGGGCCGCCTTACTTTAGAAATAATTAGTTCACCATACAAATTTCTAACCCCCTGTCCATCCCCTAAAGGATGATTATCGGGATAAAAACTATCCTATGTCCTTTCCAGGGTCTCAAACTATCTCCATACCAAATTTCATCTAAATCGGTTCAGCGGCTTAAGCCTGAAAAGGACAGACAGACAGAAAGACAGAGAGACAGACAGAGTTACTTTCGCATTTATAATGTTGTAGTATGGATTGGTGAGCCTTTTGTCATCAACCGGGCACAAGTTCAGACTCGGGGCTGGTACTGGGAAATTCCATATGGAGATATGCATTAACACTTTGCCTGACCCAGGAATAGAATTCAGGATTTATTCCGTTCTAATACCGTCAACTTGTTACGTATGCCTAGGAATCTGCTGACATTGTGGACACTAAGTATTCATAGACCTTGACGACAGTACTTGCCTTGAAGCTAACGCACGTAGAAACTACGTAGCGTCAATAAAGGAAGTTATTGACGATGCAATTACCTTGAAACCGATGCAGCCATGACGTCAAGGAAACAATCAATACCGAACTAATATTTAAGAGCATTTTTATAAGAAGAAGGCATTCCATATTCCTACTTCGAGTAGGATGGATATCCGTAGGCTAGTTAGCTGTAGTTAGTCTATTTAATAATTGTAACCACTCCATGTCCTAACACCGGCTTGTGATGAGTATTTGTAGGTTAGCTAGTTGTAGTTAGTAGTTGTAACCATTCCATGTTCTAACCTCGACTTGGAATAGGCATTTGTGGGATAATTATTTGTAAATAACTTTAATAATTAAAAGTTTAGAATTATTTCGGGTTTCTTTCCCATCCCCCGGCTGTTGTAAATGCTTATTTGTTTCTAACCTAACCACTGGTATTTGTTTCAACTCATATTTATTTTCGGTTTCGAACGGATACCACTGTTTAAATAATTAAATTTAATGTGGGAACGAATACTAACCAATTGTATTTGGTACAGTCAGCTCAGTAAACCTAATCAAATTAAAGGCATATGCCCATTTCTGGCCATGAAAATCCCGACAATTATCTTTTGTTTACTAAAAGAACATTTTGTTTCTTGTTTGTTATTGATCGGGAATTTATCCATGCAAGATTGCAACATTTTTGCACAAAAAAGGTACATAAAATTAAAGTAGATAAATCCGGAATTCATTGGTTTGTGGATAACCTAAAAAGTGTTGCCTATTACTAATTTAGTTCAAAATATAATCGATCGTTTTTTTATGATGTAATTATTTTAATTTCAATTAAAGGTCTTATAATTACATACAAAACATTTCTACTGACTGTACCTTATATCAGTGAACTTGTTAACCCCCGACGGAAAAAGAGGGTGTTATAAGTTTGACGTGTGTATCTGTGTATCTTTGTATCTGTGTGTCTGTATGTGGCATCATAGCGCCTCAACGGATGAACCGATTTTGATTTAGTTTTTTTTGTTTGAAAGTGATTGTGTCGAGAGAGTTCATAGCTATGTTTGAATAAAATCGGTTTAGCCGTTCAAAAGTTATGGGCGTTTTACTGTTTGAATCGGGATGTTTTCGCAAGATAAATGTGTCGGGGGGTTTTTTAAATTTTGATATTTTACTTGTTTTATTTATTTATTTATTATATACTTTATTGTACACCACTTAAATAATTACAGGACAAAACATTTATAAAGATAAGTGTACAATGGGCGGTCTTATCGGTCTTATCGTTTTAGTATTAGTTTAAACAATGGTATCCTTTCGGAATAGAAAATAAATATGAGTTGAAACAAATACCAGTGGTATTAGAACGGAATAAATTGAATCCAGGACTCATGCTCAACAGTAGCACATGCGGCAACTAGACCAACGAGAAATTCTAAGTTTATTATTCTGACAAGTCAACATATTCAAGATAGTGTAATTTGTAGGTATTATTTCAGGTCTGGAAATGACAAAAAAAACCGGCCGATGGGTGCCGTACCTTTATCGCAAAAACCGGCAAATAATCACGTTTGTTGTATGGGAGCCCCCCTTAAATATTTATTTTATACTGTTTTTAGTATTTGTTGTTATAGCGGCAATAGAAATACATCATCTGTGAAAATTTCAACTGTCTAGCTATCACGGTTCATTAGTTACAGCCTGGTGACAGACAGACAGACAGACAGCCGGACAGACAGACGGACTGCGGAGTCTTAGTAATAGGGACCCGTTTTTACCCTTTGGGTACGGAACCCTTAAAAGTATTCGACTCAACTTCACGTTTAAACACGAAGCGTGTATTATCCAAATCGAGTTAATTTCGTTCTCTTCGCGATTAAATCGATACTCTTTTGTAGATCCATAGGGGCTCGTCAAACGTATCGAATTCAGGCCCGTCCGCTAACGAAATCAACATGGTTTGTGAGGCATGTTCCCATGGCAACGGTCCGTTTAATGAATTAATTAGAATATAAGATAATCACCTGGACACGTTGAGGTCAGGTCTACCTTATCAGGGAGGTCCGATCCACCTGGTAATGCGGTCATAAGGGTTCAAGATGAGATGGGTTCCCACCACGATGTCAAAAATAAGACATTCCAGCATACGTGTTCTGTATATAAATTATAACACTTTTGCAAAAAATCTGAAAGCAAAGCATTTTACTGTTTATGATTTTGACTCGAAATTTCCAGTTTTATTGGAACTAAAAAAAACAGAAAGAAACTTCTACAAACATGCCATTACGAACTAAAATTCCCTGAAAAAAATTCCCGCTGGAATTTTTATCCGAAAATTCTTAATCCCACATTAGGATTCAAAATCACGTGCAACTCTAATATTTTCCAATTAACCGATTTCATCCTAAGTAACGAATGTTTGTCGTTTCAAGTTGCATTGTTTACTCTGGTTGCATTTGAGTCGTTTTATTATGCTAGAAAAATGAGAAACAGCATGGCATGAAATATACGAGCTGTAGGCTATTCCTCCAAGGCTTGTTATTTACTAGGTCAGGGATATCTTTTTTTAGGTCAGTTGTGGCAGTATCTAAACTAGCCATTAGTGATAAAGACTTGTTGACCGTTTAATATATCATAGACTAGCTGACCGCGGCTTAGTCCTCGTCAACTGGCTACCTACCTACCATACCTACTCTAGCCACCTACCCTACCTACCCTACCTATCCTACCAACCGTACCTACCTACCCTACCCTATCTACCCAACCCTACCTATTAATTTGCTAAACTATTTATTTGATACGAATGTTGAAACGATCTAATTAAAATATAGAACATAAAAGCTGCTATTGCGACTTAACTATGATAGTTAGATATATTCTCTCGCAGACTTTTTTGTAGATAATAATGAGAACTTTAATCATGTAGTACATATTTTTTATGTATCATCAATAGTTTTCTCAGCGCACGCCAAAGAATTTATTTATTTATTCAGGACCTCCAACGAAAGATGTACCTACACAAAAAATACAAAAACTCATCAATATGAAGTAATGACAAGTGCACTCCCTCAATTATAGGAGGACACAGCATGCATTTTGGATTATCGACTAAATAGAAACTAAAATATAAACTCTTATTGTAAATTTTAAAACATATAAAAAGAAAAAACAAATCATAACATGACATACTTATGGAAATAAAAAAGCTCTCCATATATATAATTAACCTGGGCTTTACCAACATTATGGCAAACCAGACGGCAAAAAATCTTCAAAAGTAGCAAAATTTTACAAAAATTATTTTGCTACTTTTCTCATCATTTCAATTTTCATAAAGGTCTCATTTTTTTTATATGTAGCTTTCTACTGCTGAAAGGATTTTCAAAATCGGTACAGTAAGTTCAGAGATTACCCCCTACAACGTCACAACATTACAAACTCACAAACTTTACCTCTTTATAAATTATTATAGTATAGAAAAGCAACATGTTAAGTACATCGAAGTTGAAGGTTGCTAACCGATATATTTATTATATTTCGATAAACATATCGTAACTACTTTTACCTTTAAGATATCTGTTTCATAAATAAACGAATAGGTTTAAAATACATTAATACTAAACCGTAATCATAAATCATATACGAGACGCAAAACACGTCTCAATGATTTTCATAAAGAGGCTTATCATAAGCCGTCGATGAAACGCCAGCTAAAATTGGAAATTTCGGAGCCATTTTATCTTATTCCACGTTAGGGTTGGCAAAGAGATGTGATTGAGAAAGGAAAGAGGGCAAATTGAGGTAATTAAAAGGTCTGAGAGCAGACGTTGGTCGGTAAGGTAGATAAAATTATTTGGGCACGTTGTCACCGCCCACGTCCTCGGCTGAAACTTGCCGCTGCGATAACGTCACTCACACTTGACGCTACCTTGGCTTACCACTCGTTTTTACTAAGAACGAGATTAAGTATGAAGCTCTATAACTAAGTATGGCTCTTTCATTTTTGAGGTACAGTAGATAAAGGAATTGAAGCGATCCTTCAGTGGAATTTTAGCCCGTATTTTTGCGAAGACACGTTCGCCGAGCTTACAATAACGTCAACGATTCTGTTATCTATATGCCTCTTTAGAGCTGCTTGTCATGTGCTTTTATTATGAAGATAGTGCTGTGCTTTGTTTAGTACTCAATCAGTGTCAGTTTAGTATTGTACTAATTGAGTGGTCGGATCAACCAGCCAAATAAGTCCGCCTTTGTACTTTTAGTGCATGAAGTCTAAACAAATTATTAAATCGATATTGTGCGTTCGGTTAAAACGTTGGTCTCGCTTCAGCGTTGCTCTGTTGGGTAGCAAAAGCGAATGACACATGACACGCAATTAGTTCGGGCAAACTTTTGCAATTCTTTCTACTTATAACATCTGTATTAAAAATTATGGCATTTGTTTTTCTGGAGTATTTTAATAAATAGTTATCTTAACTCGCCCAATCTGTTTTAAGCCTCACGAATTACAAAACAAATAATCGAATCCGTAAAAAGCCATTTACATATATTTTACTTCGGCAAGGATTATTGAGTTACGATTATCACATCTCAATATCATACGTCAGTAACTCTTGGATAGCTAAATCCGAATTATGCAAACGATGTGCGAGGTACGCCGTCATCGGACGAGACTGCGTTCTCCGGAATGAATAATGGCAAGTTGAATTGGCCACATAATTAATTAACCACAGCATGTTTACCATACTCCTTGTCAAAGAGGCTGAATGGAACGCTTGCATTGTTGTGTTACCATTGCCTAACTTTTTTTTGAGTTCGTATGTCATCTGCTCTTTGTTTCATTTTGAAATTCGAACTCGACATTGTAACAGACCATTTTAACGTTAAAGGTGGTTAAAGGTAGAAATATCTCTGCCAATAATAGTTTTTTTGCTATTTTTATCAATGATTCCATAATGGATAACTTTTAGACTATGCATAGAAGAAACGCAAAAGAAAAAGAGAAAACAAAACACTTTTTATCTCGACTGGAGGCACCTCTGGAATATATAATGAAATATTACTTTTCTTTGTTACTCAATCATGGATAACTGGGTCAATGACTTTGTCGAAATACGAAAAGTCGTAACTGACACTGCAAAATATGAACAGAGTCTGAAAATAAACAGGAAAAATAGTATAGCTGGTTACGTAAGTATTCTAATTCTTAAATAACTCTTTGCTTAGGTAATAATTAAGTATTAAATAACTTTAAAAAAATCACACGTAGACTCTTTTGTCTTTGACCTAAATAAATATTATACAGTATAATAATTCACCGTTGGATTTATAATGACAAAGTTGTGCACTGGCCGTTTTATTAAACCTGAGCTTTTAGCAGTCTTAGAAGCTGTGATTTTAATGGAGAAAATACTTGAAATGCGTTCACCTCCACTAATTACTAGCTTTGCCCGCGTGAATGTCGAAAGATGTCCCAAGGGATCATATTCCCGGGATAAAAGTGTCGTATGTGCTATTCCAGACTATAACCTTTCTCTGTGCCAAATTTAATCCATATCAATTCAGAAGTTTTTGCGTGAAAGAGTAACGAACATACAAACACACACACTCACAAACTTTCGTGTTTTTAATATTAGTATGGCTAGTGTGATTAGCTTGAACATTTGAATTATTACTAGTTCTTGCTAGGTCTTCGTTCGCATACTCAATCTTAATCATCCTTTGATCACATTGGATTACGTTATTCAAAAACCTTTCAGATAACAAAGCTAAACGCTTCAAACTATCCATCTTCAGTTAGTGCACTGTTTGTCAAAAAGTCATTTCTCGGAAACATTCATTTTAAGTAGAAAAGATACCAAGACCACACCATTTAAGTTGGAAAATAAACTGCAACTTCTGAAATAACGTCTGAATTTACTATGAAACATCAAGTGGTTATAAAAGCAGTGTTTCATCGGCTAACGCACAGGGATCGTCGGCGCCATCTTTAAGCGTTGGTTGTCATTCTTCTCTCATTAGCGCTGGGTTCAGTCGGGTCGCGTACACCATTACCAACCCGACATGGCGGCGCCAGAGGTACTGCATCCCAGGGATGTAATGGAGCTCCGTAACCAATACTTTCGGATATCCGAAATAACAATATATCCGAAACCGTAACCGAAGGCGATATAAGGGTCAGGACAGATTACAGATTTTAGGTAGGTAAATAGAATATCCACTTACCTACCTAAAATCTTGCAACTATTTACACACATCCTAATAATCATATTGTGCTACATTAATTTTCCAGTGTGACACGTTTTCCGTTGTGCGATTACGTCAAAAATTTGGTTCTGAACCATAAAAGTTTCGGATAGGAGCGGCGTCTATACGACACAGTTTATGACAGGTTTTTGCACGGTGTAGCCGACACAGTAGCCGCACCGTACGCGTGCCTTTTACGGGTGGGATATTCAACTTCAAAAACCAAAACATCAACATTCAAAAGAGTGATCAATTTACGTTATAGATCAGTGATATTCAGATTCGTGGATCATCTAAAGAGTTGATATTTTGAACTATTTTTGTTATATTTGATTGAAAATGAGTATCCCACCCGCTTTTTACTGTTTAGATAGTAGTTTAGATACTACAATCTAAACACAAAATATCTGCAACTGACCCCCAGTTGCCCAGCTCAAAATTATCGGTGAATTAATGTGACACATTGTCAAGCACGCGTTATCTGCTGTGATTGGTTGAATGAATTTTCAACAGCCAGAAACTGGGTGTGAAACTATCCGAAACTATCGGAAAATTCGACATAATGCCAGATTCCTAACCGTATCTGAAACTGGTAGAAAATTTTCATATATCCGTATCCATATCCGAAATTTCATATCCATAATCTGCTTGCATCCTAAGGTTTAAACTATACATGATTTACGAGAAAAATTACTCATGCAAAACATGTCGCCCTCGTGCACGACATAACGTCATACATATAAAAAGATAATAGCCTTACTAGCAGTAATTATGGCTGTTCTTAAAACCGTTCCTACTAATATAACAAATATGAGTACATACTCGTATATATGGATTTTGTTATCCTTTTACGCTAGAACTAGTTGAGTGCCGGAGTGACCCTTTCGGTATGGACAGGCACGTTCAGCGCAATTTGTGTATGGACTTATTTTTTTACAATTCTTTCTTTTACCCTGTGTTTGTTGCTGTTGTGTTGTATCTGTGTTGATTAAATGTTTCTCTTTTCTGTTCTATTCTGAATGAAAGTTTACAGTGATTTTTTTTTTAAGTAAGCTTACAGATTAATAAAAAACATTAAGAAAAATCGTAGGTAAGGAAAATGACAAGCTTCATAGCTTGGCTCATCGCCGCAAAGTTGTCTGCTTGTCAGTTTTCTACAGACTGTATTTCGGTGAGTTTGCTTAAGAACTCCACGACCTCATCCCACCAGCCCCCTTCTACCATCGGACATCTAGACGCACTGCAAGTTACCATCCTTACCTTGTTGCCATGCCACCAATTCGCACCAAGCGCTTCCAAACATCCTTCATAATGCGCACAGCGAATGAATAGAACTCACTACCTGCGTCTGTGTTTCCGAAGCATTCAACCCGAATCTCTTCGAAGTTAGAGGCTTCTTCTGGGTAAGCTCACTCCATCGTCAATTCTGACTCTGTCACCTATGACCTAGACGAGAGTCAAGAGAAACTAATAAAAAAAAAGGCTAATTACAAGCTTCCACATTTATACATCGCGTTACAAATAATTTCAATAATACAGCGATACACAGAATAAAATAATAACAATAGGTAGACAATGATTAAGATAGAAAGATTGAAATAAATGGATTCGTGCAACATTTAAATAATACAAATATGAACTTTAGTTACATTAAATTAACAAATACGACTGCCGCCAAAATATTCTTTGCTAAGAATTTTTATAATTTTGTGTGCAGAAGAGCTCGACTTCCAAGTGTGTTGGCAACCTATTAAAATAACATATATTGTACATTTTTGTCCGGGAAATATGTTTCCTTGAAATAAATTTCGACTTTTACGCGGGCGAAGCCGCTGGCATAAGCTAGTACATTAAACGTCCACTCATATTTGAAATAGACACGAAAGTTTACAAATTATTTCGTGTTCATCATTTAAGTTATAATGTTCTCGCGGATTCGAGCTTTGTAGAACTTGGAGCAAAGCAAAAGAATTCAAAAAGAATTGGAGAGAAAATGATGCGCGGCGTTTTTATTTCAATCAATAGTAATTTGGCAGCGTTCGTGTTTAAAATTGTTGTAAATATCACAAGAGTGGCGTTTAGGTAGTCCATAAAGCAGTGTAGTGTAACTGTGTAACTTCATGCATAGTGAACACGTGTTTTTTTTATATTTTTTTCATTGAGTAAGTATCTAACCAAAGAAAAGTAAGCAGAATCGGCTGACACTGATCCAGCATGTTTACACGCATGATAGTATTAGTGACAAGCATTACACTCATTGCTTAGCTCATGCAAACTAGTTGTTAGATAGTACCTATATAGCCTTAAGTGGTGTCTACAAGCACGTTACAGCTCGTCAAGCTGGCTTCATGAATAAAATACGATAACGTGTCGCGAAAACCTACTCACAGCACCCTTCCAGTAATCAATCCGGAGTTTCCGTCTAGCAAGTAATTTATACATGAAAACTATGGTAGAAGCCTGGAACACTGACTTCCTTTAATAAAGGGGAAGCTTTTGTCCACAAGTTCGGTTCATAGCTGTAGTATAGGAGTCGATGCCCCAATATTTGATCGTTATTGTTCGCTCGTGTACTTTACGTGGAAGTTGCGAATTCTTTTGGAATGAAGTTCGATATTTTTTAATTTGGAAGGGGTATACGGCGAATATTTTCTGGGATAGCAATTTGTTATGGTGGTTTCGAACTCGATACATTTTTTACCCGACTTCCCAAAAAGGAAGAGGTTGCTAAATTCGGATGTTTTTGTTTTCTTTTTTTCGGTAATAGCGAAATATAGAGGCGAAGATTTCGGCCATTTCTGGTCACTTGAGATTCGACGAGCTTGCCTGTAATACTTCGGACCATAGTGATTTCTCTTGTAAGTGATTATTACTGACCTTCTTTTGTTATAACGTGAACAAAAGAAAACTTCTACATTAACTATGTTTGTTTTGATCCCCTATCATATCATAAAACTGAGACTTAAACATAAAATTGAACGACATTGTTGTCTCAGACCTTGACTTATAAAAACAGCTCTATAAACATTTTAGAGTACGTTCTACCCTCAAAATATTGACGCAATTAAACTTTTAATAGATTTCTCATTTGATTCGGTCGTTTTGCATATATGTAAATATATTCAAAAGCGTGCTTATCCCTAGTTAGTCCCGTGGGAGGTTCTGTTCGTTGTCAGCAGATTTTAATGTAGCTCGCGGCACTTGGGGCATGCGGGGCATGGCGACACAAACGGGGCACGACGGGTCACACTCGCTCGTATAGACCGCGCCTTACAGTCGCGCAGTGTGGACAATGCCTTTCCATTTTAAGCTTTGAATCTGTAGTTCAGAAGAAATCTTTCTCATGTACCGACTCGCTTTGAATTGTAAAGCAATCTTGAATGGAGACGCTGAAAGATATTATTATAAATTCAGATCATGTTTAGGAGTGGCGATATAATGGCTCACGGGATTTGCGGTCAGGAATCCCTATTTCCTTAACATTGTACTGTTTACGAAAATAGCTCGCGGTTTTGGTTTATTATTGGTTCACTGTATTTATAGCTATTTCTTGTTACGTCTATTTTAGGAGCGTCTTTTCTGAATCATTCTCTTTTTGTTTTTGTAATAACTCGAGCGACTTATAATAGAAAAAGTTTAAATCAACGTTAATTTATTTCTCTTTATCCTCTACTTCAAAGATAGTCTTTCATGTCACAAATTTAACTTTCCTACAAGTGGTACCTCTTGGTTTTATGTAACAAGAAGTGGTACTATTTTACTTATTAGGTACTATTTTATCATACACTAGCGGACGCCTCGCGGTTTCACCTGCATAGTTCCCGTTCCCGTGGGAATACAGGGATAAAAAGTAGCTTATGTCACCCGAGGATAGTGTAGCTTCCCAACGACGAAAGAATTTTTGAAATCGGTCCAGTATTTTTTAAGTTTATTCGTTATATACAAACATACAAATCTTTTCTCTTTATAATATTATTATATTATAGTAAATAGTATAGAAGTATAGGTTTTTATCTGCCATACATTCAAAACTTCCAAAATTCTATTTTCCACATTCTAGTGCCGCCATAATAGTATTTCCTAAAGGCATTTGTCCATTTAAATGCAGCAGTTATGAGAATGACACTCGCAGATGGTTTTATAACAAACAGTTTTTGAGCTCCCACAGTTTTTCACGAAGCGGGTGTTTCTGGCACTCCATTTAATTGGTGAGATCTGTATCTATATCTACGTTTTTTTCTTTAACACAAAGCAACCTTTGTAGGTTTGGTATCTGTTCTGTGATTTGTAAGACTCTGCTCATCTAATTTTGATCTTATCTTACTAAATCAAACGTGCTATTGCAATGGTATACTATTTGAAGGGCTGTTATCATCTTGTGTTTAAGCACTAACGCTCTGATAACACTCTCGCCCTGATAATGGGTAGACAGAAGCTTGAGATCTGACACTAGTCTAGCCAAGGGGACAGTTCATTTCATCATGTTACCCAGTTACTTGGTTGTGGAGGTTAGATAGACAGTCGCTCCTTGTAAAACTCTGGTACTCAGCTGAATTCGGTTAGACTGGAAGCAGAACCAAACATAGTTGTAAAAGGCCTAGGCAGATTGATTACTCTGATAACATTAATAACACTGATGTCATCATTTATAATATTTTTTAACCGACTTCAAATAAGGAGGAGGTTTCTAATTCGACCGTATATTTAAATATATGTTTTATGTGTGTTCCGGATAACTTCGACGTTTATGAACCGATTTTGATGATTCTTGTTTTGTTGGAAAGTAGATATCCCAAGGGTAGTACCATGATAAGGAAACCAGGATTCCAGGGAGCTTTAAATATTATAGGCATACATATAGTGATTTTGGTATTTTTGTCAACAATGCAATCATTTACACTCAGAAAGTGTCATTTGGTGATATGGATCTTTAAGTATGTCACGGGTATAAGATATATCGAACAGCTAACCGACTATGATGAAGCAAATACTTATAAATAAATGGTACTGATGAAAATGGTAACATCGAACTGATCTGATGATGAAGCCGGAAGGTAGGCACTGGAACTCCGTATCGTCATGAGATTTACTTTGGCTATAAATGATTTTCATGTTATTTAGAGGTACCTACCAAAACTAAAAAAAGATAAATAAAAATATTTTGAACAAAAAATCAAACCGACTTCCAAAACAAAACACAACAAAGCGAAAAATAACTTTCATTTCCGAAGACGGTGTCGAAAAACGGAAAACAATAGGTACCAAAGACACCGACATCGGAAAAGAAAGTTATTTTTCGCTTTGTAGTGTTTTGTTTTGGAAGTCGGTTTGATTGTTTTGTTAAAAAGTTTTTTATTCTGCCACTGTACAAAAATTTGCCTGCTTCAAAACATTTGGGCCTTTTTAAATTGTTTATTCGATTCTGTAATTTCATTATTTTTATTTAAAAAAAAGGGTAAACACGACAGGTAGGACGCATTTCGGTGGTCACTCTAATGAAGCAGTTCAAAGAGAAAGGGACTCTTGACGACTGACAGGAAATCATCCGCAATTCCAGCATTTCATATTTGGTCCAGTAAATAATAATTGAAATTTAAAAAGAGTGAAATCAATTTAGGGCGCACGGTTGCGCAGTGATTGAGTGATTGACTGCTGCGCTGCGTGGCGCGGGTTTGATTTCCGCACGGAACAAATATTTGTATGACCTACAGATAGTTGTTCCGGCTCTGGGTGTTGTGTATGTGAGTTTATATATTTGTATACGCTCCCACGATACAGGTGAAATTCCTAGTATGGGGCAAAGTTTTTTTAATAAAAAAAAGATTGGACATCAGAATAAAATGCATCCGTTTCCGCAATGGCCAACGGCATATTGAGTTTTTAATTTTCATATATGTAGATAGGTTCGCGTTAGGCCATTATTTCACCTGGTGGTATGTGATGTTGTGGTCGACGATGAAGCTTGCTTGTCTCGATCTATTCACAGCCTGTATTTATCAGGACACACAAACTCCGGCAAGGACTTCCACTCCGTACACGGGAAAAGATGCTGTATTATTTTATTGAAGTTTATTAACAAAATCTTGCTTAAATTTAAAGTTACTTGGTTAATACCGAACAAATGAAAATATAAATTTTAAATAAATATTACCGATTTTCAAATAATTACTATTTGGGCAGTCGATGTGTCACAGACTTGCGATTGCAGCAGTCCCGCAGCCGTATTGCGTAAGTGAATACAGACGGATATCTACATCACGTCATTCATCTCGTATGTGATTGATCGATTTGATAGCAGTCAAACTCTTTGCGTTGCCGTATTCACTTACGCAATACGGCTGCCAGGTGATTTGCCGTCATTTATTAAAGAGTTCCTTTGAATATCTCCAAAGTTCTTAATCAGATCTTCACATAATTAAATGGGACCAATTCGGAATCGTACTATTCCAAGCAAAAAAAAATTGGACTCCAATTGACTGAGAAATCGGTAAACATACATAAAAAAATACATACAATCGAACATGGAACCTTCTCCTTTTTTTAACCACAATATAGTGGAATATATCCATTATTTTGTACCGATGGCGCATTGCCACATGTCTTTTATTCCAATGATGAAATGGACTTCACGGAATTAAATTGTGCAATTATTTCAACGCACCGAAAATGTAACCAAAACCAAATCAAATGAAATCTTTCATGTTTCCATTGGAATCGTACACCGCATCGTTAAAAACGATGTTTGGAATGCGGCCTTAAGCGAACATTGATCTAATGAAATACCAACCTCTCAATTTGTTGGCATACCTTCAGTCCGGGCTCTACCGTTGTATTGCACAGTGCATTACTTTGTTTGAAAATGCTCTGCTATGCTAAATGCTGTAATATTTTGTTGCCATGTTACAACTCTTCAAAGAAGTTCTTTCTCACTATCTCCTATTAGGATTTCAAGGGAACGCTTTTTGTAAACTTCAAAGCGGAACATAACTCTCTGTGCTCTTTACTCCTTCCACTCCTCTTTACCTCAAGGATCGTTTTCAGTTTATCTGCCATTCCCACACGAAATCTCGTCATCAGATAACTTGCGACTTAAAATGCCAATGCATTCCTCAACTTTTATATGGATAAATCTTTTACTGTCTAGGCTGCTCGTCTGTGGAATGCATTTCCTGGCCCAATATAACGTGCTCAGTCGTTGCCTGTATTTAAAAAAAAACTCATCAAGGAACATTACCTATCTATCGCTGTAATTGTGTTCTTGGTTTTTTGACATAATGTGCTATAATTGTCGTATATCATTTATTTTCATTGCTTATATTATATTAAGTATGTATGTATTTATGTATCTATTATATAGCTTATGTATGTATTTGTGTTGAATTAATGTATCTATATTATGTTCATTGTAGGTATTGTCGCACCACTGACAATCCTATGTCATGTCCAGGTAATCTCTGTCCATTCCAGGTTGCCTGGAAGAGATCGCGGAATGCGATAAGGCCGCGCATTGTATGTTTTAGTATTAAGTTTCTTTTTTTTTGTTTATTATGATGTACAATAAAATGTATATAAATAAATAAAATAAGTATATAACTCTAAGTTAAACTGAGAAGTTGCACTTTTAGCTGCCACAATATGGCAGCAATCTCGATCTCACCCAAGACCAATTAGACAAGCTTGAGCGAATTCAAAATCTCTGTATCAGGTTCATATTTGGCTTGCGCAAGTATGACCATGTTTCTGAATTTCGAATCAAGCTCAAATGGCTTCCTATTCGCCTTCGCCGGAATGCCCACATACTTTCTCTTATATATATGCTCTTTAATCCTTCTAGTCCATTTTATCTTAAAGAACGCTTTCAGTTCCTCTGCGACACACATTCTCGGTCCTTGAGATCATCGGAGAACCTAAAATTAAGCATTCGTACATTCCACATTCATTCTTCGACAAATCTTTCACGGTTCAAGCAGCTCGTTTGTGGAATGCATTACCTATTGAGGTGAGGCGTGCGCAAACATTTCCCACATTTATGAAAATGGTGAAGGAGCATTTACGTTCTCTGTAACTATTATTCTCCTTTCTCTGTTCTATATTTGATATTTATTAGTATATTATTTTATTTGTATGTATGTAATGTCTAAGTTATATTATTTCATGATAGTTTTTGTACACCGACAACCCTATGTCTACCTCCTCTCGTTCAGTCTATCCAAAGTTTGTCTGTAAGAGATTGCCCTGTGCGATAAGACCGCCCATTCTACATTTATCTTTATAAATGTTTTGTTCTGTAATTATTTAAGTGGTTTACAATAAAGTATATAATAAATAAATATGGCAACATTGCCAACATTTACGTCACAACCTTGCCAGTAATCTTTACGAATGACATCTTTTCAACGCACTTACGTCATCAGTACGTCTTTGGTGAACAAAACGAAATTAGTAGTAGCTCAGCTTTGAAACTGTCAAAATAGAGGATAAATTCCATCATTCAACCGATGGATGAATAGCAGTGTATCGTCCCACCATAGTTTACAACTTGTTGGTCGAGACGGGAAATCAAATAAACCTCGTAATCGATAGACCGACGGCCTACAGCAATACTTTTGTATATCATAGAATTTTCACATAGAATCTCTGCAAGGTTTACTACGGAAAGGCGAAGCCTTAGCAGTGACAAAGTAACGATTCAAGCTTATGTGTATTTCCCTAATTTTCTTTTTTGTAAAATACTTTTTATCTTTGCGGAAACACCAAAATGTCTCTTTGACAGCAGTTATTTTAAAATATAGCTTTTTTTTAACCCTCGACGGAAAAAGAGGGGTGTTATAAGTTTGACGTGTGTATTTGAGTATATGTGTTATTGTGCATCGTGTCTGTGGCATCATAGCTCCTAAACGGGTGAACAAATCGGCTCATCCGGTTGATGAATAAATTCGGTTTCGTTTTTTGTTTTAAGTGAGTTTATTGAGAGTGTTCTTAGCTATGTTTGATGAAAATCGGTTAAGCCGTGTTAAAGTTATGGGTGTTTTACTGTTTGAATCAGAGTGTTTTCGCAAGATATCGTGTCATAATTTTGTATTCAATAGATAATCGATCGAAGCGTGTCCACTACTAGATAAATTATGTAGCATAAAATAAAAGTGTGTCAAGGATTTATTTTTAATTTTAAATTTCTTTGTATCCGTGAAATCTTACTGGAAAGGTAGTAAAACTTACCTTCGTTCATTACTATTACACTGTGCGTGCTATTCTCATACATAATTATTGAATTCGCAAAATATATTCTTGGTAGTTAATTATTAGGTTAATCGCAGATACTCAACAAATTAAAAGTTCACCCACAGGCTATTTAAAGAAAGACACCAATAAAGTTCTCTTGTGGACTTCCTCCATTTATTATGCATACCGCGCCTCTTTGTAATCGGACAAAGATTTTTCAGTCATGAGCAACTTCCAAGAATCCCTTTGGAGTCTTTGATGAACATACTTTTGTTGTTTAAATAAGACTTCGAATGTAAATATAGCTTGTTTAGTCGGTTTCGCGGTTTGTTGTGAGACTACTGAATGCTGATAAAACTTTTGCAACATAAGATTTGAAGCGGGCGGAATGATTGTTCCAAATACAGTTGATTAAAAATTAATGTAGTGTAAGCAGTAGAACAAAAATGTAAGCTGTGGCCGTCCACTTTTTATAACTAGACGCTTCAGTGAGTTTTGATTGTGTGTACGAGGATCGAATTCTCAAATCAATTGTGTGAATAGGTATGATTATATTGGATGATATTAGGTTGTTTGTGTCATTTATTTCTTTCTTGCGTAACGCTTTCTATTTTTTAGGAAAATTCCCAACGTGGTGGCACTGATAATATACTAGCATACAGGTGCCTCATCCCATACAAAGAAACCGTGCCAACGTAACTAGCGGTTTTCGTCTGATTAAGATGATTATTTTAATAAGTACTTCGATCGCGTTCGGTCCCGTTCTACGGTTAAAGATGGTGTTAGTAGCGACTTGCAAGTAAAAGGGTTTCTCGGTTCATGTCATTTTTTTCTTTAAATACAGAGACGATTTGTTTTATAGTATTTTTTGCAAGTTTTTATTGTACCAAAATGTGTTACAATACAAATTTAAAAATCGAGTGGCATGCCTTAGAAATTTAAAATAGCGCCATCTATTGGAATCAATTTTAAATTGTCCGTTCAAATAATCTTTGAAATGTGAATTAAGAGTCCAATATACGATAATATTGTGCTTAGGAGAGTTGAAGTTTATTTGACAATTTTTTTGATCAATTCTAGAAAATGTTAATTTTACACACAATTCGATAACGTTTCAAAGCATATTGTGCCATCCAGTGACGTTTATTTGAACAAAATATTCTTTGTTAGCGCCAGAGAGTTTGTAATTACTAGAGATAACGTATTTAAGACGCAATTTCAATATTTATTTTTTATATTCACTTTCGCACTAACAGATAACGTCATAAGCAAAAAGAGATAGATATACTTTTGTCTATGCCATCTTTTATGCCAGTGTGACCGAGGATGCTATAGATACTTATCTTTAGACATATATCAGTACTAGATCTGTGCCACTGTTATATCGATATTATCGAGTTTAGTTTAGGAGCGATCTACAAATTTGGTCAGATATCTGTAAGAATCGTCCCTGACTGCGGCTAATTTATTCTACGTTTTTTTGGGATTCTTTTACAAGTGGATATGTATTCATACAAACAGTGAACTTATACATTGTAAGATTCCAATTCCAGTCTTTCGTAATTTTTCTGCGCATTATACGCGTTGTATAATAATATTTATTCTTACCTTGCGCAAAAACGAGGTACATCATGAGATCAAATTGACAGTTTCTGGTACACTCGTACGACTGTACAAACAGCTACTGATCAATGTACTGATATATAGTATGCTAGTTCTTGTGCAAGACTGAAAATAAAGTTTACAGACGAGTATGTATATAAAAGTAATAGAATAAATAATAACAAAATGGTTTAAATATAATAATTTCATATTAAAAAGTAAAATGTGAAAATAAACATGATTCATCAACCTGTATCCATAGCCCATCTATGGATACAGGTTGATGAATCATGTTTATCAAGGGATAGCGATAGCATGATTAATTAAAATGCAGTGAACACAAGCGAGAATATGGTGAAGTTGTCCAGTTAGCTCGTTTTATATTCTTGATCCACTTATTTCTTAAATAAGTACTCTTAGGAAACCTGTGCACAATCAATATTAGATTAATATTAACAAATGGCAAATAAACTTTATGAAATAAACTAAATTAAGTAAAATAAAAATACTGTATCGATAAATCTTTCTTGTGACTTTTGTCACATCTCTAACATCAGAACGTAAGTAAGTACGTAAACTGTTAAATCTATGTCAGCGAACGCATAATAGTTAATTATTTCACTAAATATAATGGTATAAATGATACTATACGTCCTCGATGTATTTAGAACTAAGATTCCTTTATTACGGACAGCGTATAAATTGTATTCCTTGCACAATAATTTCAATATGCTAGTCGTTAACTCAGCTGTGGAAAGATATCCTTTGATTATGTTTTGTTAATACACTCATTCTACTCTTGCAACCGATAGCCACACACGACATGGTTCATGCAGATAATTAATCAACAAAATTCTTCCTGATATAAACGAAACAAAGGCGTGAAAACAGCGAAAAACTTTAATTAGAGTTGCTAACCAATGGGTTACAACAGTGTCTAAAAAGTTATCTCTTTGACGTTCAGGATGGTAGCGTTTGTCTCTTTTTATTTCGAGTTTTTCCATAAGCAAGAACGAAAGAATTGACAGTTTCTTTTTCGTCGTAAATACGTTATCTCTAGTAATTACAAACTCTCTGGTGGTTATATATTTTCTTGGAATTCAAACATGCTTTTTATAACCATGCAGCTTCATATTAACTTGCGTTCGTATGGGTTGCCCAGCAACTAATAATAGATTTTCAAGCACATCTTGGCTACGATTAAGGTGAAACTTGGCGTATTTATGTAACTTTTGGAAACATTTAAATAAAATCGAATTATGAAGGTGGTGTCATGATGGAGCCGGAAGATGGCGGTAGCAACTCCTGGACCACAAAAGATAGCACCATCGTGTTTGAGGTTATTGGATATAGTATTGACAAGTGATATTATATGTCGCATCAAGGCTGGCCGATAGATGTAAACCATCGGGAAGTCAGGATGAGACAGGTTAAGACATCGCGTGTGGGCAGGTAGAATCATGAAAATGAAATCACACAAATTATTCGATACACTGGGTTTGTTCAAATAGCCACAATTCACAGTTACAATCTTGCTTACTATATTTCGGATCGACACCGATTCTACGACGTGTTAGCTCTAAGGTGGTCAGTACTCAACTGCTATATTCTGTTGTCCCACCACGCAAGCGGGTAGAAAAAGCGCGCCTATGCGTAGTTGTTCTTGCTTTGCCGCCAGATGGCGTGCTTGCAATTTGTTTTGACATCCGTACTATTGACCAAACCCGACATATATATTTCGTAATCAAGCTTGTTTTAAAAAATCTTTTAATTTTTTTTTTTTTTTTCATATTGCAACTATTTACACAGGTACCTATCATTATCTTATTAACAGGTTTGGGTATTTTACCCCTTAAATGGGTAAATCTTGGTGTTCATAATCCCCATACATAATGTTTATTATTGCTCCAAGTTTCAACTCAAACGGCTTGAATATACGTAATTGTTTATTGGATGAATAAAATATTTTGCCGAATATCCGTGCTGAATTCTCGAACAGTGTGTTGATTAAAAAAGGTACGTTTAAATAAGAGAGTAGAGTAATAATGTACAGCTTTCGGAACTTAAATGTAATACATCTCTTTGTACCAATACATCTCGTGTGTTTTCCAAAGGTACTGTCAGTTGTCACTAAATTTTTTTTTAAACAGTTTGGCTTCTTTAATAAGTTTTGTCGTACATTTCTTTATTTTATTTCAATTACTTGCTATACTTACAGTTTGCACCAAATCGTACAGCAAGCCACCACTACACATATAATAACACTTATACACTAAAAACCTTTAACATTGTTTTGCCATTGAGAATAAATATGTCGACGCCAGACATTAAGTTTAAGGCAATTATAACTTAAATTTCGATTCATGTCTAGATTGCATTTCTCAATTTCTACTAAAGAATATGAAATTTTCAAGGGTCATGCGTAAGCTGCTAAACAGATTTAGATTTAAACTATGTCCTGGACACTTAGGACTATTTTAGTCCTAGTAAATGTAGAAGTTTGCCCAGGATGCGAGTAAAACAGGTGCCATACAGTACACTTAAACAGAAAACAAAAATGAAGCACCTATAGTAAATTTAAAACTTAGTGACATCTACAGTAACAAGAAGTAGGACGCCAAGCTATTTAGTGGCCTCCGTACATGGTACCTTCATGTCTATAAATCTTAATTTCTCCCCAACAAGCCCCGTGAGCCAGTAAGGTCAAATGAAACTAAATGAGCTCTTTTAGCACCTCCAAAGTGACCGGTTTATGTTAAAAGAAAGTGACATTTATCCTAATCGAACTTACTTGGCGAAGTTGCGTGCCAACCTAATAGTTTGGGTTCTGCTCTTTTGAAATTGGAACGAAAAGGTGTTTCGAGTTTTTTTTATTAAACAGACTGTATACATATCGAACTTACTTGGTGAAGCTGCGTGCCGACCTAACACTTTGGGTTCTGCTCTTTTGAAATTGGAACGAAAAGATGTTTCGAGTTTTTTTATTTATTTAACAGACTGTATAATGTCCTAGCATATTTTTCGTCTACGGTGTTCTGAAGTAGCAGTAATATTTTATTCGTACTGAATCTTAACGAATAAATACAGGAAGAAAAACAATTTTTTCATGAAACACTTCGTTGCTACCAATGAACTCATTTGTTTCAATCACTATTAAAAAAAAAAACAAAACACCCGACTGCTTAAAAAGCTTTCGCGAGCTGGCTGACCAAAACCAGATGTATCCTCCGACTGCACAGCATGATTTTCTTCTTGTTTACGTGTGTTTAGTTTGCTTTTTAAGCAGTCAGGTTTTTTGATTTTTGTTTTTTTTTTAATTTATAACTTTTTAGTTAACATATTTTTTCGAATTAGGTACATTTAAACATCTAGGTGTTATATATTTGAAATCACCTCTTAAAATCCTTTATATTGATACCCCACACGATGGGGTTAAAAGTGAAAAAAAAATAGTCATCCACAATATGGCATCCAAAAGCCGCCATTTTTCTATTTACCAGTTTTAATGTAGCCAGTGACACTTGCAGGGTTAAGACGAATTGATTGACGTAAGAATCATCAAAATCGGCCCACGCGTTTGGTCTCTAGAACGCCATATAGGAACAAACATACATAAATACATAGACTGATAAACACATAACCCTCCTTCGGTAGTCGGGTAAGAACACTCTCGGTAGTTCGCCAAACACACAGTCTTATTACAAAAAACGAAATAAACCATGGTTTAAACCTGTACTATCAAGTCCAGGCTTATCTGCAAAACCATGGTCTAAATTTGTTCGTATTACAAAACTCAAAAAAACCGTGGTCTTCTTAGTACCGTCATTTGAACCATTGTCTATACATCAACCACAGATTAATACAAATATCATTCGTTCACCATAATATCATTCACTTGCAACGTTCCGTATGCCCAGAAAAGAAAACGTTTTCATAATTATGATAAGGATTAAATAATGTTTAGGAGTGTTGAAAATATTGAGACTTTGTTATTTTGCATGGATATAAACATTTGTTATTTAGCGATTGAAGTTTTGTTTAGATTTAAGCAAATTACTTAAATTCTTAATAATTACTAGTAATACATCTACGTATGTGTAACGAAACGTAACATTCTCGCGCGTATAACATTAAACAAAACCATCGCAAGCTGAACAAAGTTCACTAAGCTTTGGAATGTTTAAGTTATCGAAGTCTCTAATAGAACAATTGCCTCTTTGTTAATAATGTATTTAATAATATATTGTGACGGACCAACAAAAAAATTGAATTGAGTATTGGAGTACCGAGGAAAAAGTAATATCCTCAATAATTAATTAAATCAACCATGTTAATATCCATTTTCAGGTAAAAACAACACAACACAATAAAAAAGATGCTATAACCTAAAAGAGAAATTTGACAGATACGACTTAGACCATCGTTAAACTAGGGGCCGCCGAGGTTTAGCGTTAGACCATGATTTGGACTATGGTTTATCGCTAAACCATTATTTGTAATATCATTTTGGTGTAAACCACAGTTTATAGAGATTTAAACCTGGGTTTTTAGTTAAACCGCTTTTTGTAATAAGACTGACAGTGTTTTTCATGAGATTATCTCGAATTCGACTCCGTTGTACCGTTGTCTTTGTATCTCGACTCGCAGGCGAGCACCAAACAAAATGGAAATTCCATTATTTTCTTTTGATCTCCTACCCTTTATGACACCGTGGTATTTAATGTACATAGTTTTAGGAGGAAGTTCTTTGAGTTTCTGCTTTATGCTCTTTACAGTTTAAGTTTGCCGAAATAGTTAAATTGGATGGATAACCGTACTCACCGTTTTTGTGTACGAAATGAGAATACAGACCAGTTCATATTATTATTTCAAATCTCTTTCAATGACAGTTGAAAACAGTAAGTGATTGATAGAGGCAACTTCAGCTCCATATATTTTTATTTTCGGCAAAGTAGTGTGATCTTGCTTTGTTCTAAACAAAAGTTCGAGGTTAGATACTGTCAATGTTTGGTTATATTGTCGTGTAAGTACCTACTTTCTAGTTTTTCTTACCCTTTTTATGTTCCTAAGGAACCCTTAAAAGCTTTTTAAGGTCTCGCTGACCGGACAGAGTTGATGTTGACGTAATTTATTTTATTAGTTTTAGTAGAAGTCTGTCGTAAAGAAAGTTAGTGTTGCGCTGATTTAAGTCGCTTTTTGTGTTTATTAATTGAATAGGATTAGTTTTAATAAAAAATAGCAGCAAATAAGCAGTCGGGTTTTTTGTATTTTTTAACTACCTAACTTTTTTTATTTACAACTTTTTAGTATATTTTTTTTCGCCCTACAAAATGTCGCCCAAAATCCGCCATATTTTTCTTTGCCAATTTTTATGTACCCAGTGACACTCGCAGGGTTAAGACGAATCGATTGACGTTAGAATCATCAAAATCGGCCAACGTGTTTGTTCTCTAGAACGCCACATAGGAACAAACATACATACATACATACAAACATACAAACATACATACTTACATACATAGACTGATAAACACATTACCCTCCTTCGATAGTCGGGTAAAAAAGAAGGTACATCTACGTCTTTATAAAACCATTTTTAATTAGTCCATTTTTAATAATAAAGGCCCAGAGCAACCAACAAGCTATGTCTTAATAAATCTCTGTTACATTGATTTAATCTCCAGCAAAGTAAACTTAATATAAGTAATATCCTGAGAAGAAGGGCAAGCGAAAAGAAATAGCGAACTGTTTGTGCTAAGGATCTAATCATGAAGAATAAACAGTGCCCTATATTAAACAGGACATACATTCAATCTCATTCTCATTCAATAGTCAGGAAATTGTCTATTAGCTTACTCTATGTGCACAGATTAAATATCGTTCTTCCATTCGCTTCGAATCAATCAATGGGATAAATCGACATTTATTGATTAGGTAAATATTCGAGTTGAAAACTTATAGGTTTGCCAAAGCTTTGCCCTTGAATACGGGCAAAGTAAATAAATGGGCCTGTCTTTTGACCTTTGATTAAATATTCGTCAATTAGGCCATCCCAATTCGATGAAAAAAATCTGTTGATTTTAAAAAAATCGCCAGATTGTAGTAGTGTCGTATTTTTTCAATGTGTTTATGACAACCCGATTGGACTTCATGAAATAAAAATACTACAATAGCATTATTATTATTTTGAATAATGTTTTCTATATTTTATATTTTCGGTGTATTTTTATTTTAATTCAAAATTGTATGTTATCGTTGCGTTAAAACGTTTTATTTTTATTTAATAACGCTACATTATTATCATAATCATCATCAGCCTATTAATGTTCCCACTGCTGGGACACAGGCCTCCTCTCTGTGAGAGGAAATGGATCGTAATCCACCACGCGGGCCCAGTGCGGGTTGTTGGATGTTACATGTCATCGAAATTATGGTTCTAGGACAAGCCGGTTTCCTCACGATGTTTTCCTTCACCGTTTTGAGGAGCAGTGGTGCTGAAATAATTTAATAATAATTTACACAAAGTAAAGCGACTGCCCGGGTTCGAACCCACGACGTACGACACGTAAGTCGCGGCCGTTACCTCTGTGCCACCACTGCTCAGTGATTTTTATTATGCATTATTGTTCTTTGGTGAATATAGATTTAAATACTATCTGTTAATAGTACATAAGAACTTTTTGTATATTTCTGTCTTTAGAGACATGACAAGATGGTCTGATTATATATGCCCAATACGTTTAGTTTAAAAAGCACTTACAGACTAGTACTCTCATTTGTTATCTACCATGTAAGGTAATACTAATGCATTATAGTTTATTACATACGGTCCTAAGCGCATTCCCTCAGGCACTATAAAATGCACTCTATACGATATTGAAGTAATCGTAAAATAAAAGTTTCCCATCCATTTTGTAAACTACTTTGTTTATCGTACTAGCATATTTTTATGGTTTTCGTCTTTCAATTTCAAATTACTACTGGAACGGAAAGTTTTCTCAATACTTTTTGATAATAACTTCGACTTTTGACTGAATACTGGTATTCAGCTGTGGTTAGACTGTAAGCTGACACTAAGGGCTATTTCAATTTAGACCTTTGGCTTCGGATTGCTGCGGCGCCGCAACGCTGCGGGTGGTCCCTGTATATACCAAGAGTGTGCAGCGACTAAGTGTTGTTTCCATATATAAATTATATGGAAAAAATTAACCAATCGTGCGCAGTACGACAAAAGCTCCACTACGGCACCGCAGCAGTCCGACACCAAACGTATAAATTTAAAGAGCACAAAAATAGTTGGGAAAAGGCTTGGCAGATTGACTTTGACTCTTGAACTTGTGCAAGCATCGTTGTTATCAGAAAACGATAGTCTAACTAAAAGACAATGTTGACACAATCGGTGCACAACCTTAAATGCATTAGTCACTGATAAATGAATCCAAGAATTAATCTTTGACCACATTATCAGTGTATTTTCTTAGTTTCTCATTCAGTTTGGCAAGTTTATCTGAATAAGTTTCATAGTGTCGACTATCGACTAAGTCTCGCTTAAACTTTATTCAAGATACACAAAATTGATTCGAGACACGGCTTCTGAATCCTTTATAAATTCCTGAGATGCGGCGAAGTTTCCCATCGTGTTGAGTTTTCCTTCTCCAAGTGCAGAACAAGTTTTACAAATGTGGTGAAGACGCCGCAAGCTCTTCACGACAACGCTCTGCAAATATTTAAGTAATGATGTCAGTGGCCGATAAAATGAGAATTTAATATGTACATACTATATATTAAATGCTCATTTTTCCTATCGACACTTCCAGGGGAAATCTATGAAGATTTAACAAGAGAGAGAGTCTTATTTCACAGTAATAATTGTTACTTGCGGCTTCGCCCGCGTGGTATGTTGATAAAAGTATGATAGACATATGCTTCTCCAAGTTCTAGGCTTTATATGTTAAGCTTGAAAACGTAACAAAACAAAAGAGTTACTTTCGCATTCATAATATTACTACTCATGGATAGTATGCCTTCAGAAATCTTCATGTGATATTATACCTTGTTTCAACATTAAATCCCTAAACATGCATATTGCAAAGCTTTGGGATCTACCTTTATTATGAGAGTAGGTATAATTAAAAAGCAATGGTAGTCGTTAGCATATACATACTTTTCTCTTTACTATGCAGATTCACTTCGTTTGGAGTTTGACCCAATCTTTCCTTATTCTTTTTTCAGAATAATTAACTTAATTATTTTAATGGGTCCTTTGCTGCCCGACTAAGAATTGATCTCCACAAAGAGATTATATCAGGCAAAGGCATTCAACTTTTCATTTATTATCAGTACACTAACCGAAGAACAAAAATGATTTCAAATGGTACGTTGTTTTGTTTGAAATATAGTACTTACATGCCAATTATCATATATCATTAAAAAAAAAAAATTAACCCGCTTTGTTCCCGTTCCCGTGGAAATACAGGGATAAAAAGTAGCCTATGTTACCCGGGGATAGAGTAGCTTCCCAACGGTGAAAGAATTTTCGAAATCGGTCCAGCCGTTTCGGGGTCTATAAGAAACATACATACATACTTTCTCTTTTATATATATAGATATATCAGCCTGTAACTGCCCCACACTGCAGGGCAAAGACCTCTTCTTATCCAGAGAAGGCACTAGCGTTTAAAACCACTCTTTCTCAAGCTGGTTGGCGATTTATATTGAAGTCGCCAGATTTCCTCCTCACGATGTTTTCCTTTACTGTTATCAGCGTATTAGGATAGCTGGTATGGATGCTAAAAAACAACAAAATACAATTAAAGATTAAGACCATGCAATAGATACTGCTAACTAGGCTATTAAAATAATTTTCAATAGCGTTCTCTACTTAGCACTTTGCTCCAGAACATTCCCTAATACCCACATTTTATAATATTCCATATTAATTAACTCATTTAGAAACACTTTACTAAAAAGAAAACGACTTTATGAATAGGATTTATCTTATTACAATTTTTAATTACTAGAATAGTGTCTTCCATTTTTAATGTTCACATAATTAGTTGGTCTGAGGACTGTTTTTCTCCGCAGGTGTATTTTTTTCAGAGGTTGTTTTTAGCATAATTGAGCATCGAAGTTAACTTGCCAAATGTCTGCTTCTTATCAGTACACTAACCGAAGAACAAAAAATATTTCAAATAGGTACGTTGTTTTGTTTGAAAGATAGTACTTAGATATCAATTATCATATAATATATATATCAGCCTGTAACTGCCCCACACTGCAGGGCAAAGACCTCTTCTCATCCAGAGAAGGCACTAGCGTTTAACACCACTCTTGCTCAAGCTGGTTGGCGATTTATATTGAAGTCGCCAGATTTCCTCACGATGTTTTCCTTTACCGTTATCAGCGTATCAGGATAGCTGGTATGGATGCTAAAAAACAACAAAATATAATTAAAGGTCTAAAACCATGCAATAGTTACTGCTAACGAGGCTATTAAAATAATTTTCAATAGCGTTCTCTACTTAGCACTATGCTCCAGAACATTCCCTAATACCCACATTTTATAATATTCCATGTTAATTAACTCATTTAGAAACACTTAACTAAAAAGAAAAAGACTTTTTGAATAGGATTTATCTTATTACAATTTTTAATTACTAGAATAGTGTCGGCCATTTTTAATGTTCACATAATAAGTTGATTTGAGGACTGTTTTTCTGCGCAGGTGTATATTTTCAGAGGCATAATTTTATTGAGCCTCGACGTTAACTTGCCAAAGGTCTGTTTTTGTATCAGATAATATTGGATTTCTGCCGTAGGGTATTAATCGAAGTATCAGCGCATTATAATAGGCAATTTAAAAGGTTTTGCGTATCTCTAGATGTACTCGCATTATTAAAATAATTCTGGCTGGTAGGTACAATAGCATTCACTCAAACTACTTTTTTATTTTTTATACCAAAAAGGCGTTATTTATTTCGACCTGCCAAGTGTTCACGCTTGGCGTTTCTTGAGTCGGGTCCATATTTTGTATCACTCTTGTATATCAAAACTTCCGTCGCTTGTCACCATGTCAACAACATGTCATGATCGGTTAGTTTGGTGCGACATAATCGTATCATTTCGCGTTATCGAGGGTATACGAATCACCTTTTCTTATGAATTGTTAGTATTAAATTCACGTGAACAGAGTGACCACGTTGCTATCATTGAAGAAAAGAGTTCGTTTTTTTGGTAAAAGAATTAGCAACATAGTATAGTCATTTCGGTAAGTGAATGCCCTTTTCAAACCGGTTTATTACAGCTAGCTTCTACATGCGGCTTCACAAGTAACAGGCAGACACGCTTTCGCATTGGATATAGATATAATTCGGTATTTGACTTTGGTATTGCTAATTAAAACACCCACATGTTTAAAGACGATTAATGCGTCGAAATCTTGCACTAATGCAAGCGGCGAGAATGGATAGGATCATCTCTACGAGACTTATGATAACAAACACGAGCCCCGGCATCGTCCTCGACAGACCGAAATCATCGAAGCCGATTTCCAATCTCAAATAAAACCGCCATGTCAATTCTCAATGAATTATTCAAAGCGTATTTAGAACAATGCTCGTAATAAACATCGTTCATTAAATTTGAATACCTACGCAACTAAATGATTCTGTCCAGATTTCCGCCACATTCTATTATTATATTGTAACGTAAGCAATGTGGGCTTTTATTTATACAAACTTTTAAACAGCAGTTTTGGACTAATCTAAGACGTTCATAAATATGATGCCTCTGTGTAGGATCGTCGCTATATTTAGCTTATTGATACTTGCTGCGCCTTTTTAGGGTTCTGTACGCAAAGGGTAAAAACGGGACCCTATTCCTAAGACTCCACGATACGTCTGTCTGTCTGTCCGTCTATCACCAGGCTGTATCTCATGAACCATGATAGCTAGACAGTTCTAATTTTCACAGATGATATATTTCTGTTGCCACTATAACAACAAATACAAAATAAATAATTAAGTGGGGCTCCCATACAACAAACGTGATTTTTTTGCCTTTTTCCGATAATGGTACGGAACACTTCGCGCGCGAGTCCGACTTGCACTTGGCCAGTTTTTAGCTATCCTATTTTACCTGGTAGAATGGATTCTGGGTTTTACAGGTGCGAACGAGTTGGCCGCATTCATTATTCATGTCCAAGAACCCCAATAAGTGTCACTGAGTCAACAATTGTTCTTGAAAAACTCAAAGGCTTCGAGAATCAAACAAATTTGAGTCCGTTAAACAAACTTTGTACTTATCATCATGATTATTAAACATGAACGAAAAACGTCGTGAAACATTTAAGTATGCAATCTCGGTAACAAGTGGCGGAATAATTATTTCGGAGTCGCCGGTCCCATTTTTGTGAAAAATATTATTTAAAGAAAAATGTCCGTTAATTTAGCGGCAAACACAGTACATGTACACGTCAAAGGTTCCCGTTCTGAGTGAGGCATCCGTATCTTATCTAAGGGATGTCCAATAGAGTGGCGTCATCATTGTGTCGCGGGCATTGTATGTCAGTTGCGTTTCAATCGCAAACTGAGACAACAGGGGACAGCGAAAACTTGCGACTTGATCATTTTCTCCATTATTTTAATACAGAATAAATTATAAGGTATCGTGACCTAGTCAGATTTTAAAGTAGAGAGACTCACTCCATTCTTACTCGTGATAAGATGAGTTTGTTTTGTTTTTTTACTGCTTTGTAATCATGGGGCAATTTATAAAGAAAGTGTCATCTACAGAATGTGTTTTATTAGTTCTAGTGTAGTTTACAAATACAGACTTAGTCAAAAAGGTATCAGTGTGGTAGTTACAGTAGTTATGAACAGTATTCATAAAGACGCGGCCCGTGCGACGTGTATAGTATTCCGTGCTATTGAATAGTGTCGATGTAGCGGCCTCGCAACAACTTCTCTACTATCTGTTTCGTTTCCCGCCAGCGAGACAATTTAACTTGACAACGTGGACTCTACAACAAAGGCTGCTCGCTCTATTTAGCGCTCAGCCTCTGCCAATGGGAGAGTCGTTCATATTAAACGCTTTTCTCGCGCTTAAGTTTGGTTGAAACTAAACCAAAGTAATATTTTACTTGATGGTTGATTAAGTTTCTAGATTGGACATCAATTCAAAAGATTCCGATCAAACATCTACAACTAATTCAAGTTGCTTCCTTCGCTTTTCCTTCAGTAAAATGCATTTTCTTTTTATCCCCAAACTAGTCCTCTGCTCTCAATAAGATTTGCCAGTTCAACAACCGAATAAACATTTATTCGGCGTTTAACGTTAAAAAGGAAGTCCAAACACCCTTAATCGTGCAAATACTAGATGTGCGAGATTCGAGTGAGTCGTTACGTCGACGTTACCGTGTGATGTGGAGGAATATTTGTAAGCGTTCTTTGTATGATCGGGAACGAGTGTAAACACGGCACGGGTGCGCGGCGCGCGGCACCGGGCGGGGAGAGCGCGGCACTCGGGCGGCCGCCGCCGCGCGCTCCGCCCGCACCATGTCGGTGCGCGTAGACCATCGCGACCGAGACAGGTTCTCGAGGCATTCTTCGCGTGCTTCCGTGGATCTCGCTTTTCCAAGTAGTTCAACGCGCGACCACTCGTTTCGCTCGGTGCATTCGGCGCGCGTGCCGCGAGCAGCTAGCGATGACTTGATGGTGCCCGTGCGCACGCTGCGCTCAGCGTCATGTCGCGTGGCTCCAGGCGCGCCGCACCGGCTGCGCCGCCACCACTCGTCGGCCGCAGAGTGCGAGCGCGCGCGCCGCTCCACACGCCGTCACACGCTGGAGCTGCCCAACAGCCGCGGGCCCAGCGTCCGCAGCCGTTCCCCCGAGCCACCGCCGCCACCTCCCGAGCCAGAGATCCCGCCAGAAGACGCTGGGAAAGAAGCCAGAAGACGGCGCGTCGTGGCAGCAGTCGCCGCGTCATTCTTCGCGCTGGCGCTGGCGTCGGTGCTGGTGGTGGTGGTGACGCTGACCCACAGCTCTGTGCTCCGCGCACACAACCAAACGGCCAAGTACTACACGTTCTCCGTGCCGCCGCACCATCCTCTCAGTGAGCCCCGTTCATGTTGCCCCACCGTCGCCCCTCCCGCTTCGCATGCGACTGTCTCCGACCCTGAGTGCCAGGGGCTGCGAACGTCGCCGAGGCGGCTCCACTGCACATCACCGCCACCATATGCGGTATATAATATTGTCAATACACACATGAACAAACTTTCTGGGGTTCTTGATGACAAACTGCCGAGTGATCTCGTTCAGCAGCATCGCTTTCCTAAAATCTCATGTAGAAGACTCGAAAAGCTGATGGTACGATAAATGAGCACAGAAGTTAATAATGACAGGACACTCTGCCATTATTGGCTTCTGTAAAAATACCTTGATCATGTATCGTTGATGATGTTGAACGGAATCGCCTGGTTCTTTTCAAGTTGGCCTCAGTCCATACGGCCACACAAGCTACGCACGTTCGCAACCCCGTTTCTGCATGATTAGTTACTGTATAATATAGATGTCACGTGTTTGTGATGGTAAATGTTACTGTTATATTACTTTTAATTACAGCGTATCTTGTATCAAGTTCATAAGTTATGACTTGCTACAATTATTATGAACTGTCGAAAGCATACGGCGTACACTATGATATAGTGTTGAAATAATTATGGCATCTATTTCTGCCTAACTACCTACGTCTTTATGACCATACTTACGTAAATTCCATCGACTATAAATTATACGTACCTTTTACTGTTCTTGCGATATGTTTTGCAATAGGGTACCGAAGTACTTGGTTTATTGTTGTTCATCAAATTGTTTAGTGACGTTGTAAAAACTGAAGAACTTGATGTCCTAACGTAACATTCAAATTCTAGACAAGTATGCTGCACGTTTAACAGACGAAGCTAGTCCACCACAGTACA
Source organism: Orthosia cruda (assembly GCA_964057195.1). Taxonomy (NCBI): domain Eukaryota; kingdom Metazoa; phylum Arthropoda; class Insecta; order Lepidoptera; family Noctuidae; genus Orthosia; species Orthosia cruda. The sequence goes on from OZ059830.1 coordinate 22,877,800, forward strand.
ACTCAAAACTGCTTGAAATCCAACAATCGTTACACCAAATTCTACGTTTCTTATAAAATTTACTAAGTTTCTGGAACCACTCCTAGTTTTTGCACCCGGCTACGGGGATGCAAAAACTTAGATAAATAAATTAATAAGTACTCTTATTAGGCTCTAAACGGTATTTTAATGATCCTGAAATGTTACAGACGGTTAATCTTTTATAACACAACTCAAAACAAACTGATTTCTTTTGATTTTCGTTTATCGATCTGTCAAAAATTCAAAATACATTTTAAATTCAATTCCTAAAAGTTGCAAACAATAAAAATAAATACAAATATGCAAGAGCAAACCTGAAATGAAATCCGTTCCAAATTCAAATTCACATGCCACACGTGTCTCGCCGATTGTTACATGAAACACGATTAAATTCAAACAATTTGTGCTATGAACCTGAAAAAAAACAACAACATATGTTTACAAACCAGCGAATCATTTATAATCTGTAAGAAGTCCTTTTAAAACATTAATGGTAGATAATAATAATGCCATCTTAAAAGCTTACTTCCTTTTCTCGTCATAACGTTTAGATTTCCTCTCAGAAAAAGAATAAAACGTCCTATTAAACAAAGTGGGAGTTATAGAATACTGTGTCCTTGACAAACAGTTTTAATGAGGGTAAAAAAGTATAGATTTTTGAAAGAAAATACTGTGAAAAAGGTCTTCTTTTTACAAGTCACTGGCAAATAAAGTTTTCTGTTGACCTTTATGTTCTAAAACTCTTTCTGCATTCAGAAAAGAAAATTTGTTATCCGGGAATCTTTTTTTTTAAATTGTCTATAGGCTCGCGCTTGACCACTATCTCACCAGATGGTTAGCGATGTTGTGGTCGACGTTGAAGCCTTTATTTTAACCAAAACTTTAGATAAGATAAGATATTTATTTTTGTAAAACATGAGTGTACAATAGATTTGCATGGTCTTAAAATAACATTTGGTAATAGGATCTACATGTTTTGCCGTTCAGGGCATACAAAAAAAAAATTTCTTTTAGTTTATATGACTATAAACCGTTTGAATTTATATAATTAACAAAACAAAATACAATTATATAATCTACTGGCATGCAGTCATTTATAAACAATTTATAGAAAAACTTTAAAACTGAAAAAAGTACAGTTCTGAGATTGAGGAAATGTCGCAATGATAGGCACTAAGTACGATCATTTAAAAATTCTGTTTAGCTATAACATTGGCATTTGGCTATCAGGTATTTTTTTAAATGTAGTATAAATTGAGTTGTGGTCATTTGTCTAATAGCTTTAGGGATTTTATTATAAATATCTGGTGCTAAAGAGAAAATACTTTTACGCATGAGTGCCGTGGTTGATCTCACTCCCCATAATTTATTGTTATCCCGTCGATTGCGGATTGAAACATCTGATAGTTTTTTAAATAGTTTGGGATTGGTTTGAACGAAACTAGCCACTTCAAAAATAAAAGTTTCAAGGCTTAGTGGTTTTAACCAGTTATCATCGCCATTTCATTCGTGGACGTTTAGGTACTAGGTATTGTAACATCCAAAAGTTCACATCTGAAAATATCAAAACAGTTTGAAAAGACTATACTACAGTTCCGACGTGTCCACGTGGCTAAACCTCTATTATTATGAGTAAGTGATGTGTCCCAAACTTCGTATGAAAAACTTCCATCCGCGATACCTAATAATATAATCTTTGGAACAACGTTAGGTATAATGTTTCGGCCTTGTGTACATAATGTATGAACTCGATCATGATTCTTCTTCGACCGCGAAACTTTTCGAGATCACATCACTCATGTCAAAACTTATTATTAGGTAAATAGGCCATCAATAGAGAAGCCTGACTTTCGAAGTTTCGACTTTTCTTCGTGTTTTACGAATTACACTGTTGACTTTTTTAATTCAGTTTTTTTTTAATATTAAACTAGCGGACGCCTTGTGGTTTCACCCGTGTAATTCCCGTTCCTCTTTATAATATTATTATAGTATAAAGTATAATTAGCATAAAGTATAAGTATAGAGTATAGAAGTATCGATATAGATTGGCAGTCGCTCTATGTAGAATACTGGTACTCAGTTGAATCCGGTTAGACTGGAAGCCGATCCCGACATATCCCGAATATATTGGGGACGCCTTCCAGTCTTCCAGTCCAGTCAAAAAGCGAGACAGTTTGTTTAATTTTCGATTTTCGACAGACGATATCAAAAAAATTACAAAGTTCTAAATTAACTGCAAAATTCCATGAATATTTTCTATTTTCGTAATTCTTAGATCCCTTTCAATTACGTAGATCGAAGAAATGGTTTCCGTTTCATGCCATCGCAGATGTATCCCACGTTAAAATATTTGTTTATATTAAAAACATGTGATGCATTAACATTGTCTTGTTTCGCGGAAACTGTGGTCACTTTTATTACCGTATCTCCTAGAACATTGTTTAACACGACAATACAGTCCAACACAGTATTTTTGGCATGTCGTAGTAACTAGGGCTGTCAACCGTACTCTAATATAGAGTATTGTACTCTGTTTTGCGGAGGCGCATTTTATAATCTACAAAAGCAATAGAACTATAGTCTATTTATTTTGACTCTCCTATTATTTTTAACTAAACATAATGAAATAGTGACATTATAGTATACTCTATTTATTTTGACTCACTTTTTATTTTTAATTAAACAGAATGAAATCGTTACTTTTTAGTATACTCTATTTATTTTGACCCTCTTTTTATTTTTAATTAAACAGAATGAAATCATGACATTTCAGTATACTCAATTTATTTTGAGTCTCTTTTTATTTTTTATTAAACAGAATGAAATCATGACATCAGTATACTCTATTTATTTTGACTCCTTTTTTATTTTTAATAAACAGAATGAAATCGTGACATTTCACTATACTCTATTTATTTTGACTACCATTTTTTTTTTTTTTGCTTTTCTCTTGACTCTAGTCTAAGTCATAGGCGACAGAGACAGAGTCGACGATGGAGTGAGCTTACCCAGAAGAAGCCTGTATACTCTAACTTTGAAGGGATTCGGGTTGAATGCGTTCGGAAACACAGACCATTCATTCGCTGTGCGCATTATGAAGGATGTTTGGATATATATTTTTTATTAAAACTGAATGATATCGTAACATTTCAGTATACTCTATTTATTTTGACTCTCTTTTTATTTTTAATTAAACAGAATGAAATTGTGACATTTCACTATACTCAATTTATTTTGACTCCCTTTTTATTTTTAATTAAACAGAATGTAATCATGACATTTCTGTATTTTACTGAAGGAGATATTTGCTTTAATGGTGGTAAAAGAAAACCATGAAATCATTAGAATTTTCTAGTTGTCGTAGAATTATTTTAGGAACAACGAAATGTTTGTTTCCAAAAAAGTAGAACAGTAAAGGGTACTCTTTCCTATAAGACTGTACTCTTTATTTGCCCTTTCGAAATTCAGACAGGTACCCTATAACATACTCTGTTACTTCCAAAAAAAGGCTGACAACCCTAGTTATAATACGGTTATTCAACAATAGGTTTTCGAGTCTATAATATTCAATAGCAATGGCTATCACCGATACGTTTTGCCAAGCGGGGTGATTATGGCAGTTTTCCCCCAGAACCGTTCATTAAACCATATATTAGAGGAATATGTTCAGCACTGCCTGTTAATATAGGTCGATGTTGATTATGGTAATATCCAACAGGAATTTATGTATTGTATAAAAACGGTGGTGGAATGTTAGTCTGTGTGTGACGTCACTTTCGTAAACGTTCGCCAGAATTCCTTGTTTGTAAGACCGTAAGATCTAATAGTGCATAAACCTCGGCGTTATATGACTCTGAATCTATTTGTGTAGAAAGCTATTATATCATGTTCAAGGAAAAAGCTTGTCCCTCTTGAGTTTGAACTCTTTATGCGACCGAGGTCTGCTCGGGTAAAAATAGGAAAAACGACGTTTTCTGTAAATTAAACCTGTGTAGATCGATTTATCACCCACGAAAGGCCATTTTTATTGTTTGTTATCATCCAATGACTTCTCCCGCTCTGGGTGAAGCGGCCAAAAGGTCCTGCATATTAAATTTCATGAAAATCGTTGGAGCCGTTGCCGAGATTCAAATGATATATATAGATTCATATATACAAGAATTGCTCGTTTAAAGGTATTAGATTAGATAGATGAAAGCGGACATGTGTATTTACATAAACATATTCTGTTAATATTTCAACAGACTAGCTATTACTATTATCTAGATACAAACAGCGTAGTCCGAGTTAAATAATCAATATGTAAAAGAGCACCGTTTATCTCAAGATAAACATGTTGGTTATTTATAATCAAGATGTTAATCCTAATGAATGTAGAGATTATTTAAAATCAACATCTTCACTAAACCAGCTTCATAGAACTATAAATGCTGCTGAGTTGGGCTTCTTGTTAAATTTAGTAACATTTATATATTTTTTGGGTAGTATTTAAACGAGTGACTGTAAAATAAAGTTTTAAGTGACAAAAATAATTAATTAACTACTGATTAATTACGAAGTGAGCGACTGACTGCGAGTGACGAAAAATCTACAGAACAGCAACTTACAAAGATTAATTTGAGTTACTTAAAATAAAATATGAGACTCTCGCTTTGCTCGCTCACTTCAGCTACCGTCATGCCCTTCGAACCTAATCTATCCGTGTCGGGGTGGGGAGGTCAAAGTTCCCGAGCTCGCTTCGCTCGCTCTTGGAAAAATCGTCTCGATCTTAATATTGAAGTTGCCCTTTCTGTATTTCTAGTCGCTCACTTAGTAATTCAGTCGCACGGCTAGAATTTTAATATCTGAAATGAATTAATCACAACCCACTTTTTTTAAGCTCGTTCTGGATTTTATTATTAATTAATATTCGTCGTTAGTTTAGTTAATTTTTCGCTCAATCAAATTCATACCGCTCAAGTTATTACGTGTCGCTACTGGTGGCAATGGCACGCCCCTTGTGACTTCGATCCGATAAAACGGATCAGTATTTTAATATTATTGTGTGTGTGAACTCGCTCATACAACTACCTACGCCATTGCCGAATAAAAACGTATCGTACCGGACCTGTAAAACGGACAGCTGTATATTTTGTCCGATCGGTATTTTTACTGGATCGGGAATACGGTCATGTGTATGAAGTCGCTCATACAACTTCATACGTCAGCGCCGAATAAAACGTATACTATAAAACGGTGTGAACGAACACTTAAATTGCAAGCCGAACATGTCATGTTGAGAAAAGACCAGGCATAAAGATTTTAGTCGTGAAGATAATCTGCTGCATGTACTATTTCATAGCAATATGACACATTGTGGGGATAATCTGTAAGTAAGGAGGAACGTTTTATACAGCAAATATTTTTATCCAATTAAAAAAAAGCTTTTTTAAACATGGTTTTTAGCTGACCGTGCATTGACATCCAAACCAAACGTGTATGAAACATTTCATCTTAATCGGTTAAGGATAACTGCTTTAAAATTCAGTTACAAGATTTGACCCGAACATACATATAGTTCTCGCCAAACTTCTTGGTCGCCCTGAAGTTGGCTACAATGGCGGCGCAATATTACAAACTCATACAAAAACAGCACAGATCCGTGCCTTGCGCATCGGAAAACCAACTTCAGGGCGGTCCAGAAGTTTGGCGAGAACTATTCATACATTGCAAGTAAATGAAAAGGTTGTCTAAACTTCTATAATAATATTTTGTATTTTTGTATGTAACTAATAAACTTAAAAACTACTGGACCGATTTCAAAAAATCTTTCACCGTTGGGAAACTACACTATTCCCGGGTGACATAAGGTACTTTTTATCCCTGCATACTTACGGGAACGAGAACTACGCGGGTGAAACTGCGAAGCGTCCGCTAGTAAAATAAATGAGAATATAATATTAGAAAACAACTTTCGGGGCCTTGTTTGAACTGCATTTGATTTCCACCGTTTCCCGTCAGCAGTAATAATTCTGAGTCGTCGCTAAGCCCATAAATCAGTTATTGACGTGTAAAAGAGCATTTGAACATTTATTTGCTGAATAAATGCTCTGATTTATGAAAATGTGATTTTATAGACGGTTTCCTTTCGTAAAAGTTTGAGAGGAAATGGCAATTCGTGCAGTGATGCAAATGTCAGACAATTGTTTCGAGTTTATTTTTTTATTGGTGACCTATTGTATTGTATTGGTGTTTGATTTGAGGTAAATTAAAGGTGTTTTTTTAGCTACTTCGTACTCAATAACATTCCCCTCCAGCTAACCGTTTTTAGGGTTCCGTAGTCAAGATGGAACCCTTATAGTTTCGCCATGTTCGTCTGTCCGTCCGTCTGTCCCTCGCCCGACCAAGTGGTGAAATAAAATAATGCAAATATTTTTTTTTTAAGTTACCTTCTGTACACGTAAAGTGGGGATGTGTTTTATTCTCGTCTATCTCATGGTGAGGTATCGTTGGATAGACCATTCAAAACTATTACGTGTCTGTGAAAACCATATTCTATTCGGGGATCCGTTTGCGTAAAATTAAGCGATACATTGCTATTTTTTTAGGGTTCCGTACCCAAAGGGTAAAAACGGGACCCTATTACTAAGACTCCGCGGTCCGTCTGTCCGTCTGTCTGTCTATCTGTCACCAGGCTGTATCTCATGAACCGTGATAGCTAGGCAGTTGAAATTTTCACATTTGATGTATGTCTGTAGCCGCTATAACAACATATACTAAAAACAGAATGAAATAAATATTTAAGTGGGGCTCCCATACATCATACGTGACTTTTTTGCCGTCTTTTGCGATAATGGTACGGAACCCTTCGTGTGCGAGTCCGACTCGCACTTGGCCGGTTTTTGTTAGAGTCAAGTCCCCCACCCCGCCCCGCTAGCTAAATGGTGGCTTTTGGATAAGTGAAAAAAATCACGGCAATTGTATATAATAATATAACGAAATTAAAAGGAAAACTATCACAGCTAAGCAGGCTTTACAAGTTTTGCAATTAATAGTCGACCGACAAATAAAATGTACTTGGAAAAGTAAAAAAAAATGTATATTGCTGAATGTAGCTGTTTATACGGAATCCTCTACGCGCGAGTCAGACTCGCACTTGGCCGGGATTTTCTTTTCTTTTTAACCGACTTCCCAAAAAGAAGGAGGTTCTATGTTCGACTTCATGTTTTTTTTTTTTTTTTTTTGTGTATGTTCACCGATTACTCCGTCAATTGTGGACCGATTTTGTAAATTCTTTTTTGTTTGAAAATGTATGTTCCGAAATTGGTCCCATTTTAATTTGGTGAAGATCTGATAAAGAACTTCGGAGATATACAACAGAACTCTTCAATAAATAACGGCAAATCTCTCGGGATTGCTGCAATCGCATGTCTGTTTGTTGTTTATAACATTTCATAACATAACATCACGCCAGTTCGCTCTTAAGGGGTAAGCAGATCTCTCATTTCACCGGTTACGTTCAAGTTTCATGAAATCTATTCTGGCGAAATAGTTCCCTTACTAACTTGCCTATTAGGTACGTACAACTAAAAAGAGAAAAAAAAAAAAAAAACTTTTTGCATAAAAATACTACCGACTTTCAAATACAAAACTACAAAGTGAAAAATAATTTAATTTTTTGAAGTCGGTGTCCATAACGCAAAAAAATGGTACCTACGAAAGACACCGACTTCAAAAAATTAAGTTATTTTTTACTTTGTAGTTTTGTATTTGGAAGTCGGTAGTATTTTTTTGCAAAAAGTTTTTTTTTCTTTATTTTTTTGCTAATGGAACAGTGTTCTATTCCACTCCTAGGCAAAGACCTCCTTCTACTTCTTCCACTGTTTTTACTTGTGCAAAAAACGCCATTTCCAAAATGCTCGCTATGTTTTTCCTTGAAATTCAATTTTAATGCCCAGAAGACAACCAATCCAACTGAAATAATATATATTCCACTGCAGTCCGAACTTCAAAGCCGCTTAAAAGTTTCCATATTTCGAATTCTAGTGCACCGTAATATAAGAAAATGTTTGAATCAGCTAAACCAAAATAAGAGCTCGTTATTGCATGACGTCCAGACTACCGACTGCCGTCCTAAAGCTAGAGTGCCACTATCTGACAAAATCATATTTTGAGTTATAACTTAGATGAAACACATCATCATCAGCCTATAGCAGTCCACTGCTGGGCATAGGCCTCTCCAATTGCACGCCATTTGCTTCGATTTTCGGCAACTCTTATCCAGCTGCGACCAGCCACCCCGCGAAGATCGTCGCTCCACCTAGCCTGAGGGCGTCCCACCTTACGTTTACCAATTCGCGGTCTCCACTCGAGAACACGTCTACCCCAACGTTCATCGGTTCTACAACTTATATGGCCGGCCCATTGCCACTTCATCTTGCTTATTCTGTGAGCTACGTCGACAACTTTAGTTCTCTGCCGGATCACCCCGTTTCGGATTCGATCCCTTAGAGAGACTCCGAGAATAGCCCTTTTCTTAGCTCACTGAGCAACTTTGAACCTATGAATCCGCCGTATTGTGAGTGCCCCGTAGATCATAACAGGTAGGACGCACTGGTTGAAGACTTTGGTCTTCAGGCTCTGTGGAATACGTGTCGAGATGACTCGACGAAGTTGAGAAAAAGAAACACAAAAGACGTGAAATTAAAAAAATCGATGCTGTTTACCAACTATAAATCATATGCCACAGTTTCAGGTGTCAAAAGATAGAACTAATTGCGCACTTTCGAATAGGCTCATTGTTAGTTTAAATCAATGACTTGATCTTATCAAAAATAGGTTTGTAAACATAGAAACTTGGGGCGTTTTTATATTTTATCTGGAATCTAATGATCGTAGAAAATTACTGCTTAGACATGGATCGATTGAGATTTTTTGCTGATCACGATGGCATAAAAAAACTTAAATCAGCCAATTGTTAGATAGCGGCACTCTAGCTGTAGGACGACAGTACGGGTATAGAGAGTTTCCAATAATAACTGAAGTATTCAGCATGGTTTGTGGACTCTGCTATGCAACTCTGAAAGTGCGGTGCAAGCTTAATGTTCACAGTATTATTACTAAGAGCTGTGTTAGGGAACTTTCAAACAGATGTCTTTGGCGATTTGTTAAAGACGTATAGACGTTCAACCTACTAATATTATAAATGTGAAAGTTTTTTAATCTTTCACGCAAAAAATACTGAACGGACTTTGTTTAAACTTTAGTATAATTTAGCTTTTAGATCAGACTAACACATAACACACTCGAATAATGAAAATATAATTTTATGACGTCAGTTATTCGTTTTTATCTACTCGCATATCGTAATATTCGAATTATAAAATTCAAAACGAGTTTATATTGGCATACTTTATAAACACAATACCGAAATTTAAAAATAGAATCTTATTAAAACACTATTTCTCTAACAAAATAATGCTATAAAACAATTTTTTTTCTATTACGATACAGGACAAATCCAAGAAGTTAATCACTAAGGAGTTTCCATCTTTTTTTTTTTGTAATGCCATTTTATAGTACCTATTAAAAAAAGATTTGATTCCAATTTTAAATTGTCTCTGACAATGCCCGCTTTAGACTTAGCACGCACTGCGATTTTTCTTCGCGCGAATTTTGTTTCCTTATACCTGTTCATAGAGCTCAAAATATTCGGGCGAATAAAATTCGCGCCGTAGTGCGGTGGATTCTGTGGGAAAACACGGATTTCTTGCGGTATTATTTCCGCACGATTTCTTTACCGCAATGCGAACAACTTCATACAATTCCATAGGTCGCAGAATGGGCGGAAAAAATCGCGCGAATAAAGATCACAGTGCGTGCTAAGCCTTAGCGCATGCGCGGTTAATGCGGAGATGTGCTGGGTTTTGGCGCCATTCATACGTTTTGCAAGTTTTGTTGTACTGAATTTCATGAGTTATTTAAATTATTGTTTAAAAATGTCTGATATCAGTGAATGTGAAGAAAATTTGACTCCACCCGATATTTTAGATGCGGCGAAGGAAATTACTCTTAATTTATTACCAGCAAAGTCGAGAAAAGTATATGACAAATGCTATCACGATTTTATGGCATGGAAATTGCAAAAAGAGGTATTTTGTAGGTTCAATTCCAATTAATGAGTGTAGATAAAGTAGTGTATGAAACTGCACATAACTAGGTATTAAAACATTCGTGTGAAAGCTATTAAAAACCTCGCCTACGGCTCGGTTTTTAAACACACACTCATGTTTTAATACCCCTCATTATGCAACAGTTTCATAAACTACTATTATTGGTCAGTAACCTGAGAAAACCATGAAAGTTAAATTTTAAGTTGGCTCCAGGCTTCTTGATGAGAAAAGCGCAAAACATCAGTGACTGGTCCACTGTTAGTGCTTGAATGTGTCAGTACTCGTGTAGCTGAACTCAAAAGAAGCTCAACGACTCGACCAACAATGCCAAAGAGAGGATACTTGGACACTTAACAACGAAAAGATCCGTTGTGAAGCATTCATATTTTTGGTAGTATATACGTACCTAGTTACTTATTCGTATTTTTTACAATTCCTAAGAGTTATTACAAAATAACATTGATTTATATTAAATTTCTACTAACGGCCCGCGTGATAGTTGGAAATTAGCCCAAAGGAATTAAAGTACTCCCGTGATAAAAACGAATCTTTTGTTCTAGGTCCAATCTATATCCATACAGAAATCCTTTGAAGTTGGTTCACCAATATCGGCTTGAAAACGTAACAAACAAACAGGGAGAATTAGTTTCGCATTTATAATATTACGAGTAGAATGGATTACGTTTATGTGTGAATGGCTTGTTACATTAATTGTGGTGCACAATAAAATGCTATCTATCGACTTCGAGTATCTGTCTTCGAAGTTCAAACATTGAACTCGGTCGGTTCAGTTCGAAGCAATTTTGTTTACACATAGAGGTGAATACAGAATTACGCTCTGTGTAGTTAAGTGCTATTGATGTAAAATGTTAGCTTATTTATTTGCGGTTTACTCTACATGTTTGTGGCTGTATGGCGTGTATGTGCACTACTGTATATGGTAGGCAGCGTGACTGGATTGATAGCTGAAATTGTAAAAAATATTTTTTGAACTTCCTAATCTCGCGTTTGATGGATGAGAGCGTCACGGGAAAAAGTTCCTGTGTATATGTATATCTGTGTGTCTGTGTATCTGTGTGTCTGTCTGTGGCATCATAGCGTCCAAACGGGTGAACCGATTTTCATTTAGTTTTTTTTTGTTTAATAGGTGACTTGATCGAAAGTGTTCTTAGCTATGTTTAAATAAAATCGGTTCAGCTGTTCAAAAGTTATGGGCATTTTACTGTTTGAATCCGTGTGTTTTCGCAAGATATCGTGTCATAATTACGTATTCAATAGATTGCCGATCGAAGCGTGTCTACTATATCTATACTTCTATACTAATATTATAAAGAGGTAAAGTTTGTGGGTTTGTGAGTTTGTGACGTTGTAAGGGGTAATCTCTGGATCTACTGAACCGATTTTGAAAATTCTTTCACCAGTAGAAAGCTACATTATTCCTGAGTGTCATAGGCTATAATATAATTTTAAAAATTAGAGATCCTTATAAAAAATTATAATAAGGTAACCCAAGGTAGCAAAATGTTGCCTTTAAAATACATTATTTGGCGTGCGCTGAGAAAACTATTGATGATAGATAAAAATTAGTAGGTAGGGTAGGTAGGGTAAGCAGGGTAGGCAGGGTAGCCAGGTTAGCCAGGGTGGGCAGGGTAGCCAGGGTAGGGGCAGGGGAGCCAGGGTATACCATGGTAGCCAGGGTAGTAAGGGCAGCCAGGGTAGCCAGGGTAGGCAGGGTAGCCAGGTTAGGCAAAGTAGGCAGGGTAGGCAGGGTATGCAGGGTAGGCAGGCTAGGTAGAAAGGTAGCCAGTCGACGCGAGCGAAGCCCCGAGGGGTCAGCTAGTACAAGATAAATTATGAGGCATGAAATAAAACATGAGTCGGGGGTTTTTGAAATTTTGAAATTTTACTTGTTTTTAATTTTTGTTTGAATAAATCTAATAATGCGTACAGCTAAGGAGTGGAATTCCCTGCCGGAGTCTGTGTTTCCCGATAGCTACAATATAGGGGTCTTTAAGTCAAGAGTGAATGGGTTTTTCTAGGTAAGCGTGCTTCACCGTCGACCACATCATCGCTTACCATCAGGTGAGAGAGTGGTCACGCGCAAGCCTGTAGACAATAAAAAAAACCAAATATTATAAAGGCGAAAGTCTGTGAGTGTGTTTTTTTTATGTTTGTTAAATCTTCACGCTCAAACGGCTGGACGGATCTGGATGAAATTTGGCACATATATAGATTACAGTCTGGAATAACACATAGGATTTTTATCCCGGAAATATGTTCCCTTGGGATAATTTTCGACATTCAGGCGGGCGAAGCCGCTGGCAGAAGCTAGTAATTAATATTTCTGTTAATATTTCCTTTCGTACACACTATAATATGAAATTAAAACGAAACACACAGATAGACAAAGTCGCACAAAGAGGTCAAAAAAGACCTTACAAACGTAAGCTTATATAAACACAATTTATTTGATGAGAAACGTCAATTACTTAATTAACATGCCTTTATCATGTAAGAACATAATATTTAATTCATAACAGCGAACCAATGTTTGTCGGCACAGGCTGCTAAACCGGGCCTTAAGGTACGTTTATTTTACATTACAAAATCTGAAATTCTTACCGAGTTGTTGGAATGTTCCAGGAGAGTTCGACATTTTTGACCTGCGTAAAGAAAATTCTTCTTTTGTTGTTTGAAACCATTAGAACAGAAAGCAAATTAAAATAAAGCAGAGATACATTTCTTATTTTGTGTAAATTTATCTAAATTAACTATGTGAAATATTATATTTATTTTTAATTGTTATATTTTAAGCTGTTTCTTGAATAGGTACTCTATTCGGTGAATAGCCGACAAAACTTATTTTTACCCGACTGCCGAAGGAGGATAATGTGTTTATCAGTCTATGTATGTATGTTTGTTCCTATGTGGCGTTCCAGAGACCAAACGCGTTGGCTGACTTTGATGATTCTTACGTCAATCGATTCGTCTTAACCATGCGAGTGTCACTGGCTACATTAAAATTGGAAAATAGAAAAATGCTTGATTTTGAGCGCCATATTGTAGAGTCCTAATTTTTTTTCCTATTTCGAAAAAAAAATTAACAAAAAAGTTATGAATAAAACTAAAAAAAAACCCGACTGATTAAAAAGCAAATTAAAAAGACGTAAACAAGAAGAAAATCATGCTGTGCAGTCGAGCTGGCTGACCAAAACCACATGTGTCTTTTTAATTCGCTTTTTAAGCAGTCGGGTTTTTTGATTTTTTACATTATTTTTTATTTAATATCCCTTTACTTAAGCTCTCAAGTTGCTTAGGTGACGGTTTTCCATAATAATTATCAAATACTGTTTTTCTGAACGATGCTTAGGGCATTTGAGTGGACTGCGCAGTCGGATAGCAGTTTCGATTCAGATGTGTCATGTATGTTTACTGCACATAAACTGCAAATTTGCAGTTGGAGTGCAGTTGAAATGCATTCCGTCTGTCTAGAGCCTAATAGGTGTCAGTGTACTGCCCGTTTCAACTAAGAAACACCCAAAGAGCCGCCTTAATATTATAAAAATGCTTGATTTTCAACTCTCGGCACCTAGCAGAGCGTTCAAAATATAACATTACGCTTTTATTTTAGCATTCATTTAAATGTCTCTTAGCGGTTGTAAAAACGGGCTCAAGAAATCTATGCATTGTTAAAATAGGACAAGGCACTCAATTTTATTAAAGGCAATATGATGAATTCGATTAATTAGTGGAAAATTCCAAGTAGCATTCAGACCAATGGCAATAGGATTAAATCGTAATATTGTCGATGTATAAAGATAATGAAAATGGATGACAATATCTAATATTAGTTCGGAACAAAGGGAAGCAAAACATACATTGACGTTATGACTGCTTTCATTAGATTTGCAGAATGATAATTGGAGTGTCCGGAGAAATTAGTTGATCATGTTGGTAGATAGATACATTAAGAGAATACAGACTGGACAATTAAATTAAAGGCTTTGCAGAGAGACTTTTTGCGGTTAGTCCCGCTATGCTCTAGTCCCGCTATGCTCGACTCGAAAAATACCTATTAATAAGTGCCGCTTTGCACAAAATTCTTCTATTCTACGTAAAAAATGGAAGGTACAGTTGAAAAGAAAAGTGTTTGAACTCAATTAAATTGAGCAAATTGAGCAGGAAGCTGAAAAATATTAAATTAAACTAAAAACATCGAAATCTTAGTACAAAATATTTTTTGGTTAAGTTTCACTTTTACGGAAAGTTTCACTTTTTCAGTACTATGGAATAGATAGACACTTTGTTTTTAAAATGAATGACGCAACCTGACGCGATGTATTGAGTGGCAGCGAGGCGAGTTTGCGTTAGTTATTAACTTATTTCGCGAAAGTTGCGGTATTTACATACTATAATTTTCTTAATTTGCTTATTAAATGGTAAAATAACATATTACACTGTAACACTTTTCTACATCACTGCCCACGAATGTGACTTCGTGCAAAGCGGTACTTTTTGGTAGGTATTTTTCGAGTCGAACATAGCGGGACTAGAGCAAAGCGGGACTAACCGATTTTTTGAGATGCTTGCAATGAGGGTTTAAAATTCTCTCTTGCCAAAGTGGTACCAACTTGGTACACAGACATGAGGACATGACATGGTGACATGAGATCCTTTCCTTTTAAAATTCAAAATAAGTCGTCAAGCAACCTGACATTGACGTCAATTCAACAAATATCAGAAAGCCATGGCAAGTGCCTCGACCTGACGTCTCAGTGTTGCCACCTAGTGCACATCATTTCAGAAAATCCTCAATGGCATCTATTGTATGGGATTGACGTACATCTCTTATTTATTTATTTAATTAGACTTCATGCTAATTAAATAAGAGATTTTATTTAGATTTCATGCGAGGAGCTCGTGGCTAAATAATAATAGCCGCACTGGTCGATCATCAAGGTTAAGCAACGCTTGACGAGGTCGGTCCGTGATTGGGTGACCATTTCAAAAAACCGAGTTTCCTCGGTACCTCGGAAAGCACGTTAAGCCGTTGGTTCCGACTCTCGGCTCTCATTTGAAGATCTTTGACAGTCGTTTCTGGTAGTCAGAAGACTTAGATCTGACACCATTCTAGCCAAGAGGTATCGTGTTACCCAGTTACTGGGTTGTGGAGGTCAGATAGGCAGTCGCTCCATGTAAAACACTGGTACTTAGCTGAATCCGGTTAGACTTGAAACCGGCCCCAATGAATTTGGGAAAAGGCTAGGCAGATTCAGATTTAGACTTCATGCACAAAGGTTCATAGGCGGATTTAATGCCTTATCAGTCAACCAAGAGGTATCTTACCCAGTTACCTAAATGTCGGGAAGAATTCAATATAATTCGGACTTATGACAATCGCTATCTCTGAAGAATGTCACTTTGCCATGACACCCAGAATGGCAAATTGGACAAAATAAACATACTTTTTCCACTTTTAGGGTTCCGTACCCGAAAGGTCCAAACGGTCCATCGAGTGGGGTATTGATGTTTTAGAGCTCGTTAAGTAATAAATACAGTATTTTTTGTTTTCAAAAATATTTGAAAAAAGGGCTGAGAAGCCACCAAATTCAGCTTCTTTTTACATAATTTTGTACTTAAGAATTTTTTAACTTCCGATTCACCTATGAACTTCAAATTCAGTGATAATGTTTATTATTACGAATTTTTAGGGTTCCGTACCTCGAAAGAAAAAAACGGAACCCTTATAGGATCACTTTGTTGTCCGTCCGTCTGTCTGTCTGTCAAGACCCTTTTTCTCAGGAACGCGTGGAGGTATTAAGCTGAAATTTAACTTCTAAGCCAACGCAATCAAACCATACAGCCGTTTATGTCACAAATTTCCGCATATTTTCGACACTCGCAAGGAAATCAAAACCTACAGAGTACTTCCCGTGAACTCAGAATCTTGAAATTTGGTACGAAGCAACGTCTTGTAGCACAGATAAAGGAATAATTGCGAAAACCGTAAATTTTTAGTTACATCATATAATAAACATATTTTAATAATTTTTAACTTCCAACAACTTTCCTCATGAATGCATAGAGGTATTAAATTGAAATTCGTATCAAATACTCAGGCCTATAAAATCTTTAAGCTGAAGCGCGAGTCCAACTCGAACATGGCCGGTTTTTTTCCTATTACAACAAATTTGCTTTTGCAGTTTCCGTACCACGGAACCCTAAATGTGCGAACACGTCACGCACTTGTCCGGTTTTTTTCAAAGCTCATAGTGAGTAGCCAAGACTCAATGCCATGAACATTTTTACAAAAAAACTACCTTTAGCATTACACAAGCCGCTAGCGTTTCCGATTTGGCTTTTTTAAGAGAGTGCCATAGCACTTTTTTGTAGACCAGTCCCAACACACAAGTTACGTAGTACCTACCTATTGTATAAAAATGCATGTCACCGATAAATAAAAAAAATTGTATACAGCTTCGAGAAGTCACACCCAAAAGGTAGCGGTACAAAAACCCTCAAAATGTAACAAAGAAAAAAGGTTTCAATGAATACGAGTATCATCTTAAAATTTTCCTTACCGAGCTTAATGACTTCAGGAGAGGTGGTTTGCCTTTTTTTATAAATCGTAAAGGGAAGGACGTACAGAAAATTTAGGTTTAAAACTTCCATCCTGTGTGATGGCTGGGACCTGGGAGCATCTGACATTAATTATAAGTTATTTCAAGTTGTTTGTGAATGTTTAATTGGAGTGTATTTAGCATAGCAATCACTACATTGAATCGTAGCTTAGAAAACATTCAGCGAAATTGATTGTTTGCTTGTTTACGCCCTGCATTTTTAGGGAACCATTAGAAAAAATGAAAACAACAATACGCCGCAGCCCCAAGGCACATTACGCGATCTGGCTTCGTATAAAAATATCATTATCATATCAGCCGAAAGACGTCCACTGCTGGACATAGGCCTCCCCCATGCTTCGCCACATTGACCGGTCCCGTGCGTCTCCCAACCCGTGGACATCGGTCCACCTGGTGGGAGGCCTTCCAACGCAACGTCTTCCAGTTGGCGGTCGCCACTCCAGAACCTTTCTGCCCCATCGGCCATCCGTCCTGCGAGCAATGTGCCCTGCCCACTGCCATTTAAGTTTGGCAATTCTTCGGGCTATGTCGGTAACCCTGGTTCTCTTGCGGATTTCTACATTTTTAATTAGATCACGCAAGGAAACGCCGAGCATAGCCCTCTCCATTGTCCTTTGATAAAAATATACTTAGTTAAATCTATGTGTAAACTTATAGGCTTCCTTACATAGTATAAAACAAAGTCGCTTCCCGCTGTCTGTCCCTATGTATGCTTAGATCTTTAAAACTACGCAACGGATTTTGATGCGGTTTATTTAAAAGATAGAGGGATTCAAGATGTAGGTTTATATGAATAATACAAGCGGGCGAAGCCGCTGGCAGAAGCTAGTTTACTTATAATCCATTGATAAAACTTAGCAAGTAAAGGCAGACTTAGCAGATTTACAACACTTTCCTTTTTCTCCCCTAATCGCGATATAGTTAAAGATTCAGGAAAAACTTTGAGATCGGAGATTCTTAATAAATATCTTCCTTAAACATCTAATTCTCTGTCTAATAAGTTGATACTGAGTCGACGGCGTTAATTTTGTAAATTCAATATTATTTCTTGTTTATTTCTTTAAAATTTGCTTTGAAAAAGCTTTTAAAATTTAATCAAATCTGCTACTACAGTTTAGTAGAGCGAGCTGATGGCCGGTCTACCGGATTTATACAAAACTTTTTACTGAAAAGCACTAACAAGCAACCAGTGAGGCGAGGAAAGTAGACACTAGTGAGCCACGGCACTCATAGATTCATAGGTGCCTATGTGCCTATACACATAGAGAATATGGAACTTTTTTAATTTCACGCTTGATTCGAAAACTTCCACGCGACTGCGGCGCATCGGATGCCAAGAACTCGACGTTGCCGCGTTGTGTCATTCAAAGTACACGTACGTTTCTGAACCAATGATTTGCGTCATTTGAAATACATTAATTTTATATAAGTTACACCGTTTTGTTTGAAATGCACAATTGAAATTGAATGTGCGGAAAAAGGGTTCAACTCTGCCCGCTAAGCTGGAACAAATAGGTTTGCCAATTAACTGGGTCAAAAGTTTTTACACTGCCTGCGTCAACTGCCTAACAATACTTAAACACAAAATTAGGTTAGCGCAATTATTTCGTTAACGAATATCTGTGTTTCAAGTTTATTTCTCCGCTAACTTTATGGATATCTTAGATCAATCTTGATAACATTCTTTTTAATGGGTACCTAATAAGCAGAAGAATTTAAAAACGATATCCGCAAAAAAAAAAAAAAACACCCGGTTTTTCTTCTTTAAGTCTTTTTGTTCACTTTTTAAGCAGTCGGGTTTTTTGATATTTTAATTAGCTTTTTTTTATTCATAACCTTTTTGTTATTTTTTTTTGGTTATGTTAGGTTTGGTTTTTGGTTTTTATTTTTGAAATCACCTCTTAAAACCAAAAAAAAAAAAAACTTTTTGTCCCCCACCATATGGCGCCCAAAAGCCGCCATTTTCTATTTTCCAATATCAATATAGCCGGCGACACTCGCAGGGTTAAGACGAATCGATTGACGTCAGAATCATTAAAATCGGCCAACGCGTTTGGGTCTCTAGAACGCCACATAGGAACAAACACACATACATAGACTGATAAATACATTACCGTCCTTCGGCAGTCGAATAAAAAGGATCACAAGCATCAAAACAATAATAATATTTAAAGGATAGTAAATAAAGAGGCAATAAAGTCACTTAGGTTAATGTTACGAACATTCCTGAACTAATTGATTAAGTAGGTACCTAACCTAATTAGAACTAGCTATGTTTGCAGCACTATTACGTGCAGTATGTAAATGGAGAACTAGGTTCAAAGAACAACGCTTTTAGTTTACAGTAGAGGGTGCGAATCCGTTGTCCCATTTCATATTCAACTCGATTAGGGCCGCAACCCACTGCTATGAATCGTTGCGTTTTAAACGTGCGCCCCCGCGACCGCAAATTTATTACGACGCGTTTTCAACGCTACATTTTCTAATGTGGTAATACCACACGTTTTAAATACAGAACGTAATTTAATAGAAATAATCTCACGCCCGTGTTGTTGAAGATATGTCCTGAATAAAAGAACCGATAATATAGAATCTACAAATCTATTTACAAATCGAATATAAAGTTCAACTATTTAATTCTCCTTGTCTTGAATAATTTAGGTAAATCAAGAATCAGCCCGGTAACAGTTTCGAAAGTTTACGTAAAGCAATCTCGAGCAAAGCCGTACAACCAAATTACAAAAGGCACACGTCCCAAAGAAACGATTAATGAATAAATAATTGAATAATCAAGCTTCCCATGTTTTACCAGAACGATGTTCACTGTAGAACAAGTTGTATAGGTGATCGCCGCGAGCGTCACGCGACTTACTTCCCGCGGCGAATCGCGCCTGTGTATCATGGCACTAATGGGGGGTACATACAAAGACAAGACTGGCAACGCAGTGTAAGAGGGCCCCAAACTTTTTTCCCTGTAGACCCCGTTCCAATTTTCCGGTTTGGGTAGCACCTTACTGTTATTGTATTGATTTAAAAAAGTGCGAGTCGAACTCGTGCACCGAGGGTTTCGTATCTACCTATTATACCGCCATTATGAAATTGGTATCATTTTTATTTGTGGCTAAGTTTTAAAGATATGGTCAAATTTAGATTTTCGCGAAAACTTGTAAGTACCAAAATTTACCTTAAATTTCAACATTTTATATTTTTTGGAATTTTCCTTTATTGGTGCTGTAAGACCTTACTTTTCCCCTTGGTTCAACTTGCTAGGTCCACCAGTTCCTGAGAAAATCGGTGGTGACACACGGACAGACAGACAGACGGACAAGAGAGTGATCTGATAAGGGTTCCTTTTTTACCTTTTGAGGAACGGAGTCCTAAAAATATCATTTCATAATAAAACAATCTTTAATATCCCGCATAAGTCAATATTTTGGTTTAGGCCTACGTGAAAGGAAGCGATTCTCGTGGACCCAAATTTACCTCTCCTGCACCAGCAGTTTTATTTTTCACTAACACAGACCTCTTGCAGGTTTCTGAAGACACCTGGGGGTACAGGAGGACTTTGGGAATGACTGGAGTAAGTCAATTATAGGTGTGTTCGGCTTACGGTTTATTCCACACATGTGATCGGGTCCTCATCTATCAGTGTCGCGTCGTTCTCGTCAACCATGTGGAAATAAAGTCCCTGTCGTACGAAGAATAATCGATGTAGCGGAGTCGATATTTTTCTAAATCTTTTATAAATACATTTGTTACTGCACGTTTAGCCTTGGCTATCTATCTTTTGTGTAAATATATCGGCCCGTTTTGTTTCAGATAAAGCAGAGTGAATTATCATACCTTTATTTTATTAAATTATTGAATAGTACTGTTAACGGTTTTCTGTTGAATTTCTATGTAAAGTGTAACTTTTTCTCTCAACTTGATAACTGACGACACTGATAATGTTATACTAGCATACAGATGCTTCATCCCATACAAAGAAACCGTGCCGTCGTAACTAGCGTTTTTCGTCAGATTAAGATGATTATTTTTATAAGTACGATTTCGATCGCGTTCGTTTCCGTTCCACAGCTATAGATGGTGTTAGCAACGACTTTCAAGTAAAAGAGTTTTCTCGGTTCGTGAATATTTTTGCTTTAAATACAGTGACGATTTGTTTTATAGTATGTTTTTGCAAGTTTTTACAGTTTCATTGTACCAAAATGTGTTACAACACAAATTTTAAAAAAACGAGTGACATGCCTCAGGAATATAAAACGTGCCATCTATTGCAATCAATTTTAAAAGATCCGTTCAAATAATCAATAATCACATTTCAAAAATGTGAGTTAAGAGCCCAATATTACATAATTTTGAGAGAGATTAGGAGAGTTGCTTAAATGTTTATGATCAATTCTAGAAAATGTTAATTTTACATAATATTCAATAACAAATCGATGCATGTTGCGCCATCTAGTGACATTTATTTGAACCAAATTTTCTTTGTTAGCGCTGGGACCCCGGCTTACGTCAACGATCTTAAAAGGTTGATAGGTAGTCAATGGTGACCCATGGTGGCTTGTTTATGTTGCCACACTAACAACAGAACCCCAAGTCAATGTTAGCTTAAACGTGGCTTACAGTCACTTTATAGATTACACGTAAAACAAGGCTAAACAAATTAAGCTCAAAATTAATTGTTTTCTTCAATACAAACTCATTAATATACATCTCGAAGGTGTCAACACAGTTCATAAGGAATTTATTCCCGACTCCACCCTTTGAGTTGAAATTAGAACACGCATTCAAATTCTCCCCTTTCACTCTAATAATACAAGGACACCAAACTTTCAGGAAGTTAATCATATCAGCGCGAAGTCAAAAGTCCCGTGAATCAATTGCGCTGAAGTTAACAATAGAGGGCGCACGGAACAAATTTTATGAGGCACTTGTTGATACGACAGTTAAGCTGGCTTTGGGCCAACGAATATTGTGTCTTTGCCTAATACATGCTAATACAGGCTTTAGTTACGAGCCGTCTTTTGTAAACTCCGCTTAAATTGAACCTTGTACAGATAATGGTTACAATGAGAAAATTTAATGTGAGAAATAAAGCCGTGTAGATATTCCCTGGGACAATATTTACGAGGAAGATATTGCTCGTCAACGTCTATCTTTATTTAGCCATCTCGGAAAGCCACACACTTTTGTCCAACGTCACTCAATAATGTTGAGTGCGATATGATTTTGGCGCAATGAATACACAACTTTATCACAGCCTAGATACGTCTATTTGTATAGGAACGAGGAATGTTATGATTTTCTGTCACTTGTCTGACTTCGTATTGTTATTTCTACTAGGTCAGGGACTTGCTGTCTGTCTCTTCTTGTCTGTCTGTTTATGTGCTTGTTACTGTTTACCTCCCTTTGTGTACATTCCGTTAAATAAATTATTGAGAGCGTGGCTTTTATGTTGTGTGTTTATTTAAAATTTTGTTTCGCAATACCTTTGCAATGGCTTGTTCGCTCTCTTCTTGGCATACGACAGTATTCTTACTTTTCTGTTTAGCCTTTTTCTCTTCTAGCTATCAGTACCAACTACCAACCACACATCATTATCAAAAAGTATTTTTCTGCCATAGATATTTAAACTTATTCTCGAATATCACAGTTTAGCGGTTTCTAAGTAACGTGATATGTCTTGTTCCTTATTTTTGTGCTTTGAAGAGCTTCCATTTGATCCTCCCACGATGACCTTTCCTTCGTGACCTCTCAAATTGTTTAGTCGGCTTTCCACTTTAAATAAACTCAAGAATCTAAATAGTTACCACATTTTAGACTTCATATCTATAAATAAACCAACAAGCTCTAACCCTTTACTAATTCTCAAATTCCAAATTCGAAAAGATTCCGTGAAAATATCTACAGACTGGAACGATGTATTCCATAAGTCTTGTATTTTGTCAATGTTTGAATATAACATTAAAAAATATATAAAATATAATATCATAGGCATGTCCTTGTTACTGTTCTCAAACAAGATATTAGAATCCATCCAAAAATAAGAGATTGATACGAAGGGAGCGAGCAATATTGGAAAATAAATAAAAGCTTATTATCTGCGATGACGAAGCTATAAAGTTACCTACATTGTATCAAGATAATTCATGTCTCAAAAGCTGATAAAGCAAAAAATAACAGGATCATAATAAAACACGCGCAATCATAAATAAAGATTACAGGAAAAGCGTACAAATAAATAACGCTTACGAAAACGAAAAAGTTAAGCGTTAAGAATTTACAGATAAGCTGCGCTATTCAGCGAAAAATCTAATAGCACTCATTACCCCTTAAGAGCACTTAGGATTTCGTTAAGCAAATCTGATGAAGAATTTAGTGCGGGCTTGACCCTCGTTTTAGACTAAATTCAATGTAATTATCTCGCTGGTGTGGCTTCCACAACACATACAATTTATCCCGCGTGTACACACGCTAAAGGCGACTTCAAAGGGTTCTCGTTCGTACGGAAACGTAGGTGTGGCTACTTATAATGAATCTACCGGAGGGGAGCGCCTCGTGCCAAACACTCGATGTACTTGCAATGTTTTACTTTCGAACAGCACAGCACTATTCTAGGAAATAGATCGTCGCAATTATAGTTACAGTCCGTTCTACGATCGGCAACAAGTGGCTCTGCAATCCAACTCCCATTCAATTCGACTCTGATTAATATCAAGCGATTATTCTAGTCTTTAAAACTTAAAAGACTGCTCTATTTCGGTACGTGCTGGAAACCGTAGGAATTTCTCTCCATACAACAGCTGCTAGTTTGTTATTACAATTATTCACTTTATATTTTTACTACGAGTAATTCACTCTCGGCTTATCAGAGTGAAGCGTGTTAATTCTTTCTTCAACGGTGTAATGAACATCTGTTAGATTAATTTTTATGTAAAACATTACGCTTGCCTCCTACGCCTTCTAGTCTTTATTCAATAGATTCGTGTGTACTATGATATAAACAAAGTCGACCTACTCCCATTGGTTCAGGCGGAATATTCATTGCACAGAAGTTAAAAGCGTTTGGATATTACAATGTTTGCGCATTGTAAATAAAGATATAAAATAAAAAGAGAAGAAAAGATTTACATTACTTGATTGAAACTTGCGACGTGAATAATAAAGTATAGTTATCAGAACAGATATACCTGTACCAGTCGTATTTTTAATTATGTTGAGTACTTTACTTACTACCTTAACGCTTTGCAATAGACGTACATTTTCATGCATGGTCATAGAGTTTAAGATCTCAAATCGAATTTGCATATATTTCGTACTCAAGTTCCTGAAATTCAGAATTAAACTTATCTTGTGAGAATGTGGAACACCTAGGCGCCTAGTTTTGTCTCCTGGTTGGCGGGTGTACATCAAACAACTTCCTTAGTTGAAGAGTTGAAGTACTTAGCAAGTTTGGTCCGTTAAGTAAAGTCACATGTTCGGATCAGGGGCGTCTGAGTACAGGTAGTTCGAGAGTATAGTAAGCCGTGGTTTTACACGACCTACTTAATTAATCTGTCTTCCTGCGGTTAGTCCGCAGAACATTCCCGAGCGAGTATATCTCAGGGCTTTTACTCAGCCTACAATTAAAGCAGAGACAATGCAATTCTGTGGGTTAAGGTCGCTATTTTCCGACTTTTATGTAGACACCGCTAGAATGTCGGATCTAGTCGTTATAGATTGCGTAACACATTTATATTAATATTTTTTGCCAAGACAGATTCTATCTTTTTTATTACCAATTTTAATATATTTGCTACAAATTCCGTTGGTGAACTATAGCAGAATGTTGTAATAATAAATTGTACCTACAGCAAAAACAGCGACCTTAACTAAATACCTCTTTGGTTTTACCTCTAACTTTGCCGACCTCTCGTTACAAATAAAGGCTGTTCATATTAAATTTCAATTAGGTACGAACTAACTAGGAGGGTAATTATGCAAGCCGCTTCGCACGAATTGTTTGAGAGGTGACTTTGAAACGTTTGTATCAATCAGTAATAAAAGAAGACTATTTTTAATTACAGCAGTCTCTGGGAAAATAAATGTTGCGCAATTTGTGGTTTTACAATGTCGTATGTTAGAATTAGTGATGACGCTTGAAGCGGACGGTGGCGGTTGATATAACTCCCGCTCCTGAGATAAATGAAACTGGCATACATCTGGATTAAGATATTGCTGGATAAATCTAATCTAAAAGTAGAGCTTTGGAATGGAGCGATAGATTTCAAACGTAAGATTATTATCAGCCAGCATTATCCAGATCATAAAGTTTAATATTCAAGACTGTAGAGTAATAACGTGAGGAATTATATACACTTGCATTTGCGTAGACATGAGACGGTACTAAAGTAGTATGAGTATCGGCGTCCATGTTTATCGCTGGTGTCCGCTATAAATTTGTAAAATAAAGTTTTATTGGTGTGGTGTCCGGAAAACGAGAGAAGGATGCTCGATCACATCTAGGTGTTTGAGACAGGGTTTGGGTGTGTATCATCTTTTAGATATTGTGCCCATCAATATCCATCAATATAAAATGATTTTATGAAATAATCTTTAAACACTCTATCTTTTTCTAAGTGGCTTTATTGTTTTTATGATTTTCTAAAAGATACAAAAGATCGTAAAGTGATCCATTTTGGCTCATTTTTGTCGAATCGTTTACGAGCCTAGTACTTATTGCCCGAGGTACTTAGGTTTCTTCATAACTTATTTATGAAATTGAAACAGAAATCAGATAAACAGCGTGTAATGTCACTGTTTCTCTTCGTAACAAAATGACATAAAAGCTTTCTGAGAGCTGTAACAACGCCGAACGGCTTTCAAGTCAGTAAATGTGTGGTTCTACTGCGCAATACTACTATGTATTATATATGTTACTGAAAAGCCCGAAATACAGCAAAACCTAGGATTTACCGGTAAAACCTAAGATTTACCATGTCTTACTGGAAAAAGTCAGAAATAATCTGATATAATCATTAAATTTCAGGCTTTTACCATTAATCGCCATTGGGATCTTTGTGACCTCTCGAAGGCGTTCGATTGCGTTAACCATGAGACACTATTGTTGAAGCACACGGGTAAATCTTAGGATTCACGTCAAATACATGTAAATGTTAAAAAAATTGATGTCTGACCCACTATAATACGAAATGATGAGAACAATATTAAGTACTTATTAGTTTCACCAGTCGGCATTATAGAATAGAATATACTATAATCTACACCACAAAAGTTACACATTAGGTATGTTGTTGGCGTTATGTTTGTTAGGCGATTTTTTTAAACGTTTTCGTAGGAAATGTTTCAAAATCATACTTTTTTTATCATATCAATTTACCCTTAATGTTCTTATTTTCTTTAAAATGATGATATATTGATTTAACGTGTGATTTCTGGTGAAAAGCCAAAATTAGCAATTATTATAAAACATTTCGGACATTTATCAGTAAGACTCGGTAAATATTAGATGTTACCGATAAATCCTGTTTAACCGGTTTTACTGTATTTCCGACTTTTACAGCAATATATTTGGAAATTAAAATCGGGATTATATTATTTAGGTATCCGTAGACTACAATATAGATTGCTTGATCGTTTTCCTTTTACAGTTTAATCTCGCTCTGGTGTTTTATTATTTTTGTTTAATGAAAAGATATTTTGAGTAGGTAACTTATTTTATACAGTGGGATCACAATTTCATCGGGAATGTAATTGATTAAGGGTTTGAATTTAAAATGTTTGTGTATCAAAATATATTTTTAACTTCAATGTGATTCAATACAGAAGTGAATTGAATGATTTTTGCCTCTTTGGATTTCCCTGACGGTACGAGTAATGCTGACCTATGCCTAGAGTTGGCTTGAAATAGACCTTTAGTTATCTCTATTGACATATAAAATCGTAAACTTCTGTTGTTGTTGTTGGTGTGATCGACTACACTAATCAGTACCTACAACATAAAACGGAGAAAATCTTCACTCTGCAGCAACTATTTGCTAGTTTTTGGTACTTTCGATACCCAATGAAATAAAAATAGGTAGTCTATTTCATATCAAACCTAAGTCACACAGGTCACACAGATGTAACCACAGACGCACCAGTCAATAACATAATTAATTAATTCGTATGTGATACTAATTGAAAGGCAGTAAGGGTTACTGATTTTGACACGTTATAGCCATAATATCCAATTAAGTTAATTAAGTGCTGGTTTGTCGTTCAATGAATTGGTAGATTTATAATTAAAGTTTGATATTCCAGCTTCGTGATTTTCAATTTGTTGGAACGATGAATAGGACGTCTTTAACTTATTTCACGTCAAGACTGGAAGAAAATATATTTTGATTTTGACTGGGTTAATGAAAATCAAAATATATTTTATTGAGATTCTTTGGTTCTAAATAATTCTGGATTAGTGGAAAATCTTTCATAAACAAAATAAATTTAATTTTCAACACACTTGCTCATAAAGTGGTTCTAATTTCACCGCAATTAGGCACATAATGACACCTGTTATCAAACTGTGACTTTTTCATTGCTATTATTCACAAGTGAGTTATAGAGTTTTTTTTAAATTTATTGGTTGAGTTGCTTTGTTCTTAAAAAAGTTTCGATACAAAAAAGATCGTGCTCAATAGTACAAATGCAACACATTTCATGCAACTTTGTATTTAAATAGATAATTTCAACTTGTACGTGTTTAATAAATAAAACTTTCACTCAAATATAAATTTTGTTTTTGTCTGTAATAAAGAAAACTTAAAATTCCCCATTTTGTACGTGGCTAAAACGCTATCCGCGAAAAGCCAAAAAAAAATTAACTCATTCCTTTTAGTCTATGCGATCGCCATTATTAGATGCGCGCACATAGGATAACTGATAAATTTTGCCCGCCATTGCGAAAAATTTTCACAACTCGTTTTCACTGTTAAAAATTATTTTTTTGTATTATTTTCTTCACAAGTGTGTTGAAAAACGTCGTATGATACACGTGTGTATTGATGATTACCGTCCTCGGCTCTCTTAAGACTCAATGGCGCCTCAGCGGTAATCACCAACATTACACACTTGTAACATAATGTACTATTGGTTACTGGTTTTTTGGTACAGGGTGTACTTTATCTATGTAAGAGATTATAAAGCCATGTTGAAAATTGTTTTCTTTATTGAATGATTGATATCCACAACTGCATTTTTGAACATGAATATCTGATAGTTCTGATTTTCAACATCATGTAAACTTCACTGAAATCAAAACCGTTAACGGTTTATAGGTATTATCCGAACCGATATTACCAACCCTTCGTGGAATATCCAGTTTGCCGCACAGTCGAAGTATATTTTCAAACAAATATTTTCAAGAATTTGAAATTCAGTGTATGTTCGTTCTCTAAGCGCGTTCGCGTTTTGAATACAATTTCGAATTTGAATCATAATGTTTTCATGAAATTCATGTTTCATGTTTCTGATTGCACGCTTGTCCCATGTTATTGGTTTTACACCTTCGGTGTTGAGTTCGTAAGTCACAATTGTATAATCGATCACAGAAGAAATTTTTTGGGATATTTCAGCTGGATGCGTAACATGTTTACTTAAAAAATATTGGCTGTGCATCGACACAAGAATTATAAACGGGGATTATAAAATTGGGCGGTGAC
The DNA here is from genome assembly GCA_964057195.1 of Orthosia cruda. Taxonomy (NCBI): domain Eukaryota; kingdom Metazoa; phylum Arthropoda; class Insecta; order Lepidoptera; family Noctuidae; genus Orthosia; species Orthosia cruda. The sequence goes on from OZ059830.1 coordinate 22,906,315, forward strand.
CATAAGCTCTTAGAGCAAGGTTATTTTGAGTGTGCGTAATTTGCAGAATAACGAAAGTTGCGCATGGTTTCAGAAGACCTAACTGGTAAAGCTGACATGAAATGTTTGAAAAAATAAGCATAGAATGAACGTTTACAAAATGCATGCTCGATATTATGTTTTGAGCTTTAAAACAAACCGTTAAAATGTAGCAAAACGTTGGACCAGCCATTACACCGAAACTTCTTGGGCGTATATTGCCATAATCGTTGCTCTAGGCAGGGCATAAAACAGACTAAAAGCTGTGGTCCGTCTGAGTGGAGCCTAATAGTTTAGCAAACGCAGTTAATTCCGCTTTACTGGCACTTGGGTAACCACACGTGACCACATACATGTGTAGGTAAAGCATAATTTGGGGTGTGTTCCAATATTCCCCAAAACCAACAGTTTTTGTGTAGGTACTTACCCATCGTAACTTTTTCAGACTTCAATGTACAATAGCGATGTTTCCCGGGTAGAAAATATTTATATTTTAATAAAAAATATAGAAAATATATTTATTTATTTATATATACGCTAAAACCCGACACCTTTGGGTATGCAGACGACAGCACTGTTGCTGAGAGATACTTTTAATAAAGAAATGATAATTCTATTTAGTCCGTCAGCGAGATTATCAAATAATATTGGACCCGTATTTTTTGCTTTACCAAATAAATAAAAATTTACAAAGATAAAGTGGGATTGGGCGGGTCACATTTGCAGGATGCAGGGGGACAGATGGGCCGGAATCGCTACGCAGTGGGTACCTGGAGACGGACGTCGTCACCGCGGCAGGCCTAAAAAACGCTGGCGTGACGATCTAGACTCCTTCCTACCGGATTGGCCGGAGACGGCAAGAGACAAAGCAGTCTAGAAAGATGTGAGGGAGGCCTTTGCCCAGCAGTGGGGCAAAGTAAGAAAAAAAATGCGTATCAAAGTTCAGGAGTGAGCGCTTGTGACGTCACTTTGTCAGTACAAATTGTAGTAAACCTTGATGTCACACGATGATATTTCAACGCACTGTATTGGCGTAGTTTTTTGTTTACATGGCAAAATAAAACATACGTGTCTAATATTTATTGGTTATCTAACTGACGGACTAATAGTCCGGTCAAATTAGACCAAATAAAAAGGGTAGGTTTACAGTAATTCGCATAGAGCTGAAAATTGGTACGAATGTTCGGAACACCATTATAAATGAAATGTAAAAAGTCCCCATCGATCCCACACTTGCAAAAAATTTTATTCAAGGTCAAAGTTACGAAATATGTTTTTCTTGCGTTTTTTAGCCGAACGCTAAGTTTTATGATAAAATAGATCAGACAAAATTGTAGATAATGCAATTATCTAAAAATATGGTTCCTACAATTTTTGTCCTAAACGTCACCGTTTCTGAGATATATCGGTTGACTATTGGAAATACATAGTAAGTAATAAAAGTAATAATAATAAGTACCAGTTTTTACATAATATTGAATAGTATTGAATTAAACAGGATCACAATAGATTGTGGAATAGGCCAATTGGGGAAACCACGTTAAAAAAACGCGCCAAGTACACTACCACCCAGGTGGCGTGGAAACATGTGTATATTATGCAGAATACAACTTTTTCATAATTAAAATTAGATAATTGCATAATTAAACTTACCGTTCGGCTAAAAAACGCATAAAACCCATATTTGCTAACTTTGACCTTGAATAATTTTTTTTGCAAGTTTGGGATCGATGGGGACTTTTTAAATTTCATTTATAATGGTGTTCCGTTCATTCGTACCAATTTTCAGCTCTATGCGAATTAATGTACTTTGATATGTCTTATTTGACCGGACTATAAATAAGAAAGAAAGACATACATAAACCTTATAGGTGATGTTCTTCAAAAAGGCCAGGTGCGAAGTACTCATAACCGGCGTGTGTGTATGACTAGATGCATGAATGTGAGTGAAGCAAAAGAAGTATGTAAGGATCGTAGCAGGTGGCGTTCTGTAGTTTCTGCCTACCCCCATGGGAAAAAGGCGTGAGTTTATGTATGTATGTATAAATAGATATTTATTGTCAACATCCCTATTGTATAATCTGAATCAGCCTCATTGGCAACAAATGTAGTAATGTACTAGGTATCTTAATATAACCAAAACCGGTGTATAAAAATATCCAGCCATTATACGATAATTTTCTATAAGCGAACCGTTAAAGCGACTCGCTATTAATTTTATGTTTATGCTTTATGGGGAAATCACTTTACACTGTACACTTACAATCCATTTAGCACTTAGTGGAGTCAGATAGTGGCGTAGTATATAGTGTAGTTTTGATAACCTACACGCTGGGAACGTAATTGCTTTATACTCTACGAAACGAAGGAAAATGTATTAGGAAAACCCTTTTATGATTTTTTCCGTAGAATGGATCGTAATCCGTACGTGGAATCGCTTAAAAAGAGAGATGTCTTACTTACCCACGATATTGTTGATGTTATTTACCATTTATTTATGGAATATTTTTCAAATTAAAATATGTATATCCTTAGCGCACAATTCTCAGAAAAGATATTGGATATATTTTCCAAGTACCGATATCTAGTCTACTTAAGGGCCTTCCACCGCTGTACCTTAAAACGGTTACTTTCTAAAGCATACTCCTTAGTAACGGCTAGGTTAATAGGTATGAAAAAAAATATATTATTGATTCATGTACATTATTTTTGAAACAAGGTTTTTTCGTGAAATTAATAGTTTTGCTTTAAAAAAATAATTAGCAACACGATATTTTACCCCAACTTTTGGATACCCCTCCAAAACGACTTGGATGTTTAAACATATTTTTACACAGAAAATTGATGGCTGGAATTTCTAAATAACCGAAATTGCATACGTAAATCAAATAATAATTTTGCAAATAGAACTGTTCAAAAGGAGGTTCAATATTGATATTTTGGCTCCGAGCGGGCGCACGGCCAGTACTGCGTTAACATTGGGGCGTGTATATCGCCTTAAGGCCCATATTCAAAGTCAGTTGAAGCAACTCGACTCACCTCAGTCGCCATGTCAACGGAAAAATCTCGATTGATGTCAACGAACTGAAAATATGATGAATCGAGGTGTAGCCGAATTCTAGGAAGTGATTTGAAATATTGAGGTTAAACTTATACTTCCTTCGAAATACATAAACACAAAGATTAATATATAAAAGCATAATGATCAGTAATACCGAAGCAGAGGGCTCTAAGGGACTAACAAACCTACCTCCCGCAAAGCGTTGAACATTATTTATTACTTTCACTAAATTTTCCTTGCTTCATTATTCAACCTGAACTCTTCACAAAACTCATTGCTCAGTGGCTCGTCAACGGCCCTACCATGAGCTCTTAGAGCAAGGTTATTTGCATTCTGAGTAAGGGACAGATAAAAAAGAATGAGGAAAATAAAAATAAAAAAAATATTTGTGATCCGCACAAGAACCGCGACAGATAAACAAAATCTTAAACAATAATAAAAAAAAACCCGTGGGAGACTAAAAAGGCTCCTATCTCATCATGATCACACACATCAGATGCGTCACTGGATTATTGCAAACAATTTATAATAAATCGCATAATATTGCAAAATCTTTTTATTCATTAAGGCACGGATAAATTTGAAACTATAGAATTTGAATGTGAAGGAACAAGAATTTATAATCTCGTAAGAATATTTACAAACTAATGTTGTCTGCAATAATCCGGTGACATACACATCTGTCTCCTGCGTAGGAGAACGATGGAAACAAAGTTACTCTAAGACCTCATGGTAGGGCCCCTGATTCCTCCTTTTGTGAATACAAAACTGTAGCTGAAGACTGAAAGCCTTTTATTTCAATCTTTTTGAGAATGTTATGAACTATTAAAGGGTCGTCGAGGGAATTGATAAATGAGATTGAACTAACTTCAATAAATGAGATTGAACTAACTTCAATTAATTTCACTCTTGATATCTCTATTTATTTTCGTGGATTTTTCGCAGTTTCAGATAGCTTGTTTTTGTTATTGTTAAGCTTCTGTGTCGAAATTAAAAGTTTTATTTTGTTTTGATATCCACTGAATGCAATGTGCGAGAACTGTTCTTAAATTAAATGACCAAAGAACTGAGTGATTATTTCAATATTTCCATTCCGATATACCTTCGGCAGATTTATTTGGATATATTATTTTTATATCTTTGGACACTTAAATACCTGAGTTACCCTGATTTCGTTTTAAATTGGTCAACATGAATAAAGGGAAAAATCCACAAATAAATAAGAAAACCCAAATTACCAGGCTGATTGGCATTAAAATATGTAGTTAGATGCTACGTTAAAATATGATTAAAGCCTCAACTACTTAAATACTTGTACTCGAGTTAGGTGCTTCTTGTATGAAAGTATTCTCAAGTACCAAGTAGATTGCAGAAACACTAAGAACAGTTAAAGCGAGTGGTTTCCATCTAAGAATAGACTACACACTCGTATGTCATCGCAAGAATAGTGTGTGAGATAGCAAGCTTTAGTTAACTCTAGTTTCGACGGGCTGTTTCCGCAACTCCACGACCAAGCGCGTATTTTGCGTACGGTGAACATGTTAAAAACAGATTCTCTGGACAACCATAAACAATTCTCCATAAACTCACGCCTTTTTCCTTGGAGGTAGGCAGACACTACAGAACGCCACCTACTGCTTCTACTTCTTTTGCTTGATTAACCTTTATAAAACCAGTCATTAATGCACTGGTTAAGAGTACTGCGACCTGGTCTTTCTGAAGAACATCACCTATTTGATGACGCCTCGAGGGGACGCAGGTGAAAGAGGATAAAAAAGGATATATCGTGTATGTTCTTGCAGGGCGTTTCCTCTCAAGTCATTTTTCTGACAACTATATGTATTTGTAGATGAGTATAGTTCGATCAATGCATCTCTTCCAAATCATTAGCTACTACTTCGAAGTAACCATTTGTATAAAAAGGCCCTTAAAAGTATGGGTTGCATTGCAATGGAATTTGAAATTGCCTAGTATAACATTATCTGTTGTGTTTTAACTTGATTTTGAAGTAACAATTTATATAAAGAGGCCCTTAAAAGTATGGATTGCATTGCAATGGATTTTGAAATTTACTTGTATAACTTAGTCTGTTGTTCCAAAATTTGATTCTTATCTCGAATTCTGTGTTCAAATATAGCATGTTAATAGGCTTGCATAAACCAATTTGCTAACATGTTTATAGGATTAGAAACACCCTTATTTAAGCCTATAAACATGTCGGCAAATTGACATCGACGTCAATAATTACGCGTTGGAACAATATAATGAATCTTGCACACACGGGGCACGGTCTGTCCGAATAGTTCATGACAGGATAAAAGGATTAGCTTGTGAGTGGCGTGCTGTTTTAGTGGGGCTGACTGTTCAGGGTGCGATAGATGTGTCCACGGACTCAAATCTGCTAATTCAAATGTGCCAGAATACACAATCATTGACACCTTTTGTCAATTTTGATCGGTTTTGATCTCCTAATTGAAAAGCGTCATTATGGTTTTCCGATGGTGTTTCACTGGCACTCCATTGAAATGGTGGAAAATAGTTTTCTTTTTATCACTTCGGTAATTCTTTCTGCAAAAATTCTAACACAGCACTATCAAGCAATTATTTTAAATTTAGGAGATAACGCTGATTTGATATTATTACAAAATATTGAAAATAGAAGACTTAGCCACCAGGGGCCAAATACCAAACGTGACCTTAGAAATTATTATTTGAACTAGGTAGAACAATTTATCTGAATTTCGTAGTGTCTCGTCGCCTCGAGACCAGATAACAGATGATTTAATTGATCGATGAAGTAATAATGAAAGTGCGTGCTAAACACGGTCCACGGTAACAAAGCCCGACTCCAGTTTCATGTAATTGAAGGGGACACGTCCGTAGCAGTCACTTGTTTTGTTTACCAACTTTTGTTCAATATTGTTGGAAAGTGTCTCCACAGAACGGCGAACAATCTTTAAACAAGCTATCTACATAATTGCCAAGTTACCTTTAGTTTCAAAACCATTTAGCAGTATACTGTGCCTATAAATATTGAAGGAAAACTATCGGTATATTTTCTAAACTTTAGACCCTTGTTGATTTAAACTCAGCTCGTCCACTCAAAATGTTTTACAATCTATTTTATTGGCGTTTTATATCAGTGGCAACACTTAAGTCTTGTCATCATAAATCATGATGTAATTTATAGCGTCTATTCGTAATTAATGGCACCATTACTCTAGGTCTACCCGAAATAATGTGCTGACGTTGCAATTGATCTTTTTTCCTTTAACCCCAATGTTGAATGGCCGAATTAAGAGCGACTCCGATTTCCGGATAGGGGTCAGTTGTAACACGGGTCTGGCAAGTAGAAACATATTGCAACTACAACTAATTGTCTAGAAACCAGAACAGATTCCGGTATTTGACCTGGATTTGAATAAAGTATGTAATAATACATTTTAAAAGAAACGAAACGCTTGATTTAAGTTTAGTGTTCAACATTATCAAGCACGAACATTTTAAAACTTCTTTGATAAGCTTTTAATATATTTAAGCTTCAAACTAAAGCTACGAATAACTTTGTGTTTCCAAAGTTTTAGGTTTTGTTGCTAAAAAGTAAATTATATTATCTATACTAATATTGTGAAGAGGAAAGATTTGTATGTAACGAATAAACTTAAAAACTACTGGACCGATTTCAAAAATCGTTCACTGTTGGGAAGCTACACTATCTTCGGGTGACATAGACTACTTTTTATCCCTGTATTCCCACGGGTACGGGAACTACGCGGGTGAAACCGCAAGGCGTCCGCTAGTAATCTTATAAAGGCGAATGTAGAAGTTCTTTCGCCTACTTATCGAATCACATCTCGGACCAGCTATATAGGTACTTCTTTTTGCATCGTCGTCACATATATAATAGCATCTCTCTATTTAACCGAATTTCATCCTCATTTAAATGTTTAAAACACAATGAGTCATGTCACCATAACAAGCCCTCACCGTCGACTTATCGTAAGCGACCTCTTTTCAAAAATACATGTTGTACTGTTTAAGATTAATAACGCATATTCGAAAAGTCGGTGGTGAGGGCTCGATAAGGTAACTTATTATAACATGGCGCCGGTATTCCCTGAAAAGCTAGGTCCCACATTTCATCAGCTTTCAGTCATGTCATAAGTGCTAAAATACACATGCCTGTAACTAGCATAGAAGTATGCGCCACCATACTATCCTAACTTCTGTTGAGTGAAATTCACAATAGCAAGCAAGCTACTTGCACACTTTTATCCATAATTTACAGACAGTATATTTTCGCCTTTAGTTGTAATACCATACTGGCTTGTTAAGCTAGACCTACTTAATTAAGATACAACTGTATGCAACGTAAGCGCACTTCAAAGCCCCCGACATGACTTCGTCTCGATATTTAATATATTCACTTTGTATCGAACGACATAGCTATAAGTTGACACTTGACAATTTCATGCCACTTTAGCTGAATTAATTAGGAACAAGCAGTTTTTAATAACACAGTTTCTTTTAGTTTGGTTTTAGTTTCATCACTTTTGTTTTGGGTGATACTTTTGAGATGTTTCCAATTGCAAACATATTATGTAAAACCATTATATTTTCGAAGCTTTTTTACTAGGCAAGAATTTTAGAAATATTTTCATCTACCTTTTGTCAGCGGCTCCGCCAACGTAGAAGTCTAGAATTGTCCCACGGGAACATATTATCGGGATTTAATACCTCACATCGTATTTCCTAATCTCTGAATGGTCAGACCATGGACCATGGGGTCCTATTCCATTCACTCAAATCTAATCTGTTCAACCCAACGGCTGAACGACGTATTCCATAATAGGCACCCGTTTTAACGGCACCTGAGGTATGCCGCATACGGCACCTATCGATATTTTTCGCAGGTGCCATTAGTAAAATAAAATATTATTTAAAATTTTATTCCACATTTGTCACCTATCAGGTACTAGTGTTGGGACGTTTATTTTTATTAGGTCGTCAAAAAAAAGACAGATTAATACCATAACAAAAATATAACTTCCTCTTTTGCTTTTTCTATCTGAGCATACAGACTTCCACATTATATTTAGGATAAATTACCTAATTCTACAAACTTTGAATCCATCGCAAATTCACAAAATTTCCTCAATACTCCTTTGTTTGTATTGAAAACCTTTCAATTCTGTTTGTATACGGACGTAATGATTTATATTTTTACTTGGCTCTTTATCACCGAGACTATAGCGTTATTCAATTAAAATGATTACTGTTTAAAAGTTGCTAAAGTTGGTTATAAAAGCCGTCCATGAAAAGTTCAGATAAAATTTATTTATCCACTTGGAAATTAAAATTTGTCGGTGAACCCTCCTCCGAACATTGTTTATGGTTTGTTTATTTATATATAAAATTAGCCAATTACCCAAACTTCATTTGAACATAATTAAGCATACATATGTTATAAATATGTTAAAATTTTCATCAAACAACATGCTTGCATGCATGCAGCATGCATGCTTCGGTATTTACGTACCTAGATACCGAAGCATGTTGTTTGATGAAAATGTAATATACGAGAGTCTCATGAGCGTTTTCCTTATTTTTTAGCAAAAGTTTATAGTAGGTACTCGTATTTGATTTCAATACAATATAATAGAACAGAGGAGTACCGTATGGCGACGGACGTAACGAATTTCACCATCTCATATCTTCCCGTGGGTGTAGTAAGAGGCGACTAAGGGAAACACCAGAGAATAGGCAGCAGCGTTCTCTGTGCACTTTAAGAACAAACTGCGATCGCCAACCCACCTGTTTGGCAGGTGGGTTGGCGATCGCAGTTTGTTGGTCGTGGTGATTACGGCAAACCCCCCAAACCTAAATGAATAGCACAAATAAAAAACGGCCCCGAGTGCCCGGCAGCCCGTCTACCCTCGACTACGGTAGACTTATAGTGAGTTTATTATAAGATTGTACTCCATTGGTGTAATTGCTGCAAGGCGTTACAGTGCGAGGATAAACTAATAAATATGTCGCATCAAGGCTGGCCGATAGATGCAAACCATCGGGAAGTCTGGATGTATTCCCTTAGGTGTGTGGGCAGGTCGGTGGGTACAATCGTGAAAATGGAATCACACAAGTTATTCGATACACTGGGTTTATTCAAATATTCACAACTCACAGTTACAATCTTGCTTACTAATATTACGGATCGACACTAATTCTACGACGTGTTAGGTCTAAGGCTGTCAGTACTCAACTGCCATATTCTGCTGTCCCTGCCACGCAATCGGTTAGAAAAAGCGCGCCAATGCGTAGTTGTACTGGCTTTGCCACCCGATGGCGTGCTTGCGATTTGTTTTGACGTCCGTACTATTGACTCAACCCGACAAATATATATATCATGGACCAAATGATTAATCAGAGCACTATGTAAAATGCCCGGGCAAAATGAATCTAGTCAAGTCAAATCGGCCAATCTAATGAATACTGATTTAAACTTCTATATTTATAACATTGTCTGATCAATATGAATATTGCAACGTAACGGTTGGGCAATTTGATAATTATGGTCAGTGAATTAGTCCAAGACTTTGCTCACTCACTTCAGCCTCCGTTATCTCCTTCATTTTAAGTTACTTTAGACCCTTTCATACTTACCTATTCTATTTTAAAACCAATGTCAACATTAAAATAATTTAAAAAAAAACACACATCTTTATTTATTTATGTACACACAAAACACTTAACAGAGAAAATAAATAATACAGATAAAAGAACACAAAGGTACTGTTTATTTCAATAGAAATTTCTTCCAGCAGACCTGCGACAGGAAAGTCTTCAGGAAGATCTTTTTATTTCCTAACCCAATAAGTGATGGGTAATTCGGGAAGCCTGTTCAATTTAATTATTTCAATAGTTTTGTTGTATTGCCTACTAATATTGGGCATTTCCAATTGTCCGGGCATTATGAATAATGCCGTATTAATCACTTGGTCTGTAAAATATACACAGATACACACTTCAAACTGTCTTTTGCCGTCGGGGTCTTAAAAATAATAACATAAAACAAACAAAAACATTGCAGCATTTTAGAATTTTCCCGATAGCGACCCAAAGTTTAGATCGACCATCATAGTTCAAATTGTTATTAAATAGTAAAAGCATGCCCAAAAGTGCCAACCTAACAGAAACAAAGCGTGAAAAAGTTTGCGCGGCGCGGGACCCTTTTGTACCCCTCTTTACGATACATTCTACGTAAAGCGAGTTCTAAACGAAGGGAAGAGCTGTCCTCTTATTTACTTGGACATGTTAATGAACTCAATTAACTGTTTTGGTTAAAACAACTGGTTTGTATTCGGTAACTTAAAAAAAGATGGGAATAATTATAAATTGGCTTTTGTATTTGATTATGTGGTGGTTCTTTTAGGATAGGCCACTATTGATCACTCACCGTCTAAACATCACCTTATATTTTAACTAGCGACTAACCCATAATTCGCACGGTTATACATCTTGACAAAGCGATGAGGTTTCCTCTTGTTATTCAAGTTTATTATGAATACACTATCCATAAACTTTCCGAAATTAATTCTCTAATTGATGGTATATAACCGCATCGAAATCAGTTGCGTAGTTTAGATGAACAACGAACAGACAAGAGCAGCGATTGGTATTGAATACACCTATCCCGTTAACATTAATGTTTTAGAAGATTGGACAACAAATATGTGGGTGTTCTTCTCTTAAGATATTCTATTCACAACTACCCACTCAAAATTACCTAAGTGAAGCAAAATAAGAATCTATGTATTATTAATACCCGTTCCGGACTTCAAAATAACTCCACATTACAAGCGGATAAAAGCCTTCCGAAGTCCAGTTGTTTTATTCTGTGCACAGTGCAATTTCCGCCAATGCTTTCGAAACTACAATGTTAAAACAAATAAAGCTATAGGGACCAACGCGCATTACTATGCTTCAACATTTGCATCAGAAATGTGTAACTATCTAATGAAGAATTTTCTGGAAACGTGTGAATGCGAAGTCAAAGAGGTTTTAATCATAAATAAATGAATTGCATAGTCAAGACTGTAGATGTTGAAGACGGCTGTAATTAATAGAGTCGCCTCTCAAGTGTGTTAGATTCATATATCTACATGATATTTTAGAAACCTACGAGCAATTCTACATGTAGGTACTGAAGGCGCATCGCCGTACGTCTTGTAGTCCGATGATGAAACGGGCTAGGTGGAATTAGATAATGCAATTCCATCGCACACTCCCCAAAATGCAACCAATAACAAGTAAAATTTCAAAATTTAAAAAACCTCCGACACATTTTTATTTCATGCTACATGATTTATCTAGTACATAGTAGATACGCTTCGATCGACAATCTATTGAACACGTAATTATGACACGATATCTTGCGAAAACATCCCGATTCAAACAGTAAAACGTCCATAACTTTATTCAAACATAACGCTAAAAACACTCTCGACAAAATCACCTTTCAAACAAAAAAAACTAAATCAAAATCGGTTCATCCGTTTAGGGGCTATGATGCCACAGACAGAAACAAAGATACACAGATGCATAGCAACACCCCTCTTTTTCCGTCGGGGGTTAAAAACAGTCAAGTGGCAACTCGGCGACGAAAGCTCTGGAGCTTTGACTGAACCAGTGCCTCAAGGACAAGGGCAGGAAGGTGATGATGAGCTAATAATTATTGGTCATCATTATCTTCCTGACCCTGACCTTCCTTAGCAATAGCTACGATCTTTAATCACGGAAACTGTACTTTATCTTATTCTTTATAAGCCTTTAGCATCTTAATACAAGATCTACAGGATGAAGTCTTCTGCCAACACTATATTTTCTTATAAACATAGTCTTATCAAGTTATTCTTGAAACTTGTTACTTATCGATAAAGGTTCTCCGCCCCACATAAAGTGCACGCTGTATGCAAGACCACTAACTTGTCGCCGTGTATAAAGTGCACTTGGAAAAATTCTTTGTACCTTTTTTTATCTAATATATGCTCGCGCTTGACCACTATCTCACCTGATAGTAAGCGATGATGTGGTCGACGGTGGAGCACGCTTGCCTAGAAGTAACCTATTCACTCTTGACTTAAAGACCCCTAGATTGTATCTATCGGGAAACACAGACTCCGGCAGGGAATTCCAATCCTTAGCTGTACGCATAATAAAAGTATTCTCAAAACGTTTAGTGCGTATGAGTGGGATGTCCACCATGTACCGATGACGCATCGCCGTGCGTCTGGAAGTCCGATGATGGAACGGGCTGGGTGGAATTAAATCATGCACACTTCGGTAAAGTGGAGCTAATTTTCGCCCCATTATACGTTAAGACATTTACCCAAACCCACAAGAGATTGGAAATTCATAGAGCAAACCGTTTTTGTCTTAATTAGTTGTGGAGTAGTTTAGTCTCGTGAAATGTTCGGGTCGATCAATATTCTATGTGGAAGCTTAATTGAATAAACACCAATATTGTTAATTAACTATACTGTATATTGAAGCCGAATTTGGATCACTTTTAATTATTTTGTTAATTTGAAATAACCCACACGTATTGCGGGCACAGGATATGTAAACTCTTAATTACGAGTATAAAACATAATAAGGTTGTTTCATAGGAAATGCCTACGCCTATGTACATTTAATTAGTGTACAAAAAGAATTAGATATAGTACATTACTGCAGAATCCAGTAAGTAAGACTTCCTGGCCAAGTATGAGTTAACCGGACCGAACCGTAGGTGAGGTCCGGTTATATACGAGGCCAGGATGTCTTTCTTACTGGTTGAGGCTTGTATAATGTTTTTCTCAAAAATTAAAGAAAGTTTAACAACGAATTCGTTTAATTAATATTTTAGGTTACATTCATATTAGGGCAATTACTGATAGATATTGTGATCGATTTACCGGGGGCATTTATTTATATATTCTCAAACATGCTTGGAAATATGAGAATTATTTTGACAACCTTCTTCGAGAAAAATCGAAATTGCAGTACAAACCAAATGCATGAGAGCAGCGGCCGGCAAAAGTTGTATGAAAATCCATAGCTGTCGTATGTAGCGGCCAAATAAATTACATAGTAAACTCATATCTGTCGTGTAATTTAAAAATGGAACGATCTTTTTCACCGAAACATGGCAACCAAGGAGGTAACTTATGAAAGGTTTTATTTAAATTTCGAACTGGCTTGCCAATAGAAAGCTGTTTATTGAAAAAAAGAACAAATGAACACTTTAAGGCTTAGCAGGCACTGCGATTTTATTTGCGCGGATTTATGTAGTTTTTTACCGCAATGCGTGCAGCTTCATACAATTCCATAGGCCGCAGAATGGGCGAAAAATCGCGCAAATAAAAAGGCCTAACGCGGGCATAATTATTTTTGTTCGTTGTTCGTCATTGATTTTGAAAAGTAAATGGTTTGGTTCGGTTTTCAGATATCGGTATTAGTAGTACAGTTATATTAGATATAGTTTTTGTAATATCGGTTATTTTGATATTGATATCGATATGATATGATATCTAACACATATCCGATATAAGTTACGTTTTGATATATCGGACCTATCCCTACTATTGTCCAGTAAGTAAATTACATACTTACTTACTGGACAGTAGGAGATTCCAAATTTAAAATCTCGCTTCTTACTGGACAGTTGTGAATAAGTCTCCGGTAGAATTCACTTTCTGGAGACTTTTTAGAGATGTTATGGCAATATTACATACCATTTTTGAGAAAAAATTAATACTATAAGAGTATCTTAAACTAGCGGACGCCTCGCGGTTTCATCCGCCTAGTTCCCGTTCCCGTCGGAATACAGGGATAATAAAAAGTAGCCTATGTCACCCGGAGATAGTGTAGCTTCCCAACGGTGAAAGATTTTTGAAATCGGTCCAGTAGTTTCTAAGTTTATTCGTTACATGAAAAATACAAATCTTGCCTCTTTTTAATATTAGTATAGAAGTATAGATTGGAGAAAAGACAGTCCACTTTCTTTTCTTAAAGATAAGGTGTCAGACGATAAAGGTCACATAAAAGATAGAAGAGTTTATGAAATACTTACAAATATAACAAGGAGGAAGACCTAGTATTTGGTTTGTAACAAAACACGCATATCGGCGCTCGGTCCGTGATTTGCAGAACATCTTCAATGGCTCGTTAGCGCCAAACAAGGTCTAGTTTACGTCGGTAACTTAAACCAACCGTTTGATAACTCCCTGAAACCATCCAAAGATTACAAAGTTTTAATTATTCTTCGAGATTAGTTTTTAAAGTCATCAGATTGATTTCGAGGTAAGTCGATTCTTGATCACTGAAAATATTTGTCTGGTGTAAAGTTACTGCTCTCATCATTTCTTTGGGTTTAGAAATAATGGCGATTGATAATCTTAACTTTATCACTTAAAATGGAGTCAGACCCGACGGTAACTCGCCGCTAAACATCGACGATCAAACATGATTTATTTCTTTTACCGAAACACGAAAACGATTACACTCGTATTATACCTATTTATGCAACTGTTACGTTATGGACGGTCTTTTAATCAGGGGCACGAGTTATTAAAAGACCAATAACGTACAGTTGCATACAAGATTTTATCTACGAAGGAAGAAATAAAACACAAATATAGACAAATAATTATTTCAGGAAGTGTGTTTAAATATTTCATTTTTCTTACATGTCTTGATTTTTCTGGTAGTAAATTATTTGTAGCCGCAACTGCTCTATTTGTTATATCTGGTGGAGTATTTTCACACTTTTCACTTGATGTTGAAGACATTTTTAATAAAATTTGAAATAAAATTTCACTCAGAAAATTTTTCGCGCGTCCACTTTATTTTTATTTATTCTTTATTAGGTATAAGGCAAAGATCTTGTAGCCACACAGCCAAATAGTATACGATACTTTTGTTCTAAACTTGTTCCATTTTTAAAAACATCATTTACATTGTCTCGATTTCGAAGTAATATTATAGGGACCTGGCTGTATGTTCAGAATGTCTTTGCTTGTGTTTTAGAATTTATGACGATTCGCATTTCGTTATGGGTATCATAATGCAACCGCTGTCAATTTTATAATTCGAATATAACGAAACCGAAGTAGATAAACCTTATTTATTACAAACTCTTTTATTTATTTTCCGTGACCAAGTTTCCTGAAACAAATGCTGGTATTGTTCTATTGGCTTATGGTCTAATCTCAACGACACACAACTGAACACGGCTTTACTAAAACATCCATTAACGCCACGAGAAAAATTGGTCTATGTCGCATAAAAGTTAATCTCACTACTTCCGGACAGAAAAAAATATAATATCAAAAGCATTTTTACAAAAAATGCAATTGACTTCCTAATAGAAACAATACAAATTTTAAAACAATTTTAATTTCGGAAATCGGTATTTCTGGATTTGTTTCTTTGTTTTTGACACGAATTACAACTGACGAAGATATCGCTGAACAAATATACAAAAAAGAACATTAAGACGCATTGAGAACCATCTGCTTTTTTGAAGTCGCAAAAAACGGCAATTTTAATTTTTACTCAAAAAGTGTAAGGACTTGTTGGAGATCTTCGCCCCGCGGTTGAACCACTTAATATGCTTTCAAGAATAACACTAACAAAGAAGATGTGAAATATGAATTATGACACAGCTCATGTTTTTAAACACACACGTCATGAAACATTTCAGCAATGTTTATACTCCGCTAAATGCCGAAGTAAGCTGGCATAATGACTTGTACCTAGAGGTTTTGGGTAACAACCTATTAGCAAGATCAATATTTGAATATGAGATTGAGATTATAAATACGTAACTATGTTTGGCTAATCACTTGATAACGGTTTGACGGATTTGGTTAAAAGGTAAATTGAAATGTTTTCTGTGGCACAGTTTTCATTTTTAAAGTCTAATGTTTTAACGTAGATAGAAACCTAACGCGGTTAGTAAATAAATTAATTATTGGGGGTTAAAGTATGAAATTGTCGTTTTATTGTAATAGGTACTTCGAATTGACATAGAACCTTCATGGTTTGAGATTTTTGAGTGAAACTTTTTTCACATGGTACCTATGAAGTTCTTCTTTTAAAAAATGTGCAACATTCGATTATCGACTTTCAGTTGTTTTTTTTTATTCAGCTTATACAAGAAAGATGGATACTTCGAAAATTCGAGTGATTTTTGAATACGAGTTCCGACGCGGAACTAACGCGACAGAAACAGCTCGCAATATCAATGTTGCGTTTGGAGAGGGGACTGCTAATGAACGCACCGTGCGATTTTGGTTTGAACGCTTTCGTGATGGAAACTTTGTTTTGAAGAACGAACCACGTGGAAGACCGCCCACACAGGTGAATAACAATGAAATGAAAGAGGTGGTGGAAGCCGATCCGAGTCAAACTACCCAGGAATTAGCGGCATGGTTTAACATTACCTTACCAACAATATTGACTCATTTGCGTCAAATCAATAAAACAAAAAAATATAAAAAATGGTTGCCTCATGATTTCACTAATCTGCAGAAAGAAACGCGTGTTGAAACTTGTGTTGCCTTGTTGAATCGATACAGAAATGAAGGAATATTGGATCGAATTGTGACATGTGATGAAAAGTGGATTCTTTACGATAACCGTAAGTGAAAAATGGCTGACCTCAAGTCAAACGCCGCAACAGTGTCCTAAAGCAAAGCTTACCATAAAAAGGTAATGGTAACTGTTTGGTGGTCTCAGCATGGTGTTAGTCACTTTAGCTTTCTCCAATCTGGCCAAGCAATAACGGCAGATGTCTACTGTGCCAAACTCCTAACAAGCAAGAGAAATAGTCCCGACTCATGAATCGATATGCACCATTATTGCTCCATGATAACGCGAGACCTCATACAGCACAAGAAACCGTTTTAACTCTACAGGAACTGCAATTAGAAACCATTCGTCACACTCCGTATTCGCCAGACCTTACTCCAACGGACTACCATTTTTTTCGTGATTTGGACAATTTTCTACGTGATCAAAAGTTTTCTTCTCAGGAGGCAGTACAAAATGCTATCACACAGTTTGTCAAATCTATAATCACCAGTATGCTTAGTGCGAGTTTAATAAAATTATTCGTTGAACGTCATCACCGTGAAAGGCAAGTATACGTCGACGGTATCAACTATCGTAAACATGCGAGTGTGTGTTGCTACAGCAGTCAACGACTCGCAAGCGTGTAGTCACTGTGAGACGCGTTCATCATTTAATAAACCGACAAAATAGGTTGACATTTTTATTTGCTATTCCTATTGGAATCGACACACTATTAAAATAGTAGTGGTTATAACGTGTTTTTTAGTTAGAAATTAAAAGTTTTTTTATGTTTTGCCTTTGAAGTGGTGTTTTGGGAATTTGGAATTTTGGACTGCTCTTACTATTTAAAATGTTATCGGGTACTACATGACCACTTGTCGATACTTGACATTCTATATTTTTGGCTGTTTGTGGCATAATTCTTGCTTGTGCGTGTCTCAGCTGTCTACAATATTTGTTCTAATAATATTCTGTGATTTTATCATTAATTGTGAAAAATGAGCGACGACGAACTACTATCGAAACGAACTACTTATCATACATTCAAACCACAATGGGCACAGTCTAAAATGCCTATTCATCGTATTATAAAAAATATCAAATGAAAACATGTGCGAGCGAGCCTCGGCGCCCGACCGCTGACGTCACGCGCTCTCTCGGTGCTCTGGGGATTCGCTAGGTATTTATCCTTTCAAATTATAAACACAGGCATCTATTTTGTATTGTGTAGTGTCAGATAGGCAGTTGCTCCATATAAACATATTATGAACATTGGACTATGAAATAAAAAGAGTAAAAGGTAATTACAAAATTTTAAACTAATAACATAATAATTTAATATTTAAATAAACAAGATAAAAAATATATATTTTTTTACTAATTACGTAAAAACAATCTTGACATAATTTTATACAGAGTTATTTTATGTGTTAAATAAAATAAAACAAAAACAGTGTCTGACCTAGGAATCGAACCCAGGATCTCATGCTGCAAGCCAGGTGGTTTCATTGATGATCGCAGGGATGGTCTATCTATAGTTTCTAGTGAGGTCCTGGGTTCGATTCCCAGTTCAGACACTGTTTTTGGTTTATCTTTTTTTTATTTACCTTTATTTATGTCAAGATTGTTATTATGTAATTAGTTAAAATTGAATTTTCATTTTTTAATCTTGGTAATCTGTTATAATTAATTTGACTGACGATTTTTAAATTACCAATCCCATTTCCATAACTATTAGAAGTGATAGAAATGAAAAAGAACCCATAATATACCATAAAGGTATATGTTTTAACATAATAATATGTAATAACTTGGTAAGTTTATCACTCTCACAGCGCTCTCACCGCAAAAATATCAGTGACAAGCTTAGTAGCCCACAAGTGATATTGTTTACGATACGAGATGTCAAAACTGTCAAAAAGTACAACTCACACTCGCGAAAAGCATGTTTACGCTGATATCAGTGCTTAATGACGCGCTTACTTGTGAGATGTAGTCGATTGTCACTAGTGACGAAATATTTTATAAACTTGCACTCAGAACTTATAGTTCTCACGTACGCCACTAGGTGGCGCTTATCCAGCGCCATACAAATTTGCGTAAACGTTTACGCGACCATCCCGTTTATAAAACTCGCACTAAGCATACAGAGTTCTATCGCAAAGGCATAAATGACGAAATGAATCCTAATGAATCCTATTAGATGGCAGTAATGTATAGATAATAATGGTAATTATTTTGATTAAATAAATATGTTAATTAAAAAAATAACTAATAACAATTTTTCAGTACAAATCGATTTTAGAACGGGCTATAATAATTGAATGCGTAGGTAATTAAAACGTTGAGAAGTTGCTTCGTCTTAAGACAATCCTATATGAAGAATCGAACACAAAAAAATCATTATCATCAATACTACCAAACCAAATCTAAAATTTCAAATCATTAGAAAGATGAAGAGGAAGTTTGTAAGAAGAGGTTCTAACAGCTTTCAAGATTTGACCTAAAACCCACTAATAAAATTGCGAATTAAATAAAAGCTCGTAATAAATAAAGGATATTAAATGACTCGAAATGAGAGTAATCTCTCTTCACATCTCATTAACTCGGGTCAATTTTCTTTGGCATTTCCTTTCCTTACTAGTTGATAATACTCCCATTATCGGAACCGATAAATAGATGGTCATCGTCACCGGACATGTGGGTTGCATCCACAGACATAAATCTAACTAGATAACGCAAGTCCCTCCATCCAAAAACGGTTCTTATGGCATCTTTCCTATACCAATAATATGGGTAAAAAGCTCAACTCGTACCAAGATAGACTGAAATATTTTAGGATGGTGTCGCTGGAGAAACGCAGGCATATGTTGGATTTAGTTTTCCTTAAGAAATTAGTAACAGGCTCTCTGAACTGCCCGGATTTGCTTAGCAGGGCATTATTCCACGTGCCACGTAATCTGCCAAGAAGTTCTAATAGGAGACTTTTTTGCATGCCAAGATGTCACACCAACTTGAGGCAATACATTCCACTTTCAAGAATGTATGCTGCATACAAAGAGCATGAAGGCGATATTGACATATTTAACTCTTCTGTACCTGCTCTAAAAATAGTCGCGCTTACCAATTAGTGGGTATCTCTGGTACCTAATCTAATATATAAATAATAAAATGTATACTAATTTAATCTATTCTGATTTAATTTATTCTAATTTAATTTAATCTTTATTTAATTTAATTTACTGCAATCAATTTAGCTTTTAATAGTTTTTGTTATTGTTTTTAATGAATATATTCTGTATTTATCTCCGCATAATTTAGCGCATGCTGTGCTTTTCTATAAGTGATGAGGCACTTAGACTTAAGTTTGAAATGTACACATTTATAAGTAACAGTGTACTCAGTGTTGAGAAGCCTAATAATAAATAAATAAATAAAATCTGTATGAATAGCAAGCCACATTTTCACAAACAATTAAAAAACAAATTTACTTACCAATGAAAGAAAACATTTTCAATGCCTCGGCCAAGTTTTTCTATACATTCTTTACAGCTCAATATAGCATAAAAAGGCAATTTTCTAGATTTCGGTGGATTTCCGGTGACGTTAATGCTAAATGAAAGGCTCAGATTACGATCATTGTTCGTAACTTTACTCCGTTTTTTGGCTCGCGAAGTACATACCATCCCGTCATCTAGTTAGATTTATGTCTGTGGTTGCATCGGATAATTTTCCAACTATACTAATATCGGTGTGGTTGGTAAACATGCGGGCTTGCGATCTAAACTCAGATTGGGATGAATTTTAGTTTCTGCTATTGTATTGTGAAAGAGGTGCTCATGGCTAAATAATAACGGCAGCACGAGTCGATCTTCAATATTAAGCAACGCTTACCGAGGTTGGTCCGTGGATGGGTGAACATAGATTATTA
The DNA here is from genome assembly GCA_964057195.1 of Orthosia cruda. Lineage (NCBI taxonomy): Eukaryota > Metazoa > Arthropoda > Insecta > Lepidoptera > Noctuidae > Orthosia > Orthosia cruda. The sequence goes on from OZ059830.1 coordinate 22,926,942, forward strand.
CATAGAGAGTTTCCTCCGTGCCTCGGAAAGCACAGTAAGCCGTTGGTCCCGGCTGTCATTTGAAGATCTTTCACAGTCGTTATGGGTAGTCAGAAGCCTGAGATCTGACACCAGTCTTGCCAAGGTATATCGTGTTACCCAGTTAGTGGGTTGTGGAGGTCAGAATAGACAGTCTCTCCATGTAAAATACTGGTACTCAGCTGAATCTGGTTAGACTAGAAGCTAATCCCAACCTAGTTGGGAAAAAGGCTAAAGTCACCGCCAGATAACAAAAAAATAAAAGTCGTCAACACCAGTCTACCAATGTACCCATTCCAACATTAAAAAATATAAAAAAAAAAAACAGTGTCGCTAACACGATCAAAACAAACGTATCGCGGTAAGGGGCGTCCTTGGAATCACTTGGAATTTAGTAATGAGTTAATATCTCATACACGCGTGGACCGATTTACATGATTTAAACGGATAAAATGGTTTTATGCCCATTCCTTTCATTTGAGACAAAATTATCAAAATATATGAAAACACCATAAACAAAAAATCATGCTTTCAAGTTACGAAATCATACTTTTTGGTACATGTCGGATCAATGACTTTTATTTGTTTGTTATTTAGCGGCGACTTTAGGCAGATTGAAACCAATACCGAGGTAGTTGGTAAATTTGCGAGCTTGATATGACTTCAGATTAGGATGAATATGAGTTTCTTTTATTTTTTTGTGAATCAACCACTGGTAATTATTTATGGATTTGTTTTTCACGTTTTGCAGAAAAGGTTATGGAAGGTTACTTATTTATTGTTTGTCAAACTATTTATTTTGAAAACCACCGTTCTGGGTTTTTCCCCATTGACAGCGAGGTGGACGAATTTTTGACGCCCAATGAGATTTTCCCCGCTACCCTTTTTACTCGCGTTTGTACATATTATTGGACCGATTTTCATGACCTTTCATTTGTTGGAATTGTCACCACCACGAATTGCAGAATCACTATTAAGACATCGGCAAAATTTACAAAAAAATATTTAATGAAAACTAATTTTCCTATACCTTTATTGATCCTGATTCCTGACTCCTAAGACGGTGGGAACTTCGCCAGGTCAGCTTGTAAAAGAATATATTTTAAAAATAATCTATATACTCGTAAATAATAATGTTCCATATAGTCTGAATAAGGTTGTTAAAGAAAAAGATTCCTTCATTCCTTGAAATCCAAAAAGCGGCATAACTTGAAGAGCTTTTGCCGTGGCTTTTTGTAAAAACTCTGTTTGGAGAGGACAACAATTATCCGGACCGGACTGCTAGTAAAGTTGATTTTCAATAGAATTGCTATTTCTGAACAAAATGATCTATGATTTTCTAGCAGGCATATAAGTAATTTAATTTTAGGTTCGAAGGCTTATGTAACGTATTCAGTTTCATATAGCCTTGATGGGCTTCAGATTTCAATATATAACAATGTTTAGCAAGGCTTATCTGTTTGTTTGCTTGGGTACAGGAATGATTACATTAATAAGCATTGGTTGTTAATTAAATATTGTCCCGTTTTCATGTTATATCACACTTGAAGTTCAGTATCAACTTATAAACTTTACCGCTTCTTTTTCCTTTTATTTTATTTGTACCTACTTCTACGTGGTGTAAATGTTGCCCAAAGCTTACATCATATACCTACAACTACAATGATGCTGATCAGCTCATTTCCATAGATAGGATATGACCGGGTTTTCAGGACAAATGGATACTAGTCTTCAGAGAGCTCACGAAAGAAAAGAACATTAGTTTTTCACGTCGAATCCTGTACATGTACAACACATCTTTTACATCTAAGTATGCAAATTTTTCATTCCAATACTAGTCATCTAAACATAGATACATAACTCAATGCTAGCTTCACTCTACATAAAATAATCAGTATTATTTACTTCTTCACACTTCTATATTGATTTCCACTCCTTTTTGTCATTTGCCAATTTTGGTCTTCCTTCCCTGTCTTGATTTTCCGTCCCCTCCGATTTAGGTGAAGTATCTCCGACACAGTTATCCTCCCCTTTCTCACTTCAGAGTATTTGTTTGTGATATTATGAAGCTTTATACGCCCAAGGATTTCGGTGAATCGATATTATTGTGTTAAAACTTTTAACAAGAACGAACTCTGTAATTCCGATGTGATTTTTTTTTTTTGTTTTTCTGTTACTCGTGCTCATTTCGACTCACATTTTAGAAAGCACGTGTTGCGTACTCCTTGGGAGATACATTTTATTTTGCGTGTACCAGACCAGTGAAGGCAATGTTGACAAAGCCGTGACCTCACTCTGCAATACGTTTATTTAAATCTACTGGCAACACGGGACGGTCGAACAAAATAAAAATGCAAATTAGATAAATTCAATTTCATTTAGATACTTACTTATATATAAACTAAATCCTCTACATAAAATGGCCTATAGTAGGATTTTGAGAGTGTAGTGACAATTTTTGAGGTCGGTTACAGTTTTAATTGAATTGTCAGGTCTATGCATAACGCGATAGTTTCTGGTAGAGGGCCTGGCATGCCGCCAGGACAATCACGTTTTCTGTGATTGTGTTCACTTTCCACTCTCAGTGGCCTCAGCTAATTTTCAACTCTGAAATAAGGTAGTGTCCTACTACGGAGTCTACAGAGCTCACCAGTGGTAGACAACATTTTTCTTTTTACATAATAGGGTGCCAAAAATAAAATGTTGCCAGAGGCGATTCTTAACTTTACCCTCTCTTAAAAAAACCGTTTTTATTTCAACTGTCTTGGAGTTTTTTTGCTTTTTTGTTCTGCTCCTGAAATGTTTTGATGAAAATAAATCGTATTCAATTTTATTGTAAGTAAGCATTAAATGCGAAAACTAGTATTGAATCTCCTGTTTACTAAGTAGGTCGAACTTTAACCAAAAACGAATTTCAGTCATTAAACATTTTATTTATTCAAGACAAATTCTTCACATTTTATGGATAATATTAAATGGTATAACAGATTCCGTAATATATAATTTTGCTCAAATAATTTCGTCATTTCCGGCCTCCGGGGCCGGGGAATACTTATTGCAGAGGTCGCGTGCCGAACATCGAATAAGCATGAAAAAAATGTTAAATATCGTAAACATTTATTGGATGGGCCATCACCTCCTTTTTTAACCAATTGGATGTCGTTTATTCTTATGGGGTTTAGGTGTCGTCAGCGGTTCGATTTGAAAGGTTGATGGGGTTAAATGTTAAATTCGATCTGTGTTTCGATCTTTTATTGATATTGTAGCGAAGTGATTTGTAAGAGTGGCATGGAAACGGCCATTTCTTTTTCCTCTTTTCCTCTAAGGTTTTATTTAGTGAATGGAACTGTAGTTACAAGTGCTATTCGATTGATGAAGATTGAATACTCAGTAACGAACATCGGCCAACAATTTGTTCTGGAAATATTTTCTAAATATTGTTATGTTATACTTTTGAGGACGCTACTGCTGACTATTCATCTAGTGTAGGAGTATAATGAGGCATAAAACTCATTGTAAACAAATTTTAATATTACACCGTTCAACATGTTCAAGTTGTACAAAAAGAGAATAATAATTTAAAAACTGAAAACAAAGAACTGTTGCTCTATTCATAAAGTTTTTAGTAATTCTGCTTTGTTATAATTTCTGTCGAGTTCGATCAGAATGTTTCTCTACAAAACATAGCTTAGATTATTAACTTGAGAAAAAAAACATTGCTAGAAAGTGGGAACGAATATAAATGTGAAATAGGAATGAAAGAAGAGGTATTTGAATATTTATATCTACAAGTAAGCAGTGTATTGAATAAGCTGGATCCATAATTCTCACGTAGACACCATTGGTAATACATTTTCAATCCGTGTTCATAAATCTGTATCCCGGAGTCTGTGAAACGTAATAATGTCCGACGCATGCGACGTATACAGTCGAAAGAGTTTGGAGGACCGCCAGTGCACTCAGGTGGAAACTGAGCCCCACATGCTGGCCCAATAATACGTGGACATGTGTACACTTACGAGGTTTTAGTACAATCGGGTTTGCGTGTTGTTCGTACCACATGTTTAGGTTTATTAATCTTGTAGATGCTGTAGTGAACGGCTTCATTTGTCTTCCCACGTGCGTATTCTATAGGACATGTCTTGTGTTCGCGTTTCTGTTTGGATCTTCGATCGTTTTCAGTAAAACTCAATTATTATATACTAGCTGTCCACCGCGGCTTCGCTCCCGTCAACTGGCTACCTACCTACCCATCTACCCTACCAACCCTACATACACAATTGTTGCGTAACTTAGATCGTTTACGCAGCGCACGCAACGGAAGCTCTCAAAAAGGATTCCCGTTTTTGCAACAGTTTTCATTTATACTCCGTTCCTATCGGTCGTAGCGTGATGTTATATAGCCTATAACCTGCCTCGATAAATGGACTATCCAACAAAAAACACTCCTCTCCTCTCCACTATCAACAGTCCTCCTTCTTGTTTCATAAACATTGCATCTTACGGCTAAAATTTGACGGTATTTTTTTATTTTGGTATCCCATTCATTTTAAATAACCTGGGCGACCCAGCTCTTTTCGGGTGAAAATAGAAAACTACGTTTTCTATCAATGAAACCTCCTGCATTCAAATTATACATATATATAAGAATTGCTCGTTTAAAGGTATTATTATAGAAAAATGAAAGAAGCGTTCACATTATTAAATAATGTATGTAATTTCACTTTGACCGCACTCCTATAAATATTCTTAGTAAAGTTTATTGATACAACGGAGTAATAGCTCCACAGAGAAGTTGTAGGGGGGCGTGTACCAATAATGTTTCAAACACAATTCAAATTTATTACCAGCTTCAAACGGCCAACGAAAACATTGTGAGGAACTTTGTAGCAGTAAAGGCTTTACGCAAATACTGTCTTTAAATTAATGGCAAATAGATCATGGCTTGTAAGAGGGCAAGACGTCTTTGACCGGCAAATGAAACTTTTGTTTGGCAGTCAACTGTCACACTCAAACTTGGTTGCTTGAAAACTGATACGTGATCACTGTTCCTGTTGACAAGCGTTAGCTGTTATGATTAGTTGAGCATGACAATTTTATATATTTTTTTAACCGACTTCCCAAAAAAGAGGAGGTTCTCAATTCGGATCTCGTATATATATTTTATTGAATGATTGTTCGGGCATATCTCCGTCATACATAAACGGATTTGTCAAATTATTGTTCGAAAGATGTTTATTCCGAAATGGTCTGGCATTTTTCATAACCATTTATTTGCTGAAAACATGGTATAAAAGATGGTAATATTAATAATGTGAAGAAACATGTTTTTCTTAATAGATATAAGCGTGCAAATAAATGCATAACGAAACAATCAGTCATCATGCGATTTTATGTTCCAGGAACTGCTTAACACTGTAAAAACTATTTACTTTATTCTTGAACATTCTTGTATTTAATGTTTTTAATTCATTTGGTATTCTGTTGTATACCTGGACACACATAAACATACAGCACATTTGGTAAAGATCTGATGAAGAACTTCGGAAATATACAACAGAACTCTTCAATAAATGATGGCAAATCTCTCGGGATTACTGCAGGCATGTCTGTTTATTGTTTACACCATTTCATAACATACCATCACGCCAGTATGCTGTAAACGGGTACGCAGATATGTACAGTTCACCCTGGTATACTCTCATTCCACTGGTTATGTTCAAGTTATATGTTATTCGGGTAATCTATACTGGCATCCATCTGGCATCACTGTGGGCATTATAGGTCTCTTCTTCATATCATCTTGCTATAGAACTTGTTCATTATGTACCAGAAAAGAGAAAAATTAAAACTTTTTACCAAAAAAATACAACCGACTTCCAAATAAAAACACTACAAAGTGAAAAATAATTTCAATTTCGGAAGGCCATGTACTAAAACGAAGAAACGAAAACAGAAACACCGACTTCCGAAATTGAAGTTATCTAATAGCTTGTAATAACATCGACCAATCATGAATCTTGACGTGGATTTCGACACAACTAAAATGGATTAGATTTTCAGAAACCCGTGTAACACCGTCAACTCGGCTGCGTTAAGGTTCCCCTAGTCAATGGCACGAACTATTTTGTGCGCGAGATTAAAATATATAATATGGTTGCATGCTGTCTCATCCAACAACACGTGCGAAATAGATTGATGCTGTGATGAGCAGTAAGAAGCTAGTTCTCGTACGAATTAGCACTTTTGCAAATTTGTAGCGAAATGGATGATGATTTAGGACGAAAACGAACGCGTGAAATTTTATGAACAGACCTTTGGGAGTCTAGATATCATGAAAAATTACTAAATGTATATTTTCAAAATAAAATTGTTTCATTTTTTAATTACTAATATATCATGTATGGAAGCCGATTTGCTATTTTCCTTCTTCTTATGGTATTTATTTCCGCCCAAAGATGCGTTAAAATTAGTGTTGAAATATGGAACTTTCGAAGCCCATAACTTTCAAATATTGTATTTTTTACTTTTCTGTTACCATACAGGGCTAGATAATGATAAGACAAATTGATATCATTTTTTAATTTGAACGTACACCGTCAAACAGTGGAGTAATCGCCAGACTACGTTTGTATAGAAGAATTTTCGACTAGTGTAACCTTAACACTAAAGCTTAATCAGAGACAAAAAAGATACACGATAATCATTTACGTTTGTAAGATCACGAGGGGACATTAAGTAATTAAGCTTCGTTGATCCATTAGAACAAGTATAAATCTATGTCGTGAAAGACATAATAATAGAAGGTTGGAGATTCGCCAGTGCGTTCAGACGGAAATATTCCAAATTGTTTACATGTAATATAAATGGGCGTACTTAGAGGCTGGTTAGAATCCACGTTTTGCAATGTGGGTCAACCCTAGCAGGTACGTGCTCGTAGCTATAATTATGATTTCCTAAGATTTCGTGATAAATTTAGAATTCAAAGGGTGACATTAGACTGAGAATAGTACTAAATCGAGTTATAATAAATAAAGAAATCCTCTAATTTTCTCGATATTCAAAATAACAGTTCTTTTTTAACCGACTTCCCAAAAAGGAGGAGGTTCTATGTTCGACTTCAAGTTTTTTTTTTTTTTTTTTGTATGTTCACCGATTACTCCGTCAATTGTGGACCGATTTTGAAAATTCTTTTTTTGTTTGAAAAAGTATGTTCCGAAATTGGTCCCATTTTAATTTGGTGAAGATCTGATGAAGACCTTCGGAGATATACAACAGAACTCTTCAATAAATAACGGCAAATCTCTCGGGATTGCTGCAATCGCATGTCTGTTTGTTGTTTATAACATTTCATAACATAACATCACGCCAGTTCGCTCTTAAGGGGTAAGCAGATCTCTCATTTCACCGGTTATGTTCAAGTTTTATGAAATCTATTCTGGCGAAATAGTTCCCTTACTAACTTGCCTATTAGGTACGTACAACTAAAAAGTGAAAAATAAAAAAACTTTTTGCAAAAAAATACTACCGACTTCCAAATACAAAACTATAAAGTGAAAAATAACTAAATTTTTTAAAGTCGGTGTCCATAACGCAAAAAAATTATACCTACGAAAGACACCGACTTTAAAAAATTTAGTTATTTTTCACTTTATAGTTTTGTATTTGGAAGTCGGTAGTATTTTTAACCGACTTCCCAAAAAGGAGGAGGTTCTATGTTCGACTTCAAGTTTTTTTTTTTTTATAGAATGCACATCGTTGGATGGTGAAGGGTGTCAGAAATAGGATAGTCAATGTGCTACAGATTACCAATTTTTTAAGTCCCTTTTCACACGCCGGCAACCGGCAAATGTAGAGGCTTGTACGCCGGTACTTGTGAAAGCTAACATACATGGCGATACACTTCGTCGCCAGTTATCCGGCACCGGCTACACGGAAACTAAGGCGTGTGAAAAGGGACTTAGGGTATCAACTTTAATTAAGAAGATAAGTCAAAATGATAGGTGAACTCATAAAATTTGAAGAAAAAAGAAATAACTGTCAGTATGGTATGAAGATCTAACTTAAAAACGTCCACTTCTGACGCAAGCCTGTAAATTATTCTTATATTTTATTCTAAAGCTGTCATGCTTAATGTGTAAGTAATATATTATTATCAGAAAGTAATAATTCTCTAATAATTCTTACGGGTATTGTATTGCCCGTTGCCCTTCAGGGTATTGTAAGATGCCTTCCCCTAAAAGTACGTTACACCATCTATAATTCGTCGTCGGCGTCGTTCGTAGAATAATAAAAGTCCTATTTCACTACAATTATTTAACTCCAACTATCAAAATGTATAATGAGACATAATTATTTAATTTTGCACAAATGTACGTGTGTGTGTAATGTGTATTTTAATACGTAAAATCTTAAACATAATATTTTATAAACCACGAACCTATCACGGTAAAAAGTGTATTTTGTACCAAGTAGCACAGATCTACAACTCTTTACCTAAACATATAAAAGATACTAAGTAAAATCTCTATTCAAAAGTTATTAAAACAACATATTTTCAAAAGCATCATAAAAAAGTAAATCTGACCGAGTCCAATATTATTATCGTACCTACTCACTCCATGTAAATCGTTCCTTTTAACTGCTCAAAAGCTGTCGACAGGATTGACAAAGTTAATCCAAATTACCCACTAACGCAGAAATATCATTTTCTTATTAGGGTTCCGTAACTCGAAAGAAAAAACGGAACCCTTATAGGATCACTTTGTTGTTCGTCCGTCTGTCCATCCGTCTGTCTGTCTGTCAAGACCCTTTTTCTCAGGAACGCGTGGAGGTATCAAGCTGAAATTTATATCAAATACTAAAGTCTAATGTCCCTTAAAGCTGTGAAAAAATCAAACATCTAAGCCAACGCAATCAAAAGATACAGCCATTTATGTCGCAAATCTCCGCAAATTTTCGACACTCGCAAGGGACTCAAAACCTACAGGGTACTTCCCGTGAACTCAGATTCTTGAAATTTGGTACGAAGCAACGTCTTATAGCACAGATAAAGGAATAATTGCGAAAACCGTAAATTTTTAGTTACATCATATAATAAAAATATTTTTAATAATTTTAAACTTACTACCCATTTCCTCATGAAAGCGTAGAGGTATTAAATTGAAATTCATATCAAATACTCAGATCTATAATACCTTTAAGCTGAGGTTTGTACGGAACCCTCGGTGCGCCGGTCCGACTCGCACTTGGCCGGTTTTTTTTTAAGAATGTCGTCTATGCGCATCTGAACTTTAAATTACTTAAGTTTTGTTTTATATTTTATTTCTCCTCGTAAGTGATTTGTAATCTTTGAGAAATAAATAATTTTAAACCGTATAATTCACCCGACTTTTATGCTAAGTCAGACCAAAATGTCTGTCATCCTGCTAAAACATTTTCTGAGCATTTTCCCGAGTGACGCGTTCTATTTGCCGTGGGTGCTGTTACTGTCTGACAAGGGATTAAATCAGGCATCTAAGTGATGTTATGACAACAGCATCTTCTCACTGAAAACATCGTTAGCATATAGTAGGAAAAGCCCGCTATAACACGAACAAGAAAAAAACTACTACTAAATAAGCCTTCGGCGCTCGTCCATAATCCCGGCAAAACCATCGGATTCGGCCGGGGTGCGCAAATGGATTAAAAAACTGATGTAATAAAGAACCGTATAACTGAACAGTTCTCCATAAAAACAGATAATAAACGATTGTTCGAGAACAATTCAGTTCTCCTATAGCAAAAATAATAACCTCAAATGTTGTACAGAATTTATGTCTTTGTTTATCTGCACTTTATCTGTTAAAGTCGTGAGTTCATTGTCAGATTTTCGGTTTGACTGTGTTTGTTTTTACCTCTTTCTATTTATTACATAAGGCAGTAAGGATTAGATACAATACTAGATTATAGTCATGCCTAAATTGGGCTAAACTGCACACATGTTGTCAAAAATATTTCATTGAGTAATTACTTAGATATTAAAAGGACCTCTGATACACATAAGATCAGCGAAAAATATTATAAATAATAATAAATAAAATACTTTATAACATAATGTACAACCTTGTATGGAGAAGGGTGTCTGAGATAGGTAAGACCCTGTGTTGCAGATGACTCGTTTTACATTCATGAATATTAACCGCAAAATTGCAAAAATTGTTTGTGTTTAAGATTCTTTCCAAAATCGAAAACATAAAATGGAAGAACACAATAAAAATGCAATTAATTTAAATTCAAAGAAGATAAAATTTATAGAGAATTAAAATCAAAGAAAATTAAAATCAAAGTGCATCAAATATTGAAACAGTTACTGACTCTGACGGACTAGAGAGGAGCAACGCTCTGTCGAATTATTTTCCAAAACAACTACTTCACTTCGGCACTTTTTAAATTGTAAAATTTTCAGCTTGCATTGAAGGCAAGTAAATTTTTTTTTCCTTTGCCTTACATCGAGCATTATTCGCGTTCTATATGAGGTACTGACGAGCTTAAGAGATCGCACATAATATTAAGTATGGATTCTGCTAAGGTAAATAAATATACAATTCAAATTGAATCCAAGAAAAACAATCCAAATAGAAAAAGCGTCCGCTTCAAAGAAGTATTACATAAACTGGGTAAACTTTCTTAAAAGATTTGTCATTTGCATGAGAAAAAACTTTTGTATTTCATAACAAGACGAGCTACATCCTAAATATTCACAACTACGAACCTATACAAAATAAAAAAGTTACTTTTAATTGGTACAAAACTTCGAGTTCGGCTAATTGAAAGATTTTGTATGTTAAACTTTTTTTCAACGGCCTCCTTTTAATGAATCTCGAATTTTCTCCGAATCCTTTATTAATGTTAAGTGGAAAATTCTTTTGAGTAAAAATAAAAACGTAATAGATTTTATTAAATATGAATGTCTAATACTTCTAAGCGTTCTCGAAGCGGGAGTTTTAACAGTGTTATCCCTCGTCAGAATTAGCTGCCACAGCCGCGTTCGGGCGTTCGCGTTAGGGTGACACTCGTTCTTTATTTGTTTAGGACGATCATTTAACTAGTTGCCAACTTTGGAAGCAGCTTCAGAATGGAATCATTGAGTGTTAAACTGCTAATGCGTGTTAAACAACGTTATACCCTTTTGGGTATTCATTGTTTCAGGAGAACTTTTAGGAGTTCAGTAAGAGAGACACCAAAAACTACGGTCCTATTTTGAACCAAAAATAGGACCGTAGTTTTTGGTGTTAAAACGTTATAAATAAACAAGTTAATTAAAAAAAACAAAAACCCGACTGCTTAAGAAGTGAACTAAAAAGACGTAAATGAGAAGAAAATCATGCTGGGCGGTCGGAGGATATATCTGGTTTTGGTCAGCCAGCTCGCGAATATGTATCCTCCTTCTGCACAGCATGATTTTCTTCTTGTTTACGTCTTTTTAGTTCGCTACTTAAGCAGTCGGGTTTTTTTGATTTTTTAATTAACTTTTTTTCTTTGGTCATATTTTTTGATATTTCGAGAGAGTTTTAATAATTTATTAATTATTATGGCAACACTGATAGGGATGTACATTTAATAAATCCCAAACCCATAACCGCTACATAAACTACCTATAAAATGTGAAGTAAATACTGAAAACCTATTACAATTATTATCGAACTGTAACACAATATGCAGAACCATACTAATGAACACTATTGTGCCAATAATGTTTCCGTACCCTGCATAATATATATTGTACAATAATGTGAACTTATGTAAAGGTAGGTAGGTGATGCAGATGTTCCAACTTGCATATTTAACCGTCAGTGAGAAGCGAATTCCTGAAACAGATTTCAATATGATGAAATGATTTATATACTACGTTATATATGTGTCTGACTAAACCATGATGTGTTCATGTGACTAAACTATTTCCCCTAACCGTTATTAATTTTCTACGCCAGCCTGTGTTACTCACAAATTTAATATTACGTTCTAATCAGTAACATGAGACGCCATTGTTGTAAACAACCTCCCCTAGAGCATTGAACCTCAAACAACCAGTAAATTAAAATCACAATTCCACCGTATGTGTACTTTCCTTATTAGATCGAGTAATTCCTATGTGAGTTGACTGGTAGGTCAACCACCGCACTGACCTTTGGTGATATGCTCCTGAGTATGTACCCCGTAGATCTTAGCGGATGGTACCGACTGTGTAGGGATGTGCCCCCTGCAAATTCCGTCGCCGATTCGCTTGCATTGTGACCATGATTAAGCCGTGGGTGTGCTTGTCCGCAGTTCGCCAGGAGAACGAGCGCATGATGCAGCACGACGCCCTCCAGGCGGCAGTCTTAAATCGCACCCAGTCGTCGGCGTTGCGCTGACGCCGCGCTACTCGCCGCGGCCGCGCCTCGACAACGTGCGTCCGGCCGCCGCGCCGCCGGAGGAGCCCGTCGAGCCGGACCCCGAGCCTTCGAGCACGCTGGAGCCCGAGCCCGAGACAGCCGCGCGCCGCCAGCTGGTGAGCGCCGCGCCAGCGCCCGCCCCGCCCGACACGTGAGCCGCAAGTGACGCACTCACTGCGCTAGCGCATCACGGCTGTGACACACCGGTATGTGAACTGACACAATATTATAGACATAGATAAGTTTCTCGTTCGCGAATTGAGAGTGACGAAATGGACGTGTAGGTAGCCAATGTGAAATTGTGAACAAATAGTAAAGAATGAAAATGTTATTGTTGAAAAGTATCGGATAGGATGTAAAAGACAGCAAGTCAATAATCCACGATAGTTATTAAATATGCAATTGTCTATGTTAAGACTACATTATGTGGAACTAAAGGAAGAAATATAATTTGCTAATTCAACTACAACTGTATTTCGCACACCCAATGAATAAATTATAAATCTAAGATAACATTTATTGAATATGTGTCTCTGAGCTGTGAAAGAGGCTTTGGGTGCGGTGAGAATATGAATGTTGGATGTTTGTAGATTTGATAGCATAACTGTGTAATGCGAATGCGACACATACTCGTAACATAATGATAAAAGTACCAACTACAAACGGGAACAATCATCAATACAATAAGGACAAGTTAGATTTCTTTCTTTATTTGAATAAAATTATAAATTAATGTTAATATTTGGTGGTGTGGAAATAGTACCATTATATGCACAATGAAGTAATTTAAAGCCCGCATATTTAGATAACTCCTATAGCTATCAAACCTGACGATAAATTTTAATAGTCGCCTTTATTGACGTATATATGTATAACAAAAAAATAAAGCATATAATTTAATCAATGAGCACAATATAGTATTATTTTCTTAATCACAGTACAACACACTAATGTATCTACTATTCTTACTGTTTACCATAAAAGTTTGTATTTCACCAAGTGAGTCTTATCGGAGCTTCAGCACAATAATTTTGAGTTACTACTGTTAATATTGAACTCTTTGTTCAACTCTAATCAAGAGCTTTCGAAACTGCGCTTAATAAAATAAAAAAAATCTGTTATGAAATAAGAGCTTTTTGTATAGTAGTTGTTGTAGTAATATTCATACGAGAAGAACATTATTGTATGTAAAATAGAGCTGCAAAAATAAGTGTCGTTCGCTCTGATGAATCTGTCGTATGTAAGTATTGACTTCGATGCAATGATGCGGACGGTTAGGTAGAATATAATTATATATAATATATTAGCGTTCTTTGGCACGGCCCTGTATTCGCATGAACACAGCGAACATTGCTTCACGCTTCAGCCTGTATTTCAGCGATTAACGCCTCATGAAACAAGTGCTTACAGCCTGTATAATTATATAGGTGAAGAGCTCACAGCTTGTAATGTCACACCATCGCCTTGATTACATTAAGGATGTCTGATGTGTCTCCAAGTAATGACATAAGACATAAATTTAATTAATCTATGGAAAGCAATTCAATTCAATTTGCCGTAATAATACAGATTGTAAATAACTTGAGTTATTATTTGCAAGGTTCTGTGTTTGCCTTTAGATGACGTGAAAATATTGAGAAGCAACTATGATGTGTCTACTTACTATCGCTAGCCGCATTTTTCGATCTCAGCTTTACAGGTTGAAGTGTGAACCGGGCCGTTGTCACGTGCTTGGTGTTTTCCTCCTACCAACAGAAAGGTTTAAATTAGACTATTTACTCAACTAATAATATCTTGGCATATATAATCTACTAGGCTTAAAGGCTCTCATATATATTTCTATATACTTTTAAGATCCACAAAGGATTTTGTAAATACTAACTAGATTGGAACAGTTTTCTGTTCACACGATGTAAATTAACAATAAAGATAGGTGTCTCATTCACGGCTCCTGTACCCAGCTTCGCTAATATTGATTAAATCGGGCCAATTAAGGCTAACTTTGCAATAATTCTTAACATTTTTTTTTTCATCTAACTTGTAAACAAGGAAGCAAATTCAAAGTAGAAAAGAGACGTCTATTTTTCTGAAGAAACAATTTAATAAACTGACCTCGTACTTCAAGCAAAAAACAGAACAAAATATTGTGAAATTGGTTTCGATCAACACCATATTTTTAAACAAATACCATCTACGCACTTCTGATATATAAAAAGAACTCAAAAATAAGTTCAGACATTTTTTTTTTATAAAGATATTTTTTTAATAATGGGAAATCCCGAAACGTTAAACATCAAAATTAAAAAGATAAGACGGTAATGCATAGTTTAGAATTGCAAACAAATTACCTTTTTTTTTGTTCGGCCTAAAGACAGCACGAAATTCTTTAATTCTGAAAAAATTACCATAATTTTATAAACAAAAACGCATTTTTTTTCCTTGGAAAGCTAAGTTCACGATATGAGTAAAACAAACGCTGTTAAGAATGATTGCAGGGTTTTCCTTGCCTCTCCTCTATACAAATATAAAACAAAAAACTTGTATTATAATGAATAATTTTCTCGAATTTATATTGATTACAAAGCCCTATGGATCAATGTAAAAGTCCCACTGAGATCCGTCCAGTAGTTTTTCTGCGCCTGCACAATATCTAGTCTGAATTTGTATAATAACAATTCCTACTTACCAGAATTCATAAATTTATTTATCGGCGCTACTACTCATATTTTAGCCTCATTTTTTGTATATACATCTGTAACTACATCTTCTCTAGTTGTCGCTAATCCAAAAGATAATCACTAAGACAACAATGTCGACAGCCAAAGCCGACATTAGCTATTTCATATTGCACTTGCAATATTTTCTATGTCAGAGTAATAAAATGAACAAAGTTTGTAGGTCAGGATACGGATTACCGTTATTTTATTACCATCCTCCATGCGAAGCCGGGGCGGGTTGCTAGCGAACATAATCCGGATTTATACAACAACTATCTGCGATATTGAACATGATTTTAATCTTAAACTATTCGACTCGGGTCGAATCTAATTTACTATCCAGTAATAATTAAACTTCACTCTGTATATCTAAATTGTACGGACTTTAAATAAAAAATTATTTTGTGAAAATCTGTCTTGGTTGAAACATGGACGTTAGATAACAAACCACAATGCTGGTAGCAAGAAAACACTGAGTGAACATTGCTGTTCCATGTTACGAATATAATGTTTAATGTGAGCTAAGCGTGTTGTATGCCCCACATAGAGTTCATTTACAGCCTGTCGCTGATACACATATTGCATACATTTTGACAAATTTAGATCTCATTTTCACATATTTGGCCAGTCGGCAAAGCCGAGATAGTCTTGCATACCACCGGTGTACCAACAAAGGGAATCCCGAGCTTGCGACAGGCTGCAAATCCGCCCTGTATAGAGCAAGGCTAACGCTGTGCAACTACTAGTTACGAATATGTGTATCGACAATTAAATGTATGTACTAGTTTAATTGCGATCCGCATCCCCTCCCATCCTCGTGTGATACGATATGCTACGTGTTCAAATGTTATCGTTTGATTATCTCTAAGAGGTCGCCACTGAGCGAGAACTGTCAATGCATTCATTCGGCTATACTAGAGATCAATTCCAAATATTAAACTGGACATATTAACGTAATTAGTGTTAGAGGGAGATACAAAGAATTTTATAGTTGTTTGTTGTAAATGTCAGTTTTAATTAATCTATTTTACAGAACAAAATGTTTAATAAAATATCTTTATAAAATATGCGGTTGTATCATTTGCTCGGCGGGTGTGTATTATATTTATGGAGCGTTGGCGTCTTCTGCGAGGCGTCGAAGGGTTAATATGTTAAGTTGGTGTGTGCACAAAAGCGTGCAATGTATACCTCAAGTTGTGTAGAGAAAAGGTAGGGTTTGGCGAGGTGGGGCAGAGAGAGAGAGTGGCATTCCTCCCGGGGCGCCCTCCGAACTATGCGGCCGTACTGTTGCCACCATGCAGCCTCTCAAACAATTTGTACTCCAAACTTGCTACACTCGGCTCAAAATGAAACTGTTCGCACACAAGTTTGACAGCACAAAACATTTGTTAATACCTTCACACCTCATATTTAAGTGATATTTTAATACCCCTGTGACAGTTCACGTTGACAATCGTTTAATGAAAGAAAACTTAACAGCGTCCTTATCTGTCGCTGAAATAAAATTGTAAGAAGTCGGCAAGTAAATGAAGCTAGCAAGCTTTTACGAGTATCTGTGTCAGCAGTCACAAAGCTTGTTGAACTTATAAGATTAGTTCATAGTTACTTTAGTTGAAATAACAAAGAGAAATGCAATTATAGTCAAAATGATGGCTATCCCGTTGATTTTTTTTTCTAGATGCAAGAAATTTTTAAATATTTTATTATATTAATCTTTTACTTTTGCTGATAGTGGCAATTCTTTTACAATAATAATTATAAGCCTGACATAGTGGTGATAGACCGACTACTAGCGAGAGTCGCGCAATGATTGTTGATATAGCGGTTCCCCATGAGGAGAAACTAGTGAAGGTAGAGAGAAGAAGAAAAGCATAAGAAAAGGAAAAAGATAAGAATAGAGGAGGGAAGAGATAAGAATAGTAAGTATTTTGATCTGGCTCGCGAGGTTGTCGACATGTGGGATGTGAATACAGCAGTCATTGTGCCGATAGTCGTGACGGCCAATGGCATAATAACCAAGAGCCTCGACGAACATCTGAGGAGGCTCTCGTTGGGCAGCTGGATCAAGAGCTTGATCCAGAAAGCGGTAGTCCTGGACACGGCACGTATAGTCAGAAGGTCAGGAGGTTCCTCCTTGACCACCGGTAGCTTGGACCCTGTTCACAGGTGGGCTACAATTTTTGTATTTTTAAATGATTTTTTTTTATGGGATAAGATTTAAAAACGTAAAAGTATGACATATATATAATAAATAATGAAAAATAATAAACTACAAAATTATGTAGTAAAAGATCTCAAAACAGTTACAAAATATCAATTATACGTTGGAAGGATTACAGATACAATCTTTACGGCGAGTAAGTCAACAGGAACATTTATTCAAGTAATAAAGAACAGATATTCTTGACGAAATAATTCATGTAGCACGTTGGAGTTATGATTATACCGCGAGTAAACCTGCACAACATAGATATGTATGTATGTTTTTGTACGCGCATATAACGGTATAGGTACAAATACATACTTACCGTGGGTTCATAATGTGGGTGATTAAAAATTTACCTTTGTACTGGTAAACACGATACTTCGGCGTTGTAACCGACTTCAAAATATAGGAAGTTATCAATTCGATACGTATGTATGTACGTAATATTGTTGGAATTGCACAATATTCACATTCTGTTTCTCTATGTGGGCTTCTTAGCATTTATGCCAAACATAAGTGTATATATGTATAAGTGTATGTTTGTCCACTCATTACACCGAAACTCGTAGTCGGATCATGATCATACTTTTTCATTAGATTAAGTCTCTCTTAACTTAGGGAACAATGCAAGTTTTATCAATATCGGTTTAACAGTTTTCAAGATATGGAACATACACTCCTTAATACCAAACACCGTGAATGTGTAAATTGAGTTATTTTGTCAATCCTTTGGTACCATACTATAAAACTTGCTTACCTTTTATTAGTGATGGTGTATTAAAACGAAAAAGAGAAAAACAAAATCACAAAAAAATAAACCGTCTTCCAAAAGCAAAACACTAAAAAGTGCATAAATAACTTTCGTTCCGGAAGTCGATGTCTTTGGTACCTCTTGTTTTTTGTAAAAGTTTTATGCTTTAATAGAAACTATACTAAGATTTCATGGAAGATAGATACAGGCTTAGACCTTTTGAAGGAAACTTCTCCTAATTCAATCGATATAGCGGTTATGAAAACGGAAAAACCGTTTATAGAAACAAGCTATACCTTGCAAATCGACGAAGTCGAGTGGAGGAAATGTCATAATTACAGATGTCTTCACAAAAACTTCTTGGCAGATAAAGCACAAGCAGAACAATATAGGATCCTAAATCAACACACAACAGAACAGAACAGGGCGTATTTGGTTGCATAAATCAATTCACCGCGTGTGATGTTAAAAAGATGAAGATTTCGTCCAACGCTGTTGGTAGTGACTGTGTTAGCCGTAAAATGATCGTGCCCATCCTTGATAACATTATTCCTGTTATCCTTCGCATCCTCAACTTCTGTGTTACCAGGTTTTCTCTTAGGAGAAGCATAGAAAAACTGCTGGGACCTGAATTCTATTGGTGAAGAATTCCACTTGATGTGGTCCTGTAAAGTGACAATCAATAGTAGATTATGCACCAAAGGAATAAAGCAGTATCTTACGTCTCGGGCGGCATATTAAACCCTGACCGTAACGAAGGACCTGAGCGAAGCGAGTAAGTTATGTAGTTTTCTGAGTGAAGCGAGGGGTGTAAGCTGCCCAAGCCGAAGACAGGCTTTATCCCAGAGAAGCATACTTTACTTTTCATACCTTCATCTCTTCTTACACCATTACCTTCTTATCCATTGAACAAAATCCTCATAGGCTTTTTTGTATCTGTGTTTTGATTTTGCCGGTAGTAGATTTATTAATAATCTCTACAGCGTCTGTTTTGATCAGTTTTGATAAACTCTGGAGTAGAATCACTATCGTTCGACCATTATTGTCCACTTAAAGATTGCAATAATATTCACTGGAAATCTTTTGTTTCACTTTCATTGAAATCGCGCCTTTTGTTTTTCACATTTTTTTCGAGTTCTGCTTATGGTGGCCAGTTCGATTTCCGAACAAACCTCTTTACAATGCCATAAGGGCATTTTTTTACTTAGAGTTTATCACGAGTTTCCAATTCAATTTGACGTTCCAAATTCAAACCACTTTACTCCTTTGGGAGATTTATAAAACTTTACCTCCGTTGGACCCCTTTACGTTGAGATTGCATGAATTGTAATTGGACCTTGTCGAGTATGTGGTGTGAAAAATTACTTACAAATTCGTTTACTTGCATGTGACAGTTGGTAAGTCATGTCATGTTCATTCAAAAACAGAAGAGGAAATGGCATAGTGCATCACAAAATGCAACTAATTCATTTACAAATTCACGAATTAAAGTACAAATACCAAATTGAACTCTAAAAACTGTATGGAGGCCATTACTATAATGCGAAACACATGTTAAACAAAGTCTGACAGTGTCAAAACTAAAATTTCATAAAGCACAAAGTGGATTAAACGTGAAATGAACGTCAGTTACAGCTCATTGTTTTAAGAACTATTTAACTGCCAAGCCTAGAGTTTCGTACGTACTTTTGTATTTACATTTCGAGAAAGAAAATTACCTACACGTCGGTTGTAACTGTAAACTTTTTCTATTAAAGTAATGTGGATACGAAGCTTTTAAGCTAATGATTCGCCTTCATGTTGAGTTAGTATTTATTTGATGTGCAAATAGCCTATGGGTTATTAAATTAGCTGATTATTTTCCTTTTGCACGTCTTTTGTATATCGTTCTCAGATATACGTATAATTTCAACACTTATTGATTTAGAAGGGTGTCCGTGGAGTTTCTTGCACGTTCTTTTCCATGTCTTTGAAGCAACTAGCTTCATCTTTTTAACCGACTTCCCAAAATGGAGGAGGTTCTCAATTTGATTAGTATATTTTTAAAAAGTATGAGCACCGATTACTCAAAGATTCCTGGACCGATTTGGACAATTCTTCTCTTGTTTGAAAGGATGTACTTCTCAGTTTGTCTCATAGTCATCAGGTCAGGATCTGATGATGGGATCTTGAAGAAATCGAGGAAAACCTCAAATATTATAGGCATACATATAGCGATTTTGGCATTTTCATCAACAATGCAATCGTTTGCACTCAGAAAGTATCATTTGGTGAAGTGGAACTGGTGAAGAATACCACATATGGCCAATGGAACTACTTAATGCTAAGTATGTCACGGGTCTACGATATCTTGAATAGTTAGACGACTATGATGAAGCTAATACTTATAAATAAATAGTACTAATGAAAATAAGACCATCGAACTGATCTGATGATGAAGCCGGCAGATAGGCACTGTAACTCCGAAATAAAACAATGTAACCTAGACGTGTTTGGGCTTATTGGAATCGTCATGAGATTTACTTTGGCTAAATATGTATTATGGCAATTGGAGCTGCGTATCAAAACTAAAAAGAAATAAAGAAAAAAAAGTTTATTAAAAAATCAAAAAACCCGACTGCTTAAAAAGCGAACTAAAAAGACGTTAACAAGAAGAAAATCATGCTGTGCAGTCGGAGGACACATATTCGCGAGCTTGCTGACGAAAACCATATGTATCCTGTAGCCAGTGACACTCGCAGGGTTAAGACGAGTCGATTGACGTAAGAATTATCAAAATCGGCCAACGCGTTTGGTCTCTAGAACGCCACATAGGAACAAACATACATACATACTTACATACATACATACTTACATACATACATACTTACATACATACATACATAGACTGATAAACACATTACCCTCCTTCGGCAGTCGGGTAAAAAAACCATTTAAAAAAAAAAACGAACCGACAAACAAACATTACGTAGAAAAAACACTACGTAGTGAAAAATAAATTTCTTTTCCGAAGTCGGTGTTGATACACGGAAAACAACAGGTACTAAAGACACCGACTTCTGAAAAGAAAGTAAGTTTTCACAATGTAGTGTTTTATTTTTTGGAAGCCGGTTTTTTTTTTGTTGAAAAGGTTTTTGTCTAACCGACTCCTTGACAAATAAAAAGTGCCTGTAAATGTTTTCATTGAAATAAATGCTTTCAGTTTCAGTTTCCAGTGATTCCTCGTAGCAAAGCTTTCATGCGAGTACCATATTGGTCCGATATGTCCTTCCATGAAACCTATTAATATAATCAGTCCGTGTGCGTGTACAACTGAGGTCTGAACCTTTTGACTGACTTCTTTCAGAGACATTTAGCCTTTAAGGACATACCAATGAAAAGTTATTTGATAAAAGAACGGCTGACAACTTACTGGTAATGTAGAATTGATTTTTTGGTTTCAAGAAGAGAGGATTACATTTTCCTCTTAATCCAAATATTGGACGATATTTCATGGCTTAGTATAGTAGAAAGATTAGTAATTCAAGATAGATTTATTTATTTATTATTAGGCTTCTCAACACTGAGTACACTGTTACTTTATAAATTTGTACATTTCAAACTTAAGTCTATGTGCCTCATCACTTAAAGAAAAGCACAGCACGCGCTAAATTATGCGGAGATAAATACATAATATATTAATTAAAAACAATAAATAAACTATTATTAGCTAAATTGATTGCAGTAAATTAAATTAAGTAACATAGATTAAATTAATTTAGAACAGATTAAATTAAATTATAATAAATTAAATTAAATTAGAATAGATTAAATTAGTATACATTTTGTTATTTATGTAAGATTAGGTACTAGAGTTACCCACTAAATGGCAAGTGCGACTTTTTTTAGAGCCGGTACAGAAGAGTTAAATATGTCAATATCGCCTTCATGCTCTTTGTATGCAGCATACATTCTTGAAAGTGGACAGTATTGCCTCAAGTTGGTATGACATCTTGGCATACAGAAAAGTCTCCTATTAGAACTTCTTGGCAGATTACGTGGCACGTGGAATAATTCCTGTATAATAGATGTAGAGGGAAATCAAATTCAAATAATCCGTCACTATGGCATTTTAGTCGTCATACAAAAGCAGCCCACTTCTTCCGCCCATGTTTATGAACAATTCTCTCCATGGAAGTCATAGGCAATATCTAAAAAAAATGGATGTTCCATACAAAGTTTTCGTCAGCTGACCAAAATTTGTATGGGAGACGCAATTTATATTTTGAAAATCTCATCTCACTAATATTATAAAGGCGAAAGTTTGTGAGCCCGTGTTTGTATGTTTTTTACTTCTTCACGCTCAAACTGCTCGACGAATCTGGATGAAATTTGGAACAGAGATAGATTATAGTCAGAAATAGAACATATGATACTTCTTATGCCGGGAATATGTTCCCTCAGGTTTTTTTTTTTTTTAATTTTTATTGGTTTGCTCTTGACTCTAGTCTAAGTCAGAGGTGACAGAGCCAGAGTCGACGATGGAGCGAGCTTACCCAGAAGAAGTTCACTCTAACTTTGAAGAGATTCGGGTTGAATGCGTTCGGAAACACAGACGCAGGTAGTGAGTTCCATTCATTCGCAGTGCGCATTATTTTCGACTTTCACGCGGGCTTAGCCGCTGGCCGATGCTAGTTGACTAATATGCGATTCAACCTTAGTATTACTGATTGGATAGATTTTATATAGGTTTAGAACAAATTACGTCGTCTCTTTAAGATCTATTAGAACTGAACGCAACGTTCTTAGTGTAGATTTGCCGAAGACTTACAAATTGTCCAAGAAAGTTGTTGAAAATTCTCAACTTATAGCCATCCCGGTGCGAATATGTTCTTAAGTTGGAAAACTTTCAATCTATAAAGACACTCTCACACCTCGTAGACACTTTGGAAGCTCGCCTACTTCTACTTAGTAGTTCTACCTGAAATAGAAGTGACGGAAATGTTGGCGTTATGTCTTAAGTATTAGGAACTAATGGAACTTACGTACTAATGCATAGGTTTATGTGGTGGTAGAAAAATGTAGCAATATTATTAATGTAAAGCAGTGGTGGACCAGTGGTTACGGTCCCGACTTTCGAGTTGTAGGTCGTGGGTTCGTACCCGAGCAGGCGCTTTACTCTGTGTAATTTATTTCATCATCACTGCTCTCAAAAAAGTGAAGGAAAACATCGTGAGGAAACCAGCATATCCTAGAACCAAAAATTCAAAAACATGTGAAATGTAACATTCCGCACTGGGTCCGCGTGGTGGATAGCCCTCTCCCTCTATGGGAGGAGGCCTGTGTCCCAGCAGTCTTTGAAATAAATCGTGTTTGTCTATCTATTTGTTTAGCAGGTTCCTTTTAACTTATTAACAGCACATCGGACGTATCTGTAACCAGGCACCCTAATTGCGTATCTGTTTTAACAGTACAAAACACACTCCTTCCCTCTAATTTTGGTAACTCAACAATACTTATTGCGTGTTTTATGATGATGAGTAGACGGATTTTTTAACATACGAAACAATGAATCCATACCCTACTCTTTGATGTTACACATAATATAGGTACTCGTGAGGTGCGGACCTTAAGGCTGCGTCAGTGAATGGTTTTGTTGTAGCTGAATATTGGACAAACATAACATTATCAAACATTTTTCGCAAAAAAATTAAGCGACTTCAAAAACAAAGCACTAAACAGTGCAAAATAACTTTCGTTTCGGAAATCGGTGTTTTTCTTACCTTAAGTTTTTATCGTTTTGCGACACCGACTTCTGAAACGAAAGTTGTTTTGCACTTTTAGTGCTTTGTTTTTGATAGTTAGTTCAAGTTTTTGTGAGAAAGCTTTTATTTCACTCTATTTAGTTTTGGTTCACCATCACTACAAATCGAGCAAGTTCCATAGTAGATATCTAAAGGATTGACAAAATACCCATAATAACTCAATTTACACATTCGTGCTGTTTGTAGCTCAATCGTCGCTCAGTCGACGAATTCTAGCTTCTCGTTGTTAAATATAATGTCACAATCATAACTTTTGACATTCGGCAAGGCAAATTTTACACACTTGGTCCCTATTTCTAGTAACATAACTATGTCTATCGCAGTTTTTACTAAAAAGATGTAAATTATTTCTAACGTACATGATGTTTTCGTAAATATATTGACAAGGTACCGTCATGATGTTAATGTCCTTAAACAGTTCCCTTAGAGAATCGCGCCGGCGAAGATTGTATATCGCTCTGATGGCTCGTTTTTGCAGAACAAAAATTGACTGAATGTCTGCAGCCCTTCCCCATAGTAATATGCCGTAAGACATTATACTATGAAAGTAACTAAAATAGACCAGCCTCGCGGTATCTACATCAGTAAACTGACAAATTTTTCTAACAGCATAAGCCGCCGAACTTAACCGCCCCGCAAGTGATATTAAATGTTTTGTCGACGAATTCTAGCTTCTCGTTGTTTAATATAATGGCACAATCATAACTTTTGACATTCGGCAAGGCAAATTTTATACACTTAGTTTTTTTAGCATTCAAAACTAAGTTATTAGCAGTGAACCGATTTAGAACTTTCCGCAATACATTATTTACGTCGGCAACGTTACTCGTACGTCTATTTATCTTAAAAATCAAAGAAGTGTCATCAGCAAATAACACCATGTTTAGTTTGTTTTTCAATAGATGGGGTAAATCGTTAATGTATACTAAAAATAAGAAAGGAACCAAAATTGAGCCCTGGGGTACCCCCATTTTCACGTTCAACCCCGACGAATTGACACCGTTTATTTGAACTAATTGTTGTCTATCATTCAAATAGGATTTTACTAAACTTAACGCTGATTGGCATTAGTGTCTACCTTAGTCTATGGTTCCACCCAAAGGTTAGGTTTCACGAGCAAAGGATTTACAAAAATTTAATAAATATTCCCTAGTAATTATGACGTTGAAGCACTTTTAGATGATATAAAAGAAAAGTAATAACGTGCTCACCGTTTCCCAACGAGAGCACAATGTTTTTGTTTTCACGACGAAATGTTTGTCCTGTTTTAAAATGCATGACGTGAAGTTAAATACTTTAAATACAAACGGCTCGACACATTCGAATTAAAATACCACAGTACTGTTAAATATATGGATGTACTATACTCTATGGTAACACATACGACGCAGAGCTGCAAGCTTTGATATTCACCAGTAAATAAGTACCTACGTCACGAAGTACTCAATTACGTTAATGGATATCTAAATATAAGTGCTCTCTCGTAGAATCATAAATCGGAATATGTTCTTGACTCCAAATGATTTTATTTTGTTCCTAAGTATTTGCGGTGCCCTCGCATATCTTATTATAGAAAATATATTTTCTAGATGAATATAATAAAACGTTTATTTTCTCTTCAGAAAGTTCCTTACATGGTATGCCTTGCTTTAAGAATTGTTTTGAATGCCCACACTGTTCCGTTGTTGTTAAATTAGGTATTTTACCTATGTTAGCAATATTTGTAAGTATGTGAGAACCATGTTCCTATTCGAATCGCAGATCCTATCAAATTAATTAATTTACCTGTTAATGCTTTTAATACTTTATACCTGTATGCAGTATAGTGTGTAGTGCTATTCTGGGTGCATAGTCCTCACATATATGAATTTATTAATGTTTATAATATGTAAATATTGTAAAAAACAATTTTAAAAAAAAGAGTAAGTATGGAGTTTCTTGTGCATTCTTCTCCATAACAAGCTATTTTTCAGAATGTACGGTAGAATCAACTTTTATTACTTGTAAATTTAAATTTTTGTTTGACGTTCAAAAGTGCCGCTTATTGGCCTTGTTGAATAAATATATTTGACTTTGATTTTGCAGTTTAACCAGGGTATAACTTTGTGAGAGATGATAGGTTTCAATACGAACCTTAATAATAAAATCGTTTATTTCTCCTCACAAAACAGATATTAAAAGTTACTTAGGTATAAAAATACAGGTTCGTAGTCTAGAATGTGTGAGGAGCTGGTATCTGAGTTAGGCATAGGACAGCCTGTATTACAAATCAGGTCCTCACCCCAGAAAACAAAAGCAATACAATTTAATCCAGTTTGTAAGACTGTTAGAAGAAATAAGTCAATTGATTAACATAAGTACAAAGATTTTTAAACATTATCATACAGAAAAAACAAATAAAATAAAATATGAATGTTTCTGTTCTTATACTTTCTCCGAAGGGCACCTACTTATAATGTTTAAAGGCAAGTGGGTGTATTTGTGGCGGAGATAGGCGACTACAATAAGCAGCCTATTCGAAAGGAGCCCAATTACCGCAACTCCTTTACGGATATTAAAATAAGCCTCGGGCAAATTTAGTGGGCTCTTTAGGGTAATCCGAATATTCTACGATATATGAAAAAGTGTATCAAAGATTTGAATATAATATTTATTCATCTCAATTACTCATCGCACTTACAGTTTGACCCACAGATATAAATCTAACTAGATGACGCGATTGTATGTACTATAAGGGTCAAAAGTGCAGTCACACTCTACCAAAACAAAAAAGGAAATTTTTTTATGGGCAGCGGATTATCAACTTTTCGCGATTAGTAGGAATAATCTATACTTTAATTTATATACAAAATATTAAATCAGTTGTGGATAATTCAACTTCTTCTACAAAGACTAGCCATATGAGTTTTGGGAGAATATGACTGCACTTTTGACCCTTGACTGTACTTCGCGTGTCAAAAAACGGACTTAAATTACGGATTAATGATCGTACTTTGAGCTTTTCATTTAGCATTATCGGCATCGGCAATCCAGAGAAATATACAAAAATGCCTAATTATGCCATATTGAGCTGTAAAGACGGTATAAAAAAGTTGAAGTTGAAGTTAGAAAAATGTTTTTTTTTTCATTGGTAAGTAAATTTGTTTTTAAATTGTGTGTAAATAAGGGGCACGCTTGGTTTCCTTACAGATGGAGGGACTTGCATTATCTAGTTAGATTTATGTCTTTGGTTTGACTAAACACGTGCAAAGAGTCAACACATACTACAGCAGAACATCAATAATTTTTCAGAGGATATTAAATAACACAGGTAAAAACATAAGAAACAACAAAAACATTACAATTGATTGAATGAACAAGAAGTCGTGAAAAAAACAGCTGTTCCATGCATTTTTTTCAGTTAGGTACCATAGGAGGTTTATGATGTATGTATTCTGAACCTTAAGATTGCACGAAATGCTTCTGCTTCCAAGGATTGCACATATTTCGAATTATGTTAGAAATACTCAGATTTATTTGAATATAGATTGTCAACAATAATAAATTGTTAGGACGCCCAGCCAATAGGTAATAGTCATAGTAGGTAATTTAAATAATCTCAAAGAACGTTTATTATTTAAAACTTATAGGAACTTTTTTGGAGTCTCATCTGTAACTGCCCAATGTATGTGTGAACATAAAATCTTGCTACAGCTGTTTTTTTTTGCGTTATTGTTTGTTTTATTTAGGTTTAAAAAAAAATTGTCCCTCACTAGGAATTTCTTCCTGTATCGTGGGTGCGTTTACAAAAATTCACCCGGGACACGCAGTGCAGCAGCCGATCGCTCAACCAGTACGCCAACCGTGTCGTCTAAAAAACGTTGTCAGTAATGATTAGTACATTTTCCCTTTTTCAAGTTTTGAGTGGTTTCAATTACACCTATACCATATCAACGATATGAACAATTACACCTTATACATCAACGATATGAACATTTTCACCTTGTACATCAAAGATATGAACAATTACTCCTTTTACATCAACGATATGAACAATTGAATGCTCACCCGATATCAGTTTTCTCTCTACACCCACGAGTGTACATTGACCCCTCTCTCTCATAGTCTGTTACAGTGTTCGGTCTCAAGAGAGCATTGTTATGATTTCCACGCTTTGCAAACGGATTTATACCGCCCAACCCTTACACATTATCTCTTTGCAGCATTCTCTGCACCCACGGGAAAAAACATTCTCTAATAATTTTTTCTCTTGTATCTAATCTTTGTTCTTTGCTTTGTGGGTGCAAATTTATCAATTGGATAGTGAAAGAAGAGTAAGAAGTTAAAACGAAGAGAATGAGTAAAGGTAGGCTCATGTTTTAAAAATTCGGTGTATCTAGTAACCGAATCTACCGGATTAATACTTACCAAACTAAATGCTGATCATAAATTTCAAGACACTCAAAAACCGATAAGACCCAATTAGCCTGATTTCGTGCAAATATGAAATCCAAATCCATATTATTATTAGCAATACAACTTTGATTTTCGAAATTCAAACAATGGAGCAACAATCAGGCTTTACGTGGGTTCGTATCGAGGCTGATACAAGGGTAGTTCACACTCGACTGCGACATAAGTTCCGCTCCGTCGACCATCCATTATACGCCGTTAATGAGTCTAATCGGGGACCATAAGCCACTTTATTATATCATTAATCATTACCCCAAATTATTTAATTAATCCGTAGCGGATAACGATACTTGAATTATTTTTAGGGTCATGGAAAACTAGACTGTAAAAGTACAGTGTAAGTTATAACTCCGCAAAAAGGTCCCCATACATCTTTGCCATAGTTCTGCTAACTACAATGACGTCTCCAACTCGCTAAGAACTTGTCCATGCTAAGACACCCAGAAAAAATTCTCAAGTGCCACACTGACACCTATACTATTCAAACCAGAACACTACAATAATGCTAGACGACAGAAACACCTATTATTAAGTATAGTGACACTAATGTACCACTTCTCCAGCTGACAAACCCTTTCTCAAGGAGCTCTAAAATAACCAAGATATAACGAGTACTAGAAACTGCTTTTATGTACTATCGTAACCACAATAGATCCCAATGGGTCGAAGTGTCCGAGTTGTTTCTCGGCTACTCCGCAAGATGTACTATCGTACATCCAGGTTTTTTCTATAACGGGTTGGTTTCCGCAACTCTTACGAAGCACTTATTTTGCGTATGGGTTGGATAAATGGGTCAAAAACCACCCCAGCTTCTCAAAGCTAGCCAGCAGCGTTCTGGCGTTACTGACTATCTCATGGAGCATATACCTGGGTTTCCGAAGTACGTTGCGCTGTATCCAGCAATCACTGGACAACCTAGGAGAAGGTGAGCTACTTTCTCATGCTCCTCCAAGCAGGCTCTGCAGAGTGGGTTGGCTTTAATGCTCCTTGCTTGTTAGAAACATCGTTAGTGACAACTTTCAGTCTAATTAGACGCACTTAAAGCATCACTATTAGAAAGGTGTGCGACGGATATAAATAAATTCCCCGCAAATTAAGTGCAGGGCTATCGACATTCTTAGGTTGACCGAGCTGACTAAGGGCAGCTAATGACTGGTATTAAGTATGTAAAGAGAGAGAGTAACTAAATGAGAACTAAATAACTTCTAACTGCTGAATTAATCATTCTGAAATCTGATGGCATTTTCGTATTTTTAAGGAATGTTGCAACGCAGTCACTATCGGTCAAAAACACCTTTAACTTCCCCACATTTTGACAAGTTTTTAATAGTGATTGTCAGAAATATTGCGACCTAATATTAAACTTTTTTTTTAAATACGTGAATAAGCGCTCATGCACACGAGACGGTTTTAACCCGGCCCGGTTTTTTGCCACTCCAAAGCCATCAAAGTGAGCCGGCGCTAGCCCCGGCGTCGTGTGTATGGCTGGCTCCATAGTGTCCCATACATTACTGACGACCGGACGTAGACGCGGTTTGACGCCGGGCTTAGCACCGGCGAAAAACCGTCTCGTGGGCATGAGCGCTTAGTCGTCGGTACACTTGTCTTGTTGCTATGTTGTGCAGTGAAACACAACAAGGCTTTAATTATCTTTCCAGCACGCTTGTATTTGATATCTTGATGATTACAAATATAACTTAACCTACTTATGATATTCAAGGTTAGAGAGCGGCAAATAGCCTGGTTTGGAATACATGAATGGAAAGTTCTTGCATTAGCCCAGACACCAGGAGGTACAACTGACTAAGATATAAAACATTGAATCTACTGAATAAATAAACTGAAATCTGAACACTTGCGTTTGTTGCTATGTTGTGCAGTAAAACACAGCATAGCTTAAGAAGTCATGATCAATACTAGTCTATTAGATACAATACCTTCTTACGATATTCAAGGTAGGAGAGGAAAATACCATTTTTTTTGAAAATAGCCCGTCTTCGGCTACAGGAATGGTTGGTTCTTCCATCAGCCTGTGATACCAGGAGAAGAGACACCATCTTCATCAAGCTGAAAGGAGGAAAGGTAGGTCGTAAGTATTTGATTATGAATCTACAAGAAATACAATCAAGACCCCAAACTTTATTTTTATAAGTATGTAGGGTTGTCAATCAATCTGCCTAGCCTTTTCCCAACTTTATTGGGGTCGGCGGTCTTACCGGATTCAGCTGAGTACCAGTGTTTTACACGGAGCGACTGTTTATCTGACCTCCACAACCCAGTAACTGGGTAACACGGTACCCCTTGGCAAGACTGGTGTCAGATCGCAAGCTTCTGACTACTCGTACGATTGTCAAAGATCTTCAAATGACAGCCGGGACCAACGGCATAACGTGCTTTCCGAGGCACGGAGGAAACTCGGTATGTTGAAATGGTCACCCATCCACGGACCGACCTCGTCAAGCGTTACTTAACCTTGGTGATCGACCAGTGCGGCTGTTATTATTTAGCCACGAGCTTATGTTGGGTTATCAAGCAAGACTATAATGATTAAGAACCCATAAAATAAACTAGAAATCATATAAAATGGGAACTTCATTATATTCTAAAGCTTCTATCACTTTCAGATTACATTTGGCCGTAAGCTGAGATTGTCCACGTAAGAGCGGATCTCCCGGGAATTTTCCGAGATGATAAATTAGGACAAACTATTGATATTAGTAGAGCATTCACGAGTCACGTAGCCTGAGGGTCTAATCATATAATCGCACGTGTTGATCGCTCAGTTGTTTGCATAGTCTGACAAATAGACAATGAAAATGTTATTTGCATTCTATTTACGTGTTTTATTTATTTTGGCATTGGTTTCCGCCTATTACTGGGGTACTTATAAGGAACTTAACTCCCTATTCTGGGGAAATGGTCGAGAACACAGAACTGCCTTGTAGGTATCGTTGTCACTAGTTGGACTGGGGTTCGATATCCGTCAGGTAAAATTGTTATTATATTTTAATTAACATTTACCCAGAATTTTCCGAGATGATGAATTAGGACAAACTATTGATATTGGTCGGGGCATTAAATTTTAACTGACACTAGTAGTGCCCGCGGCTTCGTCTCCGTCATCCCTACCTATCTATCTACTCTACCTACCCTACTTACCTACCTACCTACACTACCTACTTATCTACTCCACCTACATACTCTACTTACCTACCCTACCTACCCTGTAGGATAGGTATGTAAACCTACAGTTGTTTTTTCACACAAACGGTGGATTGTTTCGGTATACGTAAGCTCGGAAGCGCTCCAGTATCGCCTGAGCACACAGAAACAATGTGCATGTGCATGTACACACACGACTAAGACCAACCCGCCGTCGTGAAATAGAACAACTGTACCTGCCTGCCCCATTACGTCTATTTTTAACGGGCGAACAAAATAAAAAAGAATGATATAAATCGGTCTATCCGTTTTTGAGTTTTAGCGAGACTAACGAACAGCAGTCGATTTTCATATATTATTCAGTTTTACGCAGAATTTTCCGAGATGATAAAATAGGACTCGACTAAATAGGAATGGGTCTGTAAGAGATTGCCCTGTGCGATAAGACCGCCCATTGTACACTTGTTTTTGTGAATGTTTTCCTGTACATATTTTGTGGTGTACAATAAAGTATATAATAAATAAATAAATAAATAGGACAAATCATTGGTCGCGGCAGTCACGACTGATCATAATGATCGCACGTGTTGATCGCTCAGCTGTTTGTATAGCCTGACAAATAAACTCTATAAACGATGAAAATGTTATTTGCATTCTATTTATGGGTTTTATTTATTTTGCCAATAGACTCGGTCTTATTACTTACCTACTTGAACCTTAATTCCTCATTCTACCGAATTCATGGAGGATACAGAAATGCCTTGTATGTAGGTCTCGTGGCCTAGAGTCTTTGGTGTTCGATACTCGGCTCAAGTAAAAATGTTATTACGTTTTTATACTTTTCTTTCAGGATATAGATGCAGGAAAGATTTTCTATTTCAGGAGTAAATAAAATGCTAGTTAAACATACAAATAATCATGTCAAGCGCACTGTAGCAGCTATTGGTTATTAATTAATACATAGGACCACAATACAGTTACAATACCACAACAAAGTTATGTCGTCTTACACAAACTAACCACATCAAAGTGCTTCATGTGTTGCAACAAGGAAACCACATGCGTACCTAATCAATGGTCATCAAATTACAACTATATACAGGTTAAAACAGGGAGGCTGATAGGCAGGTCAAGTTACCTGTAAGCCACTTGAAAAAAAAAGAAAAATGTGTCAAAATGACCACAAAGTAGAGCCCAGTCTCTATGGAAATAACCTTGTCCTAAGGACTTATGGAAGGGCCCCAGATACAGCTTGTTGAAGTCTAGGCTGTGACCGCGAAAGTAATTTATTTATTTATTGATTTAGGGTCACCAACGAGTATACATAACAAAAACTTACAAAGATATATAAATTGAAAAACATTATCATTTATGCACACTCAATTAAGGTAACCACCGCTTACACATTATTGAGTATACATGCTCTACATAAAAAAGTAATACATATTTAATTAATTAAATTATAATCAAAATAACACTGAACACAACACACACACACACACTGAACTAGATTCAATTAATGTTTAGATTAAGATTATGTCAAATTAGCACTAAATATAAACGATGTCAAATTAGATCATAACAATAAAAATACAGTCAAATAAAATAAATAAAATACAGATTATGTCAAAGTAAAATAAAATTCTAATTTTTCATTATGTTTATTATTTGTTTCTGTTCTATGTAAGTACAATAATATTTACAAACTAATATTAAAACTTAAAAAAGAATAAAAAATATGTACAATTACGGGGCGTCAAAAAATTCGTCTACATCGCTGTCAACAGGAAAAGTGCCCAGAAGGCTGGCAGCATTGCCACGTTGGATGGCAATGCTGATTCTTTGGCCAAAAAAAAGGCCAGCCCTCTGGTCTCGTGAAGAGTCGACCAACCGCTTGGCGATATCCCGAAAAATTAGGTGTGCACTCGGACCCCATGGCCCTAGTGTTTCAACCCCAAACGGCTCAAACACATAATTACCAATCAAGTTGTTATATTTGCGCCGTTTGAGGTTTTCAGCACCTGCAGCAGCCGCCCCAGCGCAGCCCACCGTGCTAGGAAGATGGGATGGTGCAAGGGTGTCGACACAAGTTGCATCCATTGTAGTCATTTAAAGACCTACCCAACTTCCATGGCATTATGGTCATACCATCTGGTCTCTTCCCATCGACGCGTGCCAGGCCATTGGGTTCTAAGACAGCTGGCACCCCGGCGGTGGCAAGAGCACGACGGATGAGATCATTAATGCTAGCGTGCCGCGCAATCCGACCTGCACTCTTACTACAAGAAAGGCCATGGTGTCCGAGGCAGTCGACTGCTTCACCGCATTGACAGCGATGTGGAGCCCCACAAGGAGCGCCCAAACGCAAGCATGTAGCGAGCCGGAAGGTTGGGCACTACCGTCGCCTAACATAGGCACTATGCTAGGTGTAGCATAGTGCCTATGTTAGGCGACGGTAGTACCTGAAGCCAGAGGCCCGACTCCCACTCACCCACAGCCAGCAGGCGGGCACGCTCAGCAGTATTGGTAGACGTATTAATTAGGTTATTCCGTACCAACCTGCAGAGCGGCTCATCCCACTGTCTCTGGGAATATGGGTTCTCGGGCAAGCCACTTTCCAGGCGTCCTCTGCGTCTGTCAAGCACGGCACTTCCGAGTCAACCAGGGAAAGAGCAAAAATTTTCCTGGTCAGTTTTTCAGTGCTGTGGACAGAAGACAGGAACGCTGGTAAGCTTACACTAGAAATTTTGCGGACGCCGAGGCCACCAAAACGAATTGGTAGGGTGGCTTGCAGCCACGCTCGGTCGTCCAAGGCCACATTAAGAATGGATGTTAATGTGTTGCGAATAATTTGGTCAATTTTGTCCAAAAGTTCAGGTTTCTTCCAAAGAGGAGAAGAACGGAGAAAATACATAAAATTTGGTCCGAAACAGCAATATCTGATAAGGGTGAATGCCGAATGTAAATTAATTTTTGAGAGTCTATCCGAAATATCATTAAAATGTTTGATTTTGTCTTCGATGAAAGATGTAAAACTTTCTTCTAAAATAGGGGAACCTAGGAGGTGCAGGGAACTTTTGTCTAAGATTTTGATTTGCGGGGCTATTGCATTAAATTTATCTAAAGTCGATTGTCTGTCGGTAACGTCAGAGAGGTAAATTTCGCACTTTGAGGGGTTAAGTTACAGGCCGATAGATTTAAATTTCTGTTTGAGGAGTTGCAGGTCATTCAAAACGGTGTCAACATCACCTCCTAGCGTTCCATCATCTAAATACCACACGTTAAATTTTGAATTTAGTTGTTGGATTATGGGATGAATAGCCAAACTGAAAATGACAGGCCCGAGAGGGTCACCTTGTTGGCAACCAACTGCAGATTCCAAAATGATGTCCTTATACAATAATGTTGATGGATGTCTATAACATTGCCACATAAAACCATAAATTTCGGGTAGTACTTTTTTGACTTCAGCCAACAAAGTGTCCCTGTTCACGGAGTTGAATGCGTTTTTAACGTCAACCTTGAGAATGACCTCACCTTTTTTTGAGTTAAGAAATGAGGATAAGGCATGTACGGCAGCCTCACAGCCCCCTCTGGAACCAAAACCAAGTTGAAGGGGCTGGAACTTAGTTGCAAGCGATTCACTAAACATCTTGCAACATATTTTGGCTGCCAAACGCCTGTAGGTGCAACCGACAGCAATGGGACGGATGCCGCCGTCCTTCTTGCACAGGGCACACAGGTTAGCCCCATACAAGACATCGACGACGGCATCGTTCACGCTGCCGGAGAGCATTAAGTTGATCAGAACCGCAAGCTCCTTCAAGAGCGACTCACCAGCTTCCCCGGCGCCTGAACTCAACAAATCTTTCAAATGCTGTGGAGTCAGGCCGTCGAGGCCGCCGCCGGCAGAACCAGTCCGGAAAGAGCTCACGGCTGCGATCAACTGCGGGGCTGTAATTTGGAAAATTGATGAATCCTGAAAGAGGGGGTCGGGGTGGACGGGCGGGTCGGGGAAGGTGAGATCATCCGCAGGCGCTGGGTGTTTACTCTCTAGGGCTGCAAGAGTCTCTGGAGAGTAAGGCGCCACCACATCAATGCTGAACAGTAGTCTGGCCGCAAATTCTAATTAAATCAAATGGAAAAATAAACAATGCCAAATTAAAATAAATCAAATTAAAATCATCATCATCATCATCATCATATCAGCCGCAAGACGTCCACTGCTGGACATAGGCCTCCCCCAAGCGTCGCCACATTGACCGGTCCCGTGCGTCCCGCATCCAGCGGATCCCTGCAACCTTCACCAGGTCATCGGTCCACCTGGTGGGAGGCCTTCCAACGCAACGTCTTCCGGTTCGCGGTCGCCACTCCAGAACCTTTCTGCCCCATCGGCCATCCGTTCTGCGAGCAATGTGCCCTGCCCACTGCCACTTAAGTTTGGCAATTCTTTGGGCTATGTCGGTAACCCTGGTTCTCTTGCGGATCTCTACATTTCTGATTCGATCACGTAAGGAAACTCCGAGCATAGCCCTCTCCATTGCCCTTTGGGTGACTGTAAGCTTTCTGATGAGGCCCATTGTGAGCGACCACGTCTCAGAGCCATAGGTCATAACTGGCAACACACACTGGTCATAGACTTTCGTCTTGAGACACTGTGGTAAGTTGGACGTGAAGATACCGCGCAACTTCCCGAACGCTGCCCAGCCGAGTCGGATTCGACGGTTGACCTCTTTGTCGAAGTTGGCCCTACCCAACTGGATCGTTTGTCCCAGGTAGACATAGTCATCCACAACTTCGAGTGTAGAGTCTCCGACCCTAATAGGAGTGGGTGTGACATGGGCATTCAACATCAACTTGGTTTTGTCCATGTTCATCCTAAGACCCACTCTTTCGGAGGCTCTACTGAGGTCATCGAGCATTGTATTGAGGTCCTCCATAGTCTCAGCCATGACCACTATATCGTCGGCAAACCGAAGGTGAGTGATGTACTCGCCGTTGACGTTGATGCCTAGCCCTCTCCAGTCCAGAACCTTGAAGACATCCTCCAGTGCAGCGGTGAACAGTTTCGGAGATA
The DNA here is from genome assembly GCA_964057195.1 of Orthosia cruda. Lineage (NCBI taxonomy): Eukaryota > Metazoa > Arthropoda > Insecta > Lepidoptera > Noctuidae > Orthosia > Orthosia cruda. The sequence goes on from OZ059830.1 coordinate 22,963,545, forward strand.
TGACATCTCCCTGCCTCACACCTCGCTGCAGAAAGACAGGTTCCGAGGTCTGATCCTGAAGTCGAACTGACATGGTGGCGTTTTTATACAAACACTTCAACACCTCGATGTACCGGTAGTCAATTTGGCACCGTTGGAGAGACTGCAGCACAGCCCAAGTCTCGATCGAATCAAAGGCTTTCTCGTAGTCCACAAACGCTAAGCAGAGAGGCAGGTTGTACTCTTCGGTCTTCTGTATAACCTGCCGCAGCGTATGTATGTGGTCTACGGTGTTAAAGCCTTTACGGAAACCCGCGGCTTGTTCAGGAGGCTGGAAATCGTCAAACCTGCGCGCGAGACGATTCGTGATGACTCTTGAAAACAGCTTGTAGTGAGATGGGCCTATAGTTCTTTAGTAGGGCATTGTCGCCCTTCTTGAAGAAGAGTACCACCACACCCCTGCACCATGCCTGTGGCGTTTGCCCTCGAGTATGACGGAATCAAACAGCTTCTGAAGGGCCTTAAGGACCGGTTTTCCACCCGCCTTCAGGAGTTCGGCTGTAATTCCGTCTTCACCCGGCGCCTTGTTGTTTTTAAGCTGTTTAAGAGCCATCCTAATCTCATACAGGCTGACGTCCGGAATGTCTTCGGTATAGTGCCGGGTCAATCTAGCTCTAGGGTCTTTTGCTAAATTCGCGACGGGTTTACTGGTTGACGTGTACAACTGCCCATAGAATCTCTCGATCTCTCTCAATAGCTCCGGTTTGGCGGATACGATTCTGCCATCGTCGGTCTTCAGTTTCGTGAGCTGGCTCTGCCCAATAGTCAGATCTCTTGCAAAGACCTTGGAACCCTTATTCCGCTCAATCGCGTCTTTAATACGCTCGGTATTAAAGCGGCGGAGATCGCTTTTCAAGGACTTTGAGATCCGTCTATTGAGCTGCCGGTACTTCAACGCATCGTCTGAAGACTGCAGGATCATCTCACGCCTCTCCTTCATGAGTTTGAGAGTAGGATCAGAGAGCTTTTTGTTTATATCTGTACGGCGGGTCTTGAAAAACTTAGACCCAACCGTATGGACAGCTTCCACGAACCCATCGCTGTATTCGTCCACGGAGCTCCCAAATTAAAATATACAATGACAATTAATTAATTAAAAAAAAAAAAAAAAAAATGAAATTAATTAATTATGAAATTAAAAAATATATTAAATTTAATTAAATGGAATATAATGATGGCGGACCGAGCTTGGGACTATTTAATATAACCGACAGGCGACAGGTGACGACTATCCGACAATTTGCAATTTCCCTTAAACAATTTCTACTTTATTTAACAGCACCTGTCACAAAAATGTGATAATTGTTTGTGTAGCTGTGTAACTAGTTTGGTGTACAATAAAGTATATTCTATTCTTTTGACAACTAGTCATATTTAGCACGTAACTGTACATAGGTTCTGGACTGGAGAGGGCTGTGCATCAACGTCAATGGCGAGTACATCACTCACCTTGATTTGCCGACGATGTAGTGATCATTACTGAGTCCATGGAGGAAATCGGTACAATGCTCGAAGACCTCAGTGGAGCCTCCGAAAGAGTGAGTCTTAAAATGAGCATGGGCAAAACCAAGGTGATGTTGCATGCCCATGTTGCACCAGCTCCTACCAAGGACGGAGACTCTACACTCGAAGTTGTGGACGATTATGTCTACCTGGGCAAACGGTCCAGTTGTGTAGGTCCAACTTGAAGAAAGAGGTCAACCGTCGAAGCCGACTCGGCTGGGCAGCGTTCGGGTAGTTTCGCCGTATTTTTGCGTCCAACTTACCAAAGCGTCCCAAGACGAAAGTCTATGACCAGTATATGTTGTCAGTGATTATTTATGGAACCGAAACTGATTTTATGGACCGATGATTTTTGGGGCCGAAAAGTTCTGGAGTGACGACCGCGAACCAGACGACGTTGGAAGACCTCCCTTCCCAAACTCGTATAAAACGCACACTATGCAGACAGGCATATTATAAGTTGAGGGATTACATCATTGGTAAAAGTACTTTTTCAACACACTTGCTCATAAAGTGGCTCTAATTTCACCGCAATTAGGCACATAATGACACCTGTTATCAAACTGTGACTTTTTCATTACTATTATTCACAAGTGAGTTAAAGAGTATTTTTTTTATTTATTGGTTGAGTTGCTTTGTTCTTAAAAAAAGTTTCGATACAAAAAAGATCGTGCTCAATAGAACAAATGCAACACATTTCATGCAACTTCGTATTTAAATAGATAATTTCAACTTGTACGTGTTTAATAAATAAAACTTTCTCTCAAATATAATTTTTGTTTTTGTATGTAATAAAGAAAACTTGAAATTCCCCATTTTGTACGTGGCTAAAAAGCTATCTGCGAAAAGCCAAAAAAAAATCATTCTATTTCGTCTATGGCCGATCGCCATTGTTAGATGCGCGCGCATAGGAAAACTGATTAATTTTGCCCGCCATTGCGAAAAAATTTTCACAACTCGTTTTCACTGTTAAAATTACAGTTATTTATTAATTAAAATGTCTACAAGTACTAATTATGAAGACAATGATTTAACTTGTACACCGCCCGATATAAGATGTGAAGCCCTTAACGTTATGGAAAGTTTACTACCTGAAAACTCCAAGGAAAAATATCTATTAGCGTACCAAAATTCCATACAATGGCAAAACAACAAGAATACGCAGTCTTTTTCAGAAAATGTGTTCATGGCGTACTTCAAAGAATTATCTTCTAAGTACAAATCTAGCTCTTTGTGGTGTATATACTCAATGTTAAAAAGTACAGTCCGAACAAAGAATGGAGTGGACTTAAAAACATACTCTAATTTGTCAGCCTATCTAAAGAGACTATCCGATGGATATAGAAGCAAGAAATCAAAGGTTTTATCGTCTGACGATATTGAAAAATTTATAAAAGGTGCTCCAGATAACCAATATCTGGCTACTAAGGTTAGTTAAAATATTTTTAAATATCTACGCGACTTCAGCCTGTGTTGTGTGTTGTACTTAATTATTGTTTCTTTTTTCCAGGTTGGTTTAATATTTGGTGTAACTGGTGCTTGTAGGATACAAGAATTAACAAATATAACTGTAAAAGACGTAGAGAACAATGGCCAGATGCTTTTAGTGAAGATACCTATCACGAAAAATAAAATACCGAGGTCTTTCACCATACACGGTCCATTCTATGAAATTGTTAAGAAGTATGAAAGTTTGCGTTCACCAAAAAGAAAAAAATGACCGTTTCTTTCTTAACTACCAGAATGGTAAATGTACCTGTCAGCCTATAGGTATAAACAAATTTGGTTCTATGCCTAAAGAAATCGCTAAGTTTTTAGGTTTAGCAGATCCTGAGAGTTACACTGGGCATAGTTTCAAAAGAACTTCAGCTACATTGCTGGCTAATTCAGGAGCTGACATAATGACTTTGAAGCGTCATGGTGGGTGGCGATCTAGCAGTGTAGCAGAATCATACGTAGAAGATTCTATACTAAACAAGAAGGAAATTTGTGCAAAAATCACAAAAAGAATTAGACTCGATTCTGAGGCGCGTCCTACTGGCGAAACACCAAGTACATCCAATGATTGGATTTCACCTACCTATACGAATAGTGAACCATCTCAAATAACAATAGAACATGAAAGTATTTCAGTAAATAATGTATCTGATGAGACCGCTATGCTACCAAAAATAGTTAATTATAATTTTACTAATTGCACATTTACTAATTGTTTCTCTAAATAAACTTTTTATCTACCAAATATTTTTTTATTTTATTATTTTCTTCACAAGTGTGTTGAAAAACGTCGCATGATACACGTGTGTATTGATGATTACCGTCCTCGGCTCTCTTAAGGACCTCGCCTGACGGCTCGGTTCTCAATGGCGTCTCAGCGATAATCACCAACATTACACACTTGTACCATAATGTACTATTAATACTTTATATCTTTACGTAGTATAGTGTGGGTGCATCGTTCTCAAATATATGAATTTATTAATTTATGACTTATGTAAATATTGTAAAACACAATTTGTTTTAGAAGAGTCTGTATGGCGCTTCTTGTCCGTTCCTCTCCATAACAAGCTACTTTTCCTAATGGACGGTAGATTCAATTGTTATTACTAGTAAATTTTGTTTGGTGACGTTCAAAAGAGCCGCTTAGGGGCCTAGTTGAAATAAATATATTTGAATTTGACTAGGTGGAGCGATGACCTGAGGCCTTAGTGCGAGTTTTTACAAACGCGCAATCGCGTTAACGTAAGCGTAATTTTTATTGAAACTGGATAAGCGCCTCTGGTGACGGTAAAGATAAACCTTTTTATTGTATACATTTTGATATAAGAGATTACGTTATCACGAGTGTGTACGTTAAAAATCTCGGAATATGCACACTGGTCAAGGCTGCGGGAGTCCGCAGGGTGCGAGGCGCACAGGAACGATCAGTGTGGCGACGCTTGGGGTAGGCATATGTCCAGCAATGGACGTCTTTTGGTTGAAATGATGATGATGATGAACTGTACATTTAGAAATCAAGAGAGAAGGCCTTTGTCCAGCTGTGGGTTGTAAGAGCCTAGAACGTAGAGTATATTATGTGCACTTAATTCTCCTGTGCTGTCAAGAAACAAGATAAATATCTATGCTATCCTTTTTTTTTTCTTGCGTGGAGAAATGCTCATGCATACTGCACTACCACGGGGAGATAGTGCAGTTATGTGGGACTCTAACCCACTAAAACTCCACGGTGTCCTCCTGTGCCGCTTATGGCGGGAACACGGTCACGCGTTAGCACTCACCGCGGACCCGCCGCGGCTGTCCGTCACCGGACCCTCCTCGGGGGAGTACCCCCCATCACCGGCGCACCAGAACAAACAGTATGCCGTGACCACCCCAGTGACCAAATCAGCACATGAGCGCCAGACGACCCCGTGTATCACCCTTGGTCCCCCTATGACGGGTCAAGGTCAATGGCCACGCCACCTACCATTTTCGGCCGCAGGGGATAGGGAGAGCGGCTAACGCAATACCGACACTCCTCCTCCCCTGCGACCCCACCGCGTCTGCCATCAGACGGTGGCGACCCCGTCCGGGCTGCGGGAGGTAGGGAGAGCGGCGCACCGCAATACCGGCACTCCTCTCCCGCCGCTGCCTCCAACCCCCAGCCGCGACATCGTATGGGACCTGGGAATCTCCATAAGACATCGCGGCCCGCCTCAGTTGCGATGTCGCCTGTTACCAAGCGGCACCGCAACCTACCAGTTGGCCGCTACGTCGTCGGCTTAATCGGCAAAAGCCCTGACGAGCGGCCCCTCCTCGGGTTCCTCTTCGCTTCACCGTGGGTGACCAAGCCACGATTACCGAGCCCCCCCGCCTCGACAATGCGGAAACCCACCAGGGGGGATCTATGCTATCCTAGCAGTCAATTGTATGTACTTTTAAAACCATATTGAAGATGTATAATTAGAGGTGGTTGAGTTGTTCATCTATATGTGTCTTAAGTTTGATAAACAGTAGGTACTATGCACAATGTAAGTATTATTAGAAGCTATAACTGTTAATGAAAACTGCCACTGATGTTCAAAGATGTCTGACTACTCTTTTGTTAACTACATGCTATGTAAAACTGAATGTTGAAGCAAAGTATAAATATTTTTTATTTTCGTAAAGGCGACTAAAGGATAATATTAAGAGATGCCGATCTCCAACAAAAAGATACCATCGTGATACGGAAACCTGATTTCCGTTTCCCAATTCCTTCCGGAACGCTTACCGTGTGATAGATAAGACGGTACTCGCTTATCCGATTGCTTTTTTACTGGCACCAAAGTAGGTATAAGAAACCGGGTATTTAATAAAAACGGGTTACGAGTTTTACGGGTAGTTGTTTGGCGTACCTAAGCTTAGTAACTACATAGATTGCCTGAGTTTTTTCTTCGCTCTTGATTCCGATATTGCTTGATGGAAAGCGATAGATGAAGTCTACGTTGGAACGAATGAGCCCTGAAGATGTTCACTCAGGCTTTGAAGCAGATTGTTCAAAGCGCTGGCAGAGTTTTACACTTTGGCTGTGCGCATAATAAATGTAATGGAATGCAAGTGGCTTTGAGATCTTCGTGTTTTCAAACATAGCAAGTTATTTTCCCAAGCAACATACAAGATTATTTACTATGATTGCAAAAAATTGCAATGCAGCTTTTGTGCAGACACTTGTTTATATAACGTCATGTAATAGAAATCTATGATAAACCAGAGATTGCTAGAACCGAGCACAAAAGCTTATGCATAAAAATAGAATTTTATTCCTTTATTCTCTGTTGTAGAATATCTGAACTTAAACTAATCTTAGTTTAATAAAGGGAGCGTTGGCTGCTCTGTTTACAGTGGCGGTTTGTGCGGATCGGGTGGTGTCCACAAAGGGGTGTGTACGGAGATTACGCTAGGCGGCAACCGAACATCATTTTCGCACACTCCCCGAAATGTAACCGATAAAAAACCGACAGTGTGCGTTGGAACTGCACAATATAATTCCACCAAGCCCGTTTTATCGTCGGACTACCAGACGTACGGCGATGCGCCATCGGTACATGGTGGACATCCCACCCATACGCACAAAACGTTCTAGAAACACTTTTATTATTACTAAAGAGTGGAATTCCCTGCCGGAGTCTGTGTTTCCCGACAGCTACAATTTAGGAGTCTTTAAGTCAATAGTGAATAGGTTATTTCTAGGCAAGCGTGTCTCACCGTCGACCACATCATCGATTACCAACAGGTGAGATAGTGGTCAAGCGCGAGCCTATAAAATATAAAAGAAAAAAAATCTAGTTTAATAGACGGAGCGTTGGCTGGTTTGTTTAGTGTGGCGGTTCGGGCGGATCGGGCGGTGTCCACAAAGGGCTGTGTACGGAGATGACGCTAAGCGGCCACCGATCATCATTGTAGGGCACTTCAACGATGTGGAGGACTCTCACATCTTGGGGCCTATGATATAACTTGACTTAGATAAAATAGGTACCTAGATATAAATGAGGAAAAAAAATTTTATGTAACAATTTATGTCTTGTCCCGAAGATTTATGATATTTTTCTATTTCCGTATGTAAGACATGGTAAAAGAAAAAACTACTAAAATAAACTAGAAAAAAGTACTATTCTTCTATCTCTCGCCGTGTCATATGAGTATGACAGTGTGACGAGTGTCACCTAGCCTACCCATCTACCCGTAAAAATACAAATATGGAAAACTTATTTCAGCAAATTCTTCGGAAACAGCACAAAATATTCAATTTCATCGAATCCGGAAAAACTGAATGTGCTGACATTCTGCCTGTTACAAAAGCGGTAAGTGAAAAGGAAAAATATTTTTAAGGTACAATTAATTTTTTCATTGAAATTGGACTCTGGTCTTTCTTTAGCTACGAATTTAAAATTTCATTTTCGATCCCTTAATTGGATAAAAGGTGGACTTAATAAAGTTTTCCAGTATAAATTAATATTGTAAAGAGGTGAAACTATTTGCTGATGAGTTTATAATAATACTAGCTGCCGCCCACGCGGGTATTAGTACTTCTCCTAATCCCTACATAGTAAAGTCGCTTTCCGCTGTCTGTCCCTATGTATGCTTAGATCTTTAAAACTACGCTATGGATTTTGATGCGGTTTTTTTAATAGATAGAGTGATTCAAGTGGAAGGTTTATATGTATAGTAAACGCAGGCGAAGCCGCTGGCAGAAGCTATATAGTACCTTTATAAATTATAGCCTATATTCTGATGTGTTTTATATTATTTTATTTATTTGGGAAACAAACGACTGCACACTGCAGCAATACATACAATTTGACTACAAAGAAAAACAAATGTGCAATCAGCGACATTTTCCACAAAATATAAAAAAAGAAATACAAAATTAATGCGACGTGCGCTTACAAATTTAAACTAAAAATAAATAAAATTAACTAACAAAGATAACTAAATAGGAATGCAAAAAAGATTAAAACCAAATTATATAAAAATAAATCAAATTATTATTATAGAATAAATAAAACTGTTAAATTATAATTAAATTATTCCAAAAAAAATACGGATTAAAATGTCAGCAGAATCAATTATAATTATCTTACAAACAAGGCATCACCAAAACAAAATTAATAATTAGATACTATACAAATTATCAAAATTATTACAATTATTATATTTTCATTATTATTATAAAAAAGCAAAGGGAAAATAAAAATCTACGAATGTGAAAAATTAAATGAATAAGCTGTATTTATCTAAAGTTTCATCAAACACCGTTCAGTAGTTTTAGCGTAAAAGACAAAGTAAAAAAATATTTCAATAAGGAACTAGAAAGTTAAACTATTGCCAAATTTCATAGGGCAAAAATATGCTCCCAGTCCCAGTGTGATAGACCACGCGAGCGAAGCCACGCGAAACAGCTAGTTTTAAAAAAAATAAAAATTAGATTATCTCGGATTGTTTATCTTATAAATTATACTGGTTGGTAAAATAATCTAGTGTTTAAACGTCAATGTTCTGATTGACACAGTGACTAAGCACTGGTTCTTGAGTTAAGGGTCGAGGGTTCGATCCCCGCGCAAAGCAAATATTTGGCCGTCCTCCAGATATTTGTTCAGTCTGAGTGTTTGCACCAGTGTTTAAGATTGCTGTAGTGAATATAAGACCACCACTGGAGACAGGTGTCGGGCAATATATTACTCGAACTACAAAATACTACATACACAGTATAAAAATATAACAAGATAAGATTATTTATCGTATTCCAACAAAAACATTGGAGAGCAGTGGTGGCCCTGTGGTATCGGCCGTGACTTAAAATAAGTGGGTCGTGAGTTCGAACCCAGGCAGGCACTCTACTTTGTGTAAAATATTTCATCACATCGTGAGGAAACCGGCTAAAAAATGTCTAAGAGCCAAAAATTCAAAGACATGTGACATCTACCAACCTGCACAGGGCCCGCGCGCGTGTTGAAATACGGCCCATTGCCTCAAACAGACAGAACACCTGTGTCCCAGCATTGGGAACATTAATAGTCTGATGAAGATGAACTAAAAACAGTAAACAACAATATTTTGAGGTTATTCATAGTCTATTGGATGTCAGATGCACAGGACAGCTGGATATGTTGACACTTAGGGGTTATAAAATTTATTTTATTATTATATCTAGTATTATCCAACAGTGTACTCTTCCGGCTGAAATTACGATAATGATTATAAAAACAAATAAATAAATTTGAAGTGCCTGTATGTAATATTAAAATAACAATGTGCACGTGAAAGAATATACGGTACTAAAAACAAATACACATATTTTATTTTTATCAGTCTGTCTGTTTGTACTGGGTAATCTCCGAAACGGCTAGACTGATTTTGACGGGACTTTCACTGGAAGATAGCTGATGTTACTTATTATCCCGGAAAAATTCACAGTACTAATGGATAAACAAAAATAGATTGAAAGAAGTCGCGGGTAGCAGCTTTTATTATTGTTAAGCCTTTATTGCAGGTACTAAACATACATTTTACACATAGCAGCAAACTGTTTCAACTTATAAACATTTCTATCATATCGGATTGCCCGGTGTAGCGATCAGCGTGTCCTATGTCACATAGACTTCTTCCAGCCCTTTCCACTCTTCTCTATTCTTAGCTTTCCTTGACCAGATTGTCCTCCAATACTCTTTATATCGTCTGTCCATCTTTTCGTTTGCCTGCTTCTTTTTATTTTGCCATCATGTGGTTGCCATTCTATAATAATTTTCGTCCATTTCATTCTGCTGTCCCTTGTCATTTGTCCTATACATTGCCATTTCAATAGTATTAATTTCCATTTGTTTCTTTTACTTTTGTTGTAGATCTAATATATTTTGCTCTTTTTCGGTCATTTAGCGTCACGCCCAACATACTACTTTCCATTCCCCTTTGACACATCCTCAGTTTTAGAAGTTGTTTCTGAGTCAACGCACAAGTTTGGTAACCATAGGTGAGACATGGCAAGACACACGAGGTAAACACTTTTCAATTGGCTGTTAAAGGAAAGTGTTTGCTTTTAAATGTCTTTGAGGGAGCATGTACCTTTTCCAAGCACAAACCACTCTTCTTTCTATCTTCATGTCTGTTCGATCATTGAATGATATCGATTTTCCTAAAGTTTCTAACGTATTCAATATCTTCGTTATCAACTTTTATGACTAATTCTTCTCTGTTTGTCACTACATTGGTTTTCGATATATTCTTAGAAAGACCAAATACTCTACTAGCCTTCGTTAATAATTGTTGTAGCATTTGTTGGAGCGTATTACCGTTGTCAGTTATTAGGACTAAGTCATGCGAATGAAAAAGAAATGCGAATCTCAAATAATTTTGTTGCCTGCTGTTGATATTTATACCAAAATTTTCCCAGTCAAGAGTCTCACACCTCTATCTATATGAAGGGCAGCAGTTAGTTCATATAAATTATTGTTTATGAAATGCCCATATCCGTATCGGAAGATAAATAAATTATAAACCAACCATAAAAACCATTGTTTTTTTCAATCGAAACATTAATAAACGGTACAACAGCCAAACATTTAATACCTATCTCTCCAAAATCATTTAACACCTCACTGACAAAATTAATTGGGCGCGAGACGTGATCACTGATCAAGTCACGTCAGAAAATAAGTTAAATTTATTATCGCGAGCTCTTCCCGCAGATTTTCCGCAGTTTTAAACCCATTTAATACATGATCATACAATAACGATTAACATAATCCCAGAACATCCGATGAATACTAACCGTATATACACATCACTGAGCTATGTATCTAGTACTTACATACCTATATGAGTAAATAAAGTCATAATCTGCAAAGCCTTATTACCTTCTATATTTGTGTCGGCTTCCAGTCTTACTGGATGCAGGTAGGCAGGTATTTTACATTCAGTGGCTGCATAACTGATCTCAACAGCTAAGTTATTTTGGTTCAAATAAATGTCACTAGATGGCGCGACATGCATCGAATTGTTATTGAATTGTGTGTAAAATTAACATTTTCAAGAATTGATCATAAAAATGGTATGTTCTTTTTAATCAACTCTCCTCAAAAATACGGAATATTGAGCTATTAATACACATTTCACAGATTATTTAAACGGATCATTAAAAATTTGATGCTAATAGATGGCGCGGTTTCAAATTTCTGAGGAAATCACTCGACTATTTAAATTTGTATTGTAACACATTTTGGTACAATGGAACTGCAAAAACGTGTAAAGAATACTATAAAACAAATAGTCACTGTATTTAATGAAAAATGTAGTCACTAGCCGAGAAAACTATTTTACTTGCAAGTCACTGCTAACAAAATCTATAGCCGTGGAACGGAACCGAACGCGATCAAAGTACTTATAAAAAATAATCAGACGAAAAACGCTAGTTACGTCGGCACGGTTTCTTTGTATGAGATGAGGCATCTGTATGCTAGTGTTATATAATCTATGGTAATACGATACCCCTTGTCATCTGACTAGAACCATAGATTTTCGATTCTCGGAGAAGTTTTGGTATGTACCTAATGGATTGTCACTCATCCACGTAGCGTTGCTTCACCTTGTAGATCGACCTGTGCGGTTGTAATTATTAAATCACGGGCTCTCCCCATATTATTTTGCCACGAGCTCCTATAAGTATATAAAATAAAGTGTTAGTATGTAAAATTTTCCTGGTCTCTAAATGTGAAGCTCACTGAACACTCCTGACGACGGTTTGACGACTGACGGATGGCGGGATAACTATCCAACTTGTCACTCCGAATACACGAAGCCGGTAACGGGTTATACTGTCACACGTTCACTATCAAACTATCAATGACAAATCCTGTAACGAAAAACTATAGTGTAGCATCAAATAAACGACGTGACAGAAAGTACCTAAGTATATATTTTTGAAATTACAAATAAACACAGCTTATGAATCATTATCCAAACAACTTAATATTATAAAAAATTAAATTGCTGTTAAATTTATTATACAGCTGTACCTACTTTCCAAAAATGGTCATCTCTGTGAATACCTATACTAATATGATTAGAGAAGTTTCTTTCACTGAAATTTCTTTTGTCTTTACGATCACTGAAGCCATACGAAAAGCTAATGTCATATAAGTTTCATGGAAATCACAAGTTCGTAATTTTGTAGCAGGCGTGTTCGCTATACTGGGAAACTATCAGAAACAAAACACTAACAATGAAACTCGGAGTATTTCCACGAATTGATCAAGCCGATACCAAGCAATATCGTAGTATAACATGGTTGTGTGTGACAGAACTAGAGGTGGCAAAGCCTGTTATCAAGCGCCTCAATGTGATCGTAAAATGTGACAAAGTTGTTGCATGCATTCTGCATAGCCCAGTGTGGTGAGTTATCAGCAGAGGCCAGTTGTTTTCATTTGCATATGAAATTGCATATTTACCCATTCTCAGCGGAAACTGCATATTATATCTAATATCTAGTGATGATGCATATTTTCACTATGTTTGTTATATTTTGTGGTAGGTTACCCTATTGATAAGTGTAATAATAAACTCTATAACCAAAATTGCGCCCATATACACTAACAATTTTCACTATCTAAACTATATTGATTCATTGTAGACCTACACACGTTTTTTTTTTTTTTATGGCATCTGCCTACCTGATTGTTTACATTTACAAAAATGTTAAATAATTTTTCATTTATGTGCATTATTATCGTCTACAAAGTTGTAACATTTTGGTATTGATAATTTATGATTAAATAATTTACTAAAATAATTGTAAACTTCAACTTCACTTGCATATTTCACATATTTTCATGCATATTTCAAGTTTTTTGTGTTGCATATAATCCGGTCCTTAGTAACCAGATTCATATACGTAAAAATAATTATTTCCTTATTTAGATATGCCAGTGGAGTGCTATAACTATAGGGACATACTAAAAGTCTCACTTTTACAATGACAAAAACATATTTCATTATATAGGGTCAGCTCTTGCGCTCTATAGATCGAATACCAACTTAATGTACCTACTTTGAAGAACAATGCTGTGTGTCAAACTTAAAAGGTGCATCGTCACACAGTGGGTGCTTGAGGGCAAGCGTCATAAACAAGGCAGGCATAAGAAACGCTGGCGATTTGCATTCATTCTTTAAGGATTGACCGGAAAAGCCAAAATTTAAAGAACGTTGGCAACTATGAGTAGGATGAGATAGGATCATATGTTCTCCACATTTCCAAAAGAAACATGATCATTCTCCTAACTAGCTACTGCGAAATCATATTACAAAGTGTTTTACAGCTGGACTAGCTATTACCATCTGTTCTCAGTAGTTAGTTCCAATTCTCGTTTAATCTTTCTGTCTTCCGCTTGCAAGGAGGTGGGAAATTGCTTTTTCTACGACTGCCATTTTTTCTTCCACGATTGAGTTCGTTGCAACTTGCTAGCTAGAATGCATTAGAATATTCTGCAAATGAGAATTGTGTCTGCTTGCATTTTGGAAACTAGATAAAGTATGTAGCACCTTTAATGTCTAGTAAAAGTTTTACTTAGTGTTGACAAACATAATAAATCTATAATTATTATATATAAAAATGAATCACTATTTCCCTTGGTCACGCTATAACTTTTGAACGATTTTACCGAATTCATTCATTTTTTAGGGTTCCGTACCCAAAAGGGTAAAAACGGGACCCTATTACTGAGACTCTGCGGTCCTTCTGTCTGTGTGTCACCAGGCTGTATCTCATGAACCGTGATAGCTAGACAGTTGAAATTTTCACAGATGTTGTATTTCTGTTGCCGCTATAACAACACTAATGGTATGGAACCCTTCGTACGACTCGCACTTGGCCGGTTTTTTTTTAATAAGTTTTCTAATACTTTGTTGAAGGTTCTTACGGAAAGAAAAATTAGAAAAAGAAATTGGTAGGTAGGTAGAGTAGTTAGGCTAAGTAGGATAGGGTAGGGCAGGTAGGGTGGTGTTGAACAGTTAGGGTAGGGTAGGTTAGGTAGGGCGGGTAGGGTAGGTAAGGTAGGATATAGCTATGGTAGGTAGGTAGGGTATGGCAGGTAGAATGGTCAGGGTAGAGTAGGTGGGGTAGTTGGCGAGAGCGAAGCCGCGGGCACAGCTAGTTAAATAAAAAATTGGAAGAAAGTCTAAATTGGAAGACTATAGCTGTACATGGTATTTTTATCAAAAATGGAAAGCCAGGTCAATTCATAAAATGAGTAACTGTTCCGTCTTTATAGCAAACTTTATCTTTGAATCCGGTTATTCATTTCGATGTTAATGTGTAAAGTTGTTATCACTCTCGCATAGTACCGCTTCGCTTACGAACCGTTAGCGAACCGTAGACTAAGCGTAGGCGAACGTCCAATAGTACAACAATTTCCAAAAGCGAAAACGTAATGTAAATACATCAGAGATACTCACTGCACATTTTAAATACTTTATCTCTTTCTGGGGTTCATTATAGGTATGTCAAAGGGATGGGAGGAACGTTCTTCTATCCTCTAATAATACATCAAGTCAACACACAAGTAAGATTATTATAGTACTCACGTTGGCAATATTTTAAAGGATGTTTATTATTCCGACCAATGTCAATGATATTACAACCTGTTCAGAATTCTCAAACGGTGTTTGGTTAGGTCTACAAAATATGTCAACCACTGGCGGCGCCTATTCGCTTACCGTATAACATACCAAGTAATACCAGCCAAGACAATATGCACATTGCAATTCCTCACATAATATGATCTACCGAAAACAAGGAAGCGTTGGCAAATTAGACACGGTTATAACCTCTATTAAACTAGACGTAAAGACGCTAATCGCATCAATAAGCAATGGCACATTAGCCAATTATTGCAACATCGCACCGAAGCCGACCACGCGGCATACTCGGCCCGTTTGACGAAGGATTTATAAAGTTGGAACATTTCTGCAATGTACATAACGAGAACGGTCACAATTTGTGGAATTCGCGACTTAGTCGTACCGATGGAAAAGTTTCAGCTTATATTCGGTGAAAAATGTCAGTTATTCGACATTTTCTCTTCAATAGAATCTATTCTACTAACCGATAACAATGATAATAATTTGATGTTCCTTTTATGTTGCTTTTTGTGATCGAATCTTTTGGAATATTATGTGGAAATACTTTTGGTAAGTACCTACATGATGCTTAGGAGCCCGTGTGACTTTTTGGCTGAATAATGATGACAAGAAAAAACATAATAATAACGTACCAATTTTATTTTTTTGCATTTGTTACGTAATGAGAATTCCATCTCCCAACCACTGAAATACATTATCAATATGTGATACCAATAATAATCAATATTCAAGCCAGACAATGCGCTTACAATGGTCAATTTGTCAATTTATTTAATTCTAATGTTATCCCTTAGTCACCTTTGTGGATTTACAAAAACCACACAACATGTATGAACGTACAGAGTTGGTGGAGTTAATAAGGATAGAGACTCACACATGCATGTTATGAATATATATAACCTCTATCTTACAAGAACAATAGAAGGAGCAACATCACAGTAACAGCGCTGAAAGCTTTGCCACAAAAATAGTAAAAAATATACAAACGCCACACGCCTGCACCCATTCTCGACCACCACAGCTGAAATACACCAGATAAACGAACCCTAATTCGGCGAATATACGAAGTTTACGAATACGTGGAAATTAATTAAATAATCGTGATTAGTAGAGGTTGTTGATAGAATAATTAACACGGGTAACAAACGCCCGTCGAGAACCCCTGAGGGATTAGATCGACGGGTTAGACAAGGCAATTTTACCGTCGTTTACTTGAATACGGTTTTATTTACCGGTGATTTTGAAATTAGTAGATGGCGTGGTCGAGGCCGGCTTGGCAAGAAGTGCAAAGAATAGCTGCCTGGAAGAAATTGTGAGAGTTGTGCCCAGCTGGCTTCTATACTTCATAAACTCAGACCAACAAAAAAAGATAGAAGTAACGTCGCGAACATCATAAGTGAAGCCACAAAACTATGCTCCTCCAATTAAATGTACACTCTCACGCACACACCTGCACTAAAACTATGCTCATCGCTCTTAGTACGTTACGAGTCGTCGTCTAGTTAACATATATTAAAAAAAATAGAATTATGCCTTCCTGTGTAGTGAAGACTTGTAAAAACAATAGCAAAGCACATAAAAAGTCTCACGGAATCACATTTCACATGTAAGTACTTGAAATAACATCGTTTATTTTTTTAATTTAGGATTCTATGAATTTTAGGTTCCTTGGAACAAAAAACTTCAACGAACGAAATCAGTGTTTTTTTTTTATTATTTCTGGCTATGCCACTGGCTTGGTTACGAGACCTTTAAGCCAAGTCTTTAATAGAAAAGTCTTAATTTGAAAATTTAAGAGTTTACACACTTTATTTGTACACTACACACTTCCACAACTGTTTTTAATAAATTTAAAAATGGGTACAAAACACTTTTTAGTTTTTAGAATATCGTTCAGGCGGCGGGCGGGAGGAATTATTTGGTAAGATATCACTTAATTCACTGGCAAGTATCAGTCTTTCTATTGCAAAATTTTGACAGTTCAAAATCAGGTGTTCAGCATCAGCTTGCGGTGTGTTACAGAATTTACAAGAATCACTTGAAATTATGCCCAAACGGGATAAGTGGGCAGGTGTGGTGGTATGGCCAAAGCGAAGCCTGTTAATCGTGGTGATAAAGTGCCAGCCGGCTGACTCCAGGTCGTTGTACCAGGGTTCTGTTGATACTTCCGTACCACTTTCCTTTCTGCTCTTGGTCTTTCTTCCACATTTCAACCCAGAGATATTTCAGTTCTTCATTTATGGAGCTATAATAATCTGTATGCATGCAATAAATATTGAGCATTCATTGTCTAGAACAAAGCTTTGAGAGAACCTTGTTTGAGGATCATATAAAGCAGATCTCACATGGTCATCTCCCTTACTGCCATCAGTGTATAGAGTATAATACTTATTATTTTCTGACAAAAATTCTAGCATGTCATTATTACTTATAACTCTGTGTTCTAGAACATGAATCGGATGAGTTATACTAACATAGTTGTGGGCATAGCAAGGCCACTGTGACTGTTTTTTAATCCTTGTGCATTTATTATATATTTCCAGATATATCCGGCACAACTGTGGAGTTATGCCCCTCAACAGTTCGTCTGCTGAGGACAATGGACCAGAGACATTAACCAGGTGAGGGACTATTCTGTTGATAACATCATTATTAGATGATGATAAAAGTTTGATGCAATATCTTTCACATAGCAATATTCTTCTCAAAATAAATGGCATGATTTTGGTTTCAACTTCCATGGCTCTTATGGGAGTTGAACACATTGCTCCAGAGATGATTCTCAAAGCTTTGTTCTGAATTATATCTAATCTATGTACATATGTACAATTAATATAAGCTAGAGTGCTATAATCAAAGTGACTTCTTACAATTGCTTTGTACAGTATTGACAATATTTTTGGATCAGCTCCCCAAGATATCCCAGCAAGGCATCTTAGAACATTCAGCCCTTTGTAAGAATTTTTTGAAATATATTTAATGTGCTCTTCGAATTTGAGTTTTTGGTCAATGACAATACCTAAGAATTTATGCTGGTTAACTCTTTGAATGCTCTCTGTAGCAAATATAACATCAGTAGTAGGGTTGTCATCTCCAAAAATCATAACACTGCTTTTGGAAGCATTAATTTTAAGATGCAGCCTATTACTATAATAATCATAAAGTTTTCCTAGTGCTATATTTACAGTATCAATAGCTGCACATAAATTAGAATTTGAACTATACAGAACTAAATCGTCAGCAAATTGCAATATATTTACATTCTGAGTATCAACATATTTACATATTTCACAAGTGTACAAGTTATAGATCAAGGGTGACAGAGTTGCACCTTGCATTGTACCTTTACTGGCCCACTCTGGTCCATAAAGGATATTATTGTGTTTGACAAAGAGTATTCTGTTACTTAAGAAATCATAAATCCATTTGGACACAAGTCAGGTAAACCTAAACTACCAGTCAATATTTTGACAAGTATGCCAGGGTCAACATTGTCAAAAGCACCTTGTACATCCAAAAATACGCAAACGGTATGTAATTTGCCATTTTCTGCCCTTTTCAGGTCTGCTATTAAGGAAGTGAAACTGTCAGCACAGCTATGACCGCGCCTAAATCCATATTGCACTGGTGGAATAATGTTATTGGATTCAGAGTACCAGTCCAAACGATTCTTCAACATATTCTCAAAGATCTTTCCAAGACATGAGGAGATTGGACGATAGCTGCTAGCTAAATTTGGTGGTTTGTCAGGTTTTAATATGGGAATCACACACTGTGTTTTCCATGATTCTGGTATTATTTGCTTACACCAAAGACTGTTAAGAATATTTAAGAATAAATGTTTTACATCATCATTAAGATTTTTAATCAGTATGTAAGGGAAATCATCTAAACCTGGGGTTGTATTTTTTCTAGATTGCAAGCTCATTAAGAATTCAGTCCATGTAAAAGAATCCAATAAAAATTTGGTGTTTGGGTTGTCATTATTGAGTTCAAAATAAGTGTGGACAATATACACATAAAACTGTTATGTCGCCTATTTCTGTAAATACCGAAATTGCAATAGTCTGAATATCTTCATAGAAACAGGTGTCTAAAACCTTATACTTTAAATATGGCTTTATTAAGATAGCTACTCCATTATGACTGTTAGCTGAATTTTTATGGTGGAAATTATAGTCAGGTATTTTAAAACTCTGTTGGTCTTTTAGCCAAGTTTCATTTAATAGACAAATATCTATATTTTGATTTCGTAGATTTTTTTTTAATAAAGGTTTTTTATTATTTAAACTTTGAGCATTATACTGTGCAATACATAAGGAAGTTAATATGTTGGAACTCAAATCCATTAAGTTGACAGATTTTTGATGAGCATGTCTTTGATAGACGACGTGGTTATGGGCACATCGTCCGATTTGTTGCTTAGTTGTACTAAAGTATGGACTAAAGCCATTAAGACATCATTATTGGCAATGATTTGGGCTTGGATATTTGGTTTGGGTGCAGTTTTTTTCTCAGGCACGGTTTCTTTATTTATAGTTGTGTTAAGTATACTATCCACATTGTACAATTTCATTTTGTTCTTATTTAGAACAAGTTCTTTATTAACATTTTCCTTTTTATTTGAAGCAGTATTGGAGCGGTCCGGCAAAGGAGGGAAGTCAGTTTCTTTCTTTGTATTGTTTGTTTTAGCTATGTTAGTATAAGTTACCTTTTCTTTTTTTTCTAACATTTTCCTTATCTTAACCGGACAGGTCCTTGATATAGCCAAATGAGGTCCACTGCAGTTAATGCAGCAGAGCTCATTGGGCTTGTCACACTCTTTGTAAGAGTGTTCTCCAGCACAGCAGCTGCAGCGCTGTTTACCATTACAAATATTGGCAGAGTGGTTGAATTTGAAGCAGCGATAGCACTGCAACAGGGGTTGAATGTAGTCAAAAACTCTATACGAAAAAAGGTCATATTGAATTGAGTCTGGTAAGGAGTTTGACAAAAATGTTATGCTGACTGTCGGAAGTGGTACCCTGTTCTGTCCCACTTTCTTTGTAAATCTTCTGATTGCCACAATTTCGTAGACAGAAGAAATTTATGTGTATAATTCTTATTGGAAATATTTGTTGGCACGAACCTGATGATGCCAACTCGTTCTATCTGGGCTGCGGGGATATATGCCCTCATCTTGTGTTTTTCTAGGAATGTTACATTGTTGATGAAATTGTTGGCCGTGTTGTATTGCTTGAACACGACTACTATTTTATTCGCATTGACACGGCGTATCGCCACCACACCTTTAACGTCCGCTGCGAAAATGTGATTCAAGTATATGGGACTTTTATTTCCCAATCGTTCTTTATCCTGGCTTTCTACAAACACTTTAAACTCCGTGCTACCCGAATGCTCTGGATACAGTCTTTTATAATTAGGTTTAAAGTAGGGCGCGTAATTAATAAAGTCACTTTCCTCACCGCCGCCGACATGGTCCTCAGCATCAGCGCCAAAAGTCCGCTTTCGAATCTTGGGATTCGGGGGATCAGCCCCGCTCCCCTCATTCCCGTCCATTTTCAGGACGGGAACAAACTATTTACAGCAATATACACAATTTACAGTATTTAAATTCAATGAAAAAGCTTGGACAAAAATTGAAAAAGCGCGCTTTGGTTGAAATGCCCGCCAAGAATCCCGAAATCAGTGACATAAAGTGCGTGGGTTGCCATAATATGATTTCAAATTACCCTATTCGATTAAACTAATTTAATATGATTTCTTACTTCGAGTTATATTCCTGTTTTATTTTTTTTATGTTATTTTAATATTTTAGATTTCCAAATAATAATGAAACAAAAAGAAAATGGATAATAGCTATAAGAAATAGTACATTTATCTTTATCTAATAGTACCATTTATCTTTGTATTACTTTTTGGAGTCAGTGATTTTGTTATGGTGGTATTTTTGAATTTAATAAAGTTGATTGAAAATATAAACATCTATATTATTTGAAAACAATTTACAGAATGACTCATACACTTGACGATGTTATGATTTACGCTCCAGCAACTTATAACCTTTAATAGAATTTCTATGAGCATGGTTACAGGAAGTAGCTGTATTTTACTTCTTCCGATCCCAAGACACTGTCACAGGCTAAGCTAACTTACACCTAAACATATACCCCAGAGTAGAACTAAATATACTAATTTAAACTCATACAAACTATACACCCTCACACATTAGCGCACTCTCCCCTATACTCCCACACATCACATAAATACGCGCATTTTTTTCTCTGTATAACGCTCGTTCACATAAAGTTTGCTTTTTCTATTATTTAAAACTTATCTATTTAAATAGGTATTTTTTTTTTGCATTAAATTGCAAATTAATGGATATTGCTAAGCAGAAGAGTGAAGTCTCCTAACACAAGCAAGGATTGCATAAAAGGTGATCTCCAAATCATAGGCATGTAAAGCCACTTTCTAATTGTTTATTTTTAAATAGATTTTGCGATGTAACAAAAAAAAATATTTCTTTTCGTGAGTTATAATTAATAATGTACCTTAATCGTTTACTTTTGAGGTTCAATACCATACTCAACAATATCTTACTTGAACAATATTATCCTACCCACACAATAATATTATTATCCATTTTATAGGGAAAAAAATCAACAAATGGCAACCCTTCCAAACACACATAGATAAAAATGTGGCTTCACTTTTGATGTTCGCGACACTACGTCTATCTTTTTTTGTTGGTCTGAGTTCATAAAAGATTATCAAACATATCGACATATCAAACTCTGAAGTTACAGATATTTTAGGTAACAAATGAGTATTCTAGCTATGTCTGAAATTATGTAGAACTATAGTCTGGCAAACAAAAGTAGACACTCGAATTATTTGCAAACTTTTTATGTGACAATGCTATACTAATGTCAACATCAATTTATGATGTTTTGTTGTGGTCTTGATAATAGCATTTATATCAAGTGAAAAATTAATAAAACAATTAAAAGTGGAGTACGGGCTTATTACGTAAGGAACAGCAAGTAGCAATAAATGTACAATTATTGCGCGATCAATTTAGTGACCTGGCTATTGAGGCCTTTAAGTCAAGTCTTTTTTTTTGCCAGTCACTTTTAACAGAAGCTATTTTATCTGTCTGATGATTTATAAAATGTATCATTTGATGAATTAACCAGCTTATGAAAGAGCAACACTTCGTGGAGGCTGTTTTTTTACAATAGTCAATTTGTTTACTATTTAGCTCGAATATTCCGGTAAATTAATATCCGCAGATGTAAAGTATTTGTGTAAAGTAAATATGGCAGTGAAAATTGGATATTTTCATTTTATTTACATAGTATAATAATTAATTTGAAAAACTGGATGACTAAAATGTCAATGTGTAAATTTGATAAATTTCTTCGAATTGTCGATTGTTATAAGAAATCGAATCGATAATGCATTAGGACATCACTTAATAGACTACATTAACTCGTATTTGAGCTATTAAACGAAAATAGTTTTTTCCAATTTAATTTAGACATTGGCAGAATAGTCGACATCGGTGCTTGCCATATATATATAATATAATAGAAGATACTTATTGCGGACTTATCACAATCTAATGTGTTTGTAAGTATTTAGTAGGCAAACATATAAGCTTCGCTGAGGTAGCCAACACTACAGTATATAAAAATCGTCCACTTTACCGTGATCACTTCTGTTTCAATGATTCAACAAATATTCCAGTTGCGTAGCAATTAGAGACACAAAACAACACCAATTTGTCATTACAATATTCACTAGGAATGTGTTATTTCAATATTTACTTTTATATTATTATTCTAATTTGCGGATAATTAAAGTAGCCACAAAATAACACACGAAAAAAGCCGCCAAATAATCAAAAACTTATGTACCTACTTAGCCATCAGCGAGCGATTGGCAATCGACCAACAACAAGGGAAAAAGTAATCGCAATTTGACAGCCACATTTGCTCGCCGATCGCTGTCGCTCAGCTGTCAAAAACCATACATAATACGAAATGATCGCGATCACCTAGCGATAAATGCACATTTCAGTTAGCAGATTTTTATTGTTAGCAGTGCTGTCGTAAAATTATTATGGTATGGCTATAGCTCATGCGGATTCGCGATTGAAGAAAAATTATTTCGCAAAAATAAGCCTTAAA
Organism: Orthosia cruda; assembly: GCA_964057195.1. Lineage (NCBI taxonomy): Eukaryota > Metazoa > Arthropoda > Insecta > Lepidoptera > Noctuidae > Orthosia > Orthosia cruda. Next base: position 22,986,431 of record OZ059830.1, read on the forward strand.
ATTTTTTGACGTAAAGCGATAATCGCGCGATGATTGTACAATGACTGCGCAAATATTGCTAATTGCTGTTTCATACGTAATAAGCCTGCGGGATGTCGTTTCGCATGATATCTAAATAACAAGAAAAACAACAGGAGAAAGACGTCGAAATTCAAACAATAACAAGATTGTTTACTTGTGGTGTTAGATTTCATAAGTTAGTATGACGCTAATAAATTGATACTTTGTTTTAATTCGTAATCACTATTTATCTTTGACAAATAATATCTAAAGTATTATATACTAATGTACCTATAGTATTTTTATTCAGACGAAGTAAAATAAATAATTATAAAGTATCAAATTGGTTTATGCCAGGTATTTCATACTAGTTTTGGGGTTGCTATGCTGATATTTTTTTAATTTGCCGCGCTTTTTCAGTCTCCACTTTCGTATGACAGACTCTAATATCTTGTGGAAGTTGCAAGAGCAAACCCATGTGAACAAGGTTATAATGAAAAAAACAAGTGCATTTTCTCTTTGAGTGTTTTGAAGTTGAGAGCACAAAATGAACCAGGTACCTATTAAATACTTGGTAAGTATGGTAGCAAAGTACGTTGCCGCACTGGGTCCGCGTGTTGGATTACGGCCCACTCTCCCTATTACAGAGTGGTGGCCTGAGTCCCAGTGCAGCAGAAACATTATAGTCTGATTATAAATAGGCGTATCTTTTACACTGTAATACAGAGCGTGTTTTCTGCATTATACGTATGATAGATAACTTAATAGCAGCTTCAGAATATCACAGAAATTAACATAGTCGATAATACCTGCAGAGTTCACAGATGCTTTTTAGTTGATTTCTACACTTTGCTGAGTTAACACAGATCTATATATAAGTACATAGGAAGGTCCAAAAGATCGCGGAATATTTTCCTTAAAAAGTAGATGTATTTTAAGGAAAATATTCTGTGAACTTATGGACCTCCCCTCGTAGATGATTTTTAGGGTTCCGTACCCAAAGGGTAAAAACGGGACCCTATTACTGAGACTCCGCGGTCCGTCTGTCTGTCTGTCACCAGGCTGTATGTCATGAAGCGTGATAGCTAGACAGTTGAAATTTTCACAGATTATGTATTTCTATTGCCGCTATAACAACAATTACTAAAAACAGAATAAAATTAATATTTAAGTGAAGCTCCCATACAACAAACGTATTTTTTTGCCGTTTTTTGCGGTAATGGTACGGAACCCTACGTGCGCGAGTCCGACTCGCACTTGGCCGTTTTTTTTAGATTTCATACCTACGAAGAGCTATCATCAACAAGTCAAGGACAAGTATTTCTAATCGCACGCCATTTGTCTCGAAGAGCATTCATTAGAAATATACTAATAAGGAATGATAATAATTTGAATATACAGATAGGGTGACTGGGGAGATTTGGTCCTACAGAAGACTTGGATCATGGACAAGTAATAAAGCTCCCTCAAATTGTTTTAGAATGGTAATTCCAAGTCTACTAAACTTCGGGTACGACTGGGTGCTGCGCGCCGACCTCCCTAGCGGCGTCAGAGTAGTTTGCTACGCTGACGACACGCTGGTCCTGGCGCAGGGGAGGTCGCACCAGGCAGCGGCCGAATTAGCGACACGCGGGGTTGCGACAATAGTCGAGAGAGTCCGGCAATTGGGACCCGAGGTGGCCTTGCACAAGTCCGAGGCCATATGTTTTCATGGTCCTCGAAACGCGCCACCGCCGGTTTCCCAAATAACGGTAGGAGGGGTTCACATCGGCGTCGGGTCGACGATGAAGTATCTGTGACTCGTCCTCGACAGCCGGTGGAATTTCGTGGAGCATTTCCGACGTTTGGCTCCCAGACTGGAGCGGGCCGGGGCTGCCCTCAAGCGGCTCCTGCCCAATCTATGGGGTCCAAACGCCTCCTGCCGGGCTCTACGTGGGGGTCGTGCGGTCCATAGCCCTTTACGGGGCACCAGTGTGGGCGCGTTCCCTGAGGCGGCGACAAGCCCGCCGGTTGAACGCGTCCCAAAGGGTCATGGCAATTCGGCTGGTCCGAGGATACCGCACGATCTCCGGTGAGGTAGCGAACCTCCTTGCCGGATTGCCGCCATGGGATCTGGAGGCAAAAGTCCTCGCGCACATATGGGAGTGGTGCACCTTCCGCCTGACGCAGTTTCTCACCGGACATGGATGTTTCGGGAGGTTCCTGTTCAGGATAAGGATAAAGGCGGGAGGAAACGCCCGGGTGTCATTATTGTGTGGATCGCCCGGAGGACACGGTGGAGCATACGGTGGAGGTCTGCTCCGCTTGGGCGGAGCACCTCCGTGTCCTCGTGGAGGCGATCGGCGGTGGTGACCTCTCGCGTTCGGACCTGGTTCAGGCCATGGTACGGAGCGAGAGGGCATGGGAAGCTGTCACCTCCTTCTGTGAAGCAGTAATGCTCGCGAAGGAGGAGGCGGAACGCGTGAGGGAGACGCAACGGAGACGCCCTCACGCCCCCAGCCACCGCAGGAGACGTCCCGGGCGTCGGGCGTCGCAAGACGATTTCCGGCCACCGTAGGCGCGGGCTTGCGGAAGGCGAGCAGCAAGTAGCTCGCCGTCCGATAAGGACCAGGCCCGAGTCGACGGCGCGTAGTGTTCCACGCGCGCCTCAAAGAGATGTCAGCAAAACTGACGGGGTCCGCTAGGGCCGATGCCTGTCTGGGTCGCGGATAAATTTGGAAAAGAGTTACCGTGGCCCTGGCTCAAGCAACTGAAGGAACACGGGTGGGTTTTAGTCAGTAAAAGTCTGACACGCCCTCCCGCTTCACCCAGAGCGGGAGAAGTCACTGGATGATTTACCACACAAAAAAAAAAAAACTACTTAACTAATTAAGCCGGGGAAGAAGAAATTAGTAAAGTGAAGTTTGATTTTTAAATCAACCGAAGATATTTAGGTGCTTTATAATTTTTATATACCAAGTCTCCCATAATAAAGTTCACACATTAAATTATTTTTTATCAGTTGCATTTCGGGGAGTGTGCGATGAAATTGCATGATCTAATTCCAACTAGCCCGTTTCATCATCGGACTGCAAAACAAACGGCGATGCGCCACCGGTACATGGTGGGCATCCCACCCATAAGCAATAAACTTTTTGGAAATTCTTAAATTATACGTACAGCTAAGGAATGGATCCCTGCCGGAGTCTGTGTTACCCGATAGCTACAATCTCAGGGTCTTTAAGTCAAGATTGATTAGGTTACTTCCAGGCAAGCGTGCTCTACCGTCGACCACAACATCGCTTACCATCAGCCCCCCCCAGCCAAGTTGCAACCGTTTCGTATCGTATCTCTTTCTACAATCGTTAACGCCTTCTATGTTGTATGATCTGACCACGTGACTTAACGTTCAGATGTGTCATTCCCATACATTGATTCGTTTTCTACTAGCGTTATCGATTGTAGATTTTCAACTTCGCTACAGATGCAGGTGAGATAGTGGTCAAGCGCGAGCCTATAAAAAATAAATAAAACTGAAAAACTGTTTCCCTGAACGTACTAAGAGCGGAAGTGAACATTCCACTCCGATATTAAATGTAGGTATGTATAATATGTTAATAACATTGAGTGTGTCATTCGAGATATAAAGTACCCTACCTACTTTGAATTAAGATTGACAAAGTTACCGAAATCCTTATTGGAAGGTTCTCATATTGTCAATTTGGTGAAAGTCTCGCTGAAGAACGACGCTCGGGTAGGTAGGTGTCTCTTTGATACAGGATACTCCTGCCTTTAATAGAAACCAATTTATTTTTGGTTGTTTGGTTGATTTTTGGTTTTGGAATTTTATCATAGGACGTAGGTGAGCTAATATTAAAACAAAGTTTGCGCTTTTTGATTTTCATGATTTTAATACTCAAGTTACAATCGTTTAAGCTTATCAATTTAATTTTCTTGGTGTAAAAGTTGAAAGTTTACCCTTTTTGTGTAGATTCTGTACTGGAGTTCTGTGACCTCAAAAGAAGCTTGTGTTCTTTTGGGGTCAAAGAACTCACAGTCTCACATACATAGTAGTTATTTAGATGTACCTAAGCTTCTTATATTTACTTAATTGTGCTACTAATAAAAAATGAGGATATAGGCAGTAACATAGCGTCACTAAATAATAAGTTTAGTGTTAGGTATGTACGAATATCGAAAGTATTTATTTATGACTAGCTTCTTCTGCCCGCGGCTTCGCCCGCTTTTAAAATATTTTATCATCCATAGGAAACACACTACCAGGATAATAACTGTCTCAAACTATCTCCATCTAAATCGGTTCAGCCGTTTAGTCGTGAAAAGGTAATAAACAAAGTTACTTTCCCGTTTATAATAAATATTAGTATGAATTCCGTAAGATAAATTATACGTACGTTACCTTTACCTATGTACCTCAGATAGAACGCTATTGAGGCTTTCTTAGTAATATTAGGTATAACCTATGCCTTAATAACTTATTAATAAGTTTCATTTCACGCTCGTCACTAAGATATTTCCACGAACGACTTACTAACACGGACGTAAGCGTTACGAAGTGTGCACAGCCCTATAATCGATTAGGGTCAGCGCACACTGAGTCGCGACGCGACGCGATTCGATACACTCTTTTAAAGATACCGATACAATCAATGTGACTTATGTAATTTGCCTTTTCTTCGGCCAGAGAATCAGCATTGCCATCCAACGTGGTAATACTGCAAGCGTTCTGTGAAAGTTTCTCATTGACATCGGTGTGGACGATTTTTTTGTTGTACAATGAGCCCTTTTCCCTCTCACCTTTATATACAGGTTTTTTTTTAGAATATTCAATTATTATAATAATGTTAATAAAATCTCTCCAAATCAATGTGCCCATCCTTTTCCCAATGCTTGACCACTATCTCACCTGATGGTAAGCGATGATGTGGTCGACGGTGAAGCACGCTTGCCTAGAAAAATCCTTTTCACTCTTGACTTAAAGACCCCTAGATTGTAGCTGGTAACACAGACTCCGGAAGGGAATTCCACTCGTTAGATGTATTTATAATAAAAGTGTCCCCAAAACGTTTTGTGCGTATGGGTGGGACGTCCACCATGAACCGATGACGCATCGCCGTACGTCTGGTAGTCCGATGATGGAACCGGCTGGGCGGAATTAAATCATGAAATTCCATCGCACACTCCCCGAAATGTCATCATCATCATCATTTCAGCCGAAAGACGTCCACTGCTGGACATAGGCCTCCCCCAGGCGTCGCCACATTGACCGATCCCGTGCATCTCGCATCCAGCACCTTCCCGCAACCTTAACCAGGTCATCAGTCCACCTATTGGGAAGCCTTCCAACGTATCGTCTTCCGGTTGGCGGTCGCCATTCCAGAACTTTTCGGCCCCATCGGCCATCCGTTCTGCGAGCAATGTGCCCTGCCCACTGCCACTTATGTTTGGCAATTCTTCGGGTTATGTCGGTAACTTTGGTTCTCCTGCGGATATCATCATTTCTGACGTGATCACGCAAGGAAATTCACCGAAATGTAACTGATAACAAAACCGACATGTTAAATTTAGTCATGTAATACTATTTTTATTTACCTTTGTATAGATTCTTTTACCGATTGTTTTGTGAATGTGTGAACATTGTAGGCCTTCTAGATGCTAGTTAACATTTGTTAACTTTTTTATAAAATACAAAATGAGATACATATAATCCTTTTATTTTATTTTTTTAGTTTCTTACGACTTATTGTCATAAGTCGGGCCTACGTTGTCCCCCCATGTCTAAGTACTAATGCTGTAACATGGAAATATTGTAAAACCAAACCATTTTTAAAAGAGTAACCATGGAGTTTCTTGCCGGTTCTTCTCCATAGGAAACGACCAACCCGAACCGTGCACCTTTTGTCGACGTTTTATAAGTGCCCATGTAGGCCTATGTGAAATAAAAAAAAATGATTTTGATTTTTTGATTGACAAGCTGGCAACTCGGCGACGATGTTTAAGGCTCTGGAGCGTTATATGGAGCACCTGCCTATCTGACCTCCACAGCCTAGAAACAGACTTAGTTCCCCTTGGCGAGACTGGTGTAAGATATTCTGGCTTCTGACAGAGATCTACAAATGACAGTCAAGATCAAGGGCTTAACGTACTTGCCGAGACACGGATGAGACTCGATTTGTACTGGATGGTCACGCGATAGTCTCGCGGTGTTGCGATGATGTTCGCGAATGAGCCTCTGAAATCATCGTCGCGTGATCGCGTCGCATCGCCTCTAGGTGTGAGCCGAACCTTAGTACAATCGCATCATTAACCACGTACAAATAGTTTGTTTACCCTCCGAATAGGTATCTGAGTCGGGAACGTTCGCCGAAATCCCGAAACTAGGATAATGGCATGCCGTACTCGTAAAGTTGCATGATTTCTGTTCTAGTAAACAAATCGAGATGTATTGATATCTTCTCCATGTAAACATTTACTCTAACTCAGGATATGGCGAAAGTATGATAGGTGGTTGAATTAGAGCTCCGTCCGGTCAATATCAAATGTGACGGGTGGATTATGAAATCCTTCAATTGTGTTCCCAATTTAACATTTTACCTGGATTTACTTGAATCAGGACTTGTGCCCGGTTGATGGCTATAGGCTTGCTCCCTATTAAATGAGACTTAAAATATGACTGGAAAAAAAATTGCATTTCTCCCTTTACAGGCCGAATACCATATATGTAATCCCGAAAGGTTATTTGTGAATACAAACGATATGTTTATGTTATTAAGGTTGTCCTAGTCGATCATTCTTCCATACAAACGTAGTCTGGCGATTACTCCACTATTTGACGATGTAAGTTCAAAATAAAAAATGATATCAATTTGTCTCTTTATTATTTAGCTCTGTATGGGATATTTTTTTTTTATTGATAGAAAGTTCCATATTTCAGCACTAATTTTAACGCATCCTTGGGCGGCAGTTAGAAGAAGGAAAATTGCAAAACAGTCGCCATACAGGGATAGATTAGTAGTTCAACAATGCAAATAATTTTATTTTGAAAATATTCAATTAGTTAGTAGTTTTTTCATGATATCCATACTCCCAAAGGTCTGTTTATAAAGTTTCGCACGCTCGTTTTCCTCATAAATCTTCATCCATTTCGCTACAAATTTGCAAAAGTGCTAAATCGTACGCGAACTAGCTTTTTACTGTTCATCTCTTCACAGCATCTATCTCTTTCGCATGTGTTGTTGGATGAGATACCGTGAATTTTACCCCGCTCAGAAAATAGTTCGTGCCGTCGACTAGGGCAACCTTAAACTATTTTATAGCTTTATGACTTGCAGGCTGTTCCGTAGTATCATCAACTTAAGTCAGTTTTATAAATATATGTGCCTTCTCTAGAAAATAAAATTCGCCTTTCTGTCTCACTCAATTTCCTTAAACAAAGTTATTTTAAACAACACGTACTTTTCGTCAAAGCATACAGTATACGACGCGCCCTGCATAAATATTTAGCGGAAAATTCCTTAGGGTGCAAATCGTGCCGAGTAGGTACATAATTTGTTACCTATGAAAAATATGAAAAAAATACATGAAAGGAAAACGGAAGAAAATCTAATCTTCTCTCCACCTACATTAATTTCGTCAGTCAGTGTATTAACATCGACGATTTACATAATTAATGAGATATAAGAAATAAGAACCGCGCAACGTTGAAAATTCAAAGGCTAAGAAAGGAGAATTCCTTTTAAAATTTTATCTTTATCTTAGAAGCGGCCTTTTTCATTAAGACGCAAGCAATATTGCGGGTTGGCAAACGATAGAAAGGCGAACGTCTCCTAATATTCGTGACCGACGGTGCTGTGCATAAAAAAGGAGAATGATATAAAACTCTGGAGGAATATTTCACGTCGTGAGCCTGCGTGACGGGTATATTTGCGACACCCTCTCAAGGGACACCTGTATTGGGAACCTTCCTCCGCTGAATTTTGTAGCGTAAGCGGAATGCAACCTGAAAATTCGTGTTCACCTGAAAAATTACCTAACGTTAAACATTTGCACGGCAGCGCTACCAGTTAACAAAATATTTATACCACACAATACAGATGGAACTATTTTTAGCTGATAAATGTACAACTATTTATCAATTTTGGCATAATAAACAATATTTAATGGTTACGCGAGTACTTTACGTGTGAGGATTTGAGTAGATACCTAGGTATTCTTGTTTTTGGAAAAGTGCATGTATATTGATATGAATAATTCGGAGAATGTTAGTTCTATGTTGTTTTTTGAAAGGGATTTTACTCCAACAGTTAAATCATCATCATATCGGCCGAAATACGTCCACTGCTGGACATAGGCCTCCCCCAAGCGTCACCACATTGACAGGTACCGTGCGTCCCGCATCCAGCGGATCCCCGCAACCTTCACCAGGTCATCGGCCCACCTAGTGGGAGGCCTTCCAACGCAACGTCTTCCGGTTCGCGGTCGCCATTCCAGAACATTTCTGTCCCATTGGTGAGCAATGTGCCCTGCCCACTGCCACTTAAGTTTGGCAATTCTTCAGGCTATGTCGGTAACCCTGGTTCTCTTGCGGATCTCTATATTTCTGATTCGATCACGCAAGGAAACTGTGAGCAAAGCCCTCGCCATTGCCCTTTGGGTGACTGTAAGCTTTCTGATGAGGTCCACTGTGAGCGACCACGTCTCAGAGCCATAGGCAATGCACAACAGTTAAATATCCTAACCTAAATACAATCCAATAAAACCGGCCAAGTGCGAGTCGGACTCGCGCACGAAGGGTTCCTTGCCATTATAGCAAAAAACGGCATAAAAATCACGTTTTTTGTATGGGAGCCCACCTTAAATATTTATTTTATTCTGTTTTTAGTATTTGTTGTTAAAACGGCAACAGAAATACATCATCTGTGAATATTTCAACTCTGTAGCTATTACGGTTCTTGAGATACAGCCTGGTGACAGACAGACAGACGGACCGCGGAGTCTTAGTAATAGGGTCCCGTTTTTACCCTTTGGGTACGGAACCCTAAAAATGAGGATTTATTAACAATCGATAGCCTGCAAACTTAAATAACAAAAGACATGTGTGGTTATAATTATTAATCCCGTGATCCTAATTAAAAATGTACCCGTAGTAACGTTACTTCTTAACTCGCTAAATTAATTACTTTCACTCACGCAAGGATGAAGAAATTTCAAAGTAACTAAATAATAGGTACTGTTTGTAATTTTATCTTTTCATTACAATAAGCCCTTTCAGCAAGTTCGTGAACATTGAAGTTCGTTCAGCCAACATTCCAGTCTGGGTCTCGCATTGTTTTGATTCACTGGGTTAGCTTAATTACTGCCAAATACGGATAAAATTGATTCGGTAAAAGTTTGCCTAAAATGTTTGCAGTCATAAGAATTGAATTTTACAGCTGAAAGGCCCTGGAATTAAAATTAAACAGTAAAATGATTATACTTTGAATAAAGCTTCGTTTTTTCGGGTTCCGTACCTCGAAAGGAAAAAACGGAACTCTTATAGGATCACTTTGTTGTTCGTCCGTCCGTCTGTCTGTCTGTCAAGACCCTTTTTCTCAGGACCGCATGGAGGTATCAAGCTAAAATTTATATCAAATACTCAGGTATACAATACTTTAAAGCTGTGTCAAAAGATACAGACGTTTATGCCGCAAAATTCCGCAAATTTTCGACATTCGCAAGGGATCCAAAACCTACAGGGTACTCCCCGTGAACTCAGAATCTTGGAATTTGGTACGAAGCAACGTCTTATAGCACAGATAAAGGAATAATTGCGAAAACCGTAATTTTTTTGTTACATCATATTATAATTAAAGATTTTTAATAATTTTAAACTTACTACCCCTTTCCTCATGAACGCGTAGAGGTATTAAATTGAAATTCATATCAAATAATCAGGTCTATAATACCTTTAAGCTGAGGTTTGTACGGAACCCTCGGTGCGCGAGTCCGACTTGCACTTGGCCGGTTTTTTTTTTTGTAAAAGATTAGATATTCAGTAAGCCTACTTTCACAATTTGGACAAGACCCGACAAGAAAACTTAATGTAGGTAGTATCTTTTTTTAAGTGATGAAGCCCTAAAAAAAGTAAATCTTTCGCTCGTGACTTGTGCCTTGTTTGTGCCGTCGCGGACTATTTACGTTTTGAAGGAAACCTATAAAATATCGTAAAGGAATACCTGCGCGTTAAAGTCAGACATAAATTAATCAAATCTACATGTTGGTACATAAAAGTGACACAAACATGGGGGAACAACTCAGTTTAATACGTCTATCTTGAACACTAGGTACAGACAGTGTCTGAGCCTTTACAAAGATGCCTAAGTAGAGTGGCTGGGCGTAAAAATGACACATCGCGTTTATAAAGACTCTCTGACACAGGTCTGGTTTGAGTGACAGTTACGACGTTCTACAATTTCAAATTTTTAGGGTGCCGTAGTTAGTTGAAATTTATACCAGATACTGAAGTCTACAGTCCCTATAAGGTGTATAAAAATCAAGGTCCTGAGTCAAAACGATAATAAGATATGGGCAAAAGAGATTGCCCATACACAGGCGCCTTATGAGGTATCGTGTCTGCGATTTCAATATTATCCAAAAATAGGATTTATATTTTGTATTTTTTTTTTATCCGTGTTTTTACTTTATATGTACATACAACAACAGATCAGGTGCCTTCACTTGCATATTTGTATGCAGCTTATTGCATTGTAATAAGGGTACATTTCAAGAACAGAAACATCGCTATATCTCGTGAACGCTATATTTCTAATTATGAATATAATGTATTGTTCTACAACATACATCCATTTTTCCTTTCCAACCTTTATTTTAAGGTTGAAAATTAAGGTAAATGTTGGTACTTACAAGTTCTAGCGAAAATAAAAATTTGCCCATATCTCTAAAACTTAGCCACCAATAAAAATATACCAATTTTACTATGGCTGTATAATGGGTAGATACGAAACCCTCGGCGCATGAGTTCTACTCGCACTTGACCGGTATTTTTTTCTAAAAACACGACGTGCCATGTTTACGGCTAGCCACTGTAATCGAAGTTCCTGAAGCGTAAGTAACAGATAATAACTAAACATTTAAAGCCATCATGAGTTCTACAATCTACATACATTGTCACGAAGAACACAATACAGTGCCGAGCGAGCGAAATGGCCCAGTAATGTGGCACTTGTTGATCATTCTCCGTGAACGGTTTATTTATACCTTTATACCTAACGGAATCTACTGTTACTTTTAGCTCTAGAGAGGGTTAGAAATGTGTCAATTGATACCATCACGCTATGTGGCACGTGCAACATTGATAATATGTATTATATAGGGCTTTACAACTGCATTAAGTCCACTTTCCTATTAGATACTTTATACATTAAAATCAATCAAAAATCGTCGCTCAAGAGTCAGAGTTTGCACACTTTTAAAAGAGTGGAATTATCTCTCTTTCAGTTTCGTTTATACTTATTGCGGGGCCATCACGAGGCAAACTGTTCAAGGTAGTATAGCTAATTTGTTGTAAGCTATCAACAAGCTAGTCATTTTGTCCTCGTATACAGAACTACATATCCTTATTTTTGAAAGAGCAAAAGCACTTTTTTTTGTTTTCCAATACTACACTTATTTTTTTTCTAGTGAAATACATGTATATTTTAGCTATACGTATATATCTACTATTGTATCCATTTTACTTTAATATATTTTTTTTACAAAAAATGAGATCGACTTCATAATGTCAAGCAAGAAGCAAATGTTCAATGATGTCTCTGTGATCAATTCGGTAAAAACCGGGAGCGATCACCGCATGGTAAGAGGCACATTGAACATTAATATTATGCTTGAAAGGTCTCGACTGATGAAGTCCACGCTCAGTCCAGCATAGATCCATGTCCAAAACCCCGAGAGCTTTCAGCTCGAACTCCAGAATCGTTTCGAGTGCCTGGGGAGCTCCGTGGATGAATACAGCAACGGGTTCGTGGAAGCTGTCCATACGGTTGGGTCTAAGTTTTTCAAGACCCGTCGTACAGATAGAAACAAAAAACTCTCTGATCCTACCCTCAAGCTTATGAAGGAGAGGCGTGAGATGATCCTGCTGTCTTCAGATGAGGCGTGCAAATACTCATTAGACTCTAGAGCTCAATAGACAGATCTCTAAATCCTTGAAAAGAGACCTCCGCCGCTTTAATACCGAGCGTGTTAAAGACGCGATCGAGCGAAATAAAAACTCCAAGGTGTTTTCAAGGGATTTGGATATTGGGCAGAGCCAACTCACGAAACTGAAGACCGACGATGGTAGGATCGTATCCGCCAAACCGGTTCTTCTGAGGGAGATCGAGACATTCTATGGGCAGTCAGCAAGTCCGTTGCGAATCTAGCAGACACTATACCGAAGATATCCCGGACGTCAGCCTATACGAGATTAGGATGGCTCTGAAACAGCTCAAAAACAACAAGGCGCCGGGTGATGACGAAATTACGGCCCAACTCCTGAAGGCGGGTGGAAAACCGGTCCTTAAGGCCCTTCAAAAGCTGTTTGATTCCGTCATACTCGAGGGCATAACGCCACAGGCATGGTGCAGGGGTGTGGTGGCACTCTTCTTAAAGAAGGGCGAGAATGCCCGGCTGAAGAACTATAGGCCCATCTCACTTCTTAGCCATGTCTACAAGATGTTTTCAAGAGTCATCACGAATCGTCTCGCGCGCAGGTTTGACTATTTCCAGCCCCCTGAACAAGCCGGATTCCGAAAAGGCTTTAGCACTGTAGACCACATACATACGCTGCGGAAGGTTATACAGAAGACCGAAGAGTATAACCTGCCTCTCTGTTTAGCGTTTGTGGACTACGAGAAAGCCTTCGATTCGATCGAGACTTGGGCTGTACTGCTGTCTCTCCAACGGTGCCAGATCGACTACCGGTACATTGAGGTATTGAAATAATTGTACAAAAACGCCACTATGTCAGTCCGTCTTCAGGATCAGATCTCGAAACCAATCCTTCTCCAGCGCGGCGTGACACAGGGAGACGTCATTTATCCGAAACTGTTCACTGCTGTGCTGGAGGATGTCTTCAAGGTTCTGGACTGGAGGAGGCTTGGCATCAACGTTAATGGCGAGTAAATCAATCACCTACGGTTTGCCGATGATATAGTGGTCATAGCTGAGACCATAGAGAGCCTCAGTAAAATGCGCGATGACCTCAGTAGAGCTTCCGAAAGAGTGTATGTGTGAATTAACATGGATAAAACCAAGGTCATGGTGAATGCCCATGTTGCATCCACTCCTATTAAGGTCGGAAACTCTACACTCGAAGTTATGGACGATTATGTCTACCTGGGACAAACGTCGGTCCAGTTGGGTAGGTCAAATTTCGAGAAAGAGGTCAACCGTCGAATCCGACTCGGCTGGGCGGCGTTCGGGAAATTGCGTGGTATCTTCTCGTCCAATTTACCGCAGTGTCTCAAGACAAAAGTCTATGACCAGTGTGTGTTGCCAGTGATCGCTCACAATAGGCCTTATCAGAAAGCTTAAAGTCACCCAAAGGGCAATGGAGAGGGCTATGCTCGGAATTTCGTTGCGTGATCACGTCAGAAATGATGTTATCCGCAGGAGAACCAAAGTTACCGACATAGCACGAAAAATTGCCAAACTTAAGTGGCAGTGGGCAGGGCACATTGCTCGCAGAACGGATGACCGATGGGCCGAAAAGTTCTGGAATGGCGACCGCGAACCTAAAGACGATACGTTGGAAGGCCTCCCACTAGGTAGACTGATGACCTGGTTAAGGTTGCGGGAAGGCGTTGGATGCGAGACGCATGGGATCGGTCAATGTGGCGACGCTTGGGGGAGGCCTATGTCCAGCAGTGGACGTCATTCGGCTGAAATGATGATGATGATGAATAATGTTTTTTTTTATGCACCTGCCATGTTATCTCTCCACCACCCTTGGTTGACTGCCTCAGGCATTAAGTCCGCCTATGAACCTTTCTGTTGCATGAAGTTTTAATAAATAAATACATTATTACCCACCTGCATTGTCTAATGGGACTGTATCAACATTCATTTCCCTTTTCACAATATGTTACTAGATATTTTTCACCTTAATCTCTGGCCGGCGCAGTATCCAGAAAACAGAAACAAAAGTCTAACGCAGCCGGAGCAGCATGCATCTCTAGCTATACCTAAGCAGCACTTACATCGCTGAAGCCTATGTCTCTAAAGCGGTAAAAGCACTAACATCCTCCTTGAGACTAGTGGTAGTAACGAGTTCAGTTTAGAAGCAGAGCGAACACATCAAAGTACATTCGTACTGCGGCTAAAAGACAGAGTCTGGCAATAAGTAAAGTAAATATTTCATCTTAATCGGTGGAGTATAACTGCTTTAAAATTCAGTTGCAATATTTGACTCGAACACACTTACATACATACATTGCAAGTTAAATAAAATCTTGGAATAAAGTAAATCATATGACCAGAGTATTGGGTTAAGGCTTCAAAATGAATGGTGCATTGTGAAAATGGCTGTTGCATGGATGAATGGATGCTTTATTTTTATATGTGTGCTTTATGTCCGTTTCTGTATTTTTACTCTGCTTATAGCATTGATAAAATAGTTTGTAGTTATACTGTCATCACCACGACGGAACAGTAGCAGGGTGTGAGGAAAAAAAATAAAAACAGTTACCGCGGCCCTGGTACAAGCATCTGAAGGAACACGGGTGGGTTTTAGTCAGTCCGACACCCGCTTCACCCAGAGCGGGAGAAGTCATTGGATGATTACCCATCGCAAAAAAATAAATAAAAAGGGTTTGCATGTGGAGTTGGGTCGCAAACCACGCTCCATCTCCTGTCGTGCGCTCTGTTTCAAATCATGCAGTCATGGGGTTCTATCTGCTGCCACCGCCGATGCCGTGGTTTCGCAAGTTTTGGGCCAAACAAAGAATGACTGCCGTGTAGCGAGATGAAGAAGTAATAATGTCCATTATTTTTCTAAATTAAACTAAGTAGGTACTGAATATTTCCCATTTTGAAGAACTGAAGTTTTCTATTGTAAAAAATATACTCATTCAACTGATTATAATCCCATAGTTGGTAAAAAGAGTGAGTGCAATTTTATTGCGAAGCTAAATTTCTAGTTTCAGAAACCGTAGTCAAGGTAATTAGTTGTGTTTGTGTAATAGTGAATAAACATTTAGAAAAAGACCAAGCTTTATAACTTAATTTATAAAGAACTAAACAATGGCCAACCTACACCCTGATTAAGAACTTAGTTCTACTGACGTTAACATCGTAGACTTTGATTATATACTTGATCGTATATATACTTTTTAATTTAGATTAAATACCTAAAATCATAGATAATGTACATAGGTATGTGTCTAATTCAGTCTGAATTACAAGTCATATTGCAATTTTTCCTTCGATCTCACCTGATGGAAAGCGATGCGATCTACGACAGCACCCAGAAGAGCACCGGAATAACATGAATATCTTACTTTGACAACCACTCAAATCATTAAGCCAAATCATCGATTCGATTAGTTGTCGAACGGTTTATTATTTATTATATACTTGACGACGGGAGCGAGGGCGTAGCGACATCATGGACATCTTCTTCTCTAGGTGTAGGTTCCATGATTTAGGGGTACTCGGGTAAACCAGTAAAACTTATGTTGAAGCACAAATCACAGTGGTGTTTATTCGGTGATATTTTACAGTCAAAGAACAAAGGCTCGTATTGTACGATGAACCGATAATCCCGGTCTTATGATCTCAACAATCTGGCGTTCACTGCCGACCGATTTTATCCACGCATAGCGTCACCTTTTTAAGTGCCCTCCCGCGGCGTTCAACGAACAAACCGAACAACCAATCAGAGTAAAGTTTTACAGGTTGACAAACATTATGAAATAAATTGAACAAACTAATAAGAGTGAAGTTAACAGGTTGACAACATTATGACATCTATGAGGTGTAATGTTGTCATCTGGATTCGCTTGTGACGACACGGCCAAAGCTGACATTCACACGTCCCTGTGTGTATCTGTAACAAATTTCTCATTTAAAGCAACCTCTTGCTCGGCCTAACCTGACCACAAGGTAAACAAATAAAATTTTGAAAGATACCTCACAAGTAAACATAATCAGAATAAACTTTAGTTACTGAAAAATACGCAAACAGACAACACAACACTAATATGACTTGATTACTACGCGCGAGACTGAGACACGCTGCCCAGCGTGGTCTCATCGAGACCCAAACAGTGGCCAACTGACTCAAATAGGAGTCAGCAGACCCAAACAGTGGTCAACAGACCCAAACAGCGGCCAACTGACTCAAATAGGAGTCAGCAGACCCAAACAGTGGTCAACAGACCCAAATAGTGGTCAGCAGACCCAAATAGTGGTCAAAGACCCAAATAGTGGTCAGCAGACCCAAGCTGTGGTCAGCAGACCCAAATAGTGGTCAAAGACCCAAATAGTGGTCAGCAGACCCAAGCAGTGGTCAAAAGATCCAAACCCTACGTCTAGTCGCGCATTGCGCCCTGAACGACTCATAAAATCGCAGTTACAGACGACTAGATGTACAGTTTGTAAAGGAAAGGGTAGGTGGTTACCTAGTCATTTTAGTGTGTGTCATACGCAAATAATAGCAGAAGTGTTTTCACTTTCATTGTCTGTAGTTTCTATTTCAACATTCAGTTTAGATGGTACTTCACATTGAGGCATCTTTCTAAGGCATCGTGGGCATACTTATAAGTTCTTTTACTGGTCAATGATTTGAAAGTGTAACGATCGTCTTCTAGTTCATCAGTTATTTGAAACGATATTTCGGGTCTAATTTTGTTTGGTTTAGCTCTTCATTTTGAATAAGAACCATGTCACCGATGAATTTGACTAATTTAGCCTCGTTACTGTCAAAACGAGATTTATCGTAATGTGATCTTGCGTGGACTGCGAGCTCTCTCATTTCAGAAATATCTACTTCAACTTCAGTATCGTCGGCAGATAAAAGATTTAGTAGTCTTGCTACGCGACCGATCATAAGTTCTAAGGGGCTCGCCTTTATCACTCTATTTACAGTGAAATTTAACGCTAGTTGTACCTCGTCAAGAGCTTCCTGCCACGACCTATGCGATGTTCCTACTGCAGTTATCATGCTCTTTAGTGTGCTCATCACGCTTTCTACTTGACCGTTTGCTCGGCTATAACCTGTCACGATTAAATGTAGGTGAATGCTATGCGAACTACAGTATTCTTTAAATTATTTACAAGCAAAGCAACGGCCTTGGTCTAGCAGACCGTTACGCGTGAGGTGTACCAAAGAGAGCGACACTAGATTTAAGCGCCTTAACGACACTAGCGGTCTCGATACGAATCGTATGATAAAGAAGCACAAATTTTGTGAATGCGTCTATCAAAACTATCACGTATTCCTTTTGATCGTTTTACCAACCACTTAATTTGCCCGTAGTATTGGCATGTACTGTATGCCAGGGAACAGTAATTTTGGTTATAGGGTGGAGCTCTGCTTGAATACGTCCGGAATGAGATATTGAAACCTTGTACGTAATACAATTGTCTACGAATTTACGTATGTACTTAGCCATACAGTCAAACCAGTAATGTTCATATACCTTCTCTAATGTTTTATCCGCGTCAAGATGCATTATCGACTCATGTACGCGATTTTATAACGGACCATCGAAACGCACGCGGTACTATCGGCAGGCAACTTTGTATTTTACGATGCAATACACCCGATCGCAGTTCATACGTCTTAGCATCGTCGGCAGCGAGTTGATTTTCTTTGAGCTTTTCTACAATACTTTGAATTTCGTCATCGAGCAACTGTTCAGCCAATAGCCAATTTTTTTTGACAGAGTTTTAAGATCAATTCGTTTTTTTTTTTGTTCTATCTTCACGACGATCTAAAACTTGATAACAAAAATTTTAAAAACATGCATAGCTGTACACATACAGTTTGAAGTGCTTCGCACACATTATTCATTGGAAAAGGTTCGATCGACAAGTTCAATTAGCCAATCTGTTTCTATTTGCTAAGATAAATTTTATAGACTGTGTTTACTCGACTCATAAATCTCTCAGTGGTCAATTCTGGTCTGTTAACCAACACAGACCAGAATCGTACCAACATTATTTTTAATTTACACTGAAATCTGCACACTACAGACCAGAGTCGCCCTAACGACAACAAAATCAGTTATCACACTTGCCATTGCCACTACACATGAGGCACTATGTATACCAATGACCCCTTGAGACCCATCGACTCGTATTACTAGCTTCAAGCTAATAGAAACTTAATCATTACTTGCTTTATACTAAGTATGTCTTAAACTGAGAAATAAGCATCGCTTCACGAGAGAACATTCGACTTCATTGTCGAACGAATATGGAAGCGACTCACCGAGTTCTCCAGTGCTCTTGACCACACAGAGGTTAATTTGACGTTCGGCTACCGCCTGTGAACTGCTGATCGCAACTGGCGAACCGCTGACCGTAGCCCGCTAACCGCAAAGGCGCCGCAGCATCTGTCTTGATCTCTCAGATGTTAAAGTGACCTTCACATTCATTATGCGAACCGCTAACCCACTGCTGGCTCCAGTGCGATGCAACTTGTTATCTGAAAACTGAAAAATACTACGAGAGCATATGTCCACTAGGCTACCATAACCATACACAGCTTAGATGGATAATAACCGGTTCAGATTAAATTGCAAAATGCGAACGAGAGTGCGGTGCCCTTGTCCAAAACATGACCACACATTAGTATGCCCCAAAGTACACTGCACCTGCTCTATAAAGAATCCAATGAATACTACTGACAATGCTTATGCCACACTAGGAATTTTGCCCGTATCACAAGCAAACTCAAGGAGTTACCCGTTTCTACAATTGAATATGGTTTTATGTCTTAACACCATTGAACTAAGGATCAATTTTCTTTGACAATGAAATCGTTCCATTTTGTTGCGCCATGGCGCAATTTTTAAGCTAGCCCAGTAAAATGCGTTCGAGTTACTGGGTGAACGTAAATAATTTCGCTGAATTACTCATGTCTAACTCACATACACAAACATCCGGAATCGGAGCAATTATCTGTATGCCATACAAATATTTTCTCCATCCGGGAATTGAACCCGAAACACGCAACACAGCAGCCGATCGCTAAACCACTGCGCCATCCATGTTTTCTAATTAACTTGGAATTGTCGTGACCCGAACTACTAGGCCCAAATTATTTAAAATTTGTCATTTGGAATGATCATAATTTTCAGAACGAAGTGTTAGGTTGTTACTATATCGCTTTAACAAACAAACAAAAAATATCCCTTATCAGGCACTACGTAGAACGTATAATTCATTCCAATGATGTTAACATGTAAGGGGACCCACTTACCGAAATCTAAGAGGACCCACTTACCGAGTGTGGGCCTATGTCAGCAATATAAACAATAATGGCCCTTAACTAGCACAACATAAAGACTTTAATTTAACCAATGGTAGTTAACATGAGAATGTGACGTCATTAACGTAAACAAAACAAGAATTTTGAATAGTGAACTCTTTTGTACCGGTTCATATCAAAATGAAAACGACCCACCAGATAAATATCATATCCAAAGACACATCTAATCGCTCATCCTTGACCTGGCCAGCTGCTGTGTCCTTGTTAGCCTCCTTGCTGCTCCATTATCTGCGACAGGTACTTATTTCGCAGAGACGAAGCCGCAGATGCAAACGCAGAGACGCGAAGCCCTTCAGCGCCTTACTTATTGTCAAAACAAGCTGGCATACTTCTAAGATTAGACAGGCATACTTTAACTGCATTCCCGCTAAAACAATTCGACGGTGGCACAATATATTCGGTCATTGAAATCCACGGTATTTGCTGAGTTCTTTGTGCATGAATTTGTTGCATTTTTAAACGAAACACCACTGATTCTAATTATCACTTTCATCACATGTTTGCATTTGAAAAAGTAACTGGCACAGATTGTCACGCACATAACATTGTTTTTGCGTCGTACCAGTATAGGATACTTGAGAAAGCCGTAATTCAGCGCTCTTTTTCCATGAGATGTTTTGCTAGGCAAATGTTCACCGTAGAGCTCGAAGAATGTGAATTGAATTCTGGTAGGACCAGGCTAAAGCTGGCGTCACCGTTGTTCCGACTTGGTCCTTGCATGGCATTTATCTTGCGCATGGCTATTTGTTGCTTCAGAAGCAGTCGCCAATACATATCGGAAGTAGGTACCCGAGTTTATCCCACTTCTGATGACGACGGGAGCGAGGGCGTAGCGACATCATGGACATCTTCTTCTCTAGGTGTAGGTTCCATGATTTAGGGGTACTCGGGTAAACCAGTAAAACTTATGTTGAAGCACAAATCACAGTGGTGTTTATTCGGTGATATTTTACAGTCAAAGAACAAAGGCTCGTATTGTACGATGAACCGATAATCCCGGTCTTATGATCTCAACAATCTGGCGTTCACTGCCGACCGATTTTATCCACGCATAGCGTCACCTTTTTAAGTGCCCTCCCGCGGCGTTCATCGAACAAACCGAACAACCAATCAGAGTAAAGTTTTACAGGTTGACAAACATTATGAAATAAATTGAACAAACTAATAAGAGTGAAGTTAACAGGTTGACAACATTATGACATCTATGAGGTGTAATGTTGTCATCTGGAATCGCTTGTGACGACATACTTTATTGTACACCACAAAAACATACAGGACAAACATTTACAAAAACAAGTGTACAATGGTCGGTCTTATCGCACAAGGCAATCTCTTACAGACAACCTTTGGTTTTGTATCTAGGAAAAACCGTACCAAAGATACGAACATCATAGGTACAATACTTTATGAACGTATCTTGCCTTATGTGTTAACTCTATTTACAAAGCAAATAATGTAAATTAATGAACAAGACTCGGAAAACAATGTTAACCAAAACGTAACAGGTGTAAAGTAATGTCGGCACACCGCATATTTAAAGGAATATTTTGATTCCTTTGCGAGACCCACAATTATCCTCTCGGGATGTGTATTTAAAACTCGGGTTTTGTGAGCCTTTCGGTCTTCGTCTTGTTTGTATTTTAAAGGCAGTCGGGTACAATATATGTATCACTGAGCATGACGAAAGAGCGAGACGTTTTAAAGAAGGTTTGAATAGCTATGGTTATCAAGTTTTTGAAATGATTTTATGGGCTCCAATCAATGATATTCAAATAAACAGATATGTTATGAGCGTTCGCATAGTGAAGACTCGAATAGGTCACAATTTGTGAACTTTAGTCTTTAGTTTATGTCACGCATGGCAAAGAGCGATACGCTTTGTTGAAACAAAAACAAAATAAAAAAATGCCAGCGTGTGTATTTAGAAATTGTACCAATTATGATACCAAAGTACATAAAACAGAAGGGATCTCATACCATTACATATAGTACGTATTGGTGGCGTATTGCTTACATACCATATGTAATTAAGCAATACGGCTCAATTTACTAATTTATTTAATTTCCCTAATATTCTGATATTTGGAGGTTAGAAAAAGATAACAACATTGGTGGTCAGAATAATGTTTGTTTACATTCACACGCAAGTGACAAACACTAACTGTCTCTTTTTTTCTTGTTGGTTTTATCAAGCCATCCCTTTCGACTTGTAGTGAAATGTCAGATGAATGAAAAGTGTGAGTGCGGAACACTTTTTTCAATTGTTTTGTGAGTGTATAACGAATCTGTTTATTTGAATATCATTGGCTCCAATGCAACATTGTGTAAATAAGTGTACAAGCATTTGGGTCTCTGGAGAGTCTCAAATAGGATTACTACGCTGCCAATAGCTTCAGGATTGACTGAAAAAAAATAAGTATGTGTTTACAGAATATTTCGAAAAGATACAGGTAAAGAAAACACCTAGGGTTTAATAGTACGTTACTGCAGAATCCAGTAAGTAAGCCTTCCTGGCCAAGTATGAGTTATATGAGTTATATCCTATATAACCGGACCTCACCTGCGGTTCGGTCCGGTTATATACGAGGCCAGGATGGCTTTCTTACTGGTTGAGGCTTGTATAATGCTTTTCTCAAAAATGAAAGAAAGTTTAACAACAAATTCGTTTAATACATTTTCAGACCAACTGTTGGCTTGTCTTTCTGCCTTCCGCTTCATAAATTTTTCATAAGTTTTCATGTAATCGCTCCTTGGATTTTGGAGGAAGTAAATTGTGTTTTGCTAATTCGGCCTAGCTTTTAAATCAGGAGGAGTGCCATCTATTTCCAAATCAAATTAGCTTGAACTAATTTTTTGGGATTATCTATGTTCACGCGGTAAATTAAAACACAATTGTCGCAATTGAATGTAGAATCCCGCCAGACGTTGTGTTTTTTATAAAAAAGTTTACGTTTAGTTTCGAACATTGTTCAATTTTTCATTACATGAACTTAAGTTTTTATTTTTTATTATTATTATTGATAGGCTTGCGTTTGACCACTATCTCACCTGATGGTAAGCGATGATGTGGTCGACGATGAAGCACGCTTACCTAGAAGAAACCTATTCACTCTTGACTTAAAGACTCCCAGGTTGTAGCTATCAGGAAATACAAACTCCGGCAGGGACTTCCACTCCTTTGCTGTACGCATAATAAAAGAATTCAAAAACGTTTGGTGCGTATGGGTGGGATGTCCACCATGTACCGATGACGTAACGCCGTACGTCTTGTAGTCCGATGATGGAACGGGCTAGGAGGAATTAGTTCATGCAATTCCAACGCACACTCCCCGAAATGTAACCGATAAAAAACCGACAGACTGGCAGCTCGGCGCCGATGTTCGAGGTTCTGGAGCCTAGATTCGGCCAATACTTCATTGTCGATAAGCCTCTTAGCCCGTCTTTCGATCTCATCAAGTGCATCCAGCTGGTACTTTTCAGATCCGTCCCAGAGATGAGAGCAGTATTCCATGCATGATCGAACTTGCGCTTGATATAAGTTGAGCAGCTGTTCTGGCGTGAAGTACCGTCTCACCTTCGCGAGGATCCCCAATTTTTTGGCAGCCAGCTGAGCTTTTCCCTCAATGAATGGACCAAAATTGAGCGTCGATGTCAACGTGATGCCAAGAATCTCAAGATGGTCAGTTATCGGCCCGGTCACACCTCTGAAAGAAGGAGCCGGGTGGAATTGGTTCCTTTTAGCGGAAAAAAGACACGCCTGGGTCTTAGCAGCATTGAACTTGACCAGATTGGCATCGCCCCATTCGGAGACTGCCTCCGAGGACAGATTCAAGCGCCCAACCATGGACTTCCGGAGAGACCGGATCTGAGGTCCAGCAGCGCGCGCGTCGGACACGTATGTCTCAGCTACAGTGCTGTCGTCTGAATACCCAAAGGTGCCGGGTTTTAGCAGATCATTTATGTGCAGCAAGAACAACGTTGCTGAGAGTACCGACCCCTGTGGGACCCCGGCTTTAATATCCAGTAGTTCAGACGAGCGGCTATCAATAACCAATCGAATGGACCGGACCCTCAGGAAGTCTGCAATCCAATCGCACAGACCACTGGGCAAACCGAATGAAGGAAGCTTACCAATAAGGCTTTCATGCCAGACCCTGTCAAAAGCCTTCGAGATGTCGAGGGAGACGGCAAGCGCTTCCCCGTGTGTCTCTATGGCCTCATAAAAAAATGAAAATTATAGTTTTTGAAACTCCATGTTAATTTTAGAATGGAAAGTTTTAATCCAACATGATTTATAAACTGAAATTACTAAATACAAACATTAAATCCCCTACTATATACGTCTAAAACATTACTAAGTACAAAACGTAACGTGCATACTTTTTCTGGGTCGCGTTAAGTTTCACAGACTATAAAATGGCTCTTTAAGGCTCCAAAAATATATCTATCTTATAAAATGTCATATCAAAAAGAGATATAGATATATATTTGGAGCCTCCCTCCTATAACCATGTTATAAAAAAAAATACAAAATCTATGGTTATAATGGCTAAAGTCTAATCTATGTCTGGTACTATGTTTTTTTTTCTAAGCAGATCTAAAGAGGATGACCTACAGTCCAGTAAGTAAATTACATACTTACTTACAGGACAGTAGGAGAATCTAAATTTAAAACCTCGCTTCTTACTGGACAGTTGTGAATAAGTCTCCGGTAGAGTTCACTTTCTGGATACTTTTTAGAGATGTTATGGCAACATTAAATACCATTTTTGAGAAAACAATATTTCTTTTGACTCTTGCGTATCTTAGACCTTAGTAGGTAGTGTGGCGATATAAAAAAGAAGAAAAATACTTTTCTCAAACATGCTTGGAAATTTGAGCATTATTTTTACCACCTTCTTCGAGATAAATCGAAATTGCAGTACAGGCCAAATACATGCGAGCAGCGGCCGGCAAAAGTTGTATGAAAATCCATATCTGTCGTGCGTAGCGGCCAAATAAATTACATAGTAAACTCATATCTGTCGTGTAATTTAAAAATGGAACGATCTTTTACTCCGAAACATGGCAACCAAGGAGGTAACCTATCAAAGGTTTTATTTAAATATCGAACTGGCTTGCAAATAGAAAGCTGTTTATTGAAAAAAAAAACAAATCAACACTTTAGGCTTAACACGCACTGCGATTTTTATTTGTGCGGATTTTTGTAGTATTATTCCCGCGTGATTTTTTTACCGCAATACGTGCAGCTTCATACAATTCCATAGGCCGCAGAATGGGCGGAAACAAAATCGCACGAATAAAAATCGCAGTGCGTGCTAAGCCTAACGCGGGAATAATTATTGTTGTTCGTAGTTCGTCATTAATTTTGAAAAGTAATTGTATTTGACAAAATGAGTCCTAGGTACTACTTAGTTTTAATTTCTGCGCATTATTTGAGAAAAGCATTATACATTGATGGACTTACGTATGTGTGCCTCAGCTTCGCCTCGGCCCACATTTACACGTTCGTCCATGAATGCCTCTTTTGCTGGCCGCTGCAGTAATGTACTATAACGTCACATTAAAATGTATAATTTTGTTTTAAAATAAACATACAACGAAAATGTATAAAATAATACTAAAAGGTAAGAACTTCCATAGATATTCATACTGAATTAAGAAATTTTAACTAGATTTGAGAGTATTACGCTGTACACACGTACCTATCCTCCTACGCAGTTGCAACTGGTTAAATTCTGGCTTATGCCTCCAGGTGTAAACAAATGCTTTACGACATAAAACTAAGTTTTAATCCGTAGCATTTTAAAAGTTCAAACTATGACGTAATATACTAGGTTATTTACAGGATATTAACACAATTAAAAAAATATGAAATAAAAAGAAAATTATACGTCAATTACTCGTCCACTGACGCCGCAAAAAAAATCCGCTGTCAGTAGTACTGCTTTAATGCTGGATTACGGGCAGAAATTGGTCCGCAATTTTTGGAGCAAAACACAAGCCGATGTAAACGTACGGAACCTCGGCCTCGGCAGGCTCACAAGGTCATGCCTCCAGCACGTACTGTAAAGCCGGAATACGGCTTCTAATAACTGATATCTAAAGAAAAAGAAATGAACAATCAAAATTATGATACAAACAAAAGAGTCTTTGAGATATCAGAGACAGCGAAACTCTAAAGAATAATTAACAAGAAGCCACAATACATACGAGTTACTCTTGAAAACCTGCGCTGAATACGCGGGACGGCACCAATGCACACAAGAAATCATAACAATCAAAACTTTAAAATCTAGGCTTATAGATTCTCCAAAAAAAATATTTCATTCATTTACGAAGATTTTTCCGCAATGCCACTTTTTTTTCAGATAGATATTTTGTCTTATATTTTCTAGTTAATCGAAATTTGAAACCTGCCAGCTCCAGCCTGTCAAATAAAAAAAAACGGCCAAGTGCGAGTCGGACTAAGGGTTCGGTACTTGGTAAATTGCGGTTTACGATTTATGACGTAATAAATAAAGACTACTTACTAGATTTCGTTCAAACCAATTTTCGGTGGAAGTTTACATGGTAATCATATATTTTTTTTTAGTTTTATCATTCTCTTATTTTAGAAGTTACAGGTGGGGGACACATTTTACCACTTTGGAAGTGTCTCTCGCGCAAACTATTATATTCAGTCTAGAATAAAATGATATTAAAAACCTCAATATCATTTTAAAGACCTGTCCATAGATACCCCACACGTATGGGAGTGATGAAAAAAAAATTTTGAGTTTCAGTTCTAAGTATGGGGAACCCCCAAAATTTATTGTTTTATTAATATTTTTGTGCGAAAATCTTAATGCGGTTCACAGAATACATCTACTTACCAAGTTTCAACAGCATAGTTCTTATAGTTTCGAAAAAAAGCGGCTGAACAACAGACAGACAGACATGACGAATCCATACGGGTTCCGTTTTTTTGCCATTTGGCTACGGAACCCTAAAAAGGCGTTATGGCAATACGTTTTGTAGAGCTACAGTAGGTACATGCTCATCCTAGTTTCCAAATTGCGTTGTCAACATCCCAATATGAATACCAACTTATATTGCAACAAATCTGGAAGGAAATATCACGAGAATATTCAGCCATTGTAAGTTAGTTGAGAATACGTTCACGTCGCTACTGTAGAGCTGTAGGCAGCTGTACCTTTTGCTGACTTCGGACTGAAAGCCGTCTTTGTTTTATCAAAAATGTTGTATTGTACACGCATCGTTGGCTCTACGAACAATTAAACGTCTGCAGAATGTAGTCGCCACATTCTGCAGACGTTCAATTGTTAGTTTTTTATTAAGGTAAATGAAGGATTAAGTCATAAAAGTGGACACAATCCATACTATACTAATATAATAAATGCAAAATATCCTCTGTTTGTTTGTTACCTTTTCACGACTAAACGGCTGAACCGATTTAGATGAAATTTGGTATGGAGATAGTTTTAGACTTTGGAAAGGACATAGGATAGTTGTTATCTCATAATACAATATTTTTTACTCCGGCGAAGCCGCGGCCAGAAGCTAGTAGTAATATAAATAGCTAAAAAAATATAATGGAAAATATTTTTTAACAAACTTGTAAAAAATAAAAATACGCACAAAATGAATTTTCAAGTATTCCAAAAAAAAGGATTACTAAAAGGGCACGCTTTTAATGCTTTCATACAAGTTTCATGACATAGTAAAATGTTTTAATAAATTACCACTCTCTCTAAGTATCAGTTGATCGTAAAAAGAGAAAAATATGAAAAACTGGCACCATAAAAATCTTTAAAAAAAAAACAACAACCGACTTCCAAAACAAAACACTACAAAGTGAAAAATAACTTTCTTTTCGGAAGTCGGTGTAAATATCAAAAAAAAATATTGGTAACATAGACGGTTGTTAAAAAGATTTTTCTTTTTTTCTTTTTAGTTTTGGTACCTTATATTAACATGAAAATCATCATTTATCATTTACAGAGAGCCGATGCCTATCTTCCGGCTTCGTCACCAGATCAATTCGATGGTACCTACCATTAAAATCATTCACCATTCTACCACTCATTACTATTCGAGATACCTTTTTCCTAAAACAAACTTATTATTGAGAAATCCCAGTATTGCCAGTAGCCATCTGTGGTCTTTTTTATCAGTTCCACTTCATCAAATGATACTTTCTGAATGCAAATGCCATGTTGACGAAAATACTTAAATCACTATGATATGTGTGCCTATAAAATTTCAGGAGTTTTCATAGGATCCTGACTTGTTGACAATGGGATGGGACCACCCCCAGAGTAAACCCATTCAAATAAAAAAATAATTATCAAAATCGGTCCATAATTGCCGGAGTAACCGTGTAACAAACATACTTACAGTCAAATTGAAAACCCCTCCTTTTTGACGTCGGTTGAAAATGCATGTATTTTTTTGTGGTAAACAAGGTCGGTACATAAAAGCCATTGCAGTTTATCATGGACACAAGAATGGAGCCTGAAATTGACAAAATACAGTCAACGGTAAACAAACCTGTGTGATTCAACTCGGTAACCTGTCCGCCACAAATTTAGACCTCCAAAAATAGCAAAATATAAATATGTAAAGAGAAATATCAAGCTTGTTCAACAAGTACAGACTTTGTACGGTTGTTGGTACTTTCAAGTTCAAAGGTTTTGGGCCTTCGAGGGTTTGTAGACGAGTCCCAAGCCAACAGAATGTGTGGGTACCGTGACAACTCACTACGGTTTTCAATAATGTAAGACGTCCCAGACAGAAAATTGAAACTTCTTGTGTTTCTCAGTATTTTTGTCCCATCCCCCTACTCTCTACTGTACCCTGTGTATGCCTATTATGAACTAAAAATGTTGAGTACATTTTCTGGGAATATCTGCTATTTAAATTATCTAGAACATTGGATAAATTGTACTTGCATACTGATGCCTCATCCCTTACAAAGAAACCGTGCCCCCTAACTAGCGTTTTCCATCTGATTATACCGATATTTTTTTGTAAATCGATCGCGTTCGGCTCCGTTCCACGGCGATAGATAGATCACCGTCTAATAATCAATCGATATAGATAGATAATTCAAATAATCAGTATAATTAGTACAGTACGTCGCGATAGTTTCTTTGTACGGGATGAGACCCCACGCCTGTATATTATAGTGGTTTATCAAACATTAGAGTGGTTAAATTATAGTTCAAAATGTATTTTAAATTTAATTTAGCTTCAAAAATATCTTACAACCATATTGAGAGAAACATCGGAAACTTTTGAAAAAAAACGCTCTGCAATTCAGTGAGCTCCATCTTTTCACAGTTACTGTATGATTTTACTTTCCTACATAGTAGCGAAATATCATTATTATGAACAGAATAGCGGGCAGACAGTAGATACGTAAAGTTATTTCAATGGGCAGACTCTGATTCAAGACATGTCCAATAGGAGTGTGACGACAATACGACCCTTGTCACATGATGCCACAGTCAGTATAAAAATGTTTGTTACTTAGATAATATACCTACTGTTTTAGGCTTAGTCTACATTGGTCTTTTACGCTTGTCTGATGTCTGAAAAGACTTATTTTCAAGAACATTAATGTTTATTGTAAATTGTGTAAGTTAAGCTTAGCTTATTAAGTTTCTCAACAAGACTCCTTACAAGATCTAAGGTATAAATAATTAATTATTTGCTTTCCCAATACTTAGATTAAATATATAAAGTTTTCTTTTTTGTGAATATGTAGCAAGGAATGTAACTAATTTCACTAAGAAAACTTTGTGACTTAAGAGGAATGTACTTTGAAATAAAAATTCACATTAAACACCTTATTTAAAAAAACCGGCCAAGTGCAAGTCGTACTCGCATACGAAGGGTTCCGTACCATTATCGCAAAAAACGGCAATAAAATCACGTTTGTTGTATGGGAGCCCTACTTAAATATTTATTTTATTCTGTTTTTAGTATTTGTTGTTATAGCGGCAACAGAAATACATAATCTGTGAAAATTTCAACTGTCTAGCTATCACGGTTCATAAGAAACAGCCTGGTGACAGACAGCCAGGCAGACAGATAGACAGACAGACCGCGGAGTCTTAGTAATAGGGTCCCGTTTTTACCCTTTGGGTACGGAACCCTAAAAATATATCTATAGTGTTTAACAATTTCATAACACATTCCATATTCATTTTTTCTATGGAGAATTTGAATCAAGAATCTGCGAATTTGTTGTTAAAGCTCAGAGATTTTTATAAATAAGTAAGGCACATTATGTTGGCTTAAATATCACTTTCCATATTTTTTATTGAACGCCAGCCAAAAACGAATCGTTACAATACAAGTACGGTAGCTAGGAACTTTCTTCATAACAAAACAATAAATCAAAACCACCAACAAATAAATAAAAAGAAACCTCAAATGGTATCACATTTTCTTTTAAAAGGCAACGCTACCTGACATGATATCAGTGACGAAAGTGAAAACGGATCCCACATATTCATTCACTCGTACACATTGATATATAGGACGCTATGTTACTTCAGTATTTCGGGATACAAATGATAAAGAAAGGAATACTTCACTTCACAAATACGAATATACAGGCGGCGAACATAGTGCGGACATCATTATTGCCTGAAAATAATAGTACATTATAGTACAAGTGTGTAATGTTGGTGATTACCGCTGAGGCGTCATTGAGACCCGAGCCGTCAGGTGAGGGTCTTAAGAGAGCCGAGGACGGTAATCATCAATACACACGTGTATCATACGACGTTTTTCAACACACTTGTGAAGAAAATAACACAAAAAAATCATTTCCAACAGTGAAAACAAGTTGTGTTTTTTTTTTTGAAATGGAGGGCAAAATTAATCAGTTTTCATATGCGCACGCATCTAACAATGGCGATCGGCTATACTAAAAAGAATGAGTTTTTTTTTTTTGGCTTTTCGCGGATAGCGTTTTAGCCACGTACAAAATAGGGAATTTCAAGTTTTCTTTATTTTTAAGTTATATTTGACTGAAAGTTTTATTTATTAAACAGGTACAAGTTGAAATCATCTATAGTTGCATGAAATGTGTTGCATTTGTACTATTGAGCACGATCTTTTTTGTATCGAAACTTTTTTAAGAACAAAGCAACTCAACCAATAAATTAAAAAATACATCTTTATCTCACTTGTGAATAATAGCAATGAAAAAGTCACAGTTTGATAACAGGTATCATTATGTGCCTAATTGCGGTGAAATTAGAGCCACTTTATGAGCAAGTGTGTTGCAAAATAAAATTACGTTACAATTATATTGCTGAAGTTTTATTTCATTTTAGTTAATAACAACAAGGCGTCATTATTGTTATCAATGTCGTTTACCAAAAAATCGATAATAACAAATAAAAAACATATAACATCACACCTATATTCACCGCAGGGTAAGCACATTTTGCCAGTTATGTTAAGTCCCATGTAATAGGGATCGAGCCTAAAAATTTATTGCAGAAATTTGAAAATTCTGTACATAAATTATAGTCTTAAAATCTGCAGTAGGAACGCTGGTCGGATAGCAAAGCACGCCAGTATTAATGACATCATACGTCGGGCTCTTGTCACCGCCGGGGTGCCAGCTGTTTTAGAACCCAATGGCTTGCCACGCGACGATGGGAAGATACCTGACGGGATGACCATAATGCCTTGGAAGGTTGTTGGTGTGAGATACAACATGTGTCGACACCCTTGCGCGATCCCATCTTCTTAGCACGGCGGGCTGTACTGGGGCGGCTGCTGCCGGTGCAGAAAACCTCAAACGGTGCAAATATAACAACCTTATTGGAAGTTATATGTTTGAGCCGTTTGGGGTTGAAACATTAGGTCCATGGGGTCCGAGTGCGCACAAAGCTCGTCGACTCTTCACGTGACCCTCTGGTCAGCCAGCCCTCTGGCTAGCCTTTTCTTCGGCCAGAGAATCAGCATTGCCATCCAACGTCGCAATGCTGCCAGCGTTCTGGGCACGTTTCCCATTGACATCGATGTGGACGAATTTTTTGTATATAGACACTCCCCTTTGTATTTGTATATAGACTTGGTTTTTTTTTTAGTTTATTATATTGTATATAAATGTTAATATATTTATGAGAAAAACCAAAAAAGAAACTTAACATCTTATTTCATTTATTGCTTTAACGATGTATTTATCTCCTAATCATACCACATACTAAGAAATCTCAGCAGTTGTCTACACCCTGTACAGTTAACTACATGTCATACATCTTTAGTAAAGTGAGCATACTCGTTTCAGGCGTCACTTGATCGTAAACCGATTCTAACGTTACGTTTATTTATGACTTAAATATATCTTCTTCTATACAATAATAATAGTTACTTATACTTGATATATTTTATGTTATATAATAATATATAACACTAGCATTTGCCCGCGATTTTGTCTGCGAAGCATAAGTACTTCGAATAGCTTATTTTTTTATATCACGCAATAATATGCCAGAGTTTGTGTTTCCTGATAGCTACAACCTGTGATTCTTTAAGTCAAGTATGAATAGGTTTTTCTAGGTAAGCGTGCTACATTGTCGGCCAAGTCATCGTTTACCATCAGGTGAGAGAGAGGTCAAGCAAGAGCCTATCAATAATAATAAAATATATATATATAGATTGATACTTGAGAAATTAATGGTTCGCTGTACGAACTTCCACCCTACTTTCCATCCCTTTAAGGATGATTGCCGGGTTAAAAACTATCCTATGTCCTTCCCCGGTCTCAAACTATCTCCATACCAATTTCATCTAAACCAATTCAGCGGTTTAGGCGTGAAAAGGTAACAGACAGATAGAAAAACAGAGTTACTTTCGCATTTATAATTTTATTAGTCTATATCCATCTATATATATGTATATATAAAAGAAGAAACTTACTGACTGACTGACTGACTGATCGATCAACGCACAGCCTAAAAGGTTCCTCAAGTGGCGTAAGTGAGCACTAAGAAAGGATTTTTGGAAATTCCACCCCAAAGGGGATAAAAAGAGAGTTGAAAGTTTGTATGTAATTTCTACAGTTTGTAAGTTGGGCACATGAAATTTTAGATTTACGCTCTTGCTTGATAAAAGGAATTAATGTATTTTTAAGTTTTTGGAAATTCGACCCCTAAGGGGGTAAAAAGGGGGTTGAAAGTTTGTATGAAGTTTTTACAGTTTGTAAATAGGACACATGATATTTTACATTACGCTCTTGGTTGATAAAAATAATTAATGTGTTTATTGGTTTTTGAAAATTCCAACCCTTAGGGGGTAAAAAGGGGGTTGAAAGTTTGTATGAAATTTTTACAGTTTGTAAATTGGACTTTTGAAATATTACATTTACGGCCTTAGTTGATAAAAAGAGTTAATGTATTAATTGGTTTTTGAAAATTCCACTCCTAATGGGGTAAAAATAGGATTGAAAGCTTGTATGTAATTTCTACAGTTTGAAAGCTGTACACGTGAAATTTTAGATATATTCTCTAGGTAGATAAAAAAAAATATATTTATTAGTTTTTGGAAATTCTATCCCTATGGGGATAAAAAAGGGGTTGAAACTTTACATGAAATTACTTGGATTTGGAAGGTAAAGCATCTAAAATGCTAGGTTTACGCTGCTGATTAATAAAAAAACATTGAGTTTAATTTTTCCGGTAATTCCACCCCTGACGGGGGTAAAAAGGGGTTTGAAAGTTTGTATGTAATTTCTATAGTTTGAAAGCTGGACACGTGAAATTTAAGATTTAATCTCTAGGAAGATAAAAAAAAAATGGAAATTCTACCCTATGGGGATAAAATAGGGGTTGAAACTATATATGAAATTTCTTCGGTTTGGAAGGTAAAACATCTAAAATTGTGGGTTTACGCTGCTGATTATTAAAAAACAATGAGTTTAATTATTTCCAGAAATGCCACCCCTAACGGGGATAAAAGGGGGTTGTAAGTTTGTATGTAATTTCTAAGTTTGAAAGCTGGACACGTGAAATTTTAGATTTAATATCTAGGAAGATAAAAAAAATATGTATTTATTAGTTTTTGGAAATTCTATCCCTATGGGGATAAAATAGGGGTTGAAACTTTATATGAAATTTCTTCGGTTTGGAAGGTAAAACATCTAAAATTGTAGGTTTATACTGCTGATTAATAAAAAAACAATGAGTTTAATTATTGCCGGAAATGCCACCCGTAACGGTGGTAAAAAGGGGGTTGAAAGTTTAGAATTACGCTCTTGGTTGATAAAAAGAATTCATGTATTTATTAGGTTTTAGAAATTCTACCCCTAATGGGAATAAAGTAGGGGTTGAAACTTCATATGAAATTTCTTTGGTTTGGAAGGTAAAATATCTGAAATAGTAAAAAGAATTCATGTATTTATTAGGTTTTAGAAATTCGACCCCTAATGTGAATAAAGTAAGGGTTGGAACTTCATATGAAATTTCTTTGGTTTGGAAGGTAAAATATCTGAAATAGTAGGTTTACGCTCTTGATTAATACAAAAACTAATGAGTTTATTGATTGCCGGCAATTCTACTCCTAATGGAGGTTAAAGGTGGCAATTTGTTAGGCTTATATATTTGAAACATGGCATAAATACTAACAGCTGATATTTTTTTATTGTTTTTAAAGTAAAGGTTGTCATTACAAGTTTTCAAAACTACTCCTATAATACGATTTAGGGTGTGTTAAAGATTTTCGAAGAATTTTATTGCACAAGGCTTCTTTTTTTTGATGTAGGGGAGCAAACGAGAGATATTTGTTGGAATGAATTCTAATTCCTTGGGAAAAATAATAAAGGTAACGTTAATTTTACGTATTTTACTACCCCCAAAGACGATTTAAGGGATGTTAAAGTTTGTATGGAAAATCTCATTTCTTTCATTAATAAACTTGAAACTTGGGACAAATACTAACCTAAGTAAATAATAAAGAATATCATTATTAGTTTTTCGAAACTACCCCTAAAAGATGAATAGGGAGGTGTTGAAGATCTTGGGTAAATAAAATAGAAATTTGGCACAAATACTAACCTTAATAAATAATGTGGGTTGTTATAAGTTTTTCGGAACTATCCCCAAAATACCATTTAGGGGGTGTTCAAGATTTTTGAAGTATTTTATTGCACATAGCTTCTTATCATGCTGTATGGGAGCACTAAGGAGGGATTTTTGGAAATTCAACCTTTAAAGAGACATTTAATTGTATAAAAACATTTTTACAATAAAATATTACCGTTTTCCAACTAAAAACACTACAAAGTGAAAAATAATTTCCTTTTTCGAAGTCGGTGTCTTTGGTAGGTACAATATTTTTCGTTATGGACTTCGAAAAATAATGTTATTTTTTTACTTTGTAGTGTTTTTAATTGGATTTCAGTGTCGGTAGTGTTTGTAGTGTTTTTCACTTTTTAGATGTACCTAATAGGCAATTTGCCTTTTGGCACTTAATTGTTTTTTGTGTATGTTCGGCGATATCTCCGTCAAACAACACTGTGTGTGTAGTTCCAAATCGAGGAAGAGGTCGACTTAGTGCCGTAAGATTCTTCAAAAAACCGTTGACACACCTAAAACATCTTCTGGGGGTAATTCTGAAAAACTAATGATGGCAATTTATTATTGCCCAAGGAATAAGATTTTTAACCGACTTTCCGAAAAGGAGGAGGTTCTATGTCCTCTAAATCCAAACTTGAACCGTAGATATCTACGATTCCTTTTATTATCATCCCATTTATTATTGTTGCTAACTGTACATAATTTAGTTGAATAAAATACGAAATCATGCGAACGAAGTCGCGGGCAGAGTGCTAGTACTTCTATAATTATACTAATATTATATAGAGGAAAAATTTGTATTTTTGTATGTAACGAATAAACTTAAAAACTACTGGACCGATTTCAAAAATTCTTTCAACATTGGGAAGCTACACTAACCCCGGGAGACATAGGCTTACTTTTTATCCCTGTATTCCCACGGGAACGGGAACTGTGCGGGTGAAACCACTAGGCGTCCGCTAGTATATTATAAGTATTAGTATGGATAAACAACACATCGCTAAGTCACGTAACACACTCCGATACAACGAATGGGTAAGGCGAATGGAAGACGATCCGCCAAGCGACAATCTTGGCTACAGTCGGGGTAGCGCAAGTAGTAGATAGGATCCAGCGCTTGGGTCGTCAGGTGGCATTGCACAAATCGGAGGCCCTTTGTTTGCACGGGCGCTACCTCCGGAGGCCAACATCGTCGTAGGAGGTGTCCAGATAGCTGTCGAGTCGACAATGAAGTACCTGGGTCTCGTCTTCGACAGCCGCTGGAACTTCGGGCCGCACCTTCAGCGCTTGGCTTCCCGGTTAATGGGCACCGGAACGCACTCTGGGCACCTTGAGCTTAATTCCTCCAGCCGGAGGCTCTATGTGGGGATCGTACGGTCCATGGCACACTATGGAGCTCCAGTGTGGAACCTGACGGCCCGCAACTTTATAATTCTGCGAAGATCTCAAAGAGCAATAGTCGTCAGGGTGATTAGAGGATACCGTACAGTCTCTTTTGAAGCGGCAAGCCTCTTGGCTGGATCACCACCCTGGGATCTTGACGCTAAAGTTCTCGCGTCAGTGTATCGTTGGCGCCGGGCCCGTCCCATGCCTCGTCCTTTCCATGTTTATAAGGATGAGCTCCGCCAGTTCCTAGTGGTGGAGTGGGAGCAGTTACTTGCGCAGAGCATGCTACTATAGCGGCGGTAAGACCCGTTTTGAGGGAATGGAGCATGGAGAGACGGCATGGCGCCCTTACTTTCCGGCTGACACAGGTACTGTCCGGGCATGGGTGCTTTGGGAAGTAACTGTGCCCCATAGTTCGGAAGCCGATGCCCGGTTGGCACCATTGTAGCAACTGCCTAGACGACACGGCGCATCACACCCTTGAGGAGTGCCCAGCTTCGACAGTGCAGCGCCGTGACCTCGTCGCGGTGGTCGGTGCTGCGGATAACCTTTCGCTTCCGATCGTGGACCATTCCATGTTCGGAAGCCAGAGCGTGTGAGATGCCGTTGCCTTCTTCTGTGAGGAACTGATGCTCGCGAAAGAGGCAGTGGAAAGAGAGAGGGAGAAGATAATCTACCTCCCTATCCGTAGTAGACGCACAGGGCGCGGAACGATCTCCAGACGCCATAGGTTGTGGCCTGCAGGTAACAGACTAGGCAGGCAGATACTACAAAACGCCATCTACTGCGATCCTTACATACTCATATCCTCATCAGAACTCACTCTAAGGGAAACCAAATTAAGTTATACTAACATAACGAGAACGTCAGAGAAGCTTGTATTCCGTAAGTAAGCACATCACATATCAAATGACTACATCCCTATATTTGCACGAGATTGCGATCGTGATAAGATCACGAATACATCAAGAGTAGGCACTAAATATGCAGACATACTCTTTCTAGTAGATATTCCAGGCCAACATTCAATCATGAAACTCGTTTAAAATCAAGTAGGTTGGAATTGAAAGTAGGTGTCAATCTTTCTCTTTTAAATCAAGGGGGTGCTTTAAATAGCCTTTCGTTGATAACATGTCACATGTCTAGAGCCTCTGGAAGCCTAGAAAATTGTATCAGCAAAACGATTGTTAATTCCAAGACAAACGAAGTCATTCATTCTCAATCTTTTTGGACTTTTGACTTTTTTCACTGATAGAATATATATCACTTCCTGTCGTCAGACCCAGGAGCCCCAGGGCTGTCAGCTTTACTACATCCTCGCTGACTGGCTAACTCACTGACTGACTGCCTGGGCCCAGTTTTTTGATCTGTAGTTAACTCAACCAATGGGTAATATGCTAGCCAGTGGTTTCAAATTTCGGTACAACACAATTTTCTGTTGTTAGCCTCACAAATAGTCAAGCAAGTTGGGGAGTTAATTATTTGGCCATTTGATAGACTAACAATTGACGAATAAATGCGTTTTACCGAAAATTGAAACCATTGGTTAACTTATTTAACCATTGGTTGACTTAACTACGGATCAAAAAACTAAGCTTTACTCACTGACTCACTCACTGATTCACTAACTAGCCACGGCATGAGTTATCGTACCAAATACAATCATCTCTGACAAATAACCTAGAATTCAAAAAAAAACTCTAGTTCTCGTACTCTACACAATATATAGGAGACTAGCGTATGAAGAGATTCCTAGAGCCCGACTCCGCAACGTTTCTATGACGGCGATGTACGAGTCACGCAGAGTATCCACCGTGACATTTCCGGCGTCTTGTCCATACTTCGACAAACGGTAAAGCTGTATTCACGGTTGTGACGCGTTTCAGATTTGTAATAGGTAAACCAATATTTCTAAAGTAGAGTAGTCAAGTTATCAACTTCAAATTCTTGAACCGCAAACCGGGTATAAGTAAGTAGTTAACTTTCTCGATGCGCGCTCTGCTTTCTGGTCGCAGAAACAGATTTCTGCGAACAGAAAGCAGAGCGCGCATCGTGAAAGTAAACTACAGACAAAACGCTAAAGCAGACCTGATTATCAAAAGCACCATTGAGCTTGCTTCATGTTTTTCTTATAAGTTTCTCAAACCAATAAGCACCGGATGCTTATTGGTTTGAGAAACTACGCTACCAAACGTCTGTTATGCTATCTTGCAGAAGCAACTGTCGAAAATTCCAAATATAACTTTATGAAGAGAGATTTGAAACAAAAACAAAACTTGTTGGCAGCTCAGTAAATACCTACATTATGCTAACGACTAGTTTTACGCTTCGTGGCGTCACCCGCGGTTCACCCTTTTACGGGTTGAGTTAATTTAACCGTTTTTGCTGGACGCCTTTATAAGAAACATTTTGGGTCTCGTCAAAGACAAATTATCACAGTATACGGTGAACAATACAAATAATGATAATGTTACCAAACAATGGGACGTATCTCGTACAATATATGAGCATTTCTACTTGATGAGTTCGCTGATGTTGCTTTGATACAACGAATCTATTTTAAAACGACACATTTGTTTTCACTTGTCCTGAATCTAGATTTATGATGTTTATTTTAACAAAAACTTTATTACTTTATTGTTTTAATGGCAATATTTTTGTTTTAATTACTTGCCTTGGAGAGAATATTTTATTTAATTAAAATTTTATAAGAATCGTGGCTGGTGGCGATCAGTAGTTTCTACCTACTGAGACCGAAACGAAAAACGACAATGCTTATGTTATGGAAAAGGCAATGTCTTATTTATAGTATTTTTTATATATACTAACCGTTCACCGTTCATATACATATACTAATCGTGTCTTTTTCTTTGCCGTTGTAGAACGGCAAAGAAAAAGACAGAAATCGAGTAGGTATCGACTTAGGTAGGTACGTGTATATAATAAAAATCTGCCATGCTATAAATATACTCGTACAAATATAACCTACTAACTTGTGTTTTACTTCTCATATTGATACTTATAGATCCATTAGTTTATACTCAGATCTTACTTTCAGTACCAGTTTGAGTGACGCAAAAAGTTCGGCATGTTTATTTTTCGCCGTCAACGAGATTACGAAGAATCCGATTGCGTTTTTACGATATTATTGTTTTGCGATTTGCGTGAACATAATATACATACTATTCCAAATATAAGTAGGAAAACCGTAGTAAACATTGTATAGGATTGAATATGAAACCGTTTTTTTTAAATACTATGATAGTTATAACACTATTATAATAACTGTAACTTTAGGGTCAAATTGTTCAATAGTCATATAAATTTTAACTGTGAATAAAATTAAAAAAAGCAAAATTTTTATTTTCTATACAAAAGCTATCAAACCGTCATTTTTATTTCTCAGGTTCCTAAATGTTATTGACCATCGAAAAATCAGCCCAAACAATATAATTTCTCCATTCCGTACCTGAACTTAACTATCCTAATTTATTTAGGGAACGTTTCCTACATGTTTTATTTATCATAAAACTGCATAGAAAACTTCATAGTAATTTCTTAATTCCCGCCCTATTTGACAATTTGGAACAAAGAGTATTATAGCGCCATCTATCCTCATTTACGGTAAAAAGTAAGCGAGTTGAGAGGACGAGAGAACTTACAAAGTGAGACCCTCTTTTCAAACTGCAGATGTTAAGCCAGCTATTAAAAGCAAACTGTATTACTCCCAAGCATTTTCACCATACAACGCCATCTAGCGGCGGAAAGCGGAATGAGGTGGAAAATTTTACGAAGAGGGAACGCGTAGACTTTTCTTGTATATGGAGAGGGTATTTGCATTGATTTCGCACTACAACGCCTTCTAGCGATGGAAAGTGAAAGGTTTTAAGCTTTCAAACACATGAAAAATGTTTGCCCGGGGTTTCTATCTTTAAGAAACTGTATTTTGTTTTTGTTTGTTTTTTATAGATGTCTGACTTGTCAGAGAAAATACGCTGAAATATAGTTGTGTAATATTGAGGTAAAAACAAAAAGTTTTCTTTCCGTATATTTAACGAACCTACTTATTATCAATAGGTTTTATCATCACCATCATCAACCTATTAATGATCCCATTGCTGGAATACAGGCCTCCTCTCTGTGAGAGAGGGGATGGGCCGTAATCCACCACGCGGGCCCAGTGCGCGTTGGTGGATGTAAACACACACAAACTCTACTCATAAATAACCTACATATCTATATAAATATAATACAAATATACCTAATATAAACATAGATATATAAGAGCAAAACAATAAAAGCAATAAACAGTAAGCGGTCTCCGAGACTATAGTTATCGCACACAGGCAGAAATTGGTGTTCTTGTCTACCGTATTTACTTACGGTCCTAACAAAATTAAAATGTGGGTACCGTGGTGGTGACCAATTAGCCAGCTGTGTTTAGAAGTACACTTTTTTCTTGGTTTGTGATGATAATTATTGTATTTTTTTTTTTTTCCTTTGTATGCCTCGTCATTAGATGACGATATTTATAATGTAAAAATTTAAAACTCATGTAAGTGAACTGTAATGTTCTTATGAGAAATAAAGATTCTTTAAACCTAAAATGTCTTCGAATTTTCAGTTCTAGGACATGCCGGTTTCCTCACGATGTTTTGCCTCACCGTATAATCCTATCTAAGTCTACAAATCAATTATGAGAATGTGAGTTTGTATGTTTGTTTATTTGTTACGCGGATTTGGATGAAATTTGGCATATGTATTGATACTCGTATAACAGAATCTGAATTAATTAATAAAATGTCATCCCGGTAATGTTGCCATGGGCATAGATAATATAGCATACAGATGCCTCATCCCTTGCAAAGAAACCGTGCCGACGTAAGTAGCCTTTTTCGTCTGATTAAACTGATTATTTTTCTAAGAACATCGATCGCTCTTCCGTTCCAGGGATATAGATGATGTTAGCAGCGACTTGCCAGTAAAATCCGACGATTTGATTTATAGTATATTTTTGCACCTTTTTACCGTTTCATTGTACCAAAATGAGTTACAAAAAAATAATTAAAATCGAGTGGATGCCTCAGAAATTTAAAAACGCACTATCTATTTTAATCAATTTTAAATAATCCGTTCAAATAATCGTTGCAATGTGAATTGGAGGAGGAATATTGAGCTCTATATTCCTTAATTTTGTGCTTAGGATGGCTTAGGAGAATTAATCAAACAAGAACATAGGTATTTTTTTTTTGATCGTCTCTAGAAAATGTTAATCTTTCACAAAACAAAAATTTTAATCAATAACAAAGCGAAGCTTATCAAGCCATCTAGTGCAATTTATTTGAACCAAACTTTCTTTATTAGATAATCAATTATTTTCCACGCGGGCGAAACGAGTTTCTCGTCATGCGGTATTAACATTTTTTAACCGACTTTCCAAAAAGGAGGAGGTTCTATGTTCGACTTCAAGTTTGTTTTTTTTTTTTTTTTTGTGTATGTTCACCGATT
Source organism: Orthosia cruda (assembly GCA_964057195.1). Lineage (NCBI taxonomy): Eukaryota > Metazoa > Arthropoda > Insecta > Lepidoptera > Noctuidae > Orthosia > Orthosia cruda. The sequence goes on from OZ059830.1 coordinate 23,027,963, forward strand.
ACTCCGTCAATTGTAGACCGATTTTGAAAATTCTTTTTTTGTTTGGAAAAATATGTTCCGAAATTGGTCCCATTTTAATTTGGTGAAGATCTGATGAAGAACTTCGGAGATATACAACAGAACTCTTCAATGAATAACGGCAAATCTCTCGGGATTGCTGCAATCGCATTTCTGTTTATTGTTTATACCATTTCATAACAAAACATCACGCCAGTACGCTCTTAAGGGGTGCGCAGATCTCTCATTTCACCGGATATGTTCAAGTTTCATGAAATCTATTCTGGCGTTAAAGTTACCTTACTAACTTGCCTATTATGTACGTACAACTAAAAAGTGAAAATAAAAAAACTTTTTGCAAAAAAATACTACCGACTTCCAAATACTAAACTACAAAGTGAAAAATAACTTAATTTTTTGAAGTCGGTGTCCATAACGCAAAAAAATGGTACCTACGAAAGACACCGACTTCAAAAAATTAAGTTATTTTTCACTTTGTAGTTTAGTATTTGGAAGTCGGTAGTATTTTTTTGCAAAAAGTTTTTTTTATTTATTTGTTTGTTAAAAACACACAATTAAAACCAACAATCAAATTACAAAAAAGATAATTATACAATCATAAGAGCCGTAGATCTGGATTTGAATTCACTATAAGAATCGCAACTGACATCCTAGCTAGGTTACAAAATAACCTGTGTTAAGGATACCAGTTCCATTCCCCAAAAGTTTAACATTATAGATATGACAATTTAAGAGGTGCAAAGAGAATGAAATATAGGGCTTTATAGATATCAGACTATAATCACAGCTTAAAATTAAAATAAAATTAAACTAAATTTAAATTAATATATAACATCAAATTTATAAATTTATTATTATTACATCACAATTCAAAATAAAAATAAAATGCAATTAAATAAGAATTAAAATACAACATTTATTGTGCTTGAGCCTATTTAAAATTGAAATTTGTATATAAGAATAATTAAAAAGAACAACAAAAAAATATATAAAACAAAAAAATTATAACTTTCCATTGTGGTGGTTTTGTGCGTGTGTAATAGTGATGGTGTGTTTGTGTAGGTGTATATGTAATTGATGAGGGTAATATGCGTTGATTTAACACTAAGACCAACTAAAAGACCAATAGACTATCTGTCTCGTCGTAAGTTAAGCAAAGGAGCCACTTATTAACTTCTTTTTTACAGGCCTGGCTAGGAAGTTGATAAACAGGCAGTAGCTTATTTACTTTATTATATAACGTCGGAGCAAGGAAATAGTTGTATCTTTTGGATTGGGTGAAATTACACTTTTTACTTTCACAAATTAGGTCCTTACGTCTTTTAGTGAAAACTCGGTATGGGGTCGCAGCATGCTGAATAAGGACAGTATTTAAAATAAAAAGTTGTCTGACCGTCAATACTTGACAATATTTGTATAGGTCAGCAGTCGGGAACGTGTTTTTTTTTTAATGACTGACTTTTAGAATGGCTCTTTGGGCTCTCTCCAGTTTTAGAAGGAGCGTTTTAGGCGCACCACCCCAAGACGATATGCAGTAACTTAGGAGAGATTGGCATAGCGCAAAATAAACTTGTTTCAGGATTCGGGCAGGAGCTACGTGGCGTAGGGTTTTGAAGATGTAGATTAGTTTTCTAATTCTATTTTGTAGAAGCTCAATGTGAATATAGAATGAAAGATTAGTATCAATTGTTATGCCTAAATATTTGGTATTTTTTACTTGTGTTAGTCTGGGACAGTCACAGGTCTGGTTAGGGGAAGAAGAGTACAAATGGGCGATAAGTGATAGTGAGGGCGGAGGTTGGGCAGACTCACGGAACGAAAAAGTCATGCAGTTTGTTTTGTCAGTGTTGAGAGTCAACGAATTGCCAGCTAACCACGTCTTAATGACATTAAAACTGCGCCTTACTAAAGACTTCCGGCCACGAGTCACCAATGAACGTAAGTGCTGTGTCGTCCGCAAACGCCGCTACCTTGGTGTCATCTAGTTTTATTTGACAAAGTTCATTAATGTATACAAGGAACAGCGTCGGCCCGAGCACACTACCTTGCGGGACTCCGAATGTTATGGGAAGTTCACTACTCATGTAATTATCAATTTTAACACACTGATTTCTTTTATTTAGGTAATCACTTAAAATCGCGAGAGATTGACCCCTAACACCGATCTTTTATAGTTTGAAAAGCAAGAGGGGTATGGAAACTGTATCAAATGCCTTCGCCAGGTCTAGGAAAATAGTGAGGACCTTTTTCTTACTGTCCAGGTTTTTGACGATATGGTTGGTAAGGTCTAAGACTGCATTTGAGGTGGACTTGTTACGTCTAAAACCATACTGGTTTGGAGATAATAGGTCTTTGTCTTCCAGAAATTTAATTAGACGTGTATTTATAATTCTCTCCAGTATTTTAGACAGTATTGTTAGAACAGCTATCGGGCGGTAATTTGAGACACAGCCTCCACTCCCACTCTTGTATATATACAAATAAATGTTATTCTATTCTATTCTGTAAATAGGATGTATTAGGGCCTTTTTAAAAAATGAGGGAAAAGTCCCAGTCTCAAGGCAGAGGTTAGACACATGAGTCAGGACGGGGACAAGTTGGCATTTATATCGCTTGAGGAGAGCAGTAGGAATATTGTCCCAACCAACGGCACAGTCTGACCTTAGAGACATCAGAATGGATTCGACCTCATTACCGTCAGTTGGGAGTATAGCGAATGAATTGCAAGGATAGCTAACGGCTAATATCATTTTGTTGGGACTGTGATGGTAAATGAACAGGCTTAATTTTGGCTGCGAGATTCTTGCCAACGTTTGCAAAATAATAGTTGGCTTGATTGACCGAGATCACAGGGGATGATGACGACTGTAGTAATTTACTGGTAGAGGTTTTGGCCTTAACACAGTTTGTTACCCTCCCTATAACCTGCCAGATTCTCCTATTATCTGAACCAGCCTCTTCTAGCTCCTTACTGTCATATTCTCTCTTTACTTTTTTTAGTATCTTGTTACAAAAGTTTCTGTATCTTAAGTAAGTTAATTTTAGAATATCATTACTGGGATCTAACCGCGATTTTTTGTGTAATGCATCTCGGTTCCTCATGCAGCGAAGCAAACCGGGTGTAATCCAAGGTTTAATTGTATGTTTACGCTTTGGCAGCTTAACTGTGGTTGAATTGGCTTCTATAGTACTGATAAGGGTGGTGACTAATAGGTTTGTAGCTTGATTGGCGTCAGTTACGTGGTAAATTGGTTCAAAATCAAGACTTTTGATCCCTTGGTCGAGCGTTTCATAGGTGATTTTAGTCAACACAGAGCGATTTGTGGATCTAGAGTATCCGCCCTTGTGTCTCAGACAAAGTAGAACGCAGTTATGATCTGTTACAGACGAATTGAGAACCAGGGTTAGTGCATCATAGCTAGTTTTAAGCATCATATGGTCCAAGCAATTTGGACCACGTGTGGGAAGCATATGCGCAGGCAACAAACCATGACAGGCTGATAGGTTGAGATACTCTGAGGTGTGGGACTCACGTGGAATATGTCCAATATCAATGTTGATATCACCAATTACAGCAATATTTTTGAAAGAAGATAACGTATTAAGGACATTATCCAGGGAAATTAAGAATTTTGACGTGTTGGCAAAAGAGGGCGAACGGTAAATGCAGATGATCGCTATATCGGTACCTATTTTCAGTATCATACATGTACCATCCATGAAATCGATTTCTGAGATAGTGTGTTCGAGATAGTCTTTGACATAAACGACCACACCATCGTTTTGGTTGTTATGTTTAGTTGTATGGTACAGTAGGTAAGTATCAATGTTAGGGATATTAAAGTTATTTTTAAGCCAGCATTTCGTCAGAATCATCACTTCGCAGTCAATGTCTTTTCTATGCAAAAGTGTTATAAAACTATCAATGTTGCAATTTATGGATCTTATATTTTGCGAAAGAATTTTATAATACTCATTTGGCTTTTTTATGGATGTTTTACAATCTTCAGGGTTGCAATTTTGATTTAAAGATACAGAAAACTGATCAAGATGTTGATTAAAGAAATTATTGAATTTTATATTTTAGATTTTAAAGGTCACATCATTAGTTAACTCATCTTGTTTGGTTAAAAGAGAGCCAGATGTCGGTAAGTTAATGAGGTCAGAACAAACAGATAGTGACAGACAGAACGATTTATATGGAGGGTTAATGGTCCATTTTTTTGTTAAGATAAGATAAGAAGTTTTTATTTGTATAGAATGTAGGTATTACAATAAGGTGATAACAAAAGTTCAGGAATCCATGTACATTCTGCCTTTCGGCATACAAACATTTATGGGTTGACACCGGTACATACATAAAACATTACAGGTTGCCAGCGCAGAAAAATATTTACTTATATACTATCACAAATCATCACTCAAAAAATCTGATATAGAATAAAAACATTTTTGTAACAATAAATCTGTAAGTCGTTTTTTGAATATTCTAAATGGTTGTTCTTTAATAACTTTAGGCAACTTATTGTATACCTTTGGCGCCATACACATGACGCTTTTCTTTAACAGTGTGGTGTTGTAGCTACCTTCGTGCAATAGACTTTGATACTGAGATCTCATACAATTTGTCCTCTTTCGTACCTCACATAACGATGGAAACAGATGCGGGTTGGTTTTTACAAAAATGGCTATTTCTAGAATGTACAGACATGGGAAGGTTAATAATTTATGAAATTTGAAAATAGGAACACAGCTGTCTGTAACCTGTAAGTTAAAAATTGACCTAACGCATCGTTTCTGGGCTTTGAAAATGTTTTCTCTTTCACTACAATTACCCCAGAATATGATGCCAAACCTCAACGTTGAAATAACGAAGCCATGGTAAGCAATAAGGACTGTATTAAAATTAACTTTTTTAGATAGATTGTATAGCATGTATGCGTAAGTACTTAACTTTTTACAAATATATTCAGCTTGAGGTTTCCATGTTAATTGATTATCAATTAATATTCCCAAAAATTTAGCCACCTTGACATTTTGAATCTTATGACCATCATAATTAACGTTTAAGTCTTCGGGATTAATACGTTGGTAAAAATGCATGATATTAGTTTTTTGTATATTTATTTTTAAATTATTGTAATTAAGCCAATTAACTAAAGATTTAAGAGTGTTGTTGATATCATTTTCATAGTTTTCTTTACTTGTGCATTTAACTAGTGCTGTACTGTCATCAGCAAACAATATAATTGGATGGTCTATTTGGAGTGAGAGGTCGTTGATATAAATTAAAAATAAAGGCGGACCGAGAACGCTTCCTTGCGGGACGCCATGTTTGATGTTTCTAAGAGAAGATCTGAATTTTATTTCTCGTTTTGAATTCAAACAAATATTAGAAATTTCCGTATATTGTACACGATCAGTAAGATAGGATTTAATTAAATTTAATGGATTTCCTCGAATCCCGTAAGCTTGAAGTTTATTTACAAGTGTCTCATGATCTACGTAGTCAAAAGCCTTTGTCATATCCGTGAAAATGGCGCAAACTGGTATTTTATTATCTACGTTTACCATAATAGTTTTTAATAAATCGAATATAGCCATATTAATGTTTTTTTCTTTACGGAAACCTTTTTGTTCGTCGCAAAGTAAGTTAAATTTTGTCAAAAAATTGTACATTTGTTCGTATATAATTTTTTCTATTACTTTAGAGAACACAGGAATAAGAGCAATGGGTCTATAATTTGACATATTTTCTTTATAATTTTTTTTATAAACAGGTTTCTCAATTACTGTTTTGAGACTCTTAGGAAATACTCCGGAAAATATGCTTGCATTAATGATGTGACTCAAAGGACCAGAAATCACATCAAAAACGAATTTTATGACTTGTGTAGAAATGCCGTCGTAACCAAAGCTCTTTTTATTTTTCAATGATCTTATTACCCTTGATACGTCTTGCGGTACAACTGGGGACATGAAAAACGAATTTGGATTATGATCTATTTCCTTAACACGATGAGACGCAGATTTTGGTGAATCCGAGACTTGGTCAACGAAAAAATTATTAAATGATTCAGCTATATCTTTAGGGTTAGTTATTATAACATCATGATTATTTATCTTAGAGATGGGTTCATTAATATTATTATTGTTGTTTATTATATGCCAGGCTGTCTTTGATTTATTTTTTGAGTTTAGAAGTAAGTAGTTATTTTGGGCTTTTTGAGTCAGCTTGACGATTTTTTTAAATTTTCTAGAATAATTACGAAACTTTTGTTTATTCTCCTTTGTGGGTTTTTTTCGTTGCTGCCATAGTAGAAAGCGTTGTCTTTTACTGCATACACGAATACCCCGGGATACCCATTTAATTGATTTTCCAAATTTAACAGTTGTATATTTTATGGGGAAGCACAGATTGTATAGTAAAAGAAATAAATCAAGGAACATATCATATGCTAAGTTTGGGTCCTCGCTATTATATACTTCTGAAAAAGTCAATGATAGCAGATGGTTTTTAAATTTGTGTAGATGTTCATTCGAAACATCTCGTGTACTTTTACGCCAAGATTGTATCTGAAATGATTTCTTAACCTTGACCTTTAGAATTTGCGCTGTGTGATCGGACAATGCTAAGTCTATTACTTCCCATTTGCATTTTTGTTTGTAATTGTGAGCAAAATTATCTAGACAAGTTGAACTGTTAAGCCTAGTGGGAACATTAATTTCTAATTTGAGGTTGTAGCTCAGGAGAAAGCATTCAAGTTCCAATGTAAATCTGTTTCTCAACATTGTATTTATGTTAAAATCACCACACAATACTATTTTAGAGCCATTTTTAGTACATATAATTTTTAATATACTGTCTAAGTTTTCGTAAAATTTACTTAAGTTACACATTTTAGGAGGTCTATAAATACACAGAACGATGACATTTTGTTTAACCAGTTTTATGGCACAACATTCAATTATACCTTTTACAGAGTGTCTCATTATGTCTGGTAGTTCCATGTATTCAAGCGATTGTTTTATCAATATGCAAGCTCCTCCGCGCTTTATGTTATTTCTAGAGTAACATGCTGCTAATTTATAATTTGGAATGAGTAACAGTTTCTCGTGACCAGACATTATAAAATGCTCTGTTATACATAAAATATCAATGTTTATTTGTTTGGATAAAAGTTCTTGAATGTGAACTGTTAAAATATCTGACTTATTTAAAAGACCAGCAATATTTTGGTGCATGATATAAATATGATCAGACACGACAAAAATCAGAGTTTGTGTTTACAATGGAATCATCATTAAGGTTAAATTCTGATTCACTATACACACACGATTCCTTTTGGTCAATCGTAGTTAGCATTAATATATTACTCATTATATTCCTCATACCACTATTATTAAGTCTTCCAGTATATTTTGAGAACATAGTGCCATCATAGGATAGATTAAGATTAGAGTCCAGTAGCGTAGCATAGTTGTATGTATGAATGTCCAAATAAAGTAGATTACTAAACATCTCAATACGTGAATTAAACATTACGGAAGATGTAAAGAATTTAAAAGTAGGTAAACAAATAATTACATTTGTGTGTTGAATTTTTTGTAAAGAAGATCTTATCTCTAAAATTAAATTTAAATAGTTCATGGATTTTTGAAAATCCTCTTCTCCGATCAATATGACACAGAAGTAATTTTTTGAAAAATCCACTAATTTAGTATGTAAATCACTAAGAAGCTGCATGATCCCACTGTTTGGATATAAATAGTGACATATCTGTGAGTTTTTAAATGTTTCTTCAGCAATGGGTAAGATCTTATTCGTTTTGTTGGCACTGACAATGCATAATTTATTTATTTTTGTAGATTGGCTGCTTTCAATTGTGTCAGGTATACCTATGTTCACTTTGAGGCGACGATGTGAATTTTTCTTTGTTTACAACTTTTGGTGTAGGAATTTCTTTTAAGACTGACTTTGTTTTCTTCTTAGACTTGTGACGTGGGGTTGCAATTTTAAGACTTTTGCAAGGACTGTCAGTGTCCATAGTTAACTCTCTTGATGCTTTTTTAAGAATGTTATGTTTGGACATTATATCATTTAAGGCTTTTTTAAGTTCACTGTTTTCGATAGACAAATTATTGATTTCTTCATGTGCAGAGTTCAGTCGCAAAGTAAGTTGTTCAATTTGTTGTTTATATTCTTGGATTAGAGTGAAGTTTTCGTCTACCGATGTCTTTGGTAAGCTACTAGTGGTGCCATCTAGGTTTGAATTGTTCATACTATTATCAGACGACACTGCTGTTTCTGATAGTGTGCGTGTTTTTCTAAACGTTATATTTTCGAAAAAATTCATTCTTTAAATTATTTCCTTAAAAACTTTAGAAAATAATATGTCCTCACTGGGGTTTGAACTCGCGATCAGTATGCGGATCAGTTGCCAACCAGTCTCTTAGCCGACTAGACCAGCTGATAGTTAACTTTGTTGACGAAATTATACTTCACTTGGTTATATTTATAAATTTCAAATCGGGTGTGTCGTTAAAAAAATCGCATATTTTTCCATTTATGGTTATCGATTTGTTAAATTTTGATACACTTTTTATCACTTTTCGGTACTTTACACTGTTAATAGTTTGAGGAAACACTTTGTTTAGAGATGAAATGTTAGTTTTGTTGTTTTGATGAAGTAATAAAAGCAATAACAAAGTTGACGTCTTTGTCAAAAGAATCAGCACTTGTTCACTTTAGTTGTTAAAAGCTTTTTAATATCCATATTTTAGCACTGAATAACACTGTCACTTCGTTATTGAAGTTTACTTTAACTATTGAACTGTTTAAATTAGATAATAACTTATTAAAACTATTTTTAAAACATAAAATGATACGGAACTGTACTCGTAGGTGTGGGTAACCGAATCTTTTTGATTGTTGAAAGGGGGAATTGTAGTGTGTGTGAGTGTTTGCGCAAAAGATTTTTTTTTTGTCTTTATAGTGTAGTGGTTCATGACTAATATTATAGCAAAAGAGATAGAATAAAAATAAAATAAAGAATTTGGAACATGCAAATCACAGAGCTTACAACCAGAGAAAAATGGTGGGGTAATTGCCGAGTGTCGAGTCACTCGGTAGACTTTAACTTCTCAATATCCGACTCCGAAGTTACTCGAATTAGAGGCTCATTAAACCTTTTTTCGAAGGTACACAATTCCATTAGAAGTCTAGCAGAATTGGTAACCATGGCTCCGCTGGAACGCTCTTGCCTGGTAGTAGAGTCTTTGACCTCTGCAAGTAAGACATTCGGAGACATACATCGGTTTAACTGAAGACTGTATTTTAAAGTGCGTGGTGTTGAGTTTGTCCACCTTTGACTTCGTTTTATTAAAGTTTTTTACTCCTCTAATGACTTAATCCGTCATGATAACTGTGTTAAAATTTACGACGATGGGATTAGAACTGTCCTTCGATTTCAATCGATATACGTCCTTTATCTTGGTATTGTCCATCTCGACATTCAATGACGTACCCATATTAAGCACTAAGCTACGGAGGCCTTCCTTTGTCTCATTGTTCGTTTTAGGAATATTACGAATTTCTATACCGGTCGAACGGGATTTTCGTTCCAAAAGCTCTAACCTTTCTTCCAGCTGATGGATAGTCTTTTTATCCTCTTTCTTTTCCAACTCCAAGGCGGCAATACGACCCAGGAACTCGTCGTATTTAGTCGACATGACCTCGACACTATGCATTAAATCCATGTTTTGTTGAATTATGCTACTGATCTTTCCCATTAGGTCTTCAAATCTTCTTTCCTGCTTGTCGGAGAAAGTGTCGTGCCTAGTGTCGTGAAGTAACGTAATAAAATAACATAACATCATGACATCACGCCAATATTCCCTTTACGGTTGCGCAGAGTTGCACCTGTAGTACCCATGCTTAAGTCCCGTGTAATAGGGATCCACAAGAGAACCAAGGTTACCGACGTAGCCCGAAGAATAGCCAAACATAGGTGGCAGTGGGCAGGGGACAGTGCTCGCAGGACGGACGGCCGTTGGGGCCGAAAAGTTCTGGAGTGGCGAACGCTAACCGGAAGACGTTGCGTTGGAAGGCCTCCCATTAGGTGGAGCGACGTGCACCTTTTGTCGACGTTTTATAAGTGCCCATGTAGGCCTATGTGAAATAAAAAATATTGATTTTGATTTTGATTTTGACGACCTGGTCAAAGCTGCGGGAGTCCGGTGGATGCGAGGCGCACAAGACCGAACAGAGTGGCGACGCTTGGGGGAGGCCTATGTCCAGCAGTGGACGTCTTTTGCTGAAATGATGATGATGATGAATAGGGATCGAACCTATTACTATCAACCGGACTAAAACCCAGACTCCGGGGTCTTACTAAGAAATTCCAGATGAAAAAACTTAATAATACTTTGCCCATCGAACCATGGCTTTCACGCTCAGCAGTTCAACTTGCCTTCACTTAACCAATGAAGCAGTTAAAATACTTACATTTTATAATGCAGAAATGCCTCACTTAAATCTATACAACATAGCAACACAGTAAGATTTGAAATACAATAGGACCAAACCTTATTATTTATTTCCAATTGACAAAATATGGACATACTTAATTAAGCACTAAACAACCAACCAACAAACGCAGAAATGCCTCATTTAAATCTATTTAACACTGAACTGCGACGCTACACAACATAGAAACACAGTAAGATTTGAAATACAATAGGACCAAACCTTATTATTTATTTCCAATTGACAAAATATGGACATACTTAATTAAGCACTAAACAACCAACCAACAAATGCAGAAATGCCTCATTTAAATCTATTTAACACTGCACTGCGACGCTACACAACATAGAAACACAGTAAGATTTGAAATACAATAGGACCAAACCTTATTATTTATTTCCAATTGACAAAATATGTACATACTTAATTAAGCACTAAACAACCAACCAACAAACGCAGAAATGCCTCATTTAAATCTATTTAACACTGCACTGCGACGCTACACAACATAGAAACACAGTAAGATTTGAAATACAATAGGACCAAACCTTATTATCTATTTCCAATTGACAAAATATGTACATACTTAATTAAGCACTAAACAACCAACCAGCAAACGCAGAAATGCCTCATTTAAATCTATTTAACACTGCAATGCGACGCTACACAACATAGAAACAGTAAGATTTGAAATACAATAGCACCAAACCTTATTATTTATTTCCAATTGACAAAATATGTACATACTTAATTAAGCACTAAACAACCAACCAGCAAACGCAGAAATCCCTCATTTAAATCTATTCAACACTGCACTGCGACGCTACACAACATAGAAATATAGTAAGATTTGAAATCCAATATGATCAAACCTTGTTCTTTATTCCTAATTGACAAAATATGTACATACTTAAACACTTAACAACCAACTAACAAATGCAAAAATGCCTCATTTAAATCTATTTAGCACTGCACTGGGACGCTACACAACATAGAAACACAGTAAGAATTGAAATACAATATGATCAAACCTTATTCTTTATTTCTAATTGACAAAATATGTACATACTTAAACACTTAACAACTAACTAACAAATGCAGAAATGCCTCATTTAAATCTACTTAGCACTGCACTGCGACGCTACACAACATAGAAACACAGTAAGTTTTGAAATACAATTTGATCAAACCTTATTCTTTATTTCCAATTAACAAAATATGTACATACTTAAGCACTAAACAACCAACCAACAAACGCAGAAATGCCTCATTTAAATCTATTTAAAACTGCAATGCGACGCTAAACAACATAGAAACAGTAAGATTTGAAATACAATAGGACCAAACCTTATTATTTATTTCCAATTGACAAAATATGTACATACTTAATTAAGCACTAAACAACCAACCAGCAAACGCAGAAATGCCTCATTTAAATCTATTCAACACTGCACTGCGACGCTACACAACATAGAAACACAGTAAGATTTGAAATCCAATATGATCAAACCTTGTTCTTTATTTCTAATTGACAAAATATGTACATACTTAAACACTTAACAACCAACTAACAAATGCAAAAATGCCTCATTTAAATCTACTTAGCACTGCACTGGGACGCTACACAACATAGAAACACAGTAAGAATTGAAATACAATATGATCAAAGCTTATTCTTTATTTCTAATTGACAAAATATGTATACATACTTAAACACTTAACAACTAACTAACAAATGCAGAAATGCCTCATTTAAATCTACTTAGCACTGCACTGCGAGGCTACACAACATAGAAACACAGTAAGTTTTGAAATACAATTTGATCAAACCTTATTCTCTATTTCCAATTGACAAAATATGTACATACTTAAATACTAAACTATTACTAACTTATACTAAACCTAACTACTTACATAAATACTAAAGAAAAGTACACTTAGGCTTCGAGTACTCCTTCACATCTTTGGACGCTGTGAACCGGGAGCGAACCCAGAAGACAGGCAGCAATGCCACATTGAATGGCAATGCTGATTCTTTGCGCAAAGAACGCCAGCCCTCTGGTCATGCAAAATGTTGATTAGTTGGTGAGAGATTTCCTTAAAAAGGAGACGTGCACTCGGAACCCAAATTTGTATTTACCTATTAAGTTACTGTATTTGCACCGCTTGGGGGCCTCAGCAGCCTCAGCAGCAACGCCAGCACAGCTCGCTGTACTAGGAACAAGAGATGACGCAAGAAGATCGACACAGTCTTCGTGCTACACCAGAGGCATACCCACCTACCCACCAACGCCATGCCATCTTGTCTCTTCCGATCGTCACTTACCAAGCATACAGTTGGTACGCCTAAGGTGATAAGGGCTCAACGAATAATGTCGTTGATGCTGGCGTGCTGTGCTACATTGGCACCGATGTGGCGCAACCAGGTGCGCCTAGGCATAGACAAGTTGCGAGCCGAAACGAAGAGTCATCCACCATAGGTACTATGTTGGATGACGGGAGCGCTTGAAACCACAAACCCGACTCTCATTCCCCCACAGCTAGCAGACGCGCACGCTCAGCAGTAATAGATGATGTATTTAAAAGGTTATTCTGTATAATACTGCAGAGAGGCACATCCCATTGTATTGTGATCCGTATTTGGACAAGCCATTTCCCAAGCGCTCAACGCATCGGTCAAATACGCTACCTCAAAATCAACCAGTGAGAATAAAGATAAGATGTTCCTGGTTAATTTATCAGTACCGTGGACCAAGGCGAGGAAGGCTGGTAAGCATATACTTGATATTTTTCGGACGCCGAAGCCTCCCAAGCGAGTGGAAAGCATGGCTTGCTGCCATACTCGGTCGTCCAAGGCCACATTTAGGATAGATAAAAGTGTGTTCTTTTGTAATTTGGTCTACTTCTTCTAAAAGTTGTGGGTGTACCGATAAATGAGAGGAGCGAAGGCTATAAGTAAATAGGATAGTATCAAATAATATTGTAAATATTTTTCACGAGCTATACAGGAACAGCCGATCTCGGTGAAAACATTACCCAGACCTAGGATCAAATTAAAAGTCAAGATGGAACGTTGCAAACAACAAGGTTCTCAGATCAAATAAAAATCTTGACTGACAAGCTAAGGCGTAATTTCGTTGTACGTGCGTGCGTGAAATTGTGTTTGTATACGGCAAGGCGTAGTTTTAACCGGCGTCATCTTGTTGTTTGCGACGTTACATCTTGACTTTTTATTTGATCTGAGTCCCAGACAGACAATTTACTTCTATTGGCATATTGGGTGATGTTTGTGATGGGTCATAGTGGAGCTCTCTATTGTAAAAATGCAAGAATTGAAATACTTTGGTATTCTTAGGCTCAAATGCAACCCTTTAAAGACAGTAAATTGGATGTTTACTAAGCCAAAAGAATGTAATGAAATGTTAATAGTTTAGATTTAAAAATAAATAAAAAACTCCCCAATCATTTTACAAAATCTCCGCAAGTTTTCCCTATCACCACACCGCATTAAGCATCTCGGATCGTTTACAATAAATCACTTAAATCTGCGACATTAATCAAACAATAACCGGTAGAAATTGGATCCTCACCTCATCATAAGCTTTTAGAGATCCTTTGTGAGCTAAAGAGCTCTGACATAACGTGTTATCAAATAAAAGAAAGGTGTGAATTTTCACAGGCGGTTATTGAAGCCCCTCCTACCTAAGATGGCGCCATCCCCTCCACTTACCAAGTAGCCAGTAGCGTGAGAGCATCTCATCTCGTTCATACCTACAGCCACCGCGGACGATCTCTTGGCACCACCTATTTTCGGATGCAATTAACATCCGACAAACCTTTCCGGCAAACCTGAAGCTAAGTTTAGTGTGGGTTTTAATCTGCGCAGTACACGTTTGAATGTTGAGTGAAGTGACATTTTACATAAGCGTTATATCCTATAAGTGGCTATTATGAAGTTATAACTACATAGTTTTAAGATGGATACGATAGAAGATATTTCAAGTACTTGCGAAAACGAATACATTACAAACGCGGCAAATAATAGTGTGTTGTGTACTGCCGAAAGAGACTCTAATTATGACTGTGAATCAGAAACCGAATATGACAGTGAAAACGAAACAATAGATATCTGTGATAACAGTGAACAATCAAGCCATCGAAACGCTGAAAACAAAAATATTAAATCCATGATAAATCCTTTACTTAATACAGATAAATTATGTTTTTTCGAACAGAGTCGAGTGATATTTCCCACCAAGACATTTGAGAGTATTAGAAATCTATGCAATACCAGTGAAACTTCCCATAATAGTACAAAAGATTCAGTGAACAGTGTGATACACGGCAAAAGTAAAACGTTTCTTATAGATAGTATATTAGGTAATAACAAAAGTAATAGTACTAAACTCGTTAGTAACTTAAGTCCGGAAGATGTTGAAGACGCCGAAGAAACAACTGATGAACATAATGGTAAGCAGATTGGGCTATCAGTTCTAGGCTTAGTTATTAAAAGTACGCTGCAGGTAAAAGCTTGGTGCTATCCTAAAGTTCTACCAGGCCGACGCGGACGGTCGAAGACTGGTGCATCAGCAGTGAGATTTGGTTTACTTATGAAGAAACGAATTTATCAGCTTCCAAACGATCACCACTTTTTAACCAACTTTCCAAAAAGAAGGAGTCTATGTTCGGCTTTATGTGTGTATTTTTTTTTTTTGTTTTTTCACCGATTTCATCTTTAATTCTGGACGATTTTGATTGTGACGATCTGATGTAGAAGTGTGAAGATATACAACAGAATTCTTCAATAAATGACAGCAAATCCCTCAAGATTGCTGCAATAGCATATCTGTTTATTGTTTATACGATTTCATAACATAACATCACGCTAGTACGCTCTAAAGGGTTCGAAGATGTGTACAGTTCACCTTGGTACACTCTCCTTTTACCGGTGATTCGGGTAATCTATTCCGGCATTACCTTAGTATATAACTTGCCTATTAGGTACCACAACTAAAAAGTGAATAATAAAACTTTTTTACAAAAAATACAACCAGCTTCCAAATAAAAACACAACAAAGTGAAAAATAACTTCTTTTTGGGAAGGCGGTGTCAAAAAACAAAGAAAAGAAAAAAGGAACACATTTTTTTTTAAATCCTGTAATGATTCCCAAAGTCTACCAGCACTTGTATACAAACTTTAAATTTTCATGAAGACATAAATTTATTTTTTCCTTAACAGAATCCTGCAAAGTAACTTTTTGGATTTGTCGAAAGTTTTAACGAAAATATTTTTTTTTTAAATAATGCCCGTAAAACTATAACGCGTCGGGAGACTGGCAAAGGATATTGCAAGTGTCTTCAAAATTAAAATCGTTTTTTTTTACTTTATTCCTGAAAGCACGGAAGGCGTAGAAGCTAACTACGTACTTAACAGAAATCATGTTAAAATCATAAAATTTTCCAACCAGTTTTAATCCTGCACATTTACAGTAACATTTAGATGGAAGTGGCCAATTTTTGCCATTGCACCCGAGTAGTGCAATGGCAAAAATTACCTGTGACCCGAGGCAGAATATAAACCCAAGCTGAAGGCGCAGCCGTAATGGAGTTGAAAGACTGCAATGACAAATGTCCACTTGTATCAATAGTACATTACTGCAATGGCCATCAAAAGAGGTATTGCATTGATGGACGAATGTGTACGTAAGTTCATCAATGCCTAGTTGTGGCTAAGGCTTGTATTAGTACATTAGGTACTGCAGCGGCCAGCAAAGGAGGCATTGATGGACGAACGTGTAAACGTGGGCCGAGGCGAAGCCAGGGCACACATACGTAAGTCCATCAACGCCTAGTTGTGGCCAATGCTTGTATAGTGCTTTTCTCAAATAATGCGCGGAAATTAAAACTAAGTAGTACCTAGAACACATTTTGTCAAATACAATTACCTACTTTTCATAATCAATGACAAACAACGAACTCATTTGTTTTTTTTTTTCTATAAACAGCTTTCTATATGCAAGCCAGTTTGAAGTTTAAATAAAACCTTTGATAAGTTACCTCCTTGGTTGCCATGTTTCGAAGTAAAAGACCGTTCCATTTTTAAATTACACGACAGATATGAGTTTACTATGTAATTTATTTTTCATCACACTTGCACGTAAAAAGTATCTAAACATACAGGTTAACTTGGTCGTAAAGCCCCATATAAAACCCTCGGGCTTTCTTTTTGTCATGAAACCCTAGGGCGGTAAGTAATATATTCTTAATTTATGGCACAGCACACAGGTCATGCAAGTTCAAGCAAGGAGTTTACACGCAATTGAAAAATTGTCTTAAAATGTTATCTAAATAGAAATTTCTTTGCAATCTCGCTACATGATACTTAAATACTCAACTAATGTTCTTAATAATCGATTTTAATAGTTATAGTATGAAAACGTCGAAATTATTTAATTCTTTTTACACTCCGTCATGGCTAAACAAAACAAAATATAAAGTGACCCTTATTCACATTGAAATAAGGTCGCTTTTCTTTGACATGCAGAAGTGACCCTTATTCTCATTAGCATAAGGTCCTCATTTCCACATTGATCACCATTGTCACAGAAACAGCTCAGAGAGACCGATAAAAGGAAATATTTTTACGACCAACAAAAATTTTAAAACCCTCATATCTCAGAAACGGTTGGTGTTAGCGCATCTCTGACAAAAAATTTGCCCCCCTGCCCTTTCTACTTCATCCAGGAGAACAAGATAGGCTTCCGCCCCCTTAAACGTTTACCTCCCTCCGCAAAAAAAATATAAAGGGACCCTTATGCACACTGAAATAAGGTCGCTTTTCTTTGACAAGCAAAAGTGACCCTTATTCTCATTATAATAAGGTCCACATTGATCACCATTATCACAGGTTATTTTCGTTACAGAATTTTTCGTTACGGAATTTCTGGATTCGGTCTCCACGCTCAAGGCCCGCGATAGAAGCTATGCAATAGCTTAAAAGTTCACGTATTTCGTAATAACAGCTGTGCTGACTTGTGTATTAAAGCTATAATTCATAATTATTACTCGCAAATGTGATGAAAAACATTGTATGTATCACGGGCGGTATGGGAATTACGAACCTCGACTCAGAAAGCCCTCAGTCTTCGACTTCGGGCTTCTACTAGAGCCTCGATCGTAATTCCTTACTTACCGCCCTTATTATTATGAAGGTTGTCAAAATAATGCTCAAATTTCCAAGCATGTTTGAGAATAGTAGATTATTAACCAAGGGCTGTATGACATCAATTGCATACGAGGTTTTTGGCGCCTGAGCGAAGCGAAGGCGCTAATTAACCCGAGTATGCAATTGATGCTTACGCCCGAGATAAATACTCTGCTTTACATATCGATTGTGAGGTAAGTAAACAACAAGACAGCCGGTTTCAATGAACATTTATTAAGAAGAAAAAAATGTGTATTTAATTAAAATTAATAGTAAAATTATTACAATTTGTAAGAGATATGGTCACGTTCTTTTTAGGAATATTTATAGTTTGAATATGAGTTTGTGATGATAAGACTTGAGTTTGAGTGACTTGAGGTTCTTGCATCGTAAATGGCGGCAGTTGACTGGTACTATTTTCTTCATAAAAAAATGGCTCAGATGATGTGCTTTGACGTGGTGATTTCAAGTTTATATTTTCTGTTATTTTAGAAGTAATTTTGCTTTTGTTTGCCATCGAATCTTCGATATAACCTTCGGCCACTTTGCTGGACTTCCAGCCGCCGTGCCTTTTTAACAGAGTGAGGTTGGCTCCCGAATCAGCCAATAGAGTCGCTGATGTTCTGCGAAAGCAATGCCCGGTGTATAACTCTACGTTACTCAGTTTTAAATATGTGGCTATTTGCTTTGGCATGCCTGTAAATTTGTTTTTTCCTATTACTTGTCTGTGGCATTTTCCTTTACTGTAATTAAGAAAAAAACTATTTGTATCCACGTTTTCAGGCCGAAGAGCTTGATATTTTTCAACATAATTTGCAAATTCTTCATGCACAACAAATGACCGGTCAATTTTAGTTTTCGTGTTAGGCAGTTTTATGAGTAGTAATTTGTTATGTTTTTCTACATTTTCTATTGTCAAGTTTGTCAATTCCACGGTTCTGCAGGCTCCCGATATCCCAAAAATTAGAACAACCTGTAAAAAAGACATAAGTTGTATTAAAGGCACCAAATTCGCATAGTATTTTTGTGAAATATTTTGGTAACTTATTAAAAAGGGCAAGTAAATACGTAGGTACCTTTATTGCTAAATAAATTTCATCCGGAGCTTCATTTAAGAATTTCTGTACTTCTTCTGCAGTAAATACCTTCGATTTCTTGCTTTTAAAGCCGTCAGACTGCCTTTTCAAGAAAGCAGTAAGTTTAGAAAAATCTTTCAAATTCACGTCATGTTTTGTCATCATTGTAGATTTTAGCATGGAATAAAAGCACCATAAACTGGAAGGTTGTAGCCTCTTAGATAATTCATCAAAATATGATATAAAAACACTTTCAGAAAGAGATTTCACTTTTTTTTCTGACCGCCATTTCATAAATTCGTCGTATGCCTTTACATATCTTTCTTTCGAGTTCGGCGGTAATATATTTTTGACAACTGTTTTTGCCCTTTCTTTAATAAAATCGGGCGTTAGATCTATCTCTTCGTCACTAGACATGTTTAAAACTTTTGAAAAAGAACTCAAACAAGAAAATTAATTATTTTCGCGATGCTTTCGCGCCTACTAGTAGACTGCCTTTTTTTTTTTTTCACGCACGCAAGCGCGTCAAATCTTGCTGGCCAGTTTGATTTTTAAATCGATTCCATCTAACATACGATGTGGAAACAAATAGTTCCATATTTAAAATAAAATCTTTATAAAATAAATTGTCTAGATTCCGATTCGAGTAATTAATGGATACCGAGAAAAAAAATATTAACTTTTTAAAAATATTCTTCGTGCAGTATGAGTATGACAGTTCTTTTTTCAAATTCCAAAACCTATGCTGTAATGATAGTCATACACCCCGGCATTCAGGGGTGTAAGGGTGTACTTACAGAGCAAGAGATATGTAAAAGTACTTTTCTCAATTAATGCGCAGAAATTAAAACTAAGTCGTACTGAACTCATTTTGTCAAATACAATTGCGTTTCAAAATCAATGACGAACAACGAACAACAATAATTTTGCCCGCGTTAAAGTGATTTTTTTATTTTTTTCAATGAACAGCTTTCTATTTGCAAGCCAGTTTGAAATTTAATTAAAACCTTTGCTAAGTTATCTCCTTGGTTGCCATTTTTCGGAGTAAAAGATCGTTCCATTTTTAAATTACACGACAGATAATAAGAGATTACTATGTAATTTATTTGGTCGCTAAACCACGATAGATATGGATTTCATATAACTTTTGGCTGCCACTGCTCGCATGTATTTGGACAGTACATCAATTTCGATTTATCTCGAAGAAGGTTGTCAAAATAATGCTCAAATTGCCAAGCATGTTTGAGAAAACGAAGTTTCTGTCGCTTGATACATATTAATATAGTTCCAAATTATATTTCTTATATTTTAAATGCTTGTACTTAGAATGTTCTTCATTTGATATACCACTCTAAACGATTGCAAACAAAAAAAACTGAGATCTTTTTTGTATGTAACATATGACCATTTTTTTTTGTTGTCGTAAAACGTGTTGCCTATACGAGTATTGTCACCCTCGTAATAACGAACCGATATTCATCTTGATCATCAAAATTGGTCTACATATCAATACTAATGAGTCGTTCTACATAGATAGACTGCTAAAACCATAACCCTTCCTATCGACTTTGCTGTAGTTGAGTAATAAATAGGCCTAGCGATACCACTCAATCTGAATCTTGTCAATATAAAAAACTTTTTAACAAAAAATACAACCGACTTCCAAATAAAAACACTACAAAGTGAAAAATAACTTCAATTTCGGAAGTCGGTGTTCCTGTTTTGGGATCTTCGTTTTTTGACACCGACTTCCGAAATTGAAGTTATTTTTCACTTTGTAGTGTTTTTATTTGGAAGTCGGTTGTATTTTTTGTTAAAAAGTTTTTTATTTTTCACTTTTTAGTTGTGGGTACATAACGGACCATTTCTCCAAAGTGAAGCCAGAATAGATTAACCCAGAAACATGAAACTTAAACAAAAACGGCGAATTTAGAGTATACCAGGGTGAACTGTTCACACCTGCGTACCCCTTTAAAGCGTGCTAGTGTGATGTTATGATATGAAATGATGTAAACAATAAACAGACATCCGATTGCAGCTATCCCGAGTGATCTGCTGTCATTTATTTAAGAGTTCTGATGTATATCTCCGAAGTTCTTCATCAGATCTTGACCAAATTTAAATGGGACCACATGACAAGCACCAGCTTTCAAATAAAAAAAGAATCATCAAAATCGGTTCACCCAGTAACAAGTTCTGAGGTAACACACATAAAAAAAAAAAAAAAATACAGTCGAATTGAGAACCTCCTCCTTTTTTGCAAAGTCGGTTAAAAATAGTGTAAACTGATGCACCGTCTATCCTTTTAATATTCCTACTGAGGGTGCGCAAAACATCAACCTAGGGTCCTAAGAGATCTCCGTAGCTTTGAAAAATAATGTACTATCGATCCATGACAGTTTTTTGAACAAAATTAAGTTATTTTAAAATTAAAGACAAAGACATCAACGTGCAATTAAAAAAATATATATACTGTTCCTGAACACAACAACGGTGTCATCTTGTGATTAGTCGCCAGGCCTTACCTTAATTTATTTGGAGTCGGTGTACCTATGTATTTACTAAATTACATATTAGTAAATTAAATTACACATCTACTGGCGTTACTCACTCCCTCCCACCTTCCTCCACACAAAGCGTTTTATTTATTAATAAGGAGTGAGATTTTTTATAAATCTGATTCGAGTGGAACGGGAGAAGTTTCCTTCAGAAAGACCTTATAAGTACATTAATTTAATACTTATTTTATCAGTATCGTCAACTTCAACGTGTCCGGAGCTGAGCGCGCTGAGCGACGCGGGTCTGCTTGCTGGACATGCGTACGCGCACTGGCTGGCTACACATCAACCCTCTGCTGCACTTTATGGTAAATATAAAAAATATAACTGCGTTTTATAAGACACAATGTTTTGCAGGATCACACACATACTCACACTAGTATTATAAAGGCGAAAGTTTGTGAGTGTGTGTTTCTTAGCTTTTCACGCTCAAATGGCTGGACGGATCTGGATGAAATTTGGCTCAGAGATAAAATATAGTCAGGAATAGCACATCCCTCGGGATAATTTTCACGTGCGCGAAGCCGCTGGCAGAAGCTAGTAATAATATATATTAGGGTTTACGTTTTTAGAGTTCCGTACCCAAAAGGTAAAAATTGGACCCTATTACTAAGGCTCCACTTTCCGTCTGTCTGTCTGTCACCAGGCTGTATGTCATGAACCGTGATAGCTAGACAGTTGACATTTTCACAGATGATGTATTTCAGTTGCCGCTACAACAAATACTAAAAACAGGATAAAATAAATATTTAAGTGCGATTATGGTACGGAACCATTCGTGCGCGAGTCCGAATCGCATTTTGCCAGTTTTTACAAAGTTACTTCTATGCTAGATGCTGTAACCACGTCATGGTTTTGAGACCTTCTCCTTGCTCCTACTTTTAGTAATATGAGCGGCTTCCATGAATTTGGATCAGCGACTAAAAAAGTACTGAAGAAGTAGAAGAATAATTTATCAAGCTAAAGGAGCTAGCCACAAATTATACTTTCCTATTAAATTACTTACTAAAGTGGCTCAATAGGCCTCAGCAACACCGATATTCTTATATAATATGACCTACAAGTAAAATTATAACCGAAACATGGCCGTGACAAAGGAGAAGGGATGCCTGCAGATAAGACTGTACTTTCAGCAACGACATCCAAAATCAAAATTTCTTTATTCAATTAGGCCATTAAGCGGCACATTCGAACGTCAAAAAAAAATAATTAATTGATTCTACCGTCCATTTGGCAATGTAGCTTGTTATGGAGAAGAACGGACAAGTTCGAGACACTTACTCTTTAAAAAAAATGTGTTACAATAATCTTGTTGGCAAAATACATATACGTGAGAACAATTTTAAAAAACGCACTTAAAAGCGTCTAGAGTAAAACAAACAATTAAAAATACAATGAACAGGTAATTAAAAACAGGCCGAGGCAGCTAAGTTATGACAAATGCCAACTGACGGCGCCCGTTCACGAACATGACACATGGATCGGCACCACTCAGCTCAACCATCATGAAGGGAACCGAATGATCCAACACATGTGCCACCATCAGAGAGACATTAGAGAGAGCATGACACACTTAACTGCCAATCGCCATCGAACTTATAGGTGACTCGCTTTTTCCCCGCGACATGGCTTACTCATAAACTTTCTGCATAAAGGTTCCCAAACGATAGTGAAACCGTTTCAAAATTGGTTGAGTGATTTAGAAGAAATATGCTCACATTAACTCACATACAGACAGGCTAATTAAGAACTTTACTTTCATTCTATATTTGTCATATTTTGTAACTACTTGCGAATAGTTCAGTGACACGAGTACAAAAAAAAACAAAAAAAACTACCGACTTCCAAATAAAAACACTACAAAGTGAACAATTACTTTCTTTTTGGAAGTCGGTGACTTTGGTGGTTCCATTTTTTTTCGTTATGGACACAGACTTCCAAAAAGAAAGTTATTTTTCACTTTGTAGTGTTTTTATTTGAAAGCCGGTAGAATATATTTTATTATTTATCACTTTTTTGATGTACCTAATAGGCATATTCTTTAGTAAGGTACCTATAATGCCAGAATAGATTACCCAAATATCATGAAACTTAAACATAACGGTGAAATTATAGGGTACCAAGGTAAACCGTACACATCTGCGTACCCCTTTAGAGCGTACTGGCGTGATGTCATATTATGAAATGGCATATGATGGAAGAGATTTGCCGTCATTCATTGAAGAGATCTGTTATATTTCTCCCAAGTCCATCACCAGATCTTAACCAGATTAAAATGGGACCAATTTGAGAACATACTCTTTCAAACAAAAATAAAACTAAATCAGTCCACAATTGACGGAGAAATCAGTGAATATAAACAAAAAAAAAATACAAACATATAGCCGATCATACCGGAGGGGTCCCTTTTTGGAAAGTCAGTTAAAAGGTAGATAACGGTTTCAACTAATAAAAATCATTTATGAAATAACCGTGACACCCAAACACGTTGAACCAGAATTACAATAATATTATATTACCACAATTATAATAACGTAACATGCGTGCGTGTTAAAATCGCGTGCAGTTACACCCGGTGTGATACTTCGCACGCCTAATTCGCACGCAATCATCCCTCTCACATAATATCTAATTAACTATTTATTCATCATTATTATCATTGCTCTAACCACACGAGTTATAATGCTACCGAACACGTTAGTAGTTTTAATAACACAAAATTGTAATCCAAGCGATGAAAACAATTACCGTCATTGATTTGGTAGAGAAGGTAGGTAGGTACATAGGTTTATAGGTAGGTATATAGGTTTTTTCTAGGCAAGCGTGCTTCACCGTCGACCACATCATCGCTTTCCATCAGGTGAGATAGTGGTCAAGCGCAAGACATTAGGGAATAAAAAAGAAGATACTAAAAAGGCCTTATTCATAAAAACCTCTAAGCTGTTTATCAACTTAAAAACAAATTCAAAATTCAAATTCTCTATAAAAAAAATTAATATAGAATGTGCCAAGCAATCGCTAAATAGTGTCGATTTAAAAAAAAATTGGTAGTAATTGTTCATTTTGATCTTAGACTAGTATCACAAAAGCTTTCTCTAGACTCGACTAGCATTAATAACTAGTTGTAACCTATCAAGCAATAGGACAGTAGATAGGTACTCATATTCGAATACTTTACTCAGAAATGTCGATGTTTTTTGAAGAAGCATGCACGCTCAACTAACTGCAATATAAACTTACACACTTCCAAAAATTCCATTGACCATTTCTGATGTGATGACTGATGAATTTTGACGGTGAATCATACCGTAAGTCAAATATCATACTATCAAGTAAATCTGTATATTTATCATCAGTTTTGTCACATTTGTTGGTTCGGCAGCGAGAAGGAATTTCGGTGGCTATAAAATTAGTGTGAGTGTGTAACGTCCGGGAATAGCCCGGGGGTCCAACATGGTCCAACACAAACTTTCTATGTCAACTTGACGCGACACAACCACGTTGACATTTGACATTCTTTTACTGCATGTTATGTTTATCGGAGTGTGAATATCACGATTATGCTAGTAATGTTTGTCAACTACAACTTATCAATCGAATTGAAAACAACACAATTGTCCCTAAAATGTCTTAATTCTGAAGCACGTCATCCTTTTTAAGGCGCTACCCAGAGCAAAACGCCGCGCTAGCCGATTTTCGTGCAGTTTTTAGGAGCTATCTACTCGTTATTTAAAATGAAATATCAACTAATAAAAATACATTAAATTTCTACATATTATTGATTCCAAAATGGTAGATTTCTTTTTTTTTAAATGATATATATATTTCACTAATCTCCTTTCAAGAAAACCATAAAATGAGAAATAATGCTTGATAGCATGCATCTCCTCGTAAAGTGTTTATTAATATTTTTTGTACTAACACTAATGGATAGACAATTTCATAACGAACATTTTGTAAGTTTAATTTTTTTCTAAAGACCAATATTAGATTTTATTCTAAAATCTGGGCGTATTCACTACTGTAATTCATGCGCCACCGGGCCAATAGGAATGCTCATATCTCATGCTGATTTTTTGGTCAGGGTACGGCCTTAAGTCGTGATAAAACTATTTTATCAGACAAACAAATCGTGTTTAGCACGATACAGCCGCAAATTGGGCTATTATCAGATAAAAATAGCTATTTGTATTTCGCAACTTGACAATAGAAAATCTTTTGCAAGAACTTAACAACAGGAAATAGGCAATAAAGTAGATAATCATCTGTGAATCTATAAAATTCAGCGACACACGCAAGCGTGTCTTGTAAAAAAACTGGTGTTAACACGATGTGTTGACCGTTCTAACTAATTGTAACGCCCAACAACTTGGTTACACATAGCGTTATGGTTCGCGCGATTAGGCCGAGGGCACATTCGTCGAAATGTCGCCAGTACTCGCCAGCCGTCGGACGGTGGTCGCGACTTCGCACCGAGGTGTCGGCAAACAGCTGCCGCGACGATAATGACCAACAAAGCTCTGGTGTTTGTGCATCACCTTAACGCGTACCCTGCTGTGATCGAACTGTATCCAGAAAATGAGTTTACACCATGTCACTGTCCACTACATACCGAGAAATAGACTTTGTCAATACTGCTGTTGGATTTTATAGAAATTCTTAAATGGTAGCTCATATTTAGATACGTAGACACGTTATATTTATTCAACCAGTTGTTAGATATTATCTGCAATGAAAATAATTTAGGTCCTATTAACAAGGTAAAACATCCTCAAAGGAAGATGCGTAGGTAACAGAAAATTACATTGCGACTAGTGATGCTTTAAAATTGCTAGATGTAGGTGACCATAAACCACAAAAAACCTAGTAAGATACATGATTTTTCACATACTTGTGAGTAATATTACATTATAGCACAGGCCGGGAAATAGGCAATTGCAGGTGGAGTAGGCGAGGACTTCACTAATACAAGACAGGCAATTGCCATTTTCGCCGAGGCATATATAGTGTTTTTCTCAAAAGGAAATAAAACATAATTTTTATATTATACATTTAATTTATTAAAAGTTACAACAATATTGCTGGAGCGTTGTAATATTCCAAATTCAAAAAACGCTTCTCCAATGGATTTGATTTTCTTTGTCCGTAAATTCGATACTTCGCGTGTTCTGTTTTCGAAAATAATGACAATATTTCCTTGCATGTTTGAGAAAAACAAGTTACAGAAGGAATGAAAATATTACGAACAGTGGATGCTCTAATAATAACTTCCAAGACAGCCTATAGATACACCACAGGGCTTTTTAAAAATATGCGAGATTTTCATAAACATATGTTGAGGAGGCTTGTGCCCCAGGCATTGGGAGCATTATAAGGCTGATAGTGATGAAGATCATTTTGAAAACTGCTTCTGCTCATGGAAAGAACAACTTTCGCCAAGGAAGTCATAGCCAATTCGTCAAAAACAAACAAAGTAAAAAAATTGTACATGATTATTTTTCATACCACGTTCAAAATGCCCTGAAAAACCATGATGATCGTAAAACTTACGTAAATAGTTAACAGTCGGTTAGCACGACCATCGCACATTCATCGACCACAATGATGTGTTGACACACGAGATGTCAAACCGCGCAGGCGCTGCACAAACAGACAGATTGTGTTTATAGCCACTTAACGAGAACCTGTGATAATTCCGATTAGTGTTCGAAAAAACTTAACTACGTATTTGTTTTAGCGAGAGCAGCTACTTCGTGTAAATGCCTTTAAAACCTCAAAACTATATGAAGTTGCAATTTTTATTCACACTTACAAAACACACAGGATTTCTACCACATTGCTGATCATGTAATTTTCTTTGTAGATGACAAGAATAACAGAAGACCTCGTCGAGCCGGACCAGAGAGAAAGCCACGACAAGCATACAGCGCGAAGCAACTTGAGCGACTTGAATCCGAGTTCAAAATCGACAAGTACCTCAGCGTGTCGAAAAGAATGGAACTGTCAAAAGCTTTAGGCCTTACGGAGGTACAAATAAAGACGTGGTTTCAAAACCGGCGGACGAAATGGAAGAAGCAGTTGACCTCGAGATTGAAAATAGCTCAAAGGCAAGGGTTGTTTCCGGGGCAGATCTTCGGACATGCCCCGCCGGCGTATTCACTGTTGAATCCGTATGCCTATGCGCCTCTTAGCTGTGTTTTTACGCCTGTAACATTGCCGTCTTCACCGCCTTAGATGAGTTACTAGCTACATTTTGAAGCAGACAAATATTTAAATAAATATAATGTATAAGATTTGCGCAGACCCCACAAGTAACATGGGACAAAGGGAGGAAGATGATAAGTCTCAACAAAAACTTTTCCACAAATAATAAACCGACTTCAAAACTACAAAACAGTAAAAAGTGCAAAAATTACTTTCGTTTCGTAATTCGGTGGCTTTGGTACCCCTTGTTTAAAACGTTTTTTCCGAAACCAAAACTTGTATTTAAACTTTTTACTTTTAGTGTTTCGCTTAAAAAGTCGGTTTATTTTTTGTGAAAAGGTTTTTATTTCTCTCTTTATAGTTTTAGTACCCTGCCACAAAAAAAATGGGCAAAGTCTATAGTACCTAAAGGATTGACAAAATACCCTTAATAACTTAATTTACACATTCGTGCTGTTTATCGCTAAGGAGTTCGGTTGTATGTTCCATATCATGAAAACTGCTGAACCGATTTTGATAAAACTCACACTGTTATGTAGGTAAGTTGAGAGATTCTTAATCCAATAAAAATCACGATCCGATAAGTAGGTTCGATGAAATGCGTGGACTAAACATGCATACACTTTCGAAATTTTGCACACATATTTAGAAGCCCACACAGAGTAACAATAATAAATATTGTGCAATTCTAACAATATTACATACAAACGTGTCGAGTTGTTCTCCTTTTTTTTCAAGTCGGTAAAAAGATTTCAGTCAAAATGTATTTGAACTCAATGTTGTCTGTGCATCGTCTTTTCTGGTTCCGTTTTCAGATTCCTCATTTAAATCGTTTTCGTTTTTAATCATGCTAGGCTCGTACAGCGTCTCAGTCTTACAAAAAGCAGCGATGCGGAAAATCGATGTTTCCTCATTCATAAGCCAATTTAAACCAATCCATACTCCTCTGTCCACTGCTAGTCTCATTGATAATTCCATACATATTTGGACGCGTTGTAAAGAAATTTACACTGGTTTTAATAGCCTAACATTTCGTCATTCAAGCACCAGTTTTGGTCTATTTTCGTCTTGTTTAAGAGCGTGTAAGCGTGTTAAATATTTTGATTGCCCCGCGAACTGTACATAATTACTTAACTTGCTACTTTTGTCACTTCCAAATCGTCCTATATCAGAGGTGTCAAATATAACACGCATAGGCAGATTCTGTTGTATCTACGTTAAAGTAGTAATAACATAAAGGAGCGTCCTCACTGAGAGCATTCACGTGTAATGAGCATTCGACGTCGAATATTCAAGTGGTGTGGACATTGAGCCGAGCGTTACAAAGCTTACACGCAAGCACGAACTTCGGCCGGTGTGGACGTCGCAACGGTTTTCGCGGCAACGGCTCACATTCGAATGTTCACGCAAATAAAACTCAATGAGTATATATGTAGGAATATTACTGTGTTTGTGACCTTCTTGGTCAATCGTATTATCGAATGAATGACATTTAACGATATTCGATCGTATTCGAATGCTCCAAGCTCACAAGGGAATGTTCGACTCGAACATTCCCTCGCTGGGAAGCATTTGTTGCTCGCCTACGATTGCTTGTTTACTAATGCTCACGAAAGAATGCTCGCAGTGAGGACGTTCCTTTAGGTTTTGTTAGAACATGTTGTTTATAAATAATATGCTACTAGATATTAAGTATAGTTATTGTAGATTTATTATATATGTAGTACATATCTATTTATAAGTTATAAATATGTCCAAATTGTAAATTAAAATGTAAATACTTAGTTCTTTACTTAGCAATAACATAAAAAGCAATATCGTATGCAATAAAATATTAGTTACAGTATAAAACTTAATTATTTTTATTATACTAAAACTTTAGAAAAACTAGTTTCTGTTTGCCTAAAATATTGCGTCTTATAAAACGAAGGTGTTTGGTCAATCTGCCTAGCCTTTTCCCCAACTATGTTGGGGTCGGCTTCCAGTCAACCAGATTCAGCTGAGTTCCAGTGTTTTACTTGGAGCGACTGCCTATCTGACCTCCACAACCCAGTAACTGGGTAACTCGGTACCCCTTGGCTAGACTGGTGTCAGATCTCTACTTCTGACTACTCGTAATGACTGTCAAAGGTCTTCAAATGATAGCCGGGACCAACGGCTTTACGTGCTTTCCGAGGCACGGAGGAAACTCGGTATGTTGAAATGGTCACCCATCCACGGACCGACCTCGTCAAGCGTTGCTTAACCTTGAAGATTGAACCGTGCGGCTGTAATTATTTAGCCCGGGCTCCTCGAACGGAAAATGACGGTGTTTGGTAAGTGATTAAAAATAAATTATTTTAAAATTTTCAATGAAAATTAGAATTACACAACTTGTAAGCAGTAGCTGAATAGGGCTAACAAACGTCGAGATTTTTATAAATATGGCTGAAAGTATAACAAACGTATTGTAAAACTAAGTGTTGGTGGTGCAGTGTGCTCGAGGGTAGTGGCTGTCGCAGTCAGCTCCGCCAAGACCCAGAGTGGCAGCTCGAAGGGCGCCTAATGCTCCACCACGAGTCCACGCCACTCCCGCACTGTAACACACAAATTCAGACTATAATAGTCAGTTGGTGCATGGACATGTGACATGACAGTGATACAACACAAGCGACTCAGAAGACCACAATCAAAGATTGCTGTTTAAAAACCCTACTGATGGTTCGAGAAGAAATTTTAAAACAATATTATCTAACTAATCTTTAGCCATAGACTTCTCAGCATTCGCAACACAATCCGGCGGCCGTCAAAGTTTCACCAGCAGGTTTATTACGTAAAAAACAGCAATCAGCAATCATAGCGCGATCAAGCGCTGTATGTCATAAAAGTCGGCATTACTTGCAGTGTAGGTAGGGTACACAGTCTTTTGCTAATCGCCCGCTGTTTGTCAAATGCACTTATTTGAAAAAAAATACGCCAGAACCTCTAAACATTCTATATTGAAGGGCAATTATTGCGAAAAAATCGCTGTCTTTTTGCTGTTGCAAGATACGTAATAAGCCTGCGGGTAGGATGTTTCCTGCGTAGAAAAATTCTATTTAGTCCGTCAGTGAGATTATCAGATAATATTGGACACGTATTTTTGCTTTACCAAATCAATAAAAAATTACAAAGTTAAGGCGCATCAAAGTTCAGGAGTGGGGGCCTTGTGACGTCACTAAGACAGTATAAAGTGTGCTAGCGGCGTGAAGTTTCACGATAATTCAACGCATCATAGCGTCGTCACTTTATGTTTACGTGTCAAAAGAAAAAATACGTGTCCAATATTTTTTATATATCTATCTACCCTATTCGACGCGGCGTGGTTGCTTCAAGTTGGTCGAAGTCGCAACTCACTTCATTTACCAACTGTAGTGCTACTTCTTAGATAGAATAGGATTTATTTATTTTTCAGAATGTAGTTTTACCTAGTATGGTATTAGGTTGTACATAGTATAGATGTAGATACCTAGTATTTGTATTTCATCTACGTGAATAACTGTTAATCTAAATGGGAATTATACTGCCGCTAGACGTTTCTCATTGAATCTCGTATTCACAAATGCTGAGGAGCAGCTAAGGATAAAACAAATTAAATATTAAACTAGCGTTTTGCTCTTGCAAGATACGTAATAAGCCTGCGGGTTGTAATTCGACGCGGCGTGATTGCTTCAATTTGGTCGCAAGCGCAAGTCGCACCTCACTTCAGTTACCAACTGCAGTGCTACTTCTTAGATAGAATAGAATATTTTTTTTTCAGAATGTCGTTTTACCTATTATGGTATTAGGTGGTACATAGAATAGATATAGATACCTAGTATTTGTATTTCATCTACGTGAATAATTGTTAATCCAAATGGGAATTATACTGCCGCTAGACATTTCTTATTGAATCTCGTATTCACAAATGCTGAGGAGCAGCTGAGGATGAAACAAATTAAATAGGTATATAAAGCTACTTACTGCCAAACCGGCAACCAATACCAGTTGCCATCGCGTAGATTCCGAGCCTGCTTATTCCCCACACATAAGGCTCGGTACAGACAAGGCGTGGACCGTGGTCGCAGCGCCATCAACGCATAACGCGCCATTTTGTTCACAGCAGGAATGGAAGTGGTCGCTGGAGTCTCATGTGCATCTCTCTTTACTCGAAACACATCGTCAACGTTGACTGTATCACCGCCGTTGTCCACCATTTGCATCACTTGAGGTTGTTGCGGATTCTGAGATATTAAAATAAATGTTAAGTTGGAATAATGTTAGAATAAACTTAAATGATTCGTTTACCGACCTAACTGTTTTATATTATAAGTACCTGCGCGACCAAGCTCTGCTCGGGTGAAAATAGAGAAACGACGTTTTCTAAAAATGCAACCTAGCTAGATCGATATATCGCCCCCGAAACCCTATGCATACTAAATTTCAGGAAAATCATTGGAGCTGTGCCCGAGATTCGGATTATATATATACAAGAATTATTCGTTTAAAGGTATTAGATAGATAGATAAATAGCCAGTTTCATTGTATTTAGCCAAGTTAATGGAGGCCGTAAACCTATCAGTAGAAAAAATATGAACTCTCCTATAAAACCAAAAAGATATAGCATCAGACTGAAAACTCTTTGAAGTCAATGGGTTTGCATATTGCAGTCTTAGATCATTACTTGTGGTGATAATATAACTGTCAACCTCTTAAAGCATACACTCGTTCTACAATACAATCAAAGAGAAGACATAAATATGTTGCGCCAACCATAAATAAATTGGAATTAGGATAAGAGAATGATGATGAAACAGTCCATATTACATTTAAATATAATCACCATAGTTATACACATGAGCACTTGCAGAATAAACATCCCAAATGACAAGAAGGCGATCCCCGTCAGCGATATGTCGAAGAGATCAGCCAAGCCCAATCCGTGGTGGTCATGATCAGAGTATTCCTCCACCACATGTGGGGTCTGCACGGCTGCTGGATGGTGGTAGAGGGGCGGCGGGGGTGGAGGCATCGAGTACTCGTAGCCGCCACCTGATAATGAGGGGGAAACTGCGCTAATTAGATAGATGGATAAGTGTAGCCTCGATGACGCATACGAAGATGGTACGTGGGATGAAATGACGGAAATAAAATGAAGGCAGACAAAAAATAACTGGCGTAGTTTAGATAGTTCAACCCATCTCTGCGCGCGGAGCCATGTTTGCATGCGATGTGCGTACACTTGTAAATACACAGCATTAATTTGTGTGGTAGTGATGCGGCAGTGCAAACAACCACCCACACATGCTTACCCACACATAGCGCCGCGCGCAAAGATGACTTGAACTATCTATAAAACTAAGAAATAAAGTTATCCCTCGAAGATATATTGAGGAGATCAGCTAAGCCCTATCCATGGTGGCCATGATCAGAGTATTCCTCCACCACATGTGGGGTCTGCATGGCTGCTGGGTGGTGGTAGAGAGGCGGTGCGGGTGTAGGCAACGAGTACTTGGAGCCGCCACCTGATAATGAGAAGGAAACTGCGCTAGATAGATGGGTAGATACAAATGAACTCGATGACGCATACAAAGGGGAGGAGGGACTGACATACGCTATTGTTTTACGTGGTCAACCCCAAACAAACATTTTGGTTATTCAACAATCGCTATCGCTTTCAATCGATATCACTTTGTCTAGATAGAGTCTCTGAACTAGATATTGACACCAGGAACTTTTGCTAGGGAAGAAAATCCTTCCTAAATGTAATCTGCGTAAAAATATACACGTATAATAATGTCAGCTGGTAATTTAATACAATTGCCTTGACTGTGGCCTTCATCCTACTTATATAAAGCAAGGTTTATGAGATCATTATGGAACATAATCAGATGAAGAAAATGAAGATGATTATTATGATTCGTGTTCTATTATCTACTTTAACCCTTACTATACTTAGCAATATCTGGTACTGCTACTTCTGGAGCTGAGTAGCCTGTAAATTCCTTGCCTCCTTCATAAACTTCATAGCCTTCTCTAGTTTGCAGTGATGGTGTTTGCTGTGGTGCTGATGGTACACCTGTCAGTGACGTATTGCCTGCGCCAGTGTTTGTTGCTACGCCGATGTTGGCAGCATTGTGGACGTCGTTGAGGGCGGCTACCCTATAATGTTTATTATTATCATTGGCCGTGATAGCGGCTTTATCATTCTGTGAGAAATACCAACTGCTAACTATTACGAAGTTATGAGATAGACAAATCCTGACTTTGTCTTGGCAAACTTAAATCTTAAAAATGTATGTTGAAGCTGCAGTTTGTTGCAATACTTCGCGTTAATATTAAGGCGCTACCCCGAGCAAAACGCCGCGCTAGCAGTTTTTAGGAGCTATCTACTCGTTATTTAAAATGAAATATCAACTAATACAAATACATTAAATTTGTACATATTATTGATTCCAAAATTGTAGATTTCTTTTTTTTTATGAATTATATGTTTCACTAATCTCCTTCCAACAAAACCATAAAAATGAGAAATAATGATTGATAGCATGCATATCCTCGTAAAGTGTTAATTAATATTTTTTTATACTAATGGATAGACAATTTTATAACGAACATTTTGTAAGTTTTATTTATTTCAAAAGACCAATATTTGATTTTATAAAGATTTTATTCTAAAATCTGGGCGTATTCACTACTGTAATTCATGCGCCACCAGTGCCGCTAGGCCAATAGGAATGCTCATATCTCACGCTGATTTTTTGGTCAGGGTACGGCCTTAAGAAAGCATGTTGGCCTACCTGCACGAAACACTTAACTAAGAGTTAGTTACTAACACGGGGTAAATTGACCTCGTGTTACTAACTAGCAATTAACTCCGAGTTAAGATTTTCGTGTAAGTGGGCCTGTGTTTAATCAACAGGGAGGAAAGTACTATACTAAACGGATGTTTCTGTGTTATAGTTACTATTACGACTATACTATTAAACACACTATAACAGCGAGACAGACTTCCCGGGATTCTCTCGGAAATGAGAAGCATTTGAAGAGAATTACAATTATTTATTATATTTAAGGGAACTTATAATGTATGTATATTTAAAAATACTTACTTGGCCAACCAGTCTTGATAGTTAGCTGAGCCGACATCGAACATGACATTATTCCTCAAGTCTTGTCTCCGCATCAGCACATTGTCCTTAACTTCAGGGAAAGGTTTCCCGACCCTGTTTTGTAGGACACTCTTTCCCATTTCTTCTAAGATTTGATCAGCAATATAGTTTCGACAGTGGAACTCGTTCATCATTTTTCTGCAAATGTTATTTTGGATAGACCATCAGTCTGCATCCATCACTGGCACTGTTCTTTAATTTTTTCATCAGTCAGTGTCATCCATTAGTCACCTAGTTCAGCGTGTATATTATTGTCTATATCTAATTATACTGATAAACACGCATCTGGTCATAAGGTGCCCCTTCAATTTGGCAGAAAGACTCCACTGCTAGACATAGCCTGTCGTAGAGGTCAGTACATCAACCGGTCCTGCGCTTCGTATGTCCAGCGGACTAAGGACCTATCTAGGCATCGTCTATTACCAATGAAATTGTCTGAGCGAATATTTCTGTATTCTTTGCCTTTATAAGTACCCTCGCTAGTCTAGGTACACATCATGTACCTATCTAAAAATCTTTAAAAGTCTTACCTGTGAAAATCCAGAGTAGACAATGCAGCATCAATGGATCCATTAACCGATTGTCCTACAGGTTTGCTTACTGTGTTATTAACGCTTTCAATGCTCTGGTTTTCACCGTCTACCATGAAATACGTCGGCATGAGATCCGAACGGAGAATATCATTCACATTTAATTCACTCTCAAACATTTTTGCTGACACTGTAAAATATATCACTGTAGAAATTATAATTATTTTGAACATGTTTTACGAAGAAAGATCTAAGTATGTGTTACTAGGCAAGCAATAAGATAACAAATGTCACACAACGAGTAAGTTGGACGAAAGTATTATTCGAGTTATAAAGCGGAAAATAGTCCGCAGACAAGCGTTGTTTTGATATTATCGTCAATGTTCATAACTGTAAGTAAATGGGTATGATCTTGGAAGATGTGCTTTAATTGTATCTAGGTTCTAAGTTAATGGAAAACTAACTGGATATGGATACCTAGATGGATATTCTGTGATTTTACAGGGGATTATTTAGTGTTGGATGGACATGGGTGGATTGTGTGAAAGTTGATATTAATCTAAATAGAAAGGAGGCTTGTTTGAGTAAAACAAAAGTTTATAAATTCACAGCTTCTTATAATGTAATAAAGCTTTGATTCACTTGTCTCTTTAAGAAATAGAGAATTGTGCTCTTTGCTACTACAGTGAGAACCCTTATCTAAGGTGAGAACATTAAAATGAAAATGACACTTTTTAGAATGTGCATTAAAACATTTTTGACATAAGTTATTTTTCTTTACGAAATCAAGACTCTCCTGAGGAGAGCACGACTCGAAGTTTTTACACTTAAGGCGCCGATTCCCTTGAGTAGCTGATTTTAGAATGAGAATCGCGTCTAAACGGCTAGTCGTAAATTTTTGGATAAAAATCTTAATAATTTGATCTAAGAAAATTTTGATTTTTATTCGTATAACATAGTGTAATTAATTTGTAAAGTTATGTCTAAAACTGACAAAAACACGACAATCGCACCAAAACCGCTGGGCGTATTTGAATGAAATCGACACCATCTCGAAGACAATTTAATTATCTACATTTTTATCTGAGGCTTTTTTTAAAGTCATAGAATAATAAGGAAAGAGAAGAAGAAGAACAAAAAACTACAGCGCAAAAGAATGTGGTCGATTGTCTGCAAGCTTTCATCTGTTAGAACACGCTAGTACGATTTCTTTTTGTTGTCGGGGAGACCTTCAAAAGGCTCCTGGACTTTTGGAGAAAAGACCAGAGAGTAAGGCTTTTTACATTACTAAAACTACCCCGGTGATTACCATCAGCACATGGAAGGGCACAGGGAAGGGGGTCCCACCTGCCCATGTTGCCGTCGGGCTTACGGCGTTTTAGCCTCCACGACGCCTTCTTCTCCGAGCGAAATCAGCCCTCTCTCGATCCCGGTCGGCGGCCTCCTTCTGGACCATCACAGAAGAAGGCCATTGCCTCCAGTTTTCTATCTCAACCAGCATAGCCCTCACTACTGCTGGTAGAGACTGGTCTCGCGCTATCGTGGCGACGGGGACCTGCCGCTCAGGGGCCCATGCAGAGCAATCCTCGAGCGAGAACACGCTAGAACCTATCATGTTTAAGTGGATAAGGTAGGTCAACAAACTGCCATCACTGATCTACTTTACTAGAGTGTAGCGATGTGCTGTAGTTTTTCTGCACTAGTTGTGACCGTGTTTAGAGGTAAAGTTCTTTGTTAATTAATATGATGTGATTAAATCTATTGACGCGGTCCTTTCCATGTTCTTTGCGAATCTGGTTTAGGCGACCACTGAAAATCAGCGCCGTGCTGTGGGTCTCCTACGGCACAGCATTATGCTGAGTGGAAGCCACAATCACGATATGCATCTGCCTGTCTTCTTTTTCACCCTATTTCTTTTCGGTTTCATACAAAATGTAAGTAGTAATGTTATTATTGTTTTTTTTATTTCTCGTCTTTACTAACTTAATTTAAGTACTATTAATACTATTGTTAAAGGTTTAGCATAAGTATATATCTATACCTACTAATATTATAAAGCTGAAGAGTTTGTTTGTTTGAACGCGCTAATCTCAGGAACTACTGTTTGTCTGTTGTTGGTCTTTTTGTGTTGGATAGTCCATTTATCGAGAAAGGTTATAGGCTATATAACATCATGCTACGACCAATAGGAGCGGAGCAGAAATGAAAAATGTTGCAAAAACGGGAAAAAAAAACTTTTTGAGAGCTTCCGTTGCGTGCGCTGCGTAAACGGTTTAAGTTACGCAACAATCATGTATGTAGGGTAGGGTAGGTAGCCAGTTGACGGAAGCGAAGCCGCGTGGGACAGCTAGTGTACTTATATGTATGTCGTTTTTTTAACAATTAAATACTTTTTATTATTTTCTTTCTATTTTTGGACCTACAATCCCAAAGTAATTTCAATTATACCAATTATCGCTTGAATAAGTAGATAGTGAAAAACAATACTTTAAAAAAAAATCTATGCTATAGTGTGTCGACAATAACCCAGCCTGTACATCGTCCATTATAAAGCTCCCCAACCCGCCCCCTGCTGCTCTTAATACCCCTCAGGGGTAAAAGGATCCATTGTTGTATTACAAATGTTCGGATGTCATATCAGCGACGTTTGACGTGAGAACAAACCATGTTGCCTCACCATTAGAAAGCTTTTTATCTGCGCCGGGTAAACAGATTTTGAGAGGGAGTTAAATTAATTGGTTCTAGAATAAATTGTTGTTATTAATTTGGAGGTGTAACTCAATTTATTATTTTGGATTAGTTATCTAGAAAAAATATATTTTGACATATAGATTCGTTAGCCTGCCTCGTTGATCTTTATAGTGGTCGCAAACGGTACTGCAGAGCATGACGTCACGGGTTTGGTCGCCCGATTTGGACAAAATCTGATATTTCTCAGCAGCAACCAAGTTTGAAATTGGGTCCGCTTGATGGGCACAAAGGCTTTCCAGCTATAATTATGTAGCCAACTGGGACAATCAAAATAAAATATTTTATTTCAACTAAACCATATAAAGGTACTTTTGAATTGTCAAACAAGAGATTTTTTTTCTTTTTTAGGGTTCCGTACCCAAAGGGTAAAAACGGGACCCTATTACTAAGACTCCGCGGTCCGTCTGTCTGTCACCAGGCTGTATCTCATGAACCGTGATAGATAGGCAGTTGCAATTTTCACAGATGATGTATTTCTATTGCCGCTATAACAACAAATACTAAAAACAGAATAAAATAAATATTTAAGTAGGGCTCCGATACAACAAATGTGATATTTTTGCCGTTTATTGCTATTATGGTACGGAACCTTTCGTGCGCGAGTCCGACTCGCACTTGGCCGGTTTTTTTACAATCACAAGATACTTTTATTTCAGTTTAGGTATCAACTACTAGATTATGATAGGTAAGTATTACAGAATAATCTTTAAATTATAACAAATGGCACAGATGCACTATACTTCATAAAATTAAAAACTCTCTGCTTCATAAAAGATAGCTTCATCTCTTCGGCAGCTGTCAGTATCAATACAGTAACAATAGCGCTTGGCAGGTTGACAACAACGTATACGTCAGTTTGACATATGTCGCAGAGATCAAGATATTTAAAAGAAGTATAGTTGCGCATTCGCAAGCGTCAGTAGGTCTCTATGGAGAAGAATATGCAGGAAACTCCACGGCTACTGTTTTCCATCAGTTTTAATTAAAAGTATTTGATTATATCATTTCTGTCGGAACGTTACATATATGTGAGAATGATGTAAAAAGACGTGGACGTAAAAGCGTCTAGAGTTTAATCATCAAATCAAAAAATCCGACTGCGTATAAAAAATGAACTTAAAAGACGTAAACAAGAAGAAAATCATGCTGTGCAGTCGGAGGATACAATAAATATTCGCAAGCTAGCTGACGAAAACCAGATGTATCCTCAAAATAAACACAAATAACAAGAGACGAAATGAAATTGTCTGCAATTCTAATGCATCCTCAAAATTTATCTTTGTAAATTAATTATTTACACTTTTAGGTCCATTTCTGGACAATAGATTAAATAGAAATTTAATTATATGTAAATTACATTATTGTAGCTGTTAAAACATTATTCTAAAACATCTCTTATCTTATCTTGTGGAGGGGCCGAGAAACAACTCGGACACTTCGACCCATTGGGATCTATTGTGGTTCCCTAGATAACTCACTCCTCCCCAATCTCGTTGAAAACTCTTTTCATGAATTTTACAACGAGACTGGCAGATATGAGCCTATAGTCTTCTGGTCTTGGATAACCAGCCCCTAAGAGACTCATTCACTTACCAGCCAGTGCATCGCATGTGCAAAGAAGGTGCTCCATGCGTTCCGTATGTTCCCCACACAACCTGTACATGGGTGTTGCGGTTAGACCCATCTTCATGAGCATGTCGTTGGTTCCAAAGTGCCCAGTAAAGGCCCCGAGCAGGTAGCGGATTTGCCCCCTGCTCATGTTCCAAATGCATTCCCGGGCTTTGAACGTAGAGCCTAGGAATTTCTTGGAGTGTTGTAGACCGGTGCTAGATAGCCAATGAGTTCGCTGTCTGTGATCTGCAAACTCCCTAAATGCGGCTTTTACGAGGCACGTCGAGATGCCTACACATGGTTCTGGACCCACAAAGTCATTTGCTGAGCCCTCTCTTGCCAGCTCATCTGCCGCTTCGTTACCATGGATTCTTTTGTGCCCAGGGACCCACATCAGTCTTACCCTGTTGTGCTTCCCAAGCCTGTTTAGGGTTTGGACAGCATCCAGAATAAGTCCGGAGTCCACTTTGTAGGATGCCATGGCTTTGATTGCAGCCTGACTGTCACTAAGAATATATATGGATTTACCTCTGGTTCCTCAATCTATATTCTCTTGAGCACAGGTTATTATGGCATAAGTTTCTGCTTGGAATACAGTTGCCATCTTCCCTAGGCTTTTGCTACATTTGTAACCTTTTGCGTATATTCCCGCCCCTGTACCTGATTCCATTTTGGATCCATCAGTGTACCACACCAGTCTGTCTTGTTCTGGTGGATCGATTCCCTTCGTCCAGTCCTCCATTGTAGGGATTGGGACCTTGGAAGACCTTTCAAACACAAACCTAGTTTGCATTTTATCGGATAACATGCTTGTTACCCGATCCAGGCCTTCATTCCCGTCAAACTTTGTATGGTTGGTCCTTGGCTTAGAGGCATCCCATAGTCCAGCCACAGCAAGTCGATGTAATGTCTTCCTTGCCTGGAATTCAACCATCATATGCAGAGGAGGGATATTGAGGTATCTCTCAATCGCTGCCGTAGGTGTTGTCCTGAAAGCACCCGTGATGCCTAGACACACTGTTCTTTGTAATCTGGTGAGTGGCGCTTTGCACGAGGCAAGCTTTGTTCTGGGCCACCACACTATGCTGCCGTATGTGATAATAGGTATTATCATTGTCCGGTAAAGCCATCGTATCACTTTAGGCTTTAACCCCCAAGTTTTACCGTAGGTGGAACGACACATGCCGAACACTCGTAGGGCTTTCGTCGTAATATTTTCCACATGAGTTTTCCACCTGAGTTCTCTATCAAGCGTTACACCCAGATATTTAACTTCGGTAGACCAGGGCAGCTTTATTCCATTGAGGGAGAGCTCTCCTAGGTTTCATAGTTGTCTCTTCCTCGTGAATGGAACAATGACTGCTTTGCTTGGGTTGATAGAGAGGTGGTTCTTTGTACACCATTCCTCTGTCATCCTCAATGCCTGTTGTAATAATCCAGAGACTATTTTCGGGAATTTACCATTAACCATTATAGCTATGTCATCTGAATAGCCTACTGTGTAGAATGGTCCAGTATTGAGCTTGGTAAGTAGCGAGTCTACTACCAAGCACCACAATAATGGTGACAGCACTCCACCTTGCGGACAACCTCTTGTTGTTTTTGCACTAAAAACATATCTTACGGAGAGACAGAAGATCTCCTGCACCCTAATTGCATAAGTGACTTCGGGAAAGTAAAGAGTTTTGACACCATCATTCGACCAATCACATACGACGGCAATCCACACCGCGTCTTTCATCTCGCATGTGATTGGTCGATTGTTGGAGTCAAAGCTCTTTGCCTTGTGGAATTCACTTACGCAATTAGGCTGATTGTAACTAAATAATAATTTTGCTGTCTTTAGAATTTAATTTAATATAATTTATTATATACAAGTTATACCCATTCTTAATTTATTTTCATAATATAAGTTTCAAGCAATTTCTAGCTAGCCTGCAACACAGGTTCAACCTAGTTTACCTAGTTCATGCAAATAAGCAACTGTGTTCTTTTATATTTTTACCGACTTCAAAAAAACGAAGGTAATCAATTCGACACGTATGAATATAATATTGTTGGAATTGCACAATATTCATATGTTCCTCTAAACACGTGGGCTGGGCTTCTAAACAACTGTGCCAATTTTCATAATTGTATATTTGAACGTTTGTATGTATGTATGTTTTTTACTCCGAAATTACTTATTGAATCGTGACCATTTTTTTTAATTGGATTTGGTATCTATCATCATTCAGATTAGGTTTCATCTAAATCGAATCAGTAGTTTTCTAGTTATGGAACATTCAACCGAATTCCTTAGCGACAAACAACACGAATGTGTTAATTGAGTTATAATGGGTATTTTGTCACTCCTTTAGGTACCTTATTATAGAACTTGCTTACTTTTTAGTGTTAGAGTACTAAAACTAAAAAGAAAGAAATAAATACGTTACCAAAAGCAAAATACTAAAAAGTGCAAAATAACTTTCGTTTCGAAATCGGTGTCGTAAAACGATAAAAAGAAGTACCAAAGACACCATCTTCCAAAACAAAAGTTATTTTGTACTTTAAGTATTTTGCTTTTGAAGTCGGTTTTCAAGATATTTTTTTTATTGTAATTTCTTCCTTAAGTTATAAATAAACTAGTTATTATTTAATATTTTTTTCTTATTTAATACTTAGTTACCTACATTTTTAACCGACTTACCATAAAGAAGGAGTTTCCATGTTCGACATTATGTTTGATTACTTTTTTATGTTCACCGATATCTCCGTCAATTGTGGACCGATTTTAAAAATTCTTTTTTT
Source organism: Orthosia cruda (assembly GCA_964057195.1). Taxonomy (NCBI): domain Eukaryota; kingdom Metazoa; phylum Arthropoda; class Insecta; order Lepidoptera; family Noctuidae; genus Orthosia; species Orthosia cruda. The sequence goes on from OZ059830.1 coordinate 23,070,402, forward strand.
GTTTGAAAGAGTATGTTCCGAAATTGCGAAAAGTATGACTGAATTCTGAGCATACGTCGGCAGTAAAAAAAACCAATATAAAATGGTCTCGAAACCTATTGAAACTCCCTAAACCAATAGGCCAGCTTAAGCTAAAATTTTTGTCCTTGCTTATTTGTGTTGACCGCCGACACAGTCATCACCTCTGCCTATTCCATTTTCACCATACAGAATTACCTACAGACACAGAATGACGCTTGTGCCTAGTACAGGGTGTCTCAGAAAAAACTAAGAAGTTGAGTAGCCCAGACCTCACACGGCTCACCTCCGGATTTTTTCCTCTGGGGTTATCTGAAGAGTCGGATGTACTACAGTAGGTAATCCATCAACCCTAACTGAATTCTAGGAAAACATTAGACAAGAAATCAACAACATTCCTACTCAACTTGGAGGACTAGGCTATTCAACTTCAGAGGCGATTCATGAATGTTGTGCCAGAGCCGAGAAGGACACCATTTAAATAATGTTATTTTCAAAAAGTAATTTTCCCACATCTTCAGTTTCTGATTTTGTAAATTAAGGCTCTGAAACGTTTTGCCAACAGTCGATTGGCCCATAAACTGTTGATCAGCAGAATCTTTAATGCTTTAACTTTTCATCCAAAAAACTCTTCGCCCACGTACGTTTCTCCAACATAACTTTACGTCAGTGACTATTTAACCAACAGAATGTTTTGCCCAATAACTTTTCACCCAACGAACGATTGGCCAACAGACACCGAGACAGGTGAAAGTGCAATGATTTAGTCCAAGAGCGAGCGAAGCGAGCTCGGGAGCTTAGGGCACCCCGACACGGATATGTTAGGTTTGAAGGAGATGACGTTAGCTGAAGTGAGCGAGCATAGCGAGCGAACTCAGCTCCCGTCATCTCCTTCATGTTAGGTTACTTTAGACCCTGCAGACAGAAATAGGATCACCGCGCAGCGTAAACGGCTCCGTCGTTTCATTTGTCCCGGTGTCTGTTGGCCAATCGTTCGTTGGGTGAAAAGTTATCGGGCAAAACATTCTGTTGGTTAAACATTCACTGACGTAAAGTTATGTTGGCGAAACGTTCGTGGGTGAAGAGTTCTTTGGATGAAAAGTTAATGGAGTAAAGATTCTGTTGACCAAAGGTTCATGGGCCAATCGACTGTTGGCAAAACGTTGCAGACTCGTAAATTAACGTGTTGTAAATACATATATTTGTTAATTTTTTATGCATCTACTAAAGTTAGTTTTTTCTGAGACACCTAACTAGTATTATACTGTTCAAACGAGAACAGAGTAAATGCTGTGTAGGCTCTGAAATAGGTATCCTCGCAGAAAGAGGCGACGGCATTCCATGCGCTCAGTCCATGGTGGACGGAAGTTAGACGTTATCTATCCGCAGCATCTACCGCCGGCCGCAACGAGTTCACAACGCTGCACCGCCCAAGCTTATTTGGCATTACTCAAGGTTTTGCGCGCCGCGTCGACAAGGTTGTTTTGTTGCCACAATAGTGGCAACCGGGCGTTAGCTCCCGACCTATGCGGCACAGGTAATTTCCAACATCTACCGGTAATTTTCAATATCTACCTGTGTCAGCCGGAGAGAAAGAGCATCATGCCGTCTCTCCAGCCACTCCCTCATAATGGGTCTTGCTGCGGCTATTGTGATGTGACCTATTCTTATATAATCAACCTAAACAGTCACTGGTACTCGCCTTCCCTCCGTACCTACATATTTCACTTTCCAGACTTCTAGAGCACAAAATTGCAGCGGTTAGGTACCTACTACCTCTAAAATTCCCGGTCGACTACTTTTCTAAATTCTACTACCAAGGTTGAAAAAACTTGGTACCTACTTTAGAGGGTCGACCGTAAATCTAAATTAAATATCTATAGGCTAAATTATTTTAGATAAAATGTTCTGTCTAAGTTTTTATATACTTACCTAACCCGAGCGTGGCTAGATAGGTGGCGCAGTAGTAAGAATTTCTCGTAAACAAGAAGAAATTGCAGGTAGCGCCTTCGCCATCTGTATTTTTAATACCTAACTTTATTTTCACTGGATTCGTTACAGTAGATACCATTCAACTACCGATTAGTGACTTCGAATATGCCCAGTGCCCAAGTAGTAGGAATTTGAAAATCCTGTAAAAAGGAAATTGATTTCAAATACTAACCACATTTTGAAACCATTCTTAATAATAGGATTAAATCATTTTATGTTGCAGCGAGAATACTGCCGAGATTACAGCGAAATTAATAAAATCTAAAACTTGTAAGTTTATTTGGCACTATACAATGATATTCAAATAAACAGATACGTTATACACTCACAAAACAATTGAAAAAAGTGTGCCGCATATAGCGGCAGCACACATACACACTTTTCATTCATCTAACATTAAAAAATATTTATTTTAATCAATAAATAAATAAATTACAAATATACACGATGGCATTTATTTTATTTTGTTTTTTTTTTCAACAAAGCCTATCGCTCTTCGCCATGCGTGACATAAACTAAAGATTAAAGGTCACAATTGTGACCTATTCGTGTCTTCAAAATGCGCGCGCTCATAACATATCTGTTTATTTGAATATCATTGGCACTATATAAATAAAATATCGATGCTTCCGGCAACAAATGTCGTAAACGCCATTTTGGCGAAAATGAGTTAAGATTTTGCCCTACTTAATTTTTGGCGCTGCGTCGATCTAAAAATGTGAAAAAAATATTCGCCTAAAAAAAATACTTTTACACCCAAAATTTTTACTAGTATAATCAAGATTTTTTAGAAAAGAGGGTATGTATAACTCATATTGCTTACAACTGAATAACCGTGCAGGTCGTATAATACAACGTACAAACAGCTGTCGGTCGTAAAAACATGAATACATAATTAATTGTAATTACAAATCGTTCTCCATTGATTTCTTAGTGGTCGTAAATACCAACTTCTTGAATTTTCTGGGGTGTATGTCCAAGCTAACTTTTAAAATAAGGCTTTGACATAAATAGCAATAATATATTATGAAACACCATCGTATTTTACGTATTTCTTGTATGGAACACAATTTTACAACTTTTAAAGTTAAAAAAATATAAGCCAAAAACGAAATTATTTTTTGTTTTTCGTTGATTACCAAAAGTGCTATTTTGGTGTTTACGACCTTTGTTGTCGGAAGCATCGATATTATTGCCTACTGTTTGGTGTAAACACTGCTTTACAATGTTAAAACATGAGGCAGAGTTCTGTGTAATCTGTCCCCAACCTATACAAAAAAAGATCTGTCTAAATTTTGTCTTTGGTTATAATTAGATTGTCTGTGGTGCCATATAAAGACGAGAAAACTTAGAATTTCTTTTTTACACAAATATCATAATAAATCAGCTTTTATTCTGATTTTGAGATGTGAAATCATATTATGAATTTAAATCAATCCAAAAACTATTAAAAAATGGGCACCAACGGCAACGGTCGGCGTGGAGGAGCGAAAATACCAGATGTTCGCCGCCCCATGGAAGAAGGGGATTGTGTTAACGACATGGAGAGCCCCGAGCTGGACTTCATTTACGATGATTGTGATACTCAACAAAACGAAATAGCTGAGCTATATAGTTACACGGAACATCCAGAGTATCAGCTCAACGTCAAGGCATTCGAAGACATAATGGAGGAGTTCAACTATCCACCAAGTTGGCAAAGATTGACAAATAAACAGCAGCGGACTGTGGTAATGAAATTATTGGAGCATCTTGATGTCGCCGTCAGTGAGATTCGTATGCGTGCAACTCGTTGTATACTGTACTTAGCCCAGGGCTGCTGGGCGGAGATGCAATCAGATGCTGAACAGGCACACTGGGCCCGCGTCAACGTAATGATGCTGTACGACATGGGAACGTTCTCTGCTTTTGTCGAATTACTGAATCTCGAGATAGTTCGAAGCAGTTCTGCAATAGCTTCCAGGAAGCTTGCAGAATCTCTTGCGGACTCTACTAACTTACGAGTTATCCTGTCTGTTCTGTACCTTATCACAGAATATATGAGAACCGAAAAAGACAACCCTGAATCTGAGTATAAACATTTAGTTAAAAACTTTAAAGAAGAACTGGGAGCACCCTTTGGAGAAGAATTACTACCTGTTAAGCTACTGAGCATGGTGACACATCTTTGTGCAGGAACAACTCCCCACTTTCCTATGAAAAAAGTACTACTACTGCTGTGGAAAGTATTACTTGTTTATTTAGGAGGTTCAAAGGAGTTGAAAGAGAGAAAAGCTAGACTTAGAGAGAAATATGAACTACCAGCTTTATCAGAAGACACCATTGAGATAATTAAAGGTATGAGAGCAAGTTCACCTCCTCCTAGTGCGGCTGATATGCTAGAGAACCAAAATCCTGGACAAAGAAAACTGCTAAAAGAAAATGAAAGGGAAGGAAAAATACGCAGACACCTTTTCATGAAGCAAACCTCACTTGATGAATCTGATGAACAAATATTTGTTGACAAAGAAGAAACAGGAAATGGCTCAGAAGATTACTCTATGGAGTTTCAATCCATTCCCAGTGAGGGTTCACAATCTGAAAATAACCCTAATTGCCCTTATTACATGTACTTCAAACAGTTTGACAGTCCACCGCCACCACCTCCTCTTCCTAGAAGTCTTCCATGGCAGTCCAAAGTGCGCCAAAAAGATATTGACATGTTTCTTGATAATGTCAGGGTCAAGTTTGTGGGGTATTCCCTTCCCGGAGATCGGCAAACTACAGCAGGCCTACCACAGCCCATACACGAAGGAATAGACATACTAAAGAAACATGTTTACACCAGCCTCTCGGAATTGCAGGCAGAAAGAGAACTGGAAATTGCTCGAAGCCCACTCACAAAAGGAGAAAGAGATGTCGAAGAAACAGAAGCTGAAGTGTTGTACAAAGCAATGCTGCCCAATTTGCCACAGTACATGATTGCACTGTTAAAAATCCTTTTAGCAGCAGCACCTACATCCACTGCTAAAACTTATTCTATCAACATTATGGCAGATTTATTACCAGAAGAGATGCCCATGACTGTTCTTCAGTCCCTCAAACTTGGTATTGATGTAAACAGACATAAAGAAATCATAGTAAAAGCAGTCACTGCAATATTGTTACTCCTGTTGAAACATTTAAAATTAAATCATGTATACCAATTTGAGTTTATGTCACAACATCTTGTGTATGCTAATTGCATGCCTCTTGTGCTAAAATTCTTTAATCAGAACATTTTATCTTATGTTGGAGCTAAAAACACAATACCAATATTTGACTTTCCAGCTTGTGTAATTGGAGAACAACCAGAACTGACAAAGGAATGTCTGGATATTGGAGACTCAACAGTTCCCTACTCATGGAGGAATGTATTCTCATGCATTAATCTTTTGAGGATTTTAAATAAGCTAACCAAATGGAAGAATGCAAGAATCATGATGCTTGTTGTTTTTAAAAGTGCGCCAATCTTAAAACGCACATTAAAGGTGAGGCATGCATTGATGCAGTTCTATGTGTTGAAACTACTAAAAATGCAAACTAAGTACTTGGGCAGACAATGGAGGAAAACAAATATGAAAACTATCAGTGCAATATATTCTAAAGTGCGACACAGGTTGAATGATGATTGGGCCTTTGGCAATGATGTTGATGCGAGACCATGGGATTTTCAAGATGAAGAATGTGCCCTGAGAGTGAGCGTTGACCGCTTTAATAATAGAAGATATGGCACTGGTGGGGAACAAGAAATCGATTTGACACCTCTTGAGACAGATATTAATAGTGTACTAGAAGCAAATATTGATCTTGATGAAGAATTTAAAGATAATTATGAGTTGTGGCTGGAACAAGAGGTTTATAACAATGAAATAAACTGGGATGTATTATTGACTGCATGAAATATTATACTCAAAACCATCTGATTTCATGAAACCCATTTTATTTATATTTTTGTACAGTTAGTTTATAATTTTTAATTATCTCTTTTTTTCATTCAGAAATGTTTTATCTAATAGATAAATTCATATCTTTCATAGCATGTTTTCTTATAAATTTGTCTAATTATTGTAGTTACTTAAATTAAGTCACACTTACTATTTTTTTTGTATTTAAAATAAAACTATCATGACAGACTATTGTGTAAAAACAGATTACAATTAGTATTAACTCGAAAAAAATAAAATTATGTATATGCATTATTTTAGTCAAATTAGACGTGAAATGTGTGTATTATTATGTAGTTAACAGTTTAGAGCTTGTGGATAATGAATTATAATAAATCATGTATTTAGTAAATAGAACTTACATAAAACAGAACTGAATATAACATTTGATTTGTGAGACAATTTCTACTACCTATAATGAAATTGGAGGATTTGTTAAAGTTTTAGTATTTTCAACAAGCTTATTACCTATATAACCCATACGTATATAAAATAGCTACATTTAAATAAAATTTTAATGAAGATATTGGTGTTTTGGATATGGTGTACACATTGAAATATGAAATATACCCAAATAAAAGTATATGAACTTATTTATGTTACTGCCTTATTCTTGAAATCTTACTACCTGACTGTTAACCCTTGGACCCCCAAGATAAGTTTTTAAGTAGCAGTGTTCATATTTATCCTAGCAGTGTAAAATGAAATTATTTATTCATGGAAATATAATTCAAAGTATCATATGCATTAAATCAGCACCAGTTCCTCGTAAACGTACTTAGTTTCAAACAAAGATTACTATTATTTACTGGTTTAACCTATCTACATACAATGGTACAAAATACAATTGAATACAGGGCAGGCAAGAATAGACAAGTAGCGCCACCTAGAGGCCAACAGTGTCAGCAGACCTTCATCGTGGTTCGATCTTGTGGTATAGATGTAGCTAAACAGTGAAATGTAATAAATAATAAAATCTTCCCTTTTCCCAATTAATTATTTTTATTTTTTCTTGTCTAACTTAAAATTTGCAATATTTTTCAAATAATTTCTATACATTTTTTGTATTGTTTGTTTTTTGCCCTCTTTAATACCACTGTGACAGTGTGACTTTATGCAAATGGCAACCCACCCAATGTTCTGTGCATAGATAAATATGCTCCTACTGTTCTGTGATGGCAACACTGTTTGTGTCACTGCAACGTCCCACCCAAAACTCAGATTATTTTGTGTTTTTCTGTAATTTGTAATTGTATTTTGTACATTTACAGAATACTTTTATGTTATATTTGATCATGTGCTAATATAAATCAGTGATTACGTGGAATTTATAGTCCAGGGTTACTAATACGGTAAAGATTGCTCCCCTTTCTCCTTAACTTCCTGTGGGTCGCAAAACTGGCGACCGTGTATTATAGTATCCTTTATTTGTACTAATTAAGTCTTGCAATAGATATTTATAAGTGTATTTGTTCCATACTAGTGTAATATGTTCTAGTGAATGATTTCAGCACCGTCAAAATGGCCGAGTTAGCAGCGTTACTGCAAACCGAAATCCCGGAGGGGCGCAGCCATCTAACAGACAGCCACACGAACCTCGAGCGTGTCGCTGATTATTGCGAAGCTAATTACTTCCAATCTGAGAACAAGAGGCTAGCTCTAGAGAGCACCAAGAACTACACAACGCAATCATTAGCCAGTGTAGCGTATCAAATAAACACTTTGGCATACAATTTCCTGCAACTATTGGAATTACAAACCATGCAGTTGGCTGAAATGGAAGGCCAAATGAACCACATCGCTCAAACCGTCGCCATTCACAAGGAGAAGGTTGCAAGGCGAGAGATTGGTGTGCTGACTGCCAATAAAGTGACTAACAGGCAGTACAAAATCATTGCTCCTGCCAACCCGGAGAAACCTATCAAATATGTGAGAAAGAGTATTGATTATACAGGTATGTATACAGGTGTGTCTTTTATGATTACCTAATAATTTTGTTACAACATATCTTTTAGTTTACTGTACCTAGTATGTTTTCTCAACATAAAAACCTTTTTCACATCAGCTCTGGATGACATTGGACATGGTGCTCGCTGGAATGGAGCTACCAGCGGTACGCCTAGAGGCCGGCGGTCAGGCTCTGCCCCGAGTGCGGCAACACTGCCTGCACCCACTACTAAACCTCCCACACCACCAGCGGCTGTGCGAGCAGCTGCTGCTGCTAATACAGGAACATTGGGGCGAGGCACTCTTGGTAAGGCTTTCTATACTGAACCAGGAGTATATTTCCTAAAATACTATGAATATCCAATGTATTTTATGCACAGTATTAATTGTAAGGTGTTTTTATTTACTACTAGCTTTTCCCCACGGCTCCACACCCGTGGCCCTACCCACAGGACCCGTTTACGGGATAAAAATAGCATGTCACACAGAAATAATGAAAAACCACTAAGTCTTGTCCATTACAACAAACAAACTTACAAATAATAAAATCTTTCCTCTTGGTAATCATCAGTGTAGACTAAATCACAAATTAATATAGCTCTGATTACATCTCTATTTTAGTAATAATATGTACAAAAAATCAAAGTTGGTTGAGGTCCAACAAGAACTTGAATAACTTTAGCGGCATCAACGTCGCCACTTGGGAACTAATGACATGACGTCACACAATCCCGCATCGCGCAAGCAAAAGTTTTCGGCGCGATTTGTACACATACAACAGTCGTACAGTAACTGTTGGGCAGTTGCCCGGACCAGACACAAAACCCGTCTGGTTGGAGGATCCTCCCTTTTCAATGGAGGTTTGCAGGACTTTAAACACTATTCCGTTTACCTCCAATCTGTAATATTCTATACCTACAGTAAGTTATGTACCTACAGTTTAGCATTTCCTTAGTTATTAATTTATCTTTGTACTGGAATACCACTAATCTTAAAGAGAGGATGATAATGAAACATGCATCTTCCTGTTTACAGGCAAATCATCCCGAGAGTACCGCACACCACCCGCTGTGGCTCCACCACAAGTGCCCTCGCACTATGCACCAAACTACCCCCGTCGGCCACCAGGGTACTCCACCTTGCCAGTAGCACAACCCCAGGTAATTTAGTACATCATAAGCAAAATTATATAATAATTTTACCAGCATTCAACATTGTTTGTGTCACTGCAGGGTGATAACTGAAAACTAGCGCTGGGTGTCTCACGCCCAGCAAATGCTGAGTTAGTAATTCTTTTAGTTTGCTCAGCACAATTTTATTTATAACATTTTCTTCTATAACTTTTCCTTGTTGTTGTGTTGTGTCTGTGTCGAATAAATGTTTTCTGTTCAATCATACATTTATCAAAGACAAACATTTACTTTTTTTTATTTCAGGTGGGAATGGTACATCCTAATCAGCATCAAGCTCCTTCCAACTATTCACAGCAAGACTTGCATTCCAGTATGCCACGTTAGTATTTACGTCACTTATCAAGTCTTTTTTGTAGGGTTTTGATATGATTTCTGATCTGATCAAACAGGCAAATCCCGTACCGGAAACGGGATATGACGGTGCGCGTCAGTTGTTTTAACGATTAGAGGAGGTCACGCGACTATTCGATGTCAGTTTGAATACTCCATACAAGTTAGTGCGCAAATAGATTTCGTTCCATGCTGTATTTGTCTCAGTTTAACCGAGCTTGGAGAAATGAATTCCCTACAAAGTCAAAGTCAGCTTAATTTTCACTACTGTATACTTATAATGGTGACTGATGGTTTTAGTAACTCTATTTTTTTCTAATTTCAGCACCACCATCTCCTTTGATTGGTTCTGATGGTGAACACAGCCAACATTCCATGAGCCTACCTGGACAGGTTTGTTTTGTTTCTTTATAAGATGCTATATTATTGAATCAGTTATTTATAAAAGCTTTTGTCCCTGCATCTCATTGAGTATTTAATAATATGAGAGAAGAATCACTTGATTCTATAAAAATAATGTGCCTCAACTACAGTTGACGCTATCTTACTAAAACAGTTACTCAATGTGAAGCAAGTACAAAGAAACTAATACAAATGCTGCTTAATTTACCGAAATTTCTTTTGACTAGATCCAATAGCCCAACATCGGCGATTGGGATGTCGTGAGTTTAAACCCTACCCCAATGAACCATCGTAGTTATCCCACTTCTAATATAAATATTCAGTACACAATGTTACGGCTAAAAACCGAAGTGAGGCTATACATGAGGCTCCTTTACAGGGATAGTGTGAGAATCACCTTACGAGTAAACTCTCACAAGAAAACTCTTTCCAAGTAAATGTACCATAAAACTGGTTAGAACAAGGTGTAGTTTGTTTGTGTCATAAAATGCATAACCAACCCGTCCTCGTTGTATAAGTGGTTGACCTAATTTTCTGTTGTCATGTGATCAAGTCAACCTTACAATCCTATTGATGGAGTCTTGCAACCTAACCCAATCGTGTTGGTATTTCGCCTACTGCTCCTTGTTCTATCCGGCTATTTTTGGGTATAGCCGCCCTTCTGTTTTTCGCCGTAAAAAATGTTATACTTCGGTTATTTAAGAGGTGGTTGACAGTCGAAAATGTTTCTCATTATCAGTATTGGAAAGTTTCAGTCATTGTTCCAAAGAGAGCATCATAAATTATAGATAAATGGTAATACAATTATTCATAAAAAAAACTTTTTAAAACAAACTTTATTCGTATTTTTCGCAGCAAGCCCTTTCATTTGATACTCATATCATGGCAGTGCACAAAAATAACTAGTCCGCCATCTTGGGCCTTCCGCCATATTGTGTTTAGAATGACGTCAATTAGCTAACTATGCATTGACAAAATTTCATTGTAATTTGTGGAGGATAACTGCTTTAAAATTCAGTTGCAAGATTTGAACCCGAACACACTTACATACACACATATATTGCAAGTTGAATCAAATATTGTAAAAATTATTGTTTATGTAAAGGCCCAATCAAAATTGAGGATTGAAACTAACTACTCTTGGTATCGTGGCTTATCCGTCATAGAATTAAATAATTTTAAACAGACTTCGAAAAAGGAAAACATAATGCCTTCGATGGGTCTTTAATGTCCCTCTTTGATTCTGTGCTTTCCCCGCAACTGTCAGTGCTCACCTACGATAACCGGGGTATACTATCCAACGTAACCACATTACTAGCATGTGCAACAATTACAGCGAGCGTCATCGTCTTCGGCGGGAGGAGGTTCCATCCGCGGAGGTTCTGTGTCCCCTCCCCTGCCGCCACCACCGATGGATGACGAGCTGGCGCATGACAACTTCGGCAGGCCACACCATATGAATGTATGATTTTGTGTTTATCTATTTTATTGTCTCTGGGTATAGCATATCTGGAGGAGGTTGTGGAGGATAGATAGGAAGCCGGCCCCAACTTGCCAGTTTAAAATTTGTTAAAAAGCCAACACTGTATCTTTACCTAACTTTGTCAACCACGTAATAGAGTGAGCTTGGTGCAACTACTTTCAATATTTTACATCTCGATATTCTGAGATAAGAGTAGTTGTCAAGTTTTCTGTGCTGGTGAGATTGATACTATTAAAAAACCGGCCAAGTGCGAGTCGGACTCGCGCACGAAGGGTTCCGTACCATAATCGCAAAAAACGGCAAAAAAATCATGTTTTTTGTATGGGAGCCCCACTTAAAAATATATTTTATTCTGTTTTTAGTATTTGTTGTTATAGCGGCAACAGAAATACATAATCTGTGAAAATTTCAACTGTCTGGCTATCACGGTTCATGAGATACAGCCTGGCGACAGACAGACGGACCGCGAAGTCTTAGTAATAGGGTTCCGTTTTTACCCTTTGGGTACGGAACCCTAAAAAGAAACTTGATACATTTTTATCCTAACTCATGTAATTGTTTGTCTACAATTCTAGAACAAGATGGGCACTATGGGTACTCCATACACAAACGCAGTTCCTGGTATAGTGCCAGATGAGGAAGATTTACCTGGATGGGTGCCCAAGAACTACATTGAGAAAGGTAAAAACAAAAGTCCCTTACTTTATAAATATTCGTATTTAAAAAATATTTCGAGGTACCAACATTGTGGAGAAATGTTTTAGAACTAAAACTTCGAAGACATGTTACATCCACCGACCATCACAGTCCCGTGTGGTGGATTTGGCCCACTCCTTTGCACAAGGAGGAAGCCTATGTTCCAGCAGTGGAAACATAGGCTGATCGTTCTTGTACTCTTTCAGAGATCGTAATAATAAAAAAAATATGTAATATTGTTACAGTTGTCGCGATATACGATTACTACGCCGACAAAGAGGACGAATTATCATTCCAAGAGAGTGCAGTAATCTATGTGCTGAAGAAGAATGACGATGGTTGGTGGGAAGGCGTTATGGACGGAGTGACCGGTCTCTTTCCAGGAAACTATGTGGAGCCTTGCGTGTAACGCTACATCGTAGTGACTGTACCTGTAGTATTTTATTATATCACTAGAAAACACAAGCTTGTAATACTCGGTCAAAATAACTGTGCACCTGGCGCTGTTTGGTTTAGTTTCGACGGGTTGTTACCGCAACTCCACGACTAAGCGCGTATTTTGCGTACAGGTGGGATTCGATTTCTTCATTCGATCCAACGCAGCTCCTCGAGGAAGACCAGCAGCGCCCGACTATCTCCTGCAGGGTGCCTGGATCACCAAAATATTTGGCCCTGTAACTAGCGATTACAGGGCAACTTAGGAGCAGATGTGCTGCTGCCTCATCTGCCACCATGCATGCCCTGCAGAGAGCCGTCTGTGATTCCTATGACAAAAAGGTGCTTTTTAAAGGTCCAGTTGTTACGACTGTGACTGCACGCAACTGTGGCTTAGTTAGCCGTAGGACCTTTTTGTGAAGCGGCCGCCGATGGCGGGCAGTACCTCCGTGAGCTGCCTACATTCGCTATGGTCAATCCATAGCTTGCTGCGTTGGTCCCTGGTGCGTTTCCTAACCAGACCGCGTAGGTACCCACAAGGTAGTCACGATGGGCTCCGGGCCCACCGGTGCCATACTAGAGCCTCTTCGGGCGAGCTCATCCGCATAATTTTTCCCTCAGGAGTCGCTGTGTCCCTTGATCCATTGAATTTGCGCTGGCGTGGCACCTGGCGCTGTCACATTACTCTGGCCGGACTTTCGACTCGCTATTGGCGCACGAGGCGAATGCTGCGCGGGTAGGCGGGAGTGTGTTCAATTCCATTGAAGTGCACAGTTATTTTGGCCATCTAGTACACACGACAAAAAACTGAACAGTTTACGCTAAAAATATGAATTATAGTGCGAGTGAGATGATTTCAATCAATCATGTTAGGCTATTCAAGCAGTATGTGCACTTTTGCCGTGTGCACAGGAAAGATGACCGTAAGAAAATGTAAGCGTTTTTATCCCATCGTCGCGTCGTTTAAACGAGTTTTTTTAAAGACAGTAGTGACTAGTGACCGGGTATCCCCTGGTGCATGCTCGTAGCATAAATTCTGTAGATATATCTGGAGTTTATAAATCATGAATAATTTTATTGGATGAACTCTGCCAAATATCCATTGATACTATAATGTTATACTTGTCATATTCAACTGTAATTTAAAACATTTAATTAAAATTATAGCATTATTATTTAAGAATATTATGTAGTAATAATGAAAATTATAATTTACACATAGCACCTACATAAAATTAAGGTTTAACTATTTGTTATAGAATAAAAAGTGAAACCATTTTGTAAAATAATTCGATTAATAAATAAAGATCCTTATTAAAACGGTATTTGTTTAACCTATTTGATGTATCTTCTGAGTGCGATCAACTAACAAGTAAAATAAAAGGTGTGAGAACGAATTAGGCTTAGCACGCATTGCGATTATTAGCCGCGCGGATTTTATTCGCGTACTGAATCGTAACTAACACGCACTGCTAATAATCCTTTGTCGCCCGTGTTACTACCAATCTTACTACCAGTAGTTATACTGTTAATTTGATTCCCTTTCTTACTACTGCAGTAATAAGTTGATAGAAGGGTAATTATAATTTTCCCTTGTTACTACCAATGATAATAATCTATACTAATATTATAAAGCTGATGAGTTTGTTTGTATGAACGCGCTAATCTCAGGAACTACTGGTTGGAATTGAAAAATTCTTTTTGTGTTGGATAGTCCATTTATCGAGGAAGGTTATAGGCTAATAACATTACGCTACGACTAGCGAGCGGAGTTTTTTTTTTTTTTGCGAAAACGGGCAATATTATTCCTTTTTGAGAGCTACCGTTGCGTGCGCTGCGTAAACGGTTTAAGTTACGCAACAATCATGTAGGGTAGATGGGTAGGTAGGTAGCCAGTTGACGGGAGCGAAGCCGCGTGGGACAGCTATTAATAAATAATTATAAAGAATCTGGCGACATGTTGGGTAGATTACAAGAAGGCCTATGATTTAGTGCCACATAAATGGCTCATGAGGGTCCTGGAGTTGTATAAAATTGATGCAATTTTGCGCACCTTCCTGACGTCATGTATGGTATGGGGCAGTGAAGGACGTGATGGTCAGGATGGCTGGACCAAGAGAGATTTTGGAGGTTTGAGCAATACCAAGCTTTTATACATATTTTGTACTATTTGGTACCAGACATCAAATTACTAGTACCTCGCTAAAGAGGGAAAACTATTACGAGCAAAGTGGCCAGCCATTCTGACTTCAGGATGGCTGGACCAAACCGGTTTCACCTAGTTGTAGGCGTTATAACTAGATCATTTTTCATTAAAATATAGTACCTCATCAGTACCTCAACATATGTTTTTCTTATATTGTTTCGATAAGCCATAAATAAGTTACACCTACAAGAAGAAGAACTCGCAATTGCCCGATTGTTTTAAAGCCAGTAGATACTTTATAACGAAACTAAACATGTTTAAAATAAATAAATAGGAATCTATAAATATAACAAAAATAAAAACCGGCCAAGTGCGAGTCGGACTCGCGCAGGAAGCGTTCTGTACCATTATCTATAAAAACGGCAAAAATAATCACTTTTGTTGTATGGGTGCCCCCCTTAACTAGGTGAAACCGGTTTGGTCCAGCCATCCTGAAGTCAGAATGGCTGGCCACTTTTCTCGTAATAGTTTTCACTCTTTAGCGAGGTACTAGTAATTTGATATCTGGTACCAAATAGTATAAAATAGGTATAAAAACTTGGTATTGCTCAAACCTCCAAAATCTCTCTTGGTCCAGCCATCCTGACCATCACGTGAAGGACGGTCCTTCATAATGCAGGATGTCGACAGATTCAGGAAAACAGCGAACCTATAAGGATCGAGTGCGGAATATTTCAGGGCGAAAGTCTGAGCCCTCTGTGGTTTTGCTTAGCCCTGAACCCTCTAAATACACTTCTGGAGGGTTCGGGCCTGGGCTATCGGTTGAGAAGAGGGTCAGGTCATATCCTTCCTTTAAATGGATGACCTGAAGTTCTTTGCCCCCAACAACTTGCAACTGATGAAGCTACTGAAGGTAACAGAAACCTTCAATGGCTCCATCAGGATGGAATTTGGTGTGGACAAATGTGCAGTCATGCATGTAAAGCGAGGAGAGATTATGGAATCCGTGGGCATACAACTCTTGGATTCCATGCACCTTAGATCCCTTTCCTCAACCGAAACTTACAAATATCTGGGTATGTCGGAAGCACTAGGCATCAATGCTACTGACGT